>CM034143.1:1202500-2402500 GCA_019914995.1 Acanthochlamys bracteata | reverse complement strand
GAGTCCCTGGATCCCGATGTTGAAATTAGAGTACCTGATGATGATTATGGGTTGTATGCCATTGACATTCTGGACCCCTCTTTTGTAAGTCTAATATATGCAAGCTAACTTTATATTGTCATTTCTTACAATCATTGCCAGGGTTTCTTTTTCTAAACTTGGAGAAATTATTATGCAATATTCACCTTGTCATGTGTGTTACAGTAAATGTTGCCGTCGCTTTTTCGTTTATTAATGATATGAGCTGTAAAATAAACTGCATTAGCCGTTAGCTTTTTTTTTTGCATGATAATAGTGGTTGCACCTCATGTTGTTTATTTTGTGAACTGGCAAGGGCCATTCTTAGCTCACCTGTTATCTCTGTTCTGAAATTTTTTTGCTGTTATTTAGACTACTTTCAAAAGCAATGGTGTATTTGTAGCTTACGAGATTAAGTACGTCACTTATTCATAGTGAGTCCTGTCAAGATATTATTAACATGATTTGGGGAAATGATATTTACCTACATTTCTGACTACTCAGCAAGTATAGACATAGAGAAATGCGTATCTTTGGGAACTATAAGGTGCAAATAAGAAAGAAAGACATACTGAAGATTTTAAACTTCATAAATACAAGTGAGATGAATGTGCAATTGACAGGTCATCTCTGCGTGCAAGTAAGAGAGAAAGACATACTGAAGATTTTAAACTTCATAAATACAAGTGGGATGAATGTGCAATTGACAGGTCATCTCTGCATGCTAGGACACCAAAGAATGCACTAGCAATTAATGAGGTGCTGTGATATGCACAAAAGATTGAAGATCTTTTGCCCACAGGCAAGGCTAGGTTCAAGAGTATAAGCTACCTAACAATTATGCATATTTAGAGAAGAGAAGGAATCTTTTTCACCATATGTTATTCAAACAGAAGGAATACTCTTTTATCTAGTTGTGCATAGAGAACTTTAACGAAGAGAAAAGACTTGGTATATACATGAAAACATAGCTGAGAAGATTATAATGAAGGCACTGTTGAGAGGTTCAAGATGATGTTCTAACATCTTCCACAGTTCGATGTATGATTACGGGGACGCTTAGGAGTGCTTAAAATAAGGAGATTTTTTCTAATGGAGCTTATTTGAAACTTTTCGGTAAATGAGCTCGAATTGTTGACCTAAAATAATAATTATTATTATAGATATAAATATTGTACGATATATAACTACCAACTTTTCAAATGTTTGAAATTTTTTTGAAAATACTAAAAGATTTATTGAGAAATGTGAAAGTTTTTTTGGAATGAAAAGCAATGCCATAAGCACTGCCAAACACCTCCTACGTCTTTGTGCTTGTTGGACTTCCAAAGATTAATCTTGATGGATTAATCTTTTCACAGAATAACATTGTGCTATAGATTCTCTCTCTCTCTCTCTCTCTCTCTCTCTCTCTTTCTCTCAAACACTAAAAAATATAAACATAACAAAATAAAAAATATCTAAAAATAAAGACCATTTTGTTATAGATTGGAAAAACACTTTGGGCCTGTATTCTAAGTGACATCTTCACCTTGGTTAGAGTATAGTGGAATTGAGCATCACATCTGATGATAACCCTTGTATATTGCATCTACCTCTAATGCCCAACATGAAGTTGTTATTCTTGTGCCTCACTAGAAGTTTTAGGTAAATATTGTGCTCGATACATCAAGAATATATACTTGAGCTCCGGATAAATGCATCTTTATTTTAAGTAAGTATTTGATGCACATTTTTGTACTTCCATAGTTGGTAATCAACAACTTCATCACGGATGTCAATATATTATGCAAACTTTTGACCTCATTGCTTTATGGGAGATGATCCTTCTTTGCTAGATTAACTTTGAAGAAAGTGCTCTCTCTCTCTCTCTCTCTCTCTCTCTCTGTGCGTGCGTCCATGCGGGCCGTGCGTACATGCAAGCAAGCGTGCGTGACTGACCTCCATAACACGAGTTATGTTATACAGGATATCATGATCAGTTGCGCTGAATAGGCACTTTGTTGTAAACAGAGCTAGCTACTAGGAGATTACAATGCGATTGTATCATTTCTTCTTCTATATATATATATATATATATATTAGTGTGTGTGTAACCTCCACTTAACACAAGTTATGTTGTGCAGGGTATCATAATGGATTGTGCTGAATAGGCACTTTGTTGTAAACAGAGGTAGCTAATAGGATATTCAATGCGATTGTATCATTTCTTCTTCTATTTATATATGTCTGCTTCTTGTTGTGCTACATCTTAGATTGATACCGTAATATGATATTTAGAAAATATTTCCTTATCTATGTTTTGGTAACAGATGTCCATTGCATTGTGAAGTAAGATTTTGAATTAGTTATATCTAGTGAATGTCATTTTACGCTGAACTTCCCCTTAATATTGCAGTGGGCAAAATGTTTCCATATGACTGAAGTCTACCACTTCCATGAGATGATTAACATGCTTACTGGATGTGGATATGAGAAAGGGACGACACTTTTTGGGTATGGTTATGACTTCCGTCAAAGCAATAGGTAGGCTGTTTTATATGTAATATCATAAATTGATTGATAGGCCAATTTTTTGGATCTTGGAGATTATCCAAGATGAGCTAAAAATGTATGAAATGGAATATATTTTCACAGAGTTGACAAGGCAATCAGTGGCTTGAAATCGAAATTGGAAACTGCTTACGAGTGTTCTGGAGGGAAAAAAGTAAACGTAATTTCTCATTCCATGGGCGGATTGCTTGTTCGGTGCTTCTTGTCGCTTCATCATGATGTCCGTAGCTTCCTTCATTGACAAGTGAAGTTGCTATTTTTCAATATCTATATTTTTTATATGATTTATCTTTCTTCTAGTTATCAAGTACATTGATGATCATCAGGTATTTGCAAAGTACGTAAATAAGTGGATATGCATAGCATGCCCATTTCAAGGTAACTATGGTAGCATGATTTGGCTTTATGAAGTTGGATTTAATCTTAACACTTTATGGAATAGATATTTGGTTGGTTTTGGAAAACTTTTATCTTTATGGTTTTCATTTTTGACTGTCAATTTTCTTTTTACTTCTACCAGGAGCACCAGGTTGCATCAATGATGCGCTTTTGACTGGATTGCAGTTTGTGTATGGCTTTGAAAGCTGCTTCTTTGTTTCTAGATGGACAATGCATCAGCTGGTAATTCCTAGCACCATTTCTATATGCCAATAACAGATTTGTCTTTTAACCAAGTGGCTTTAGTGTCCTTATTGATACCAGTAAAACGCTCCTACATTTTGGCAGACTTCTGGTTATTGCTTGATGAATACTTGTACCTAGAAAACGAAACTTCACCTGGAATGATGATTGTCATTTCATGCCAACTTTTGTTAATATATCTCACAGCATATTTTGTTGAAGACAGAATTAGAGGAAATAGGAGCATTCATCCAATTTGAAATTATTTTATTCTCCTTATCTTCAGAGTGAGTGTGTGCCATGTCAGCACTTCTAGCATTTGGCACCACTTGGTCTAAGTGGAGCTCTTTCCCTTCTTTTTAAAGTGATTAATGAGCTTTGAGTATGGTTATGTGCAGTAGTTATTCTTGGAACTTGGATATTGTTGTTGAATGGATTTTGGCCACTATTTACTAGTGATTTCAGACTTATGGTTCTTCATCTAAATTCTCCAAATATGATCAATCTTCCATGTAAATTTTGGTCCCAACTTAATCAATACTCCTTCATGCCTTGGCAGTTTAGTTGATCAATATGTTTCAGTTATGTACATAGAGACATTTGTAAGTTCTTAGCATAATCAGTAATGGCCTAGTCAAGTTATAGCCACCCTATGTGTTTGGTTGTTCTTTGAGTCCTGAGAGTGGCTCATATAGTCATTTATACACCTGACCTGATTAAGTTTCTGTAATTTTAGTCTGGTGTTACATTGGAGTTAGATTGTTACCAGCAGAGCTTAGTGCTCCCCCGGTTCAGAGTCAAGTTCGTAGCTTATCTAGAATCTTGTGCCAAACTATGTTTGGATAGCTCTCAAGTTCTTATTTGAGTTTTGACAGGCATGTTTGTAATTAGAATTGATGTACATACAACCTGGACTTCACTTAGCCAAATTATTTGCAGGCCTGGCGAAGGCATGTCTAAAGCTTGGAAATCCTCTATCTTAGAAATCTGATGTATTCTAACCAAAAAAGTAAGGTAGCTAATGTAGCTAGTTTGTTGCAATTTTGCCAGTTGGTGGAATGTCCATCTGTTTACGAGCTGCTGCCTAACCCTGAGTTCAAGTGGAAACAGCAACCCCTTGTTCAGGTCTGGCGGAAGCAGGAAAGCGATGGGAAAGATGCTTCAGTCCACTTGGAGAAATATGATCCTTCAAATAATGTTTCATTATTTGAACATGCTCTAAAAGATAACAAGGTACCTTTTATTATCCATATTCATATGGTTTTCTCTAGAATCATTTCTTGAAGCTTTTGTTATCACCACATTGAAAAGTCCAGAAATATGACTCTTTGTTGGATATTTTGAGAACAAAATTGAAGTAATCATGAGAATTCACTTGTCCTTCATCCTTCTTTGGTTGAAAGTGATCCAAGACTGGTTGCTCCTGTGAGCTTGCTTTTATAGTTGTGAGGAACTAAAAGAGGAGTTTTATCTGCTGGAACAGTTTTCTTATTTGAAACACAAGGGTTGAGCAACTAGTATATATTTTTTATGTGGTTAATATTATAAACTAGTATGATCTGCAATTGCTATATACTCAACAACGGTGCTGTTATGATTCACTGTTTCTGGATATGACTTAACATATGATTCCTTCAGGCTATGCCATGGTTTCTTACCTGTTAATAACATCTGCATGCATGTGGTAGCAAATTTCTGATTGCTTCTGTATCTTGCATCTGCCAACTTAATTAATCCATAATGGTGATTTCCAGTTTACTTATGGTTGTCTGAACATTTACAAATAACACTTGCTTAAAACCTCCTCTTACATGGTCAAAGTGAACTGCTCTTTGTGAGGAAACAGAATAACAAATAAAACAAAGAAAGTATTGGTATTAGGTTTGGTTCTCCACTTTTTGAGCCTATTGTAATCTTGATATTGTCTTTTGGCCTTAACAAATCGAAATCTTCACGAGTCAGCCTATCGTCTCTCTTAAATTTTCTACTTCTCTATAGAAGCATATGATTGAAGATAACTTTAGATGTGAATATTCAAATGTAAAGCCATATTCTGAAGTTGCATCCTGAATTGATTGCAGTTTTTAAGTTACTATATAATGTAATAGATTTTCCAGAACTACTTTCTCGGGTCTTTCGTATGCTCTTGCACATTACTAGTTATACAGCTTATTTCAAGAGAAAAGCAATATAACAACTCTAAATCAACTGATTATATATGTAGTGAATCTCCATACTGAAATTAATTTAGTTACAAGGTCCAGCATTCCCATGAAAGTAGATATTTATTTCACCAACTTAATTGCGTAGAAGCGTGGGACATGGGACTCTCTTTGAACTTAGTTTATCTCTTATCATGAGATAAAATGCTCTAGAACTTAAAAATGTGCTTCAGTTATCCAAGGAATATAATCTTCATAGTAGTTATTGTTTCCTTCTAAGGGATTTTGTATAAATAGGCTTAGCTCAAGCGTTTCTTCTCTTTACTTTTTGTGTTTGTTTCGATTTTTCCTTTCCCTGGCGCACTTGAAGTGTAAGGTCCACAAAGTTTTTTTCCATTGATACGGATCATGGCATTCAGTTTCAGTTTTCTAAATCTATACTCCACAAGCCTTTTAATTCCTGGTTTATTACAAATTTGCAATGACTTAATGCATAGATTTTACTGATTTCAATACGAGGATTCTCTTATGTGCTTGCCTTTACTGTTTTGTAGATGAACTATAATGGGGAGACTGTTGCTCTTCCATTCAATTTCTCTGTACTCAAATGTGCCATTGGTACTCGCCATATTCTGAAGAGTGCTATATTACCAGAAAGTGTTAGCTTCTACAACATATACGGGGTTTCTTTTGACACTCCATTCGATGTATGGTACGTATACTTCTGCAATCTTGCTCATTGCTTTTTAAATTTTGCTATAATAGTCATAGAGAAACATTCATCATCTTAGTCTTAAGCATGGTAAAGGAGAGCAAATTACAGTCTTTAGGCTAGTTGACATATGCAAATTTAAGTCTTGATCCTTTGGGAGACTAGCCACATCTGAAACTATTTTATCATATCTAGCGTGTTGGGATTACAATTGTCAGATCCTTGTTGTATAATTCTTTTCATGGCTAGGGCATCAAAATGAGATCTTTTCTGTTGCTCTTAAAGGACGATTGTTGTAATGGTTAGGTGGCTATAAGTGTAATTTTTAACTTGGACTATAGCTACAGTCAAGGCATTATTCAAGGTAGTCATATCCAAGTACAGAAGTTTTATAGTGAGAATTCTGAGGATAGCTTATAAACTACATGAACAAGTTTTTATTGTAGGTGTTTGAGGTTTTTAGACCAATAGCTGGGCTGATCTTATTTAGCTCTTCAGTGATTATATACAACCATCTTGATGACTATTGACTCGAGAAAAATGGAATTGTTAGCTTTTCTTTCCTCTTCTTGGAATGGTCCCAATTAAGATCTAAATGAGAGAAACATTAGTGAGGGTCATGTGTGCCAGATCTATGTAATCCACCTCTTAAGAGTCTTGACATCTGAATAATCTCACACACAAAAGTTTAAGCTGACCACTAATAATCTTGTTTAAATATGTTTTTAGTGAAGTAAATGTCATGCAAGGTTGATGAAGAAATCTAGTACATCAAGTTATTTGCATGGGGGAATCCTACCTAGCTACTTAGACGCCCCAAATCATTGATTCATTACGAAGCTGCTACCTCAACTATACTACATTGTACTGTCCATACTTGATATTCGTCCAGCCATCTCCCCTATCTCATGTGTATTTCCTGTCAATCATTCTTGTATCTTGATAGAGTTTCACGCTAATTAGTGAAACTTTAATTCTGTTGCAAGATATACTCCCAACTTTGACAATTTGGCAGCTAATTAATCACAAGAGATCTCATCCCTTCTTTGAGAATATGTCATACTTGTAGTCTATTTTATGCAAATATCAGTGGATGTAAAAGGATGGTGCAATGACTATGCTATAAAGCTTATTTCATCAATATGTACAAGAAATGGTTTCCTATGCAGTTTGTTGAGTGTTACCATTTAGTTTAATTCAGACGTATTTGCTTATGCAGCTATGGAACTGAAACTTCACCAATCGATGATTTGTCGGAAATATGCCACACAATGGTATGCAGTTGCCTTGTTATAATTAGTATTTTCTTGCTACTTGGCATGTAATTCATTAAGAAATGGAGAAACTAAGGCCTGTTATGTTTCCAGCCTCAATACACATACGTGGATGGAGATGGAACTGTCCCAATGGAATCAACAATGGTAATTCTAAGAACCTTCTATTTGCCCAATTGCTCTGTAGTTCAACTTTTTGAGACTGCATTATTGAGAGACAGAATGAAAGGAATGAAATGCAGGCACTGTCTTAAGTTAACTTTGCATTGAGTATATTATAATAGTTCGAGAATACCTAGTACAATCATTTTTTTGTTACATGATTGAATTTTCGAAGCACCTATTTAATGAAAAAGTCTCCAGTATGTATTCACCTAATATCTGACAAAACGCGCTACTTCTGGTACGGATATCTAGTCACGAACACAGTCGAAGTACATAAGGTACCAATATGTACGTGAACTGGGAGCTTCTTGAAACAGTAGGTGGATTGCAAAGTGTTGTTGAATGTGACCAGCCTTGCCATTGGATTAGAGATGACCCATTTTTGAATAAAAACTCCATTTGAAGATGCTTATCATTTGGGCTTACATAGTCATAGTCTTTGAAAGGAATTATATTAAATAAGATTTCAGATGCAAAGAAATGAGTATCATCTTGCTGGTTAATATACATAAGGTACCAGTGCAAGCAGCCTTGCCATTGGATTAGAGTTAACCCATCATTAAATAACCAGTTGAAGCAGCCTGACATTTGGGTGTACATAGTCATAGTCTTCAAAAGAAATTATTTTGAAGAAGACTTCAGATGCAAAGGAACTGAATACTAACTTACTGATTAATATGCATCATCTGAGTTTGTAAAAAGTGGTTTGCTACTTAATTGTTTTGACTTTTGGTTTTTTAAATTGTTAAAATGAATATTGTTATTCGTGTCACCCCAAAGTATATGGTGTTTGTGGTATTAAAATTGAAGTTCAAATCCCTGTTCACCTTAACATTCACGGCAGTTGTGCACTTAGTTACTGCTACCAAGCCTCAACACAAGTGCATTTTACATTTACATATTCTAGAAATTTGTAGAGTAGTACCATTAGTTAACTCAAGCTTCTAACCAAGCTGAATCTAATTAATCAATTTTGCCAGATAAAGAGTTAACGCAAAACATGCTTATGCTTTCAAGTCATGACTGGAAGTAGGTTTACTCATGTAGTGATAGATATGTTCCTTTCAAACTACAACTTGGCCTATGCTTTGTGTCATTCCTTCGGTGTTTCTATTTCCATATATACTTAGATAACTTATTTCTCATGTCGTCTTAGCGAGATCTGACAGCACATGCTTGATATTTTGTTCTCCTGCTTGTGAGAAATTGTTGCTTTACTGGTAGATATGTTCAATGTTGTTGCAATTGTTAATGGACAATATAGAATTGCAACGCTTGCTTCATGTAACGATGCTAAGTTCATGATTTCTAGTCTCTCGACGCACCTAAAAGTAGATTTGTATTTTTTTCTTTTTTTTTTTACCTTGCTTGTTTCAGGGCACCTTTTGTTTTGGTTTGGTTTGTTCTCTTGACTCGACATCCTACTATTCTATTTTACATCGATATTCTAATATATTACTGGTTTTTCCCTGTAAGGCTGATGGGTTTCCTGCAAAGGCAAGAGTTAGAATTAAGGCTAGTCATAGGGAATTGCTGAACAACAAGAGGGTGTTTGAGTTCGTGCAGCAGTGGCTTGGGGTGCGTGAGAAAGCGAACTGCTCAAAGTTGCATCGCAAAGTCATGGATATATCCTTTCAGCAGATACAGAACTACATATAACTGCCTGCAGGCCTAAAGCAGAATTTTGCTAGTAATTATTAGAAAAAGCAAATCATGTATAGATAGCTTACGGAAGATAGAATTTAAGTTCATTCTTTACAGAACACATGGTATAATCCAAACGTAGCAATTTAATTAGTGCGCCTTTTAGCTTCTTTTCTATCCTTTGTTTGTGCTCTATGACGCAAAGTCGAAGATTTCTCTGGAGGCAAGTAGTTGATTCTCCATTTTGGACGACATAATTTTCATTACAGCAAAGATTTTCTTTATCTTTTTATCTTCCCACCTCATGTGGTGATTAGGAAGCAAATTTGGATCAGAGATAGGTTGTTTTGTTTCTTCTGGTCTGCTCGAGTATTACTTGTATCAGATATTGCCTGACAGATGCAATTGTCTCTCTGTTGGTGCTATAATACAACTATATAGACCCTGTATTACTATCAGAATCTGAATGTTCCGTTGCGGCAATATCAGATACATAACATGTTGCTGGAAGTAGCATCTTTCCAACAGGTTCTTGAATAACAAATTTATGTGAAGTTTCCATATGCTGGTCTCAAATCATCATTCATTCTACAATGTTGTTAACTATGACTACATAAGCATAATGGACTGTGTTTCATAAGCCCCTCCTGAAATCTGTTTTGTATCTAGAGGCCTCATCAGTAATAAAGAAACATCTCAATTCCCTTCACCTTCATGAAGAAAGAAAAATTGAATCAGATTTCCACATAATGTGCTCTGCGGAGAGTTGGAGCTCAATGAGACCATCACTGATAACATTGACAAGGTTGAGTTTTGACATAACTAATAATTCTAAGACTATCAAACAGTTGCCTTGCATCACAACTCGTTCCACCGCTTGTTTTACAAATTTTCTGTCCCCTGGTGAACTTTCCTTTGAACTTGGAATGGAAAATTCAACTTGAGCTTGAGGAATTCCAAGGATAAGCATTTGCAAGCATTTTCGTCATCAAAAGGCAGTATGATCCCATATCCTTTTTAAAGTTGTAAATTCTTTTTCTTAGAAGAAGAAAGACATAGCTAGGAAATACACTGTGTAAGTAACTATCACCTATCTCACACGATACTAAGAGTGCTTTTGAAAGTGCTTTTAAAATATAATTTTTTTAAAATAAAAAAATATTTTTGTTCTTTTTGAGAACAAGTTTTATTTTTTTACTTCAAAAAATATAATAAAAATATGTAATAAAAAGATCTCATTACGTAAAATTTTTATATACTTTCTAAATTTTTAAATAAATTTTTTGAATATTTATAAACAATGTATTAAAAACAGTATGAAATAGAAAATTAAAAAGCTATTTTTGAAGTAAGCAATGCCAAATGCCTCGTAAAACTGTACAACATACATTTGAGAATTGGAGAGAAAAGGAAGTATGTGCCTAAGCTCATCGCTTTGAGGGAGAAAGCATTTAGAATTGATTGCATGAGAAATCTAGCAAAAGGGCTGTCGACATGTAACATGCAGAAAAGTACCGATTGAACTGTCGGGTCAATAATATTAAAATATTTTTAACTAATAATAACAACAACTATAGTAAAAAACTTATGGCCATTATGGTACTATCAATAATAATAGCAGTAGCAATTGCAGCAAAAAATTAGAATATTTTTACTATGGCATTACTATCAACAATAACAATCACAACAAAAATTAAAATATTACCACCATGGCATGACCACCAATAATAATAATAACAACGAAAATTTATAATAAAAAATATTTAAATAAATTATGAGATTAGAAGAAGATAAAATAATAAAATAGATAAATTTTTAAAAAAATATAACCAACTTTTTTAGGTATACATATTTATGTCTGAATATTTTACAATATAAAATTTAAAAATTACTAATAATTGATATTTACAAATAAGACATAATCAATTATATTTTTGCATTATCACATCCAAAAATAAAATCTAAACTACATATTATTTTTTAACATAAGATTATTAATAATTTTTTGGTTATTAATCATCAATTTAATTTTTTTAATAATTTTTTTTAAATTTTATTTAATCTGGTTTGATCCGGACGGGCAGGTCGACCGGGTTGAAGCGGGTCAAACGGGTCGAAGTGGATCAAAATGGGTCAAATTGTATAGACGATTTTTTTACAAATTCGGACTGATTTATCGTTCTGGTCGACGGTTTTCGGATGATTCGGTCTGGATCTGACAACAATGGTATCATGGCGCCTCAACTAGATACAACCACTGACATACAGGTGATCGCTTCTTACAAAGAATTAATACGAATGAGTAAAATAACTTTCCCCATTTTAAGTTAGAAAAAGTGTGCCTAGTTATTATCAGAACGTGGCTTCTACAGATTGAAGAATTAAATCTCATTCCACCCTTGTGGAGGATAACTTTCCAATGGAAACTTAAGTAACACCTATCGAGAAATAAACAAAAGCCACTGTCGTTTGTCCTTCACTAAGAGATATATAGGGATAACAAAAAATTGGGACCACTTTGCTTCTATTCCATCAAACATAAATCTCAAGTGATCAAGAATCTTGTTCCTAATGATTCTCCTTCACAGGAGCACAGATGTGGTTGACATGTTACTATTCAATAACGACTACGCTATTTTGTTCTACCTATGAAGCATTTAGCAAATCTCTGATAAAAGTTGCAACTCCTCAGATCATGACATACATAGAATTTTTGTATCTTTCCTGTAGAGCATAGGGATAGAAGGATACACAGACATTAAAAAAAAAAACATGCTAGTGATGATTACCTAATATCTTCCTCATAGCAGCACTTCAGATAGGAAGTGTAATAGATTCTTGGCTCTGATTCTTCTCTCCGGCTAAGAACAAAACCTGCAGACTTTATTCACTATAGATGCTTTAAGTTAAAGAGAACCATTTTTTCTAAAAAATGCGTCAAATTACTTTTATCAAGTGAAAGTATGATCTGTTTGATTCAGGTTTTATTACCCCTTGAACGAATCAAAACACAAGCAATACTAAGACAAGGTTCTTTTTCATTTATCACTTGTAAAGAAAGGAAGGTACCCAAATAACTGAATAAAAGGAGAACTAAATAGCTTACAGGACCACAAACCTTGACTATGCTCCACAACTACAAGAAGTGCCCAGATGAACTGCCATCCCCGACAAAGCTATATCTGTGGACTTCTCTTCCTGCTGATGCAGATTATGAGTTCACCTGATGTGCAAATCCTTCAAGCATCCCTTCTCCAACTCAACCGCCTGTTGTTGGCCCGTTAGATTGGCACACAGCACCAACAACTGCACAAAGCATGCGCAGCTATGCATGCATCTTCATCTCCTAGCTAGCGCTCATTCTCCACCTACATCATCCTCACTCTTTCCCTCCCATTCCATCTCTTCCTCCATTTTCTCTTCCCACCTCGTCTTGCTCATATCTTTTCTCACCTCATCTATAGCTGCCTTCATTCCTCTTCTTCTCCTCCTCCTCCTTTTGAAAATGGTATTAGGATAAAATCAGTGTTGACCAATACACAACCAAATTAGTGTAATATTTGGATTATCTCTCATTTTATTTCTATACTCTATGGTTTTTTCTTTCCTGATCCTTTCTATTGGAACATTGCGCCAAACTGGAGTTTCACACGTCCACACAAAATCGTGTAAATTAAAAATAATTTTTATTTTATCTTATTAGAAAGATAGTATATCCAAAATGCAAGTTTTACATTTTTAGTTAATATAAAAAGAAAGCGATGTAATGTACACATCAAATCAATCTTCGAGGGAATTAAGTAAAATACTGTATAATAGCTAGGAGTTGAACCGAACGGTATGATATTTGAAGACCAACTCTTTGTTAATCTTATGAATCTCCTCTCATCAACTTGAAAACGTTGACTCACTTTTTACACCGTGAAATATAATAACAGGTGATTAGAAATAAATTTAACATCAATATCCTCAAACGTTATTACAAATTAACTCAAAATCGTTGAATTAAATAAACAGTAACATTATAGTTAATTATAAATAATTTAGCGAATTCAAAATAATAAAGTTTATGTAACAAATTAACAATAAGAATGATTAAAAAATAAATATCTATATTAATTAAATTAAATTTGTTACATTAAAACTAGATTATACAGCTGCTTTGAAAAGTAGATTATACAAACACAAAATAAATATCCACTATCCAGCCACTACTAAAAATAAAGTCTTCACCGACTGAGTAAAGTAGTCGGCGAGTTTCAAAAATCAGTCGGCAAAACAGATTACCGACTAAAATAATGATAGTCGGCATTTCGTCGGCAATTACCGATCGGTAAATCAATTACCGACTAAATAAAAAATTTAGTCGGTATTTACTATTAAATTATCGGTATTTATCGACTGCTCTTTCCGTCGGGAATTAGCGACTAATATTTCAGTCGGTAAATACCGACTGAAAAAGTCTATTGGTACTTACCGACTGATGCTATCAGTCGGTAAGCACATGCAATAATATTCTTGCTGTTTCTTATTAAGTTTTTAATATTAATCATTTCATTCAATATTATCATTCAAAATATACACAACAACTACCATAATATTCATTATAGTTCACCAGCTCAATGAAAAAACAACTATTTTTGTTGGATACTAAAATCGTTATTGGATACAATTCAAATAAAAGATTATTTAAATACATAAATCAATTATAATTCGGTTCTTAGATAAGTCTAATACAACACATAAACTCAGAGAAAGCAGAATGACTGCTTTTAAACTCCTCAAATAATGTACTTGCTCTTCATTCTCCAGTAACTATCTCTGTCCTGCAGAAAGATAGAAAACCAACACATAAACTAAAAACATATAGATAATATTTCCATTAGGAGGTGCAACATTAATGCTAAATATGAATGAAAAATATCAAATACAACTAAACATATAAGGATAGCTAAAGCATAAGCAAAATTAGCACATGCCGACCAATTAAAATAACAATTATTTAAATCACTCAAAATGAGGTCAAACAAGTACTGCAGATTAGGACTGAAAAATGTTGAACAAATTCGTATGCTAGCTTCTCTTCCAGAAAAAAATATGGGGAAAAACAAAAAGGAAAGACAACTTAAGCTATTTTCTGCAATCTCTAAGTAGTGATAAGTTACAACATGAGATCTGAATAACTTGAACATCAAATTTGTTTGGCCTATATAGGAAGTTTAAAGAGAGATGCATTTCACATATATTCCCTAAAGAGTCAACATAAACCTGCTGTCTCAATAAGAATTCTTTTTGAGACTTTGATAGATATCCCACAACCTCTTTTGTGATCTTCTCTGCCTCTCGGATTAACTGTCAATGGCAAAACACATATATTTATTCAAAATGTAAATAGAAAAAATTTTCCAATTTTTATTTAGATAATATGATAAATCAAAGAACATGGTCTACCAAGCTTACTCCGCAAATGTCTATCCGACTTTTAGAAGCTTTGACCTTCAAGTCAACCAAAACTTGAAACAAAAATGTCAAACAAATCTATGTACTAGACTGTCTCATGAAGAACTTTGGCCCTATCCATAATTTTTTTGCATTTGTAACAGCAACCAAAGTAATACAAGTCATTATTACAATATAAAAATTATGACAAAAGCTTTGCAAAAATTTTTTATAGCTCCTACAATAATTTCTAGAAGTCATAGCTGCGGTGTGAATGTGTGAGTGCAACTTGAATTTACTCAAGAGGTTTGGCTGTAAGCTAATAGATATGGGTATGGATAATGAGAATCTATATCTTAGAAGCAAAATACTATGAATTTAACAGAAAACAAACATTCAAACTTGTTTGATCACTGAACGCCAACAAAATTAATAAGAAACAAGAACCCACCAAGCGTCCCATGCCACCCCTGCTATAAGGTTACTGCTTGCAGTCGACATTGGCGTTTGATCTACCTGCCGGGGTAGACATTGGTGTTCTCTCAATCTTAGAAGCCACATTTCTGGTTGACATCGGTGTCCTTTCCATCTTTAAAGCTGGCGTGCTGGGAGTCTTCATCCCAGCCATTACCATTCAAATCAAGCATGTTGTTAAGAAATTATTGTTTCTTGTTTCTATTTCTTCTCCAAATCAGTGAAACTGTTTAAGTTTTTGGTGATTAACACAATCTACAACAAAATTAAAATTAAAATTCCAACTTCAAAATTCAAACTATCTACAACAAAATTGAAAGAAAATGAGCTAAACTGAGAGAGATCAAGATATAGATAAATAACTAGAGAAATCAAATCAAACGTTTTGTTGAGGATGATTACCGTATTACTGGTTCGATTTCTCCAACTTGATTTCTTCGATTTTCCAGCTAGATCAAACCCAGACCCTTTTAGAATGAGATTTTCTTGAGTATGGCGATGAAGAAGGAGAAGAAATTTTTTGATTTTTGGGGTCGGATTTCAGCTCAATCGATGAAAAAAAAGTTAGGATTTGCACAGTACGCGCGATCGTGTGCCAAGACAAAGACATCGATGGTAAGAGAGTATAGAATAGAAAGAATTTCGGCGACAGATGAGGAGAAATTACGCGTCCGTGGAGCTGGTGACGGAGACATGAGCCCACCGGAAAGAAGAAAGAAAGAAAGAGATGAAACAAACCGCATCCATTTAAAAAATATCTAGCTAAATTACCGACTAAATGAACTTCGGTCGGTAATTTTACCATAGAAAATAAATCAGTTGATAAAATTACCGACTAATTTTGAACTTCAGTCGGTAATCAGTATATATTATCAATTCTTTCTTATTTTTAATTGATAAAATTAGCTAAGAAATTTTAATAATCAATAATTTTACCGACTAATTTTTATTAGTCGGTAATTTTATTAAATTTACCGACTCAGTTACACTTCAGTCGGTAAAGTATATAATTTACCGACTAATTATTATATTAGTCGGTAAATTAAAATATATTACCGACCAATATATTTTTAGTCGGTATTTTATATAATTACCGACAAAATATGTTCGGTCGGTACTATTTAGTCGGTAAAAACTATTTTTGTAGTAGTGAGGTTCATCACAACAGCATCATCACAAGAATATCTAACTACAGCAATTTCAATCTAAAAAAATAATACACCAAAAAATACAATACACCCGCAATAAAATAAAGAAAATAGAAATATGCTCGAAAACATTAAGTCGAGATCACGCGCGGTAGAGATCATTGAGGAGACGAAACAATCCTCAACGGGACCGAGAAACATGCTAGAGATTGTCGGACCGAGATTACACTCAGGAGAGATCTTCGTGAGGAAACATGAGAGATGCTCTACATCTGCACAAGGACTTGAAATGGTGAGCGATAAATGAAATATAGAGTAGTTAAATAAAATTAATTAAAATAATGAAAAAAGTATTAAGAGTAATGAAAAGATGAGAAATGAAAAGTTAAATACAATACAGAGTAGCTAAGATAAATAAAAATAATTGATTAGATTAATAAAAATATTAAAAAATAATATAGCAAATAATTAAAATAAATAAAATTAACTAATTAGAGTGATAAAGTGATTAATTAAGAGTAATGAAAAATTAAGAGAAAGTAAGGAGAGAGAATTCATAGAACTGTCAGAGACGTACAGCCAGAAAATAGTGAGCTATCGGAGTTTGTATAAAATTCCGACAAATGAAAATACATCAAATCGAACTCATCAAAGAGACAGATCCTGAGGCACTCCCGCAATGCAATCTTGACCATATACGTAAAGGTGTGCCCTGGAGTGACTAACAGGGTGGGAGGCTCAGAGATTTGCCTTCGATCAATCACTAATGGTCAAAGATGCTGCCCATTGCTCTATGCATCTCTGCACTGCTTTCTTAAGTGCAGTTGCAGTGGTTGCCGCATATGACCATTCTTACTGCGGTGTTGTGTAAGCTGCAGTGCAGAATCAGATAGAACATTATAGAGTAACATATCCTACACACTCGTCATTGCCTCAACAAGAAAGTATGTTCAAACATCCAATAACAGCAAATATCCATAACAGGGTCGAATTTCCATTTTTCTTTAAACAAAATCATCGGCATGAGAGAGAAGAATAGGGGGAGGCAACCCTTAGAACCAGTCACCCCTGACCTCTCCATCCCAAGCCTCATGTTTAAACTAACGAGTTAAGCAAATTAACGCTGGAAAATGGCAAAGCCATAGAGTCAGTATCTCGTTCATTCTCATTGCATACTCGAATTCATCAAGCAATCGTTACAATAGAAATAATATCCAGCAATCGTTACAACAGCGTCATCTAGTCTTTAGAAAACAACATCCAGCAAACCCTCTACTATAATAATTCCATTGAACGCAAAATTAATCAAAAAAATAATACACCAAAAAAATTTAATACACCCACAATAGCAGAAAATAAAAAAGAATTCCAATTGTCGGGCCGAGAAATATGTTGGAGAAACAAATCCTCGTCGGGACTGACAAATCAAAACCGTTATATGACAAATTTAATCGAATGAAACCAATACAGTGCAAAACAAACGAAATCATCCAATTCGACGGTAAAGCCAATACATTGAAAAAAAAACCAATACACCGATAAAGCCAATACACAAAAAATATTCAATACATCCACAACCGCAAAAAAATAAAATAATAATAACACAAAAAAAATTCATTGCCGGGACAAGAAACAAATCCTCGTCGGAGATCGAGAAAAAAATTCTCGTCGAGACAGAGAAACAAATCCTCGCCGAGGCCGACAAATATGCTGACACCGGGACCGATAAATAAATCCCCGGCGAGGACGAAACAAATACTCATCGGAGCCGACAAACATGCTGATCATCGGAGCCAACAAACATAATGATCTCCAGGACCGAGAAACGTGTTGAAGATCATCAGGCCAAGATCATGCTCGAAAAATCTGCCGTAAGGAACCAAATCCCACCGGAAACGAGAAAGAAATCCTCGCCGGACCGATGCAAAAAGCTGGAAATGCTGAGATAATGATCAGAGGAGATCAAGTCGTCACCTGGGAGAGGTGCTCCAGATCTGCACAGGAAACAATGGAGTCAGATGAGCAATAAAAACAATGTAGCATAGTTAATTAAGAAACTATAATTAATTAGAGTAATGAAAGATTAAAAGAGAGTAAAAGGGAAAGAGAATACGTAACATATCAGAAAGGTACGGGCTGAAAAGTGAGGAATCGAAATTTATCTAACTTTCGGACAAAAAGAAATACATCAAACCGAACTCATGCGAGAAACATATTCACTATTTTAAGGAACTCCCGCGATGCAATCCTAACCATCTAGCTCAGGGAGTGCCCGGGAGTGCGTAAGAGGAGAGAATGCCCGTATCCCTCCCCTATATAGATATATATATATATATATATTAATTTTGAGATTTTAATTATGTTTAATATCTTTAAAAATACTTATTTATTATTATTTTTTATTATAGATGAGACATATTGATTACAATACGTAAGAAAACACAGATGATCTACATTCACTAGCCGTTGGTCCAGATGAACATGCCATTATGTATTCTGGATGCATTGTGAATAGGGTGAAATTTCTCTATACAAACGCGAGCGTCGTTTGTGTAGAATTTGTGTGCAAGGGGATCATAATAATCAAATTTTGATCTATGATGTTCTAAGTGATGTCTTGATTTTGACATATCCTAGGACCGTCAAGTCTTTCTATTCAAATGTGAATGGTTTGACTTAGATCACAGAAAACCTATCAGGATTGATGATGATTTTACTAGCATCAATATTACAAAGAAATGGTACTAAAATTATCTATTCGTGTTTTCTATGAATGTGACTTAAGTGTTTTATGTTCCGGATACGAAGTAAGGTAATGATTGGGTTGTTCTACAACAATCACAATATCGATATTTATTTCGTCCCTCGTTGTTTGGAGTGGGTGGAGATGATGAAGACACAAATATTGGTGATGATGGGATAATCATAGAGAATGATGCTTACCAAGAAGTGAAAAGTTTAAGCGTAAGAGTTAGAGATGAAAATATGGAAATTGATCATCTAAGTAAGATAGTTGAACTTGACCATGAAGTGATTGATGTTTTGGACGAACAAGAAGGCATTTGTACTAATGATGGTCAAAATAAAAACAAAAGCTTGGACGAGTATAGCCGTAGTGATGATAATTGCAATTGAAAATTCTCATATGAGTTTTAACTCAATCTTGTATGATTGTTTTAATCTATTTCACTTCATCTTCTAAATTTCATTTTTTCAACTTTGTATACAGGTGTTACTTATTAATTTATCTTTATGGTACCGACAATCTCTAGTAGAAGACGACTATCGCTACAAGCAAGTCAGAATATCGCTGATGTGGAGACTCAAAATCCTAATGGCTCTAGTAGTGGTAAGCTTGTTTTTCTTTAATTAATGAACCTCATAGTTATCATCATTTTGTAAGTAGGTCTGTTGATATACAAAGCCAACGTCTGCGTGCGGGCAACAGATGTAGTGACTTAGAAATGTATATATTGAGGAATAAGAAAAAAGTCAATGTCAAAATTTTCGATGGCATATGGAGATCAGTCGGTGAACATGCTGTCTGGTTCGCAAGAGAGATGGTATACTCGATTCATACCAATGCTCCAGTAAAGAATATTAAAGATTGGAGTAAGGTTAACAAATCTATTAAGAACGAGATTTATTCCATGATGGCTGTAAGTATGTTATTGTTGATTCAATATACATCATTAAGGGGTAGAATTTGTTAACATGTTTTTTTTATTATCATATGACAAGTTTGAGCTAGATTTGTCCCATCCTGGAACCTTAGCATGTTTACATAATATAGGATCCGAGAGATATAAGGATTGGCGTTATGAGTGCAATGACTACTATAGACGTGTTGGTGGTGGAGACAGAGCTCGAACAAATCCTTATAAGGACTTCACTTCTACATCAGCTTGGCGTGAAGAATGGATATGGTTATGCGACATGTTTGATTCGCCAGAATTGATCGTAAGATTTTTTTATTCAATTTTTCATTTCAATTTTTTTTTTATTTGCTGAAAAATATTCATATCATTGATTATACGCAAAAAAATTCTAAAAAAGTAAAAGCTGCTCGTGCAAAGAATAACAGTAAGCATATAGCAGGCTCACGCACTTTCGCATCTATACAGCGGAAGAAGGTATTTTTGCTATAGTTTTGGTTTTAATATAACAAAGACGATAGGATTCTAATTAATAGTAAATTGATTTACTTAACATATTTGCAGAATGCCAATTGTATTGATTCGTATAAGGAGACACATATTTCAAATGCAAAAAAAAAGAAGGACATCTGGGTGTCGGAGGAATCGCAATCAAATTATATAAGTTATATTCTTTCTATTCAAATTTTAAGTGATTAACTATAAGAGTTAAGAGTTATGATTTGCTAAGACCATTTTGTTTTAAATGAAATACAGAATCAAATTGTAGAAATACAAATCAAGTCAGCTGAGGATGGGAACGACGTCGATGATGAAGAGATATGCCTATCGGTGCTTGGGAAGGCACGTGTGTATATTCGTGGACGTGCATCTAAGCTGCCTAGCACCCGTTTTGCTGGTTCATCAACTCAAGCATATGAGAATTCGATTTCGAAAGATCATATAGTAACGCTAGAGGAAAAAAATGAAAGACAACAAGCGGAACTTGAGAAACAACAATCTGAGCTTGAGAAACAACAGTCTGAACTTGAGAAGCAACAAAATAAATTGCTTGAGACTAGACAACGTCTCCGTGAAAATGAAGAAAAGATATCATTTTTAATGGAGATATTCGGAAAGTGAATAAAACGCTACTGGACCACCTAAATAGTAAGTTCATTATTTTTTCTTACAGCTAGAGAAGAGATTTATATGTTAATTACTTAGCTCATATATGTTCTTTTAGCTACATTTTTATTGACTTTTTTTTATTAATGTTCGACGTATAATTTTTTACTACTATAACCCTAGGAGACACATTACCTCCTAGCTTGTGCATTCATTGATTACTACTATATACAAGTTGTTTGATCTTTCATTGTTTGTTTGACATGTAGCAAAGATCTAGCTGGTGTAACAGGAGTACTACTGATTCTTGGTGAATATTGGATAATATAAGACAACTTAAGCTATACTAGGGAGTACTACTACTATTTTGCTTGCTATCACATCCTTAGTTACAAAATCACAACTCATACAACAGTAGTAATTCGCTGCTTCTTTATCCCCTCTATAGTTATTGGACATACACCAACAACTGCACCAAGCATGTGCAGCTATGCATGCATCTGCATCTCCTAGCGCTCATTCTCCACCTGCATCATCCCCACTCTTTCCCTCCATTCCATCTCTTCCTCCATTTTCTCTTCCCACCTCATCTATAGCTGCCTTCATTCCTCTTCTCCTCCTCCTCCTTTTGAAAATGGTATTAGGATAAAATCAGTGTTGACCAATACACAACCAAGTTAGTGTAATATTTGGATTATCTCTCATCTTATTTCTATACTCTATGATTTTTCTTTCCTGATCCTTTCTATTGGAACATTGCGCCAAACTGGAGTTTCACACGTCCACACAAAATCGTGTAAAATTAAAAATAATTTTTATCTTATCTTATTAGAAAGATAGTATATCCAAAATGCAAGTTTTACATTTTTAGTCAATATTGTATAAAAAGAAAGCGATATAATGTACACATCAAATCAATCTTCGAGAGAATTAAGTAAAATACTATATAATAGCTTGGAGTTGAACCGAACTGTATGATACTTGAAGACCAACTCTTTGCTAATCTTATGAATCTCCTCTCATCAACTTGAAAACCGATGACAAACCTTGGTGATCATTTACTGAAGTTCATCGTTGCTTCACTCGAAGCTCTTGGAACCATAGCCTGTTTCTTTTTACGAACCAGTTTCTTGCTCACTGTATTGAATTATCGCTCAAGGAGGTGTTGTAGTAAGATGAGCTACTTGGGTGCAGTCCCAGAATAGTCAACAACTTTGTGGGTCTGATTTTGCGAAAATAAATTAGCAAATGGCTTAATTTTACTATAACAGCAAATATTATACCGATCGGCAACTTTACTGTAAACAATCCAAACCCATCGTAAACCATTCAGCTTCCGGATTATCTCTCTCTCACACAGCTGTCAAGAACCACACCCAATTTTAATCCAATTCAAGCGCTCCTCCTCTGTTTCATGAAAAACATTTTTTTCTTAATCAAGAATTGTTTATAAATCTTGAAAGAGAAGAAAGAAAATGGAAGCTTTTGGATTGCTAGGGTTGCCCAAAACGCTATATTTTCCTCAACCAAATAGATACAGGCAGCTACATCTCTCCCCATTCATGGTGAGATACCACTCTTCTTTTTCTTTTTATCATTCTGTACTTTTATCTGAGAATTAATTTTGAGAAAGAAGGAGCTCGTTTGTCGTGATCGATTAACCAGATTTTCTTTTAATGGTTAGAATTAAAATGGTTGAATGTAGGCAAGCTTCTTAGAAGAGTGGGACTTTGCATAATCTTCTAATTAGTGGTTAATTCCGTGTACTTGTTATATATCCGGGACAAAGATCTCTTGTCTAACCTACATTTGGAAGCTGTTTTCTTTTATTAGGAGTACTCTGAATCCTGCTTCCTAGAGTTGTTCATGCTTTGAGACTGCAGCTATAGCAAGTTTCAAACGCAACTCAATCTGAAAATTTTTAACCCTATAGGTTGTATTTGTGGCAATTAGTAACCTAAGGAAGTCAGGGATAAATACGTACATGAACCCAATAGGTTGCACATATCAACATCAGTAGCAAGCTAAATTTAACTGTAGGAATCAAGGAGAAATCAGGACCGAAGGTCAAGCCTAAACCTCTAAGTGCAGTAATAGTGTATTTGGATAACGTGATAGAAGGAGTAAGGGTAAAAAAGGGGAGGGTAATGGAGGGGTGGGGAAGGGAAGTCATCTACCCTCACCTTTATGGATTTATTACTAAGGGTAGAGAAATCTAAAGACTTAACTGTATTGTGTTGAAGAATAAAGTGAGTGGATAACAAAGAAAAAAATTTGTTAAAAAAACTTACATGTCCTTTATATTTATTAGTTTGAGTAATGCTAGATATAAGATAACATAATCAAATCAGTTGTTAAACATAAGAAAAGCTGATCATATAGTTTCATTACCTGTTTTAACAATTAGAATAACTGAAAGTAAAGTGGATATAAGAATTATTAATTATTATAAGAAAATGCAATAGACACTGGGCTAAACTGAGCTCAAATAAAGTCCAAGCTTGGCCCGCCTCAGTAAGACTGGCCTAAGCGACCCAAATCAACACGTGCAAAATTTCAGCAAAGTGTCTCTTGTAAACTTAGGAATACCTCTTTAATTTCATGAAGACTTTCTAACAATAATAACAACCCAAGAGTAATTTTAGGCAAGAAGTTTGCTTGATTATGAAGTAGATAATACCTTCACCAGCTGAAGCAAAGATCAGATAGCCAGTCGTTGTTCAAAATATTGTGACTCTTCTAATTTCCAAACATACAGGTTCAACTATAAGCATGAGTGACAAATCTTACAGATTCTATGCCGCATTAGTAATGTGAATACAAATAGCACAAACCTTACGAGAAATGACCACTTACTTCCTTTGAAAGCAAGCTCGCGAGCTTGAAAGCAACGATCATAACCTCAGCGATATATGAGTACAAAAAGCAGCTATGCATACAACAATTATCAATGCTTTGACATTCCGACAATAACTCCACACAGAATAAAATACCCACATACTGTTACAAGTAACTAGGTAATCCATTTTAGTATACAAACTTGCAAATCATGAATTGACATACATAAAGAGGAGATGTAATAGTTTATAGAACTAAATTTGGAAGTACACATGTAATAGCTAAAGTCTACATGCCAAATTTCAAATTGTATCGAACAATAGGGTCCTAAAGAAACTCTAGCAAATGCATTATAGACCAAACCACAAGCACTAAAGTCTAGGTTTCAAGATTACCCTCACATCATTATTTCTATATGGTATCACCTACTTACTGATGATTAAGATATTTTAGACTTTTTACAGATATTCATCTTACTACCTCCTCACTTTATCTTCTAATCAAATAAGGTTAATTCTTTATTTTTCATTACTTTTATTAATATATCCAAATAAGGTGAGAGTAAATAATTACTCTTCTCTTCCTCTCACTTCATTACTCTTCCTTCTCTTTACTCTTATTATTACTCTTCTATCCTAATAGAGCCTTATTATCCTTGCGTAACTACTGTGCAAGTATCTGAGTATGAATTCTATCTTGTAGTTGCTGGCATCTTGAGTACACAAGAAGTCAGTAAATTATCTATCTATCCACATTCAGCGAAGAACAAAACTAAACATGTAGATAACAACTGTAAATTGCACAAATCTAAAGTAATTTTAAGTAGTAAATACCTAGCAATCACAACCAATTCATCAATTGGTCTTAGGATCACAGGAAATAGTCCTTCAGTTCTTGTTGCCCTCTTTGGCAGTGTAGACACCTAGAAACTTTTGCAGATTTGTTCTTATAGTAATTGGCAGAGCAAGTAAAGCAACACCACTGAGCAATCAGTGTAATTAGAATCCGAAATTCTCCGATGACTCATTTTTCTAACAAGAGTAATCGGTTGAAACGGTAAGTTTCGCCACCTCCCAATCTTGGAATAACAAATTCAACAATCTGAAAACAACAAAACAACTCAACAACAACCGTAGTGCTGACTGAACTTCAACATTAGAGCTCATAAGTAGAGTCCTTTAGTGAAGTCTGAATGCGATCGATCTCCTTGATCTAGAAGACTAGTTGATTGATGAAGATGAAGAAGAAGAATTTGATGACGAAGGCTTGATAGACGAGTTTCTTCACATCTTGTCGATCTATATTGAAAAATTTATAGGAAGCGATGTGATAGATTAGGATTCATGAGATGAATTTATCATCACTGTGGCTGTATAGTTCCCAACGATTGCAAGATTGGTTCACTCGATTATTGGCACTAGAGGCAACAGGAGTGACGAGAGGAGAAGAAGATTGGCGATGGCAATTGTAGACACAAAAGGAAAGAGGCATGGAGAGAATATGAGACGTGGTCAATGTTGGACAAATTGGAAAAAATTTATCGGTTTTTTCTTTCCCTTACCCGCTAATTCGGCGGGTAAGAGATTTCCTTCGGAAGGGTAACTACTCCCCTTTCTTACCATTATAAATCTAATGCCAAACAAAGGTAAATGAGAAAAGTGTTTCATCTTTCTCTCCCTTCCCCTCCATTACCCTCAACCTAAACATAAGCTAAGTTAATAAGTTGTTCGAGTTTTTAGGCTTACAATTACTTTCTGGAGTTTGATCTTTTTGTGATAATTTTTAAGCTGCTTATATGAGCATTTAGGATGTGGTACCATCAGTTCAAATTTTTGTATGGTAATTCAATCAGCATGTTTAACTTTCTCTAGAAGACTTGCTATTTAATTGTTAGGGATTTTGTTTTTTAGAGTATGTTTTAGGGATAGTTGTTGACAAAACAATTGAATAAAATAACTATGTGGACATTTGGGCTTGCTTAAGTTAAGGAGCTTATTTGAAAATGAGCTTATTTTGGAAGTCTTAGGAAAACGAGCTTGTCTGTTTTATCTCAAAAAAAAAAAAATTATACATATAAAGATTTTATGACGTATGATTCACCTATATTTTCCAAATTTTTAAAACACTATAAAAGGTTAATTGGAAAATGAGATGCTTATTTGAAATGGAGAAGGATGTTGATAAGCAACGGCAAACGTCACCTATAATCTTAGATATCAGTGCTTTGAATTTCTTCTTCCTCCTCTTAACGTACTAGTAGTGTTTTTTGGTTTATAAGGTTATACTACTAAGGGGGCGTTTGGGATTGCTTATGAAAAGGAGCTTTTGTGAATTGAAGGATATTTTTGTCTTTTTTGAAAAACGGCTCTATTTTTTTTACTTAAAAAAAAATAATAAAAATATGCAATAAAAAGATCTCACTCCGTAGAATTTTTCTACACTTTCTAAATTTTTAAATAAATTTTGTATATACTTATAAAATATGTATTGAAAAACGTGAAATGGAGAAAAGTTGTAAAAAGCTGATAAGCAGCTTTTCAAACGCTCTTCCAAACAGCCCCTAATGCTACAACACTAGGAAACATTATGGAATGAAAGAACTTTAAATTAAAACAAAAGCTTGTTGTTACTATAGAGAAGTTTATTTTATTTAAACTTTTTTTTTTGCTTTATGTTTGGCTTTTTTGCTATTTCTATTTCACTTGGGCACTGATGTATTAAACGCTAATACACTTTAGAGAATACCTTGTACGGAAATTCTAATACACTCTAAGAGTGAATATTTCTTTTCTGTACACTCTATTTTGTGAATATGAAGTCTGTCCATGTTTTGATCCAAATTCCAACATCTTACCACTTTTAGCTCAGGTATGAGAATGAACAAAAAAGGATTTTTATATTTGGCATTCCCCTATTAATGCATGTTTTCCATTTGCTCTACCCTTATTCACACTTCTCTAGTTGCAGAATGGTGGTAGTGAAAGTCAAAATGTACTCATAATTGGAGATTCAAAGGTGAAGTTTGCTTGTGCATGTCCTAGAGTTTTTGTTGTCAAATGCAACCATCCGCAAAATGCAGATTTTCCTCGGTACTATTCAAGAAAGGAGAAGAAACCATTTCCAGTACCCATACTGGAGCTGAGACGAGCAGCAAGAGAGAGGATAAAGAATGCCAGAGGAAAGCCTAGAACGCCAATACCACCTCCAAAAAATGGAATGTTGGTGCGAAGTCTAATACCTGTTGCATATGAAGTGATGAATGCGAGAGTCTTACTGATAAACAACCTGAAGAGGCTTTTGAAAGTAATTCCAGTGCACGCATGCAAGTAAGCTTCACCTGTTAGGTAACTTGTGGTATCTTAAAAAGTATTCACTATGATAGTTGTATCTGTTTCCTTTCATATGATAATCATTACTATGACGTGCACTTGATTTGTTTATAATAGCACAAACGAGGTATTGGTGACACCAGAAATTATCTGAACTTTGAATTGGAAATGAACTTTGATGCTCTTGATTTCTCTACATAATACTCTCTTATGACCCAATTGTTCTATGATAATGTTTTTTCTCTAATCTTACATACACCTTGGGTTGCTAGTGGCATTTCTTGGTCTATGATTATTCAATTCTCTTTTTGCATATATGTATGTATATATGTATATACATATGTATATATATATAGATATATACATATGTATATATTTATAGGATGGGGATAGGGGCACCCTTTTCAATCTAAAGTTTCAAACTCAATCTTCACCGTTAGATATGAAGAACTATTAATAAAAAAGATGCTGACAAAATTTCAACTCAATCGGAATACAAATCAATCTCCATCTGGCGTTTGATCAAATGATATAAATAATAAATTTTGCTAAAGATGTTCTGTTTCTTTTTTATGTCATTTTGATCAAGAGATATGATGGAGATCAATTCATGATCCGATTGAGCTAAAATTTTGTCGCCGTCTTTGTAACTCATAGCTTTTCATATTCAATGGTGGAGATTGTATTTAGAAATTTTTACGCATCTTTTTAGAAGGGGGTGCCCTAAGGTGCCTCTAAGGGTGGGGTGCCCCTATCCCCACCCATATATATATATAGGGATAGGGGCACTCCCGGGCACTTCCTCTCCGGTTTATAGCCGAAGTGATCTTCAAATTTAATCTCCACTGTTGAATATGAAGAACTATAATTTGGAAACTTACTCATAAAATTTCAGCTCAATCGGATCACGAATTTACCTCCATCCGATCATTTGATCAAAATGACAGAAATGGTATAACATATAAATTTTTAAGTTTTTTTACTTTTTGTAATCTTGATCAAATGACCAGATGAAGGTGAATTCATGGTCCGATTGAGTTAAAATTTTATGGGTATGTATTTCACTCAAAGTTCTTCATATCCAACGGTGGAGATTAAATTTAGAGATCATTCCGGTTATAAACCGGAGAGGGAGTGCCCCTAAGGAGAGAGTACCACTATCTCTCCCCCATATATGTATATATATATATGGGATAAGATAGAGGCACATGGTATTCTTATAGGCACATTGGTGCACATACCGGCCAAAAGTGGCCGGCGAGATCTCCAAATTTCATTTTCACCGTTTGATATGGAGAACCATGAGTTGCAAACATGTTATTAAAATTTTAGCTCAATCGGAATACGAGTCGACTTCCATCCAAATTCTTGATCAAAATGACACAAAAACGAAATATATATATATTTTGTCAATTTTAACTTTTGTGTCATTTTGATCAAGAGTTTCGATAGAAGATTCGTATTCCGATTAAGCTGAAACTTTAATAACACGTTTGTAATTCATGGTTCTCCATATCCAACGGTGAAAATTAAATTTAGAGATCTCGCCGGCCACTTTTGGCTGGCATGTGCACCAATGTGCCTACAAGAACACCATGTGCCTCTATCCTATTTCTATATATATATGTATATACATATATATATAGGGGCATATCAGCGTACATCAGTCGAGTTCCGTTGATACAAAGTTGCAGAAGTGATCTCCATATTGAATTATTTACTATGTTTAAATTTTATATATACATACATACGTACGTATGTATATATATATATATATATATATATGTATATATATATATGTGTATATATATATGTATATATATATATATATACAACATCTTGATCAAGTGATTGGATGGAGGTGAATTCGTGATCCGATTGAGCTGAAATTTTATTGGTAGGTTTCTAACTCATAGTTCTTCATATCCAACGGTGGAGATTGGACTTGAAAGTCACTCCAGTCATAAACCGAGAGTGCCCTTAAAAAGAGAGTGCCCCTATCCGTCCCATATATATATATATATATAGTGTAGTCTAGGACTATCTGCGAAGTGCTCCTATTCACGTTTCCCAAAAAGTAATTTGTTGGAAAAATTTGGTGCCTATCTGAAGAAAGTAACTTTGGTAAGATTAAATTATTACTATGTTTTTTGCAGATATTGCAATGAGATCCATGTTGGAGTAACAGGTCATCCCTTCAAGTCATGCAGAGGCTTGAGGGCTGAGGTTCGTAGGGGGCTTCATGAGTGGACTACAGCAACAGTTGATGATGTGTTTGTGCCAATTGAGTCCTATCATTTAACTGATCGTCTTGGGAGGCGAATTACTCATCAGGAAAGGTTCTCCATTCCAAGGATTCCGGCCTTAGTGGAATTGTGCATCCAGGCTGGTGTAGACCTTCCCGACTTCCCGACAAAGAGACGGAGAAAACCTGTCATTCGTATTGGCAAGAGTGACATCATTGATGCCAATGAGGATGACCTACCTGATCCAAAGCCTGACAAATTTAATCAGCCAATTCTGACAGAAATACCTGATTCTGAGGTTGCTCTTCCTTTAAGCACTGAGGAGGTTGTGTCACTTGCGGAGGAAACTTTAGATGCTTGGGAAACGTTGAGGCTGGGATCAGAGAGGCTGATGAGGAAGTATGCAGTGAGGGTATGTGGATATTGCCCAGAGGTGCATGTCGGTCCAAGTGGGCACAAGGCACAGAATTGTGGGGCTTATAAGCACCAGCAGCGGAATGGCCAACATGGATGGCAGACGGCTGTTCTTGATGACTTGATACCTCCAAGATACGTGTGGCATATGCCAGAAACAGCGCAAGAGCTACAGCGCGAACTAAGGAACTATTATGGGCAGGCACCAGCAGTGGTTGAATTGTGTGTACAAGGAGGTGCCAAGGTGCCAGACAAATACAAAGCTACCATGAGGTTAGATGTTGGCATTCCCACCAGTATGAAAGAGGCTGAAATGGTTGTGTAAACTTGAAGGTTTATAATATCGGCAACAATCCATAAAAGTGCTGCGATTTAGCATATCCATCGGATTATCATTGCTGGGATTTGAAGTGTGGATAACGAACTTCGATGTGGATCCCAAGATTAGCTCCTTTCAACTGCGGGCAAACGCATTGATGAGGAAAGAATTACTCCTTTTGTGCAGATGACACATTTTGCAATATCTCTTTTGTCTTGGTTCTGCTATACGTTTCAACAATTTCTACAACCAGTTCTCAAGGGAACTAGGTATGTGGGACATCCTTCACATATGTAATTGGAGCACATGATTCTGCAGCTGATACTTCTGAGCAATTGTTATTGAAAAGATTGCATCTAGAAAAAAATGTCCCCGTCTTATAGAAGAATGGAATTTTCTTTTAAATTTGAATCACAAAAGTGAGGACCTTGGATTGTATAGTATGTGTTTTGGTTAATGTTAACAAGATCAGTACATTGGAATTCAGTTGATCTGTATCCTTCTTGAGTATTGTTCTTTAATACTGGAAGATCAGGGCTGCTTATTAACACAGTAATCAGCTGATGCAGCTTTCTTTATTCAGAGACTGTAAAGAAAACTCACAAAGTATCAAATGCTGAACCCTTTCACGATCACATGATCGCTCAACAAAAGCAGACAATCTCGCCATGCTGGGTAAGTCTCCAACTCGAGCTAGTTTCTGTAAAGCCAGATTTGAAGACCTCAAGTCTAATACCTGGATGAAATAGCTGAAAACTTTTGGTTCATTTTGTTCCATTTGCAGCTTCGAACATTTCAATAAAAAAAACATTCTTTGAAAATTCCGAGATCATGCTAGGAAGCAGCCATACTGTATGAATCTTTTGACTTGTTACCTCATAGAAGGATCAAGGAGACTATTTTATTAGTAAAGGATATCATGTGAGGATATCTTTGATTGGATAACTGTTATGGTGCATGCTGAAAGCATAGGAAATAATGCTGAAATATCTGATACCACATTGACATAGAATAATATCTGGTGCACATGCTTACTCGAATCAGTTCTCTGATATGCACCCGGTTGCATATTTACTTGCATTTACTTGCTTTAATATTGATTTGGTTGACTACTTTCAGAGAAGCGCACCATGATAAAATCAACACATAATACTACCCTTGGAAATAAGGTTGTTACATGAAGCAAAGCACAGCCTAACAGCATTATCTAGGTATGTCTTTTACTTTTAAAAATGATGTCCTTGGATTCTGGAACATACTTTCCCTAGTGAAATATGGTATACAGTCGAGGCTAGTGTATTATGTGATTCATACCTTCTACCTCTGCAACCATATTCGCTTTGGCAGTTGAAGTAGATGGAAGCAACTGGTGGACCTAGATTGTAACATGCTCTGAAATCTCTTGTATTGAAGTTTTGATGACATCCAGGTGCATGAACAGTTTACTGAATCTCCTGCCTGGATGCTATAGATGCAACACGGTGAAATTCTGTTGGAGCTTTTGGCTTTCTTAGCAAACTATTTCATTTCCTGAAATGTGTTTGCGTGTGGAGTTAGCATATGGCGTACTTGTAAAGAACTCTTTATGCTATACTTATAGTTGCATCTAATTGAATCTCTTTCATGGAGGCATCTAATGCATAGTATGCAAATATTTATGCACTTTACCTAGAGCACTATTAGGTTAAGATTTAACCCATCCAATCAATAAGCGAGCTTGTGTCCATCTGATGTTATTTGGTGTTATAGGCTAGTGGTAGAATTGATTTTGGTCATGTTGTTTTTGGATGGTAGGTTTTCGCTTGCTTGCTGAAACAATTCAGTGTTTGACAGAGTTATTTTGGTTATTGCTGTTGTTGGAAGAATTACTTTTACAGAAATTTGCACTGCAATATCATCTTAGCTTCTCCTCAAACTGTTGATGTGGCTGCTGGAACAGTAGATGAGATATCTCTCTCCGCTGCTCAAAGTTGCTACCAGATACTTGCGCAAGTTCGAACAAGATTTTGCTAAGAATTTTCTGCTGGAATTTCTATGTCCAGTCGATCTGTCTTTTTCCTAAACTGCTCAAACTAACACTCAGTTTGAATAGGGAGACCATGCTTCTGTGTGTCTATTATTATCAATCATATATGTGGTATAGGAAAAAGAAATAAGTGACATTCATCCTGGAAGAATGATGGTGTGCGGATTCTAATAGTCTGAAATGCTGCAAATGCGTTTTGATTTTAATTGGAGAAACCTTGATAAAGTATTGATTTTTAACTGAGAAGACTCTTGTATTAGAAATGTTTTCTGTTAGGACTTTGTACTTGGCAAAATTTATGAGATAGTTCCTTCAGTCCCACAATTATCCTCAAGAAAACAGGTTGAATGCATGGATGGGTATGGTATGTTACTTTGAAATTACTATATGAAAAAAATCGTACTTTCAGAGCTTTGCCAGTTTCATTTGTTATCTTATATAATAGGATTTCTCGTGTACAACTGTATCTCTTCTCCACGTCCTGAAACTTGATCTCTTCAAGTAAAATGATATTTGATTTTTCTTGAAGGTAGAAATAAGGTTGAAAATCTGTCCAAGTGGAAAGCCAGTGGCCCATACACTTAATGCCCCAAGGACAACAGAGTTAAATTACTTGGGTAAAAGAGCATGTATCAATTACCAAAAACTCTACTTTCTGACTGCAAAATTTTAATTCCATTACTTCATATAGTTTAATTATCAATCCAAACTTTACTTTGACTTCGTGAAATAGACTCTAGTCTTTCGGCGTATGGTAGCCTGACTCGAGTTAAACATCAATAGCCATAAATAACGGAAGATGAAGATGGTATAGACTCAATTCTTGCAAGAATACTTAGATGCTGGTACAATCTCATTTTAAAACATCAACGAAATTTAAGAATCTGAAAAATTAAATGAAGTTTTCAACTCAAATTTTCTTGGACTGTTTATAGGGGCAAAATTTTCTATAAAACACGTTAGCCATCCTGTAATTACAAAATAGAACTGCAACAACTGCAGCAAAGTATATACTTAGGAAAAAAAATCTACAAGTATATATCTGCTAACTTCTGTTCTCCCCATTTTTGAGGGCCACAGTGTTCTCTTCTACTTTAACTTTTTGCTGAAATCCAATGAAGACCCAAGACAGGAATGTACACTCTTTTGCGTCTTTATCCTCTTCTAGTTAGAACTGGATGAACTGTCTATACCACACATTAAAGAATCCCTGCACAAGGAAAAAAGAAAATCATATGGCAATGAACACGTGCTTCATGATACTCTCGAAGTTTTTCTAGGCAGATCATAACCAAGTGTAAACATAGAAAGTCAGCTCATACTCCATGCCAGAAACAGCCAAGTCACCTGAATATATTGAGTCTTCTTACCAGTTAGCAGGACTAGATCAACAAATGACTATGACTAAAGGTGAATGTCAAGTAGAAAGGTCGGGTAGGTGCCAGCTTAGGAATACTAAAGACGATTTGGTTATTCATAGGTTCTTTTAATTAGATAACAAGATGGATCACACTCTCTATATGGTAACCCTTCAAGAAGCAGAAAGGCCTATTCCAAAATTGGATGGTCTGAATCTTTCAGAAATAAATATGGAGCAGATACCACTCAATATAACTTTGAACGCCTTTCAGGTTCTCCCTTCAGGAATTTAGAAGACAGTGGTTCATATGGCTCACAGATCAAGTTCTAAATCTCAGTCATCCACCCTTGCTAAATTTGTCTTGCCAAAGCTGGATCCCTTCACAAAGTTGAACTACATAGAACCTTTTGAACTTAATTATGGTATATCTACCACATGGATCCAAGCTTTTTCTCCATTACGTCGAAAGTTTTGGCACCATAGCCTAGTGATTACTAGAATATCATCCACAAGATTCTTCTTGAAATAAAAGTATCATTCTAGGCATGCCACATCTATGTTCTTTGACAGTAATGCTAAAGGTTACTTTATGTTTGTGCTTCTGAAACCGAAGACATCAACCGTATTTCTCAAGATAAAATTCAACGTCAGACACATGCCTTGGCATCAGTTATGTTGGAAGAAGTGGTTGTCTCTCATCATGCCCAACGCGATGAGTAGCCTGCAAAAGAAAGGAATGTGAAGTTAGTCCACTGTCCACAATATCTACCCAAGGAGCACATTCCCATCTAATGAAGATGAATCCTACATCCTCAGAGGCACCAGCTGCCATATCTATGAAGGATGATGCCTTTGACCTGGAGAAAGAACATAATCAGAAATGTAAAAAGGAGAAATCAAGAAAGATAATCAAAACAGGAATTTTAAACTAAGAATTTTCACCATTTGGAGGAAGGTTTTAAATCAAAACTAAGAAGATGCAGATGGCAAGTTCAGCTCTAAAGGATGACGATAATGTATTTACAGACAATGAGGGGTTTTTTAATGCACTGTTCAATAGAACTTATCATACGAAACTTTGAATTCAACTGAGAATATCTACTATTTTACTATCATATCAATGACAATGGAACGAGCTATGTTACTTTCGCTACAACCCTGAATATCATGCCAAATGAAACAAGTTTGGTTCAATTCAGAACCATGATGAAATTAGGTAATCTTTTTGGGTGCTGGTTTGAAGGCAGTACAAAATGACAGCTTAGTAAACTAAAGCTTGTAACATCTGTTCTCATAAGGAGACATCGTGAAATCATCTAATGACCAATTACTTTCACTTTGCTATGTATTGATAAAACTAATGGTACTTTATCACATGCAATTCCTTCACCAGCCATTCAAACATGCCATTGTCGTTATTTCACATCCCTGTTGACCCCAACACGTGCCCCATCGATTGCATCAATGCATGCGATTTCTATAGTTATCATTGTGCACTTAAACAGCCTCTGATTTTGTTGCTTCAGAGACCCTTGAACTGATTTGGTTACTTCCATTTCTAGAGAAGTGGTGACTCCAAAATTATCACCAGCTTAATAATTCAAAAAGGAAGACAAGTTTACCATATACGTACATCAAAATAGGTCAAAGGTTCACGTTTAAAAGAAGAATCATGTTATATAAAATCATGTTATATCATTTAACTCGATGGTACCAGAAAAGAAAGAAAACTCACCTTTGATCTTGTGCATCAGCCATCTCCAGCGTTACATTAGGCTTTTCATCTTTGACTTTTGCCAGTGGAGAGAAGAACTAGAAAATACGAAGTGTCAGGTTTTTCTTCAGAAATATAGCATTAGAATAGAACATCTCAAATTGTCCAGCATTTACCTGGTGCATAGATATAAAAACTATCGAAATTCCCAAAATAAAGTTAATGGTCAATGTATGACCAAATAGGGCAGCTGATGCTATTCCGGTAAAAATTGTTGCAACAGTTGATGAATATTTCTTGAGTATTGTGTCTGTATTAAAAAGAAAAACCTTGAGGAAATGTCCAAATTACAAGGAAACAAACTGACAATATTGTCCTGCCACATAGAAGCATCGATATGTCCAAAAGCCTTTAAGGAAATGACTCATTGATTCTGCAAACTAGCTTTTTGTACCTGCATATTTGAAAAAGAACGAGGACAATATGCCTTGAGCGGCATTATTACATATTAGAAACATGGTAGCCTTCGAATGACCTTCGAGGATGTCAAAGCTACTGGGACCTGGAAAAGAAGTCATTAACAGATCATGTACTACTTAAACAGTTAAAGAAACAGTATTTATCAACAAACTTCCCTCCTTTGCAAGGAAAAAAACAAGACAGATTGGGAAAAAAGAATGATTGAACTACTTAAACTAATTCAACAGAGACGGCTATAAAAAGCTACATGAGTTGAGCTCTATACAAGTATATGGACACAAATAACATATATCTCTACCCATCCTGGAATTCTGATGACCTTCTCCAAATATTTATTCCCAAAAGTCTCTCAGAAGCTAGTTACCAAAGCCCAAAGTCTAGAGATGGGCCAAAGTGGGCAAGTTTGTCTGCAGCTATGCATATAAACACACATCATATTTCCATATTTGCAGTTCTTTCACACTTGCAGTTTTCCCCTCTATCAAATATCTTCCTGGGATATAAGAATAGTCAATTTGTGAGGCTTAAAATGCTCCCAGTATCCCTACTTACCAAATTTTATCCTAGGAATAATATATGTAAGATTAAAAAACAAGGAAAACTACTTCAAACATTTTTCCATGTTAATTACAAAACCAACTCGACCTTGGGATTGTCACATGTATGCCGCACTAGCATATGTTTAGCAGTTCCTCATACTTCTGAGATTAAGTGAGACTTTCTAATGAACTTAATTGCACATCACATTTTTACAGTAACATGCAAATGTAGCAGATCTTTCTTGAATAAAACCATCAATAAAAATAAAACAACTCCAAAGCCTTAAGGAGCAGTATGAAAAGGTGAAATTAACATACAAAGTTTACGATAGATACCTTTGAAAATTGATATTCCAACTATAGCAAGGAAATTAAATATTGCTCCATACCCATATAAGAAGAGATTCTGGACAGCAATACCAAGAAAATCAAAAGTGTAGACATTACAAGCATATCCAAGATGAGGGAGAAAGACGGGATGTAAGTCAAAGAAGAGAACTGTGCAATTTACTCTGACATGTCTCTAAGTATCAATTAAAAAGACATACAGGTTTACACTCCAAGAGGCAGTTACCTGCAAATAGATACTTGTGTCATATTGACTCTTCAAGGCATACTCATTGAAGACGGAAGCCATGGATGGAACAGATACCTGATGGTTTCAGAATTTAAGAAGATTGCACAGAACAAAAAAGGGTAATGCAACATAGACCGCTGAATACTTTTTAAGGTGCTAGATATTTATCCAAAGGCAACCATTTGTAACTATGACAAGGCTGAGCATCTAATTTGATGAAGCACATCCTTGAAAATCTGACAGATGTTGAGGATTTATCATTTAAATGAGGGGTACACACTACTTCACTACATGTGGCATAAGATACGATTTCAATATTGTGCAAAACAACCTAGTCGGTATCATCAATTTCTGTTCTCCTCTATCTTCTCCTATGACCAGAGCCACTACCCATCTTCCAAACCCCTTTACAGAAGAAGCCATTTCCATTTCCCTATGTACATAAGAACCTTCAAAGATCTACTATCCTATGTTTGTAAAATTAACTCTATTAGATTGGAAAAGCATGCTCGCATTGATATGCCTTTCTATTGCATTAAGATTTCTATATTAACACTAACGATAAAAGGTTGCCAAACAGCAATTTCATTGCATAAGGTGTTCAATTTGGGCACTTCTTGGTATCAACCCATGATTTAATCTTCTTTTTCATTCATGTACTCAAGCTTCAATTTTCTCATCTGCTATAAATATATCTCCCTACAAACATGAGAATATAGAAACTTCAATATAAAAGATTCATAAACTCCAACTAGTTTCTCAGCCCTTAGAGCTTCAAAATCAATTTGTAAGCATCACTTGAAACGTAATTATCAGAATCTTAAATCCTTGAGATTTTAACATCAACTCAAACCACTTTGTTTGACGACAAACTGACATAAGAGATAATATAAAAGATGATATATGATTCTAATAAAGCGATGCGATAGGATTATATAAGCGAAAAACAACTAACAGAATATAATATGATAAATCATAAATTAAACTTACAAAAATCAATGTATATACATAGGCTCCTGTGGCAACTGGAAGACCGAGTGCAGAAGTACCTTCGGGCAGTGATTTTAGCTGATTGACACTAATTCCAATCAACAGAAGAGCAAGAGCCTCCCACTGCATGGTAAAGGAGAAATAACTAAACTTGACCATTTTCAGGTAAGATTGAAGGAAAAGTTAACAAGAAAAGTCTACATTATTTATCCATGAAATACATTTGATTCGAAGCTCATTAGGCTGCTTAACGCATCCTAGCAATATCAACATCTAAAGCTTAGCTTGCTCCTTTGATTAAAGAAGCAATAGAAGTAAAGGTTACCTGGATCACAGAAAATTGCCTCTTCATTATAAACTTTAATAGCACAGCAATGACCAAAACCTACAGGGAGATGTAGAAAAGTTTTAACCATGTACGCTTGACATGGGCAAAAAGATACCTGCATGCTAGAACATCACAATAAAACAGTTTCAAGTTTCTACAAGAAGATGAAGAATCTTCCACAGCCTACTGCATTCAAATTCTATATTAAACACTTTGGCTGGCATAAATTGTCTCATCAAATTGATTCTCCCTCCAAAGTGGTTCTGAATGGCAATACATAGTTACTAAAACTATAAAGATTAATGAAAACTGCAGGCAAATCCAACCCAAGCAACAACGAAAAAGATCATGAGCTATTTAAGGGGGCAGGGCAGATGGGATATCATAATATCCACAGACAGAATTACATAAACACCATTTGAAGATCAGACTGTATCTGAGGGCAGTGTTAAGGCAGTTCTAAAATACTCCATGAATCAGATCACAAAACATGCAAAATCGGTTGTAACATGTTCCAGTAGATGCAGAGTAGTAAAAAGCATGATACATTTTTTTGAAATCAGAAAGTGTAGCAACAACTCAGTAATAACATTGATACAATGAGAGAAAATTTCTAAATCATCCTAGAACTTTCTAGCAGGCTGAGATTGAACTATAGAAAGTTCTTTCTGATGGATATATCATGTTGAACAAATAGTCCACCTGGAAAAGGGCAGCTATCTATAGATAAAATTCTGAAATGGTTAATGTAGCCAATTTCATAGTCAACATGGATTCACAGTGACATCCATTATCTTGTGTTGCAATAAGTAGAAAATAGCTTTATCAAAACCAATTCAAATGCAGAGTGACAATCCAGGCAAAATGAAATATCACTCATAACAATAAACTAAACAGTTATCTCAACAAAAAACAAAAACAGAAAAACAAAACTCAGCAAGCTGAGAGTTACCACACCTGCCTTAGTATTCAAGTAAATGTAGTTTTGAAAGTACCTTCAGGTTACTCAACATTTTTACGGTTGCAGGATTGAAATATAACTGCAAAGAAGCATTACAAATTAGTAAGAGAAAAGCATACTTCAGCAGCCAAAAAGGAAAGAAAGAAAGAAGACCCATCAAACTCAAATTCCATGGTTTAGGAGAATTGACACTAAGAGAACTAAGCTGTTATATATTGCTCTATGTCAGTAGTATGCAAGGTTTAAAAGTGAAAAGGAAATAAGAAAGAGATTCTACCTGCATTATAAACTTCAAGTAATTATTAATTGCATAGAGGAGAGCAGGAACAGCAAGAAGAACATTGTTGCGCGCTGCCTGCCAAATAAGAGGATACAGAACTCTTATGTTTAAACCACATCAGCGAAATAGTATCTGTTTGCCTGTTTAGGCTTTCATGTCACAAAGAGAAAAGATAAACCAAGAACAGCAGGAAAAGCAAACAATGCTGGCAAAGGATATGAGGACAAATTCATTCAGATACAAAAATATGGTTAGGAAGGTCACCGAAATTTGACAATAAATCACACAGTTGCTTACCAAGTTGCCAAAACAATGACCAAACTAAGTCAATCTAAAAACTCTCCTCCAGTTACGCTGTGAGGCCTCAATCATATCAAATTGTGGCGTGAATCACACAGTTGCTAACCATAAGAATAACTAAACTATCTCAGCTCTAAAATCCCTTACACAGTCACCCTGCAGGGCTTCAATCATGTCAAACGGTGGTTTGAATCACACAGTTTCTAATAGCAACCAAACTATTACATCTCACAAATTTCTCATCCAATTACTGTGCGGCCTCATTATATCAAATTCTAGTGTGAAACAAAGTTGCTAGCCATAACAATTAAACAAACTGTCTCTACTCTAAAATTTCTCATCAAGCTATGTTGCACGGACTTAATCATATTAAGCTGAAACTTATGGGGAAAGCTTCTGGGCAATTAATATAGACTTACCTGCACAAAGGTAGAAACAGAAAGGAGGGGCTTTTCTCCAACTTTTTGGTGCCTTGCCTGTAATAACAAGAATAATCCGCACTCAAGCATAAAAGCAAAACAAATTGCTACGTGTGTAATAACACAAAGAGATGCAATGAACCGTATATACTTAAAGCCTTTCTATTCAACAGTACAATTCTAATTAAAATTAAAGGCAATTCTGAAGCCAAATACATTAGACATTAAGAAGTCAAGAGTTAGGCATAGCTAGTAACAGCCATCACAAGTTTGTCCTTGCAAATAGCAATCTCCTAACAAAATTGCCAACTTATAAGTGATAATAAGAACGACAAAATCCAACCATTGAAGCTTAGAATAAAAAGAGAGTCGATGCTTGAATTAATAAAATTTGAAAAAGAAAATCTGCCATTAGAGACATGATTCATTTGGTCATACAAATGTCCAGCATAATGGGTAAGGAGACGTAAAGAAAAACACCCCTAGAACTTCTATGACGTTTTTCCTGCCATTCAAAGTTCTCCCTACATTACATGAAATAATTAATCCGCCAAGAATGAAAAAGTAGCAGAGCATGATGATGTAACAACCTGGAACAATAGCATGATGATGGCAAAAAGAACCTTTGCAGCCTCTGTCAAAAAGTTCACACTGATGGGACTAAATTTGAAGCTTCCATCAACCTTAGACATATACACCAAGATTGGCTGCAAGAGAATGATAAGCTCAGGAAAGCTGTTTCACATAATGTGCGTAACTTTACCTATAGTTCTTTCAAATAAAAAGATTTTTTATATGATGGAAGCTATCATAGTGCTTAAAAATAGAAATAGCATCAGCAAGCAAACATAGATATCAACTTTTAATTTAAAGTCGAAGTAGGACCTAAATGCTTTACCACGACAGTGAAGACTTAGTCACGCTAAATCTATTTCAGGACATGGATCCTTGCATAAATTTAGTGAGGTCAGAAGAAACATGATCCTTTTAAAAGTTGTCTTTGATACTTCCGGGTAGTACTTTGCCTCTATCAGGAAAAGGGTATAAAAGTTTATGGCTGTCACATCATTGAATCATAAGATTTCATTGGAATACAAAAGAACTTGGTGAAAACCATAATCCTTATAGAAGCTCAAGTTAGGCAAGTACCATCACTTATTTACCTTTCCTCATCAAAAGCAGCATGTCTTTCATACTAATGTCGACTACATAAATAATAATGTTGAAATATATACACAGTACTTAATATTGATGAAACTTACCAAGGTTGCATAACATAAATGGATAACGAAGTGAGTAAAACCATTAGGCGTGCAAATGAAAAATGAAATTTAATATAAGGAAAGGGGAGACAAAAGGAGGCTTTGTCCTCAACTAAAACAAATCATTTATGGAAGAATAAGCAGATGATTTGATAGTCCAACCTAAAATTGGAAAGAGAAAGAGGTAAAATCTTATATATGGCCGATACAACAAAATAACAATATAAAAGGATGTTGTAATCACAATTTTGCCAAATATACACAATCCACAATAACCATGTCAACTACATCATAAATCACACTAAGATTCAACATTCTAACTGAAAAGTCCTTGACCCATTTTAGTGATCTTAAGACGATCATATCTGTGGTCAAAATTTTGTGTGAGCTAGCAAGTCTTCTATGCATTCATAAATTTCTAAACAGCATTTTAACATTTAAGCATCAGTGAAATAATTTCTTTTATCATGATAGTTTCGAGCAATGACTTTCTATTAGTGTTTCCAGTGAGCAAGCACGATATAAAATTTCATCTTGTCGATCTAGTTATCATTAGAGAATTTTGATTATCAACATGCTATTACGCCATAAACAATCTAACCTGGGAAATGTTAAGTATCCATAATATAATTTTGTTCTATGGAAATATGTTAGTGTTAACTTAGTGGCATGGCTATACACTGTAAACTACTTAATGAAGTTGGATCAGGTCCACCGATCGCTCAGTTCAGCAGATTCAAACATATATGTTGATTTTCATAAGGTTGCGGTAAAAATTGCTATATTTTCAAACCATTCGGCAGACTTATTATTATGAACCCAATTAGGGGAGCTTGTCCATAGGCAGACTTTATCAACCTATGATATTGATTGAGCTCAAATTTCAGGTAAATTCCATTGTTTTTGAGGGTCATGGAAGATCAAAGATAGTTGACCGAGTTCAAGATTTCATTCCTGTTTAGTGGTGTAGTTAACTAAAATAAACCTAGAGATGTCTCTAGATATTGGTTTCCTTATATTTATTAAGGTTTTTGTTATCTAAACAGCTACACTGCACTTACTTCAAACTTTTCTTCAGTAAAATTGAAGGAGTTTTTCTTCATTCTACTTCTAGTTTGTTCTTGTGCCTCTTCTCTCTAATTTACTCGTTCAAATATAATAAATTTTGCTTCAACTGGAACTAGAGAAAAGGGTTTCTAATTAATAATATAATTGTTTTTCCTTAAGCTACAGATACCTTCTCCCAATGTGATCTATTAAAAACACTCATGGTCATCCTCATGCTATATTTTAATGTGTTTACTAGAGTATTTAGCACCCTTGAGTTCCAACTTTGATGTTTCCTGGTTTCGCATTATTGCCAAATTCTAATTCCTAATTTTCATCCAAGAAATGAGACAGAAAAAGGTATCTTAGTGCCCAGCTCGTACCCAAGCTATGAAACACAAAAGAGAGAAGCAAGTAGACAATTTTCTTATAGCTACATCTCTAATTTATAATTTGTAACAACACCACATAACAAGCCTTGAACTATCAAAACCTGCTTTACTAGCATTTCATCATCTTGAATTTATTCAAGTGAAAGTTAGTCTATTTACAGATCCCCTTAATAAGATGGTTTAGTACCGCGCACTGCTTTACGCATTCATGTCCTCAGATATTATATCACCGGCAACAAGTTTGGAACAAGATATTTTATTCAGAATGTCCTCAAATACCTTTGGCAATAAATAGGTTATATAAATTTGAAATGGGAGCAAAACTCATTTGGCATAGGCCTTCCACATGCCAGTATTGTGCCATGCAAACTGTGGATAAAGATCTCTCTTCTCTAAAACCCTTTACTTAACTTCCGTAGGCACTACAATTTAGGTATTCCAAATGTCAATACCACTTATAAGAATCTCATTTTTTTGCAGCATCTCTCTATCATGTAAAGCATATCACCTTTTAAAATGCACTTTAAAAAAGATGCATAAAGACGTAAACAGAAAGCAAGTTCCAAGTGAATCACCTGCAGTCCAACAAAAAAACAGTCTCCTACAACCAGCAGAACATTTAGTGCACGCTGCTTCGACGATATCTTGTTTCTATGGTTATCGTATGCCTTGGACACAGTTTTCATTGACGGTGACAACAACTTTGAATGGCAAACGCTGCATTCTAACACCCCGTTCTTCATCTGCATTCTATACCATGTTCAGATTAATCGAAAACAAATGAACAGACATGCCAACAATGTTTACTTCATTAATCAACCAAAATAGATCGTTAGATTCATCAAAAATGAAAACAATTACCAAATCAATTAAGATTTTTAAAAAAGCATACACAAGAGTCATAAAACTCGTAAAATAAAACAAAAAGGAAGCAGTACGAAATCTTCAAGTAATGAAAAATCAATCAAATTCCTAAATCAAAATCGGGCAAAGAAAAGAATCGATGAACTAGAGAAACGAACCAGAATGCGTAGAGTTGAATCCCTCGATCTTCGAATCAGTACCGAAACCGAGCTACGAAAAAATTGATCAAGAAATCCCAGATCTCTCGAACAAGTTAGCAGACACAGAAAGGAGAGAGAGGAGAGAATTAATAGAACCGGAGAATATCCGAAACTGAGACGAAAGAGAGAGAGAGAGGGGCTGTTGTTTATTATATACCCAGCTGAAGCAAGTCTGTTCGTCCGAAGTGTTGTCCGAAACTCTTATACTTGAGAATACTAATAAAATGCCCCCTCTAAATTTTGTTTACAATCACTACCATTATCACCTCCAAAAATTCGGACTATTATTTAAATGTTAGTGCACGTTAAGCATTCTAATTAATTTCACTCCACCGTCTTATTTCGGCTTTTTATTTTTAATATTTTTTTATAATATTTTAAATATATATAGTTATATATTTATAAAAATTTTATATTAAAAAACCACATTTGTATTTAAAAAATCTTAAATAAACTTTTCTAAAAATTTATTTCTAAGCAAATGATTCTTTGTGTTTAGGTTTACGATCACACTTACCCTTCGAACGATCAAAAAAACGTTTATAAATATTTATTTTGTAAATAAAAAATATGTTAATATATCTTAAAAAGTAATAACAATTACGGCATATAATAATTAAAATGGTAGCTTCCTTCGAAGTTTCTTTAGGTTTAATTAAAGTGGAGAAGAAGCGTGGTGTCTACGAGTGCAAATTCCCGTAATGCCCTTACTCTGCCGAATAAGTTCATGATGTTAGGCGAAAGGGAGAAAGGTATATATGTCATTTATGGAGTGGGTTTTGTCCGGTTGGTGGTGGACCATGAACGTGCCAGGGCAGTTAGCTCGAAATCCACCGAAACTAGGGTTGGTAATAATTAATCAAATCAAACCTATTTAATTATTAAATATTACGAGATTATTAAAATTCTATAATTTTATGATTTATTTCAACCAAATGATTCTGATTTCAAGTAAAATTTTTTTGGAGTAAAATCTCACTTATATTCCGATTTAAATTTTAAATCGGTAATATCTCGATCTTTTTACTATTTTATACGATCTTATCTTTGAAAATTTTTTTGTAATTAATTATATTTGAAAGAGTCTTTTATAAAATTTTAGGGAGTTTTCTATAAAATTTTGAAGATTTTTTGAAAACATATAATTTTGAAAAATTTTCTTTAAAATATAAAGAAATTTTGTATAAAATTTAAAAGAATTTTATTTTTTTTAAATGTGCTAATTTTTTTAGAAAAAATATTAGAAAAAATTTTATAAAAGATCTTTAATAGTATTAAAATTTTTTTTATAAAATTGAACGGTATGTAAAACTTTACGATCTTATTTTAAGATTCCGATTTTATGATCATACTCAGGCGAAACATTCTAACCTAATATCCCGATTTTCATAACCGTGAACATTACTAAATAAGAATTACAAATTTTAATTCTTAGATCTAAATAAAATTTTTAATTTAATAATCTATAATTAAGTAAAATATTAATCTAAATATAATAAATTAATATATATATAATTAAAATTCAATATTATTATTTAAAATATTTTTTAATTAGTAGATAGTATATACTATATAAGTAATTATACAGATAATTTAATTTCAGATCAACCTGAATTCAATCTGAATTTATTTAATTTAATCGGCCAATTCCGGATTTACCAAAATATCCGAATTCTAAGATCAAACACCAAGGCTATTTAATATTTAAATAATAACTAATTTAAGAGTAATTAATTAATTTATAAATTATTAATTGTTAATAATTTATAATTGATAATAATAATTATAATTATTAATTATTATTGATTCGAGTCAAATCTTTGCTTTCAAGAGAGAAAATGTTATCAAAAAGTAAACCGCGTGTGGCTTATTTAAGAAAATTATGGTTCATAACTTATTTTAAAGTGTTTATTAAATACTTACATTGCAAAAAAAGAAAGAAATTTCAAAGGAATTTATTATTATGTGATACTTATAAACGGTTTATTTGAACAAATAAGCTTATCAAATGTCACCAAAAGCAAGATTATTACCATTTATATAAATAAGACTTGTTAGTGTTACGTATAAGTATACATGTTCGAAAGTGCTTATAAAATAAAAAAATATTTGAATGAAAAATATTCTTAAGTTTTTAAAAAAAATAAGTTATATTTTTAAAAAAAACTAAATAATAACAAATTCTTACAATATAAAATTATTCCATATTTTCAAATTTTAAATAAATTATAAAAATTTTATTAAAAAATGTGAAATAAATGTGATCTTTCTAAACGCTATGAAATGCTCCGCGAAACAACACCATATTCCTTGCAAAGTATAAAGATACAATCTTATATTTTTGCAAAAATTGAAGTTGTTATTAATAATACTATTCCACTTATTCTAGTGTATCAAATGATGCCAATGATGGATTGGTAACGATATTTCGTTGTTCATAATCAAATGTTATAAATTAAATGGAAAAATCCAAATTGTTAAGTAACTTTTGATATTCTCGTGCAAACTTAGATTATAATTAGGTTAAAAAATACGTATTATATTGCTAATAATATTATACCAGTAATTAACTACGACACTTGTTGTTTAGAAGTTTGATGGATTTTAAAAATATTTTATAAACATCTTTCATAAAATTTGAAAAATCTAAAATACAAAATATTGGTTAAAGTTAGAAGTACAAATTATACTAATTGTGCCATATACGTGCTACAAGCGCACAAAAAATAACAAAATTTGATCTCTTGAGAACTGTATCTAAAACTCTGTTTCGTTCATAATTGTCAGACCTGAAACGAGTGTTGACCCAAGTTGTGGTCCGAATCAATAGGTCAACAGATTAACCCCTCGGGTCAACTATTGGATCTACCAATTTCAACACAAAAGATAAGCCATCCAGAGTTCTACACAAATAATAAAACACAACAGAAAAGGTAAAACCATTCAGAGTTCTAGCATCATGCAATAAGTATCAACTCAACAGATGCACCAGAATCCATCAAATGCAAAAGATGAAGAGCTCATAATCAATGCTAAGATGTTGAATGGTTCAAAAAACCTATCATAAAATCAACAACATTGAGACCAAATTGAGAACACTTATTAAACTGTTTCTATCTATTTCAGTTAAACCATCTTCAATTATCAATGAAAAATCAAACAAAAAGATCATCGAAAACGAAAAAAAAGGAGAAAATGGGACGAGATTAGTGAAACCACTGTCGTCGCTCATTAAGCGCCAAGAGATCCATACCATAAAGAAGGAGATATAGAAAAAGCCTCTGGCGTCGCCCCGTTGCTCGTAAATTGATCATATAAAAATTAATTGATGTGCATAAAAAAATGTTATAAAATATTGATTTGCATAAAAAAAAACTTGTACGTATAGATGTGCATAAATATTATTATAAAAATTGATGTGCTCGTAAAGAAAATATTGTTATAAAATAAAAAGAACTTGTAGATATAGATGTGCATAAAAAAATAGGAAAAAAAAGCTCAAAATGTTTATTTGAAATTGATAGGAAGTATACATTAATTGATCATGTAATTAAAATAGACATATATGTGTATATGAACAACATTTCTGGAAATATATAATTAACTTACAGATTTAGTTCTATGCATATATGAAACATCAATCACTTGTATAATGATAATAACAAATTAACTTTATGTAGAAAACCTACTTAGAAAAAAAAATCCCTATACTGATCAATGTCTTACAAGTCCACTTCAATTTTTTTTTTGATTCTATGCTTTACTTGTTACTTGCTCCAACAACAAACTTGCACGCATCAACGAAAAGAATGTTCCAGTAATTAGTTAGCAATCAAAGAAAGACAAGTTTAAAATGTTATAAGTTAGAAACAAAACTTAATTTGCTTACTCTAAAATGTCTTTCTATCCAACTTAAGTAGCCAAGTCTACAAGCTTGAATTCCTCCCAAGAGTTACTCTAAGGCTTAGGGTTTAAAATTTTAGCTCACTCTCAATCATCATCATTAAGCAATCATAAGCCTGTCCTAAACTTGAGACCCCAAATCTTAAATCCCATATATGCGATGCAAAAATAAGCCATACAAATACAAGGGACAAGACATCTAAATGTCCATACTCTATATGATCAATGTAGTTTCTTATACTCTCAGAATTACATTAGTGAGCTTTAAAGGCACTCAACAGTCTCATTTAACATTGTACAAGACAACAATTCCTCATAAATTATTATAGAGCCAACACGAAAGTATCTAGATAACAACCAAATCTCTATGGCTAAAATAAGTGTATTTTACATTCTCACAATAATAATATAATTAACATCAAATTTCCAAACCATCTCATCTCAAAATTTCTAAATAATTCCAACTATATCTTAAAAATAGAGGACAAAAGATAACAAAGCACCCAACCATCTCATTAGCATTGCACGATACAACAATTCCTTAGAAACTATTATAAGGCCAGTAAGGAAGCATTTAGGCAACAACCAAATCTCTTTGATAAGATTAGTGTAGCTTAAATTCTCACAATAATAATATTTAACCATTAAAATACCAAACCATCTCATTTCATATTATCAAGATAGCAAGGCAATAAGCCCTCATAAAAAAGACAATAAGGTATTATGTACATGAATTCCATAATAAAGGCATTCAACCATTCAACTAACTGACATTTCTTATCCATTTAAGGTATTATTTATATTAATTCCATACTAAATGAATTTCATCATAATCATATCAAATAGTATTTTTTGAAAAAAGTCATATAACGCTTTTGAAGAGATATACAATGCATATGAAGTAGTTTCTATACAAGTCACGTAAAATTAATTCCTTCTATATTCAACATCTACAAGAAATTTGCAACAGAATGATAATATACATACTAATAGATGTCAGTTGGTGGATAAAACAAAAGTGAGTTGTGCTGAAACATATAAAAACTAATTTATAATTCTCGGAATGCAAACCGTAAGAAGTTGAAGACAACAACAATCATCACATGTTGATACAGTAAGAAAAAACAAAAACAAAAAAATCCAATTTTTAAACCTCTACATTGTTCACATAAGAAAAAAATTTTAAATTAGTCAGTTTAATGACAACTCACAAATTCTTATCCCCTATATTGTAGTAGTTCACATCAATTCACACATTAATTTTATAAAAAGGACACGAGGTTTCTCCAATCTTCCCAAACTCTCCTATTGATTCTTTTGGATTTAATTCTTTTTACAATAAGTTACCACTATATTAAATCGTATTCATGAATTTTTAGTGAACCTCAATGACTTATATCTCTTAAAATTTTATGCTAACCCCCTTAAGTACAATCCAAGTACATTAACAGAAACTATAGAGAGCTAATGAAATGTTACAAATCTAAGAACAAATCGACTTCAGAAAGGGAACAAAAAAATCAAACAGCAGCACAAATATGATAACAAAATTATCTCTTCGAAATTAAACAATTAAGAAACAACTCAACATAAAAAGACTGCAGAAATAATTCATAATAAAAAACTACAATAAAAGTAAATACGTAAAAAAGTTGAATTTTAAAGCATATCCTGAAGGTCAATTCTCAACAAATCTTTTTTTTCCCCTCAAAGAAGTTCTCAGCAAATCTTATTTTCAAACAATTTTAAAAAATCAAACATTAGTTAGAGAGAGATAAGATAATAAAGAGAAAGACTAGTAGAAATTGAGTGGAGGCGGAGTTCTTTTCCGTTTCTAATAAAAAAAGGAGGATTGATGAAAATCCTAAATCGAAAGTATATTCTACAGGAATCGGAATCACAGCTCAATACGTATACGCAACTTCATAAAAAGTTACATTTTTTGAAGGATCGCAAGCACCAGGAGCAGAGCAACATAAGAGCGGAGTAAGAAAGTATCGAATGGGTGGGTAGAAGAAGAATAAAATAAAAATTGACAAAAATAATGTGGTTGACAATCTATATGATTTTATTAATTTATTGCAAATAAAATGGTCATTATATTTATATCTCAAGTGAAAAACATCCTTCACAACTTTTGTTAAAAGCACCTATTTAATATTTTTGTTTGTTAATAATTCAAAACCGCCGTAAGCTGCTTTAAAAAGGTGTATCAAAAGTTCCAAACGCCTATAAATTAAAGTTCAGAATAAGCACATGTAAAATACTCTTAACTCATCAAATAAATTATCTTCTTATGAGGGTTAATAGAATTAAGAGGACTCCAGCAGGTAACACATAAAAAAATATGGTTAACAATTATAACATTAAAAGTGCTCATGCATAGAGACAAGTTAGGCACTTATTAATAGTGTTTAGGTTCTGTTTTCTCTAAAAGTGAGATTACGAGATTAAGTGAGGTAAGCGGACTCGTTTAATTTAATAGATAACCTTGTAAAATAAATAATATTAATTAAGAATCATGATGATATAAAAATATAAGTTGGGAATTTATGGTTGAAGTGGTTAGGATATTTTGTATAGAGGACAGATTACTAATATTACACTAATAAATGAATTTAATTATACGTTTTTTAGGGTTAAACGAGTTAAGTGAATGTTTGAGGATTCATTTTATTCCTAATTTAAAACACACTTTTTTTCACTGTCTTAAAAAATAATTTTTATAATATTTTTAAATTTACAGAATATGAATAAATCAATATATTAAAAAATGTGTCTATACTTTTTATTATTTTTAATTTTCAATTTAAAAAACTTATACTTAGAAACATTTGAAAGTATTTATAAAATAAATTTTTAAATAAATAATATTGAAATATTTTAAAAACAAATCTAAGTTTTTATTTTTTAGAATAATAATTATACTAAAAATAAAAATAAATTATTTAAAAATGAATTATCCCCTAATAAGATCAGCCCATATTTTTAAATAAAAATGCTCATAAAAAAAATTGAACCCCTAATTAGGATACTTTTTGTTTAAAAAAAAGATTAAGGCTTCAAATGTGACAAACAAATTAGTTACCCTACACTATCTCAAGGTAAATCGGACGGTGGGGACAGACCTCTCACCATACACGCATCGGCTTAAAAAAGAAAAAGGAAATCAAAAAATCAAATATATTTTCCTCACAGATCCATCCACTCTTGCTCTCAAGTGTCATGCAAACAAACAACAGTCCCCACGAGAGTTGGTAGCAGCAACTATTAGTTAGCGACTTCCGCTCTCGAATTATTGATCTTCCTTGGTTTCATCATTTGCGATCCCATTCGAATTAGTTCCGTTTCTCTACACCGATGATTTTGATCAGATCTTTCCGGTCACGCTTGATTCTTCCGCCGGGGACGGCGGGGTACTCGACCTCTGCGGCGGCGGTGGAGGCGGAGCGAACAATTCGGGAGGGTCCGAGGAATGATTGGAAGAAGGAGGAGATAAAATCTATCTACGAATCGCCGGTTCTCGATCTTCTGTTTCATGGTGTAAGAAACAATTCCTCACCGTTTATACTAATACCTTCGTTAATAATGGCATTGGTTTTTTGTTTCTTTTTTTTTGTGGTCTTGTGGCGAAATAGAGAGCAACGTTATCCCTGGTGCAGTTTTATTAATTTTTGTTAGATGGTTGCTTGTTTGCACTCATTTTTCTTTTTTTAAATTGGACAAGAACCAATTTCGTGCTGCATTGTTTTAGAAGTAATGAGCTTATTATTAGAAAAAAAAAAGTTCAAATTTATCCAATCCAATCAATCATTAACTACCATGCCAACGGATGTAGTAGAATTCTTGCAATTCCAGAGGCTAGAAAGTTCTGTCCCCTTTTGTTTGTATGCGTCTCTCATATAGTGACATATCGTAGCATGAATCACTCTAGAGGTAATCATTCATATAGTTAAAATTGTAGGCCCTTGATTGCAGAAATTTCCTCTTTTACGCATTGGCTATTACATGGCTTTCTGGTCAATTACTTTTATACACCCTAACACTAGGTTTCTAGACAGAATTTTGATCTTGAGGTGTCTCTATATATGTGTATTTTTAGAATAACTAGACGCAGCAATGGGCAGCAACTTTGTTTACAAGAGCTAATATAAGAAGAGAGGAAATCAATCTAGCTTGTTAGAGCTCTTTTTGTGAATTCCTAGAGGTGGCAATATATGACCCGACCGAAAATTCAATCCGAAATCGAATCATTAATTCGGATTAAGATTGACAATTTTGATCCGTATAAATTTATAGTTTGGTTTAGGGTTTAGTAAATTTGACTCGATTATTAAATGGGTCGATCTGGATTAATCCGAAACTAATTCATCAATCCGAATTGTCACCTTTCAAAAGAACAACTCTTTTCTGATTTTCTCTTATCGTATAATAAATATTTGACAATAACAAAAAAAAATTCAATATAGTAAATTGTGAATAAATTATTATAATTATATTGTATTTATAATTACTCATTTACTTTTATAATTATATTGTATTTATAAGATAATGCAATATGAGAATTATAATGCAGTATTACTGTGTAGGTGTTTTTTTAATGACGAATTTAGGTTTTGTAGAAAAAATTTTATCAAAATTTTTCAGCTAGTTATGTTTATCAAAATGTTTATAAAAAATATTACTATGTATCTATAATCATAAAATTTTATATATCACCATATATTTAAAATAAAAATAAATTTCTTTAAATATTCTAATGATCGATAAAAATATTAGGAAATGCACGACGGACACTCACCGGATCTCTTAATAAAAAACACCATACAACATTCATTCCAGCTGATTTTATAATTTCACTTAAGTTTAAAAGTATAGAAATAAAATTAATAATATTAATTATTAAATAGATTGATTTGAGTTTGATCTGGTTATTAAATAGATTGAATTAGAATTGATATTTTGACTTGTATAAATTCATGAGTTGGATTAGGGTGAATGACTTTGACGCGGTTATCAAATAAATCGACTCGAAACCGACCCACCAATTCAAATTGTTACCTCTATGAATTTCACGTTTTCTAGTGCATCGAGTTTGGTATTTCTTCAAGTTTGGAGTTGCTAAAATAACGTCATTGTTGCATATTATGTTTAGATTAACCAGTATCGGAAAGAAAAGCTTAATCTTTGTAATAAATTGACTTGCTTTTAACACGAAGGTGATAACCAAATATGTTGAATGGTTATTCTTGTACATCCAGTTTACCCTAAGAATTACACTCCCAACACATTCTGTTCTTTTCTAGTAATAATATTGGAGAGCCTTTACCTCATTATGTGACTATAGAATGTTACGCCACGCACTTTTGGAAACCAACCAAGTCCATCCAGGCATTTGATCTGTGCTTCCAAAATGCGTTGATAGCATCAAACCTCTTCTTCTTACTGCTGCAAGTAATAGCAACTTAAAACCTTCCTATGGATATGCAAACAAATGGACACTTCTTCTATCATGAGGGAGCTTTCTTATTATTGCGCTGAGTTTTTCCAATTATCTTTCTAGAACTGAGGAATGAATATAATTGCCTAATAGTTTTTTAATCATGGACCCTTGATAATGTCTCAATTCTTAACATAGTTTTATGTAGTATCACCTGCAATTGACTCATTCTTAGTATGAGAAGAAATTACATAAGGGCTAAGTATAATGTGGAATGATTATCACTTCTTTAGTTTATGATGGAATGCATAGTGAATGTAATTGTGAGAGTGGAATTGAATAATAGTTGATTAAGACATACTTGTTTGAAGCACCTAGGTTGCTACTTATTTACATTTATAATGTATATGATCTTTTAGTAGCTTCTCATATATGGGTCAAAATCACAAAGATGGCTGATAATATATACTTTGTTCATTTTATGTATTGCATTAAAAGCCATCATGATACTAGTGTTGCCTGGCAAACAAATTCTACTTGGGGCTGATACCAAGTAAAAAGTGAAGATATGGAAAAAGCTTTAGTTTGCATGTTGTTAGGTTCTACTTCTCATAATATAGGTAAAGGTAGGTTGTGGAGGGTGGTGTTGCATACATTGCAAGTATGTTTAGGCTCAGCAGATATACTTGTTGCAGTATCACTTGATCAATTTGGTTTCCCCCCAACTGTTTGGAACTTGGAATTGAGTCATACTACAGTTTCCTATTTATGATATTACCAAAAACATAGAATGGAAAGGGACCTTATATATGAAGTGTTTGAGCAGTTAAAAAGTCTTTTTACCTTGTTTAAAGAATTAGTTTGTGGAGAATATATGCTGTTTACTATATGTTTCTTGCTCATTTTGGTTGAATACGCTATTGTTCAACTATCATTTCTTTAGATCTGATGGCTGTCTCATTAGGCTCAAGTTCATAGGCATGTTCACAAATTTCGAGAAGTACAGCAATGCACCCTTCTTTCGATCAAGACTGGTGGATGTAGTGAAGATTGTTCATATTGCCCCCAGTCATCAAGATATGACACTGGTGTAAAAGCTCAGAGGTTAATGAACAAAGATGTTGTTCTCGAAGCTGCCAAAAAGGTACAGTAAAAAAGTGTTTTCCATATAGAACTCTTTAATTTACTTAATACTTGCTTCCATTCTCAGAATTTATTTGACATTTACAAAATGCAAGGTTCCAGCATCATTATGTTTTTTTAGATCCTGCTAGGCTGTTCTCTTTGGTGCTACTTTAATGAACAAATTGATTGAAAGGTGACAAACTATTCACTGGATAGTACATGTTGACATCATATATTTAGTTACTTGAAAGTTTGATTGGTCTTTCATCTTAACAAAATTCAACCTTATTAAGCTTCTCGCTGACATGGGTATTAATTTATGCTACCATTCTGATTGCAAAATTTTCTTTCAAAGCTGAACTTGTAAATTGCGGATAAGGTTTTGCGCTGTTAGCTTTCTACATCGTCATGTTTTTCTAAATCATCATGCTTTAGCTTTCTTGAATTGTAAAGATCACTTTTGCATCATTAGCCAGAGTTTAGCGATTATAATCATGAAGCTAATCACTATTAGACAAGAAATGTTCTTGTATGATCCAGGATATATCTCCTGGAAACGGGTTTGACTTCCATTAGAAACACCTAAAGTGAGCATGCCTTGCCTGTTTTACATATTATCCAAATTTTTATGTTTTAGTGGGACCAGCAATTTGCAAATTAATTTAGCAGGATAAGACAATGGTCTTCTTAGCAGGAGAAAATAATCCTATTAACTTCATGTGCTTATAGTCTATATTCTGTCTAAAAGTGCTGTGGAAGCAACCTGATGCCAACCATAGATCAATCGTGTCATGTGCTTTAAATGTCTATACATATCTAAAATATAAATGCCTAGTATGATATCATCTACATGATAAATCATTGGTGGGATTTCATTAAAATTTTAACAGGATAGTCTATGTTGTAATGAAGATTTTAGCAATTTCAGAAAGCTATTAAACCCCCCAAGACCTGAACCTATTAAAGATAACTTGAAAGTGAACATTCCTATTTTTATGCTCATAGTTTTTCATCGATCACTGGTCCAAGAGTTCTTTTTGTATCAATTATTCATTGGAATGTACAAGAAGTTTCTTTCATCTATTAACTTCTTTACCTTTTTGCTTTTTCCTACTACTTGGCTTTTTATTTTGTTCATGCTACTTATTTCTAGAGGTGTTTTATAGGCAAAGGAAGCTGGTAGCACACGGTTCTGCATGGGTGCTGCTTGGAGAGATACAGTAGGCAGGAAGACTAACTTTAGTCAGATCCTTGATTATGTTAAGGAAATTCGGTGAGAAGCAAGAATGTTGTGAGGTTACCAGATGAGAATTCCAATTAGATGAATGTGTGGGCCTTTTTAATCATGTTTTCATGTTTATAATGATAATTAATTCAATTTCCAAGTTTTTTCAATTATTTATTTGTCCTACTGATGTAATGTGAAACATAAATGCATTTGTTTGGCCAGTAATCTTACAGTTCTCGCAATTTCAAGTTTATATTGAGCATGGATTCTCGTTGTGTCGCAGGAGTATGGGCATGGAAGTTTGTTGCACCCTGGGTATGCTAGAGAAGCAGCAAGCAGTTGAGCTGAAAAAGGCTGGTCTTACTGCGTACAATCATAACCTTGATACTTCAAGAGAATATTATCCAAACATAATTACAACTCGGTCTTATGATGAGAGATTGGAAACATTGAAACATGTCCGTGATGCAGGCATAAATGTCTGTTCAGGTGGAACTCTTAGTTTTTGTCCATAATTGATACTTTTTGTGTAGATTTTGTCATAATCAAATATATAACTAGAAAGTAGTTCTCTATCTTTTGAGGTAGAGACGGATGAACATTCTATAAGGTGACTGGCATAACTGAATGCTACCTTTTCCACCGTTACTAGTGATATATCATGTATGTAATGTTGTTTGCATTTTATCTTTTGATGTGACAAGGTAGTTGGCATGATAGTAGTGTATGCTGTAGTTCCATGCGTTCTAATGGTGATTGATGAGTTGCACAAAAGTTGTAGACCTAAAGAGAATTTTACATTTTTACTATTTTAAAGCAATTGTCGAAATCATTTCGCTGTGTTCCCTTTGGATGAAGATTGTTTCTCTCTGAAATCAGTCCTAGATATTTGGCTGTACATTCATGTCATATCACATGGTTGAGTGGAGTTTGGGACTATCTCACAGTCACCATTTGCATCAAATATGCACCTTATGTTTTGTTTTTCCAATTACTAACATCCATATCAATATACACCTTATCTTTTATTTTTTAAATTATGTACATTAGTGTAAATAACGATTTTAGTCAAATATAGTTTCTTATATGTTGCATTGTTGTATCTATGTTTCGTGCTGTCTTATTATCTTGTAGCACTATATAAAAGTCTGATTTAAGTGCATTATATAGCTCAAGAACTTTTTTAATACTGTAAAGAAAGTAGTGTGCTGTCATATTAAAATTTAGCATAACATGCCGTGTTTCAGATTAGAATAATTTTTGCAGTGTTTCATTGTCTTGCTGAGGTGACTTGTGTTCCAAATGGTCAGTAATCCTGTGAGATTCACTATAGAAACTTCACACAATATTTCGTGATCGTACCTTGGAAATAGTCCGATAGACAGTAGTTGCCACACATTAATTTGATTTCTTTTTCGATTTAGAAGTCTTCATTCATTTCCATCAAAGTAATGGGCGGTGGTTTCATGTGCAGGTGGTATTATTGGTCTTGGAGAAGAGGAAGAAGACAGAGTTGGATTGTTGCACACTTTGGCCACCTTACCCATGCATCCTGAGAGTGTTCCAATCAATGCTTTGGTTGCAGTCAAGGGTACACCCCTACAAGATCAAAAGGTACCTTCATTCTTTGCGAGCAGTGTTAATGTAATGAACATGTTTCTAATGTTAAAATCTTGATGCTCTTTTGCTGTGCAAAAGCAAGTGATTGATGAAACTCTAAAAGATAAAAGAACTCTACTACATGTTTATTTTGGGCGGCATCTGGAGACAAGACTATTTTTATTATCTCATTACAATTATGTTGGCAGAAAAAGTTACTTTTGAATATCTTTTTCGACATAATGATGCTTGAATTTCCCTTATATATTATTTTATCAAACCCTTGCATGCATATTTGGACCTAACTTGAGCCAAAGTGGCACCAACTCCCCTGCATCTATAGATTAGGAAGGTAGTTTCTTAAGCTACAGTTGGTTGCTCCATGACCTCTTTGAAATGATCTTTTCAAAATTTCTGACAGGTTCTTGTAGTTAAATAGTGTTCCATTACTTTGTTTTAATCATTTTAGGATAATCTGACTACAGGTTTTGCGATGTTTCATTCAAGTTGAACTTTATGAATCTGAAAATTTAACTTACAGTGTATTTGCTCTTCTTGAGAACTTTAAGTGCCTAGTATTCACTTACAGTGTATTTGCTCTTCTTGAGAATCTTAAGTGCCAAGTATGCTTAGTTTTAATCTACACATTAGTCGCACTTTAGAAATTTTATTTTCACTGGTATATACCCTCCCTAGAAGTGTCTTCATCTGATGTCATGCTGAGGCTTTGACTTGATCGGTTGTATACTAAGACATGGTGCATATCCACCATAACTAGGCAAATAGTTTATTAATGTGGTAGGTGGCACTAAATTATTTGCTACATAATCAGTTGGCCTTTGAAGCAGCTGCAACAGATTCAGTAAGAGAAGAAAATTTTGAAGTTGCCAAGAAGGAAGTTTGGTGTTGTCTTAAATTATTTAAATGCACCTTCAAGCAAAGTCATCTTTATGTATAGTTATCATATATCACTTTGCGATATGTAGGTAGGATGGTTTTGCTATAAACACCACATCTGTGCAATGTTGATGGCCCGTTTCTCATTCAAGTACAGAACAATTTTCTCTTTTTATTGTTCTTCTTTTGTCAAAACCATTGAGTGAAACAACAAAACCCTTGGTTTATGCTAAGCAAGTTCGTTTAAGTAAAGTCTAGAAAAGTTGCTAACTATTTCTTCCTCAGCCTGTTGAGATATGGGAGATGATTCGCATGATTGCTACAGCACGTATTGTCATGCCCAAAGCCATGGTGAGGTTATCTGCTGGTAGAGTTCGATTTTCCATGTCTGAACAAGCACTTTGCTTTCTTGCCGGTGCCAATTCTATCTTCACAGGGGAGAAGTTACTGACTACGCCGAACAACGACTTTGATGCTGATCAAATGATGTTTAAGATCCTAGGACTCATCCCAAAGCCTCCTGAATTTTCTGATGAGGCCCTTATTGATGCTCAGGAGGAAGCTGCCTGTAGTGTAGCATGAGGTTCGTATGACAAAATCAAGAGTCGTACTAATTTAAATAATGAAAATTAGCAGAAAGAAGAGTCTTGCTTTTGGATGAAGTTTTTATATCCTTTACGCCTGTTGCTGTTCTACCTCATATTCCCATTTCAATACCTGTTATTAACACAGGGGAGTAGGTACGTACTCACTGTGTTCTGGTTAGTGCAGGACTATTTGTTACATTTTGATTATGGAATTCTTTGAAGTTCACTTCATATGCACTTATGATTTGATTGACATTATTGACTCAGGATGGACAGTATGGATCTAAATTTTGTTTAAACCTGGTGAAGGGCAGTTGAGCAATGAGCGGGTTTAATTCTTGTCGACAGCAAGATCTTGTCCGACATATTGACGTGTGCTATTGCCGGAAAGAACCACTGAGTTCTGATTAGTAAGTTTACAAGAGTGAACAAATTTGGAAAACGAAGAAATTAACTTATTAAGCTGGTTCATCTCGGATAATCCTTTCATGGCGGGTACAAAATAAATAGGAGAGTAGCAAGCATGTTATCTCCTAGAAAGTAGAACTACAAAACGTTCTCCAATAGCAATTATTAATGCATGCAAATGAATTCCACCTATTCTAACGACTAGTTCTTGTAACCTAATATAATAATTATATCATGCATAATAACTGCTAATAAAGTGGTGTTTGAATTAAAAGAGATTCAAACATCTATGCATTGCTGGTCCTAGGGAAGTTTCACTATGATCCTGTCAATCGATTGCATAACCTTCTCCTCCCTTGAAAGTCAACCTCGTCCCCGGGATTGTAGTGCTTCTGGATTGGCGAAAGGTCCTCTTTAGTGGCGTCGGAGTCCAGCAAGCCAGCCATTAGCAATAAGAACCTGTCAACGAGTAGAATACTCGATCGAAATGTCACAGAAGGGTAAGAAAACGGCAACTGAAGGTGTAAATAGCCATCGTCCGGGAGAGAAGGAAAGCAAGCAGTTGCGGCGGGGCAGAATGACCTTCACGCAAAAAATTTATCTAATATGAGCTAAAAGATCCTTATTATTCAACCGTAAACGGAGGCATCGTAATAAAATAAATAGTTCTCCAAGGTATACTTTCTACCCGCATCAAGTATAACTATACTAGATAGATACAGAAACTATGAAGATGTCAAAATCTTTTATTATTTTATTTGGTACAATAATCATCTCTAACTTGTTTTTCAATAGTCATGATCAAATTTAAGAGATTATTGATATTGAGAGTGATTTATCATACAATAATGCAACTTACGAATGAAAACTGAAACTAAATGCTCTAAACTAAATACAAAGTGAATTAAAAATGTAAAAGAAAAGAGCTAAATGCAAAACAACTGTCAATTTTCAAATAAACCTATGTGAATTTAAATAAAGTTATATTGAATCAAAGTCAAACAAATAATCTCTAGCAATAGTACCAAAAATTTTACAAGGACAAAATCATTTAATTAAAAACTCAAAGATTTTATCATAATTTATCTCGTAAGTGTACAATTGTCGTCTACCGTAAAGCGTATAACGAATTTATTTTATGGATGCTGCTAACTCTAACCCAAATTAACTATCAAAAATTGTATTTTGTCAAAGCTAATAAAAATGTATCAAAGCTAAGAAAATGAAATAAAATATGCATTTTGAAAACATAAACAAAAATAATTAGAGTATTAAAATCCAACAATAATTCTTTTAATTTAATCCTTAGCCAAATGGAACAACGGTTTGATGATGATTGTGAAGATTGCTAGAGATGCATAAAACCATACGAAATCACAAATCATATAATTACATTCACCTTGATTAAATAATACTAATTATAGTTATTAATCATGTGATTCATAAATCATTTTTCGGTTGGTCCTCTAAACATAATTAATAAGGTAATTAGATATCAAATCTAATGTTGATAATACATATAAATTTAACACCTAAATACATATTCTCTTATAGTAATTAACAACTCACAATTATATCAACAGTCTATATATGATATAATATTTAAGAATTAACTCATATTATTAGCGTTTCATCCTAATTAGTTTAGAGAGTTTAACTATGCCGATACACAATAAATTGTATGAAAAGTATGTAGGGCCTCCAGGTTGACCTAGGCCAGAAGTAGTACCGAAGGGGTCTGAAAATAGTACCAAAATAAAAAAAGATAAGTCAACTTAGAAGTGGGCTAATAACTCGTATAGAATTGGGCCAAGTGGATCTTGCATTGATGTGGTTAACAGCCCATGTTCTTTAATAGTTTCATATTGGCTAGATATTTAAATATGTATATGTTTATAAGTAGAGAAGGCTAACTCATAAAAGGTTGATCAATCTTTTAGTGTGGGTACCCGATCTTATAATTAGTATTATGGTGAAAAGAAAGAAAATCTAAAATTTTAAAGCTCTAGCAATTTGAATACCAATTTTGGTAGCTGCTCTCAGTCTAGATTCCTATTTTGGTCTATATCTAGATGGCTCTCGGGTTGAATATAATAAGTGCAATAACTTTTAATAACTTTCTTAGTTATTTCTGCATAAGTTATTTGCAGATCACTTCTTTAACTCTTCTCTCTTTATCTTTTTTCTTCTTTACCTAACACAAAAATTACCACACCTTAGCTTATAAATAGAAAAAAAAAAGCTTAACTATATCAATAACAGTGTTATAAAATATATAATTAAATGTTTATCAGGTTCTGTGATCCTTCATCGCTAGATGATTGGGTGAGACACTCCCTCCCCGATCTAGAGATCCCTAAGTCCACAAAACTACTCCTACGTATATTCTTGAAAAGTACAAACATCTTATCATATTTCTCATCTTCACCATGTCTCATTGGAGCTCCATCTCCACGGCCATTATGACTTGTAATCACCTCGGTTAGTGACTATCGATAAGGTTCCATACAGTGTAGGACATCGTAAAACCATTAACAAGTAAAGCATATATATTATATCAAGGACATGTGAGTATCTATTCAAACAATGTTAACATGAATAGTACATCTCACTAGCATCAATCAAATAATCTTTAGTAAATTGCATAAACAAGTGGGCGCTATTTGGATACCCCTTCAACAGCTTATTATGATATATATTTGAATCTCTACTCTATTAGATAAGTTTCAGAAGTTAGTCTAACCTAAAATTACGCACAAACTAATTAATTATCATATAAGTTTCTTATGTATAAAATGCATAAAACTTTAAATAGATTTTATAGTTTTTTTGTGATGATTACAGACTAATATACATCTAGTCTATAATTGCATCAAAATACCCACTATATATCAACTCAGTTGGTAACTTTAGTGATTTGTAACTTGATAAGTCTGGTGGTCAGTAACTATTAACGTTTAGTTAGATCTTAGTTGGTAAAATTACTAACTAGAACACACTTATGTCAATAAGACGTCAGGATTATTGACTTGAAGTTATTTCAATCTGTAAGTTGCCCTAATTACCAACTACTTTAGTTTTCAATAGGTAAATTAAAAACTTTACTGTTTGATTTTGTTTTGGTCAGTATATTGTAAATATTATCGACTGAAATTTGTCAGTAGATAAATAGTACTTTTTGTAGTAATGCTATATTCTTGGGAAGCCTACTTTTTTAGTATATGATGTTTACAAGAACCTCGCACAATAGTTATGGGTAGAAGAACAACTAGAATTTAGGTTTGTGGTTCCCTTATTGCGGATAACTTATCGTCTGCAGTATTCCTTATCTTTCCCTTTGATATGTATACAGATTGTTCAATGATAGATTCCAGATTCTTTAAAGATAAGAAATATCGTCAAATTCTTGTATTCTTTTAGCAATGATCTTAATATAATATGCCGACCTTATGTAAGGATATAATTCTAGAAAAAAATACAAGGGTAGAGCTACAAGGACAATATACATATGTCAAGTGTTAGGTTTTCCTGTAAGATTAACTCAAGAGGGGAGGGGTGAATTGAGTTAATCAATAAAAATTTTCGTCAAGTTTAATTATCCTACTGGCAGCAAGCTTACAGCCGGCTGTGTCAATTCTGTAACCTGCAGATAGAGAGAGTTAGAGTGTTTACTGACATAAGTAAAAAGGGTAGTGCTCAGGATATTTAATGTGGCTCGGCAAAACTCCTTTGCCTACATCCACGGTCGCTCTATCACCAGAGCCAAAGCTTCACTAAACTTTTAATAAGCTACAAATACACCTAAAGCAAAGTGCTTCACCAAGCACACTTACTCTACCGGATTTCTTCACCAAGATAATCCCTAACAGTCTACTGGACACGCCTATCCCCTGGCTGATTTGCTAGCTTTATTACAATGTCTAAGAGCTTACACCAAGCTCCATCTGAGCTTCCTTTACCGGTGCCCGCAGCACCACCTTCACAATGTCAGTAAAAGGTTACAAGAAAAATAAACAGAAATTGAGCACATGATCTATCTCATAAAGGTTATGTGTTCATAAAATATTTCTAATGAGATGATCAGAGATATTGCTGAGAGAAATTTTTTCAGTATGATCAGCAGCAAAATATTTTTGTTGTTGGCGTAGAGTAGTAGAGTTCTTGTATGTCTCTGTTTTGCTTGTCTTTTTTTTCCCTCTCTCTGCGCACTTTCTTTGTTGCTCAGTCTCCTTTCTTATAGTGTTTCGTCTCTGTGCAGGAACCCATGTTGACTGCTTGACTTGATCAAAAGATCTTGACTTGTATAGTGTGCTTTCTTTCCTTTATTATTGAGCTTTCCTTTTTTGTAAAATTGAGGATGATTTTTGCTCGTTGAAGATCTTCTATTTGAATTGCTCCAGTGCGTTGTGAGTCCAGAAAATTTTCTACCGTGTTTAGTGGGTTTTCATTGCCATCTATCAATCTCTATACTTGAACTTGTTCTTCAATAATATGGTGGCTCAATATAGCTTAGTTCTGTGTAATAACAAGATAATATATTTGTGGAATGATATCACCTTATAATTAAATTCGTGATTTCTTCTGAAGGAAAATCGAAATCTGCATGTTGAAGCATTTCTGCATTATACCAAGACATGATTCTGATAATACTTTGCACTGTGTTCTTTATCTTCTCTTGTTGTGATTCTTCATGATTCTTGATATGAACTTGTAGATGATATATTCCTCAGTAAGTCTTCAAGATTTTGCTTCAAATAGATGACGAATTCTTGATTCAATTACATTTGAAAAGTTGTTCATCAATGTCCGATTCTATTCTCTGTTTACAGAATTCATCTATCATTCCACGATTTTTTCAAGTTTATATTGATCATCATGTGATGTGTTATTCGGTCAATCCTATAGTGTGCATGTTGGCCCGTCTCTGATAAAAAGTTGAAGTTCAAATGGAATCGGCATCATGCTTGAAATTACTTCTGAAGAGTGAATGATTATCACGATTTTCGGATTCTTCTCTGTCCAGCGAGCAGCAGTGAAATAGCAGCGAAGTAGCCGGCTATTGAGTCATCTGTTTTCTGTTCATCTCTGTTGGCGATACTCTGTTTTTCTGCTCTTCTCTGTTTGCGATTTTTTGTTTATCCATGTAGCAGCAATTAGACAGCTGGTTGTTTGGTGGCTGAGAGATTCTCTGTTCTGTATGGTATAAAAGAAATCTGGCTTATTGTCTGTGGGATAGATCTGTTTTATGAATTTCTGCAGAATTTGATTGCAATCATTGGTTCACCCTAATCCATAAACTATAATTCTTAATTATTATTATCATCAAAATCAATTTTGGAGTTCCAACATCAAGCAATATATCTAGAAAATGTGCAGCTACTTGTAAGTTCTCGCGTTTAGTTAACGCCTTATTATTCTTTTAGTGGATTTTCATGCATATATTTGTTTGATATAACTTTATCCAAGGGACAAAAGGCCACTTTTCACGTAGTAAAGATTAAGAGTGTTAGATGGACCTTAGATAAAATTTAACCCTAAAAATTTTCTTTAAAAAATTGATGATGCCCAAACTCATACAAACAAAACAACAATAGGATAAACAAGTAATGTGAGATAATTTATCACTCTCTTCACTACGTAGCGTGTATAGTCGGATACAATTTTTTCAAGGGCCATTTACCTTACGAGCCTAATTCCTACAAGTAATCTCTTCCGTTACCATGTTAGATGGCTTTAGGTACAAATCAATTCTAGAAACTAGTTCAATAGGTTGGGAGTTCAAATCTATATAAAACAATATATAACAAGACAAATAAATAACGTGAGATATTTTAAGAAACCGGCGCCAGAATTTCAAGGGATGACCGTGAAATTTACCCCGAAAATATTCTTAGCTCTGTTCTTTTAATTGGTGAGACCATGTTTTGCACCATAAAGTCTGTAAATTTCTTTTGCAAAAATGGATAGTGTACCTACTGCTATTATGAATGAATGCCACTGCCAGCAGTAATGTCCTTCTACATTTGAAACGAAAATTAAATTCTCATACTATTAATTCAGATTAAATTCTACATTTCCGTGAGAGAGAGAGAGAGAGAGAGTGAGAGATGCAGAAAATCACATTGTTCACCAGAACAACATCCAACATAGAATGATGTTACTCATAAATTCACATTCAAAGAAATCTATATTTGCAAGTTAGGCTATGGTTGGGCCCTTGTAGTACATCCCAACATAATGATAATTATAACAATAAAAACTCTTCCAACTTTTTACTGGTAATTAAAGCTCTGCACAGTGTTGAACAGAAAATTTCTGCAACTTCATTGATACGGGGATAGCTTTTGTAACTGTTCGAAAATTTAAAATATATATATAAAGAAATGTGAAGAAGGCATTGTTGGGTTGTAATACTGCTGAATTGTTTGATTCACAGGTGGTTCTATTTTTTTCCCTTTAAATGTTTCTGCTGTACCTTCGACAGCAAAATTAAGTAGAAATTAGGCGGTTGTTGGCAGAAAAACATTTATTGTTGTAGCAAAGAAGTTGGCAGATATTTAGACATCGTTCATTTAAAGACCCAACAAACTCTTTGATTTAATAATTAATAACCAAACAGCTCGACTGGTTTGTGATGAAAGATATTTATTCAAATTTGTGAAGGCAATGTTATTTGTTCTGCCTTGATTCATATTACAATATTGGTCGTACCATTTTGCTAATCTTGTTTTACTGGTTTTAAGAACAGAAAGCTCACTTTATTGTGCAGTCGAAAGTTAGTCTGAATAAGGTCAATGACATTCTCTTGTTAGATTATTTGTTTTTGGATGACATCTATAAATGCGAATACTCTACTAACAATTCAACGCAAATGTGTAGAACTGTTTCTCGTAGGTCTACCAGAGGGATAGCTTTACCAATAACTGTTAGACAACTTTAGGCACTATGTGGGTTAGATATGAAGTTCTTTGGAACAACTGTCAAAGGGTTTGTTGCTTCATAAAAGACATAGTTAAGAGATTATCCTGAAACTTGTGACTTGTAATGATTTATATGTTCAAATTGATAGCATATGGCCCACGAATAGTGCTAACGCTGTCTCTCCATTATCACTTTGTTGGTATTGGTATTGTATGGTTAAACTTTTCTAACTCCTTTAATTCTAATTTTTTATTTTATTTTTAATAATTTTTTTAAATTTAAAAAATATAAAAAATTATGTAATAAAATTTCATTAATTTTTTTTATCTTTTAGTAAAAAAATGAGTTTTTTAATTTATAAAATTTTTCAGAAATTTTTTTTCAAAAGGGATGGCAAACGCTCTAGAAATGTTCTGAGGCCTGTTTGACTGTTTATTTTATATTTTTTAATATATATATTATAAATATTTAAAAAATTTATTTAAAAATTTAAAAAGTGTAGAAAAATTCTACGTAGTAAGATTTTTTTATTGCATATTTTTATTATTTTTTAAAAAAGATAAAAATATTCTCTAATGAAGAAAAGCTTTATTTTATAATCACTCCCAAACGCCGCTCGGTCAATTTGCACCTTCCATCTAGAAAGTTATCTAAATGTATATTTGGTCAAGATGTAAGTGAGTTTGAGAGAATGCTGTTTTGGTCACAAATATTCAAGAACAGTTTAGGAGGTTTTCTGGTTAATGCCAACCACATTATGCGATCTTTTAATTCCACCATGCCTGTTGCACTACGAGATGCAACATATATCAAATGTATTCGATAGATCTTGAAGTCCATGTCTTATCCCAAAACAATTATAAAACTAATCTTGCAATAAATTCGCACAATAGTTATGCCCCAATCTTATTTGGATATTGATCCTTCCATCGAATTATGGGGGCATATTTATGATCTATGGTTAGTGCGTATTTAAAAAATTTTAATTCCACATTAATTATTAATTATTTTAAAATAATATTTATAAAAATTTTAACTTATTTTTTATTACTAATTAATTCTAAAAAAATTCTACTTTTAGTTGCATAGTTTTGAAAAGCGCTAACGGATTCTATTCAGAATTTGGGACATATTTAACTTTATTATCTGCTTCAATCTCCTCGGAACATCACCTAACATATTGGAGTTAATTCATAACCTATTAGTATCGAACTCTATATACGCTTTATTGATCGAGTAAAAAAAATAAAAATATTATTGAAAAAAATTAGAAAGATAGATCTTTCAATTTAGATGTTGTTTGGACAAGCTTAAAGAAGAACCTTTTGAAAAAATATAATAAACTGTTTAGAAATTCTTTTATTTTTTTTTTGAAAAAAAAATTATAGATATATTCATTTCATAGCGTATAATTCACTCGTACTTTTTAATTTTTTGAAAAATATTTTTAAATATTGCACATAATATTTTTGTACTTAGAATGTTTTTATAAAAAAAAACCACTCAAAATGGGATGCCAAATGCACCTATGTGTTACTTGGTTTGAACCTTATAATATATAGATTCGGTTCTCAATTGTGACCCATTATCTCTGATTTAGGCACCTCAACGTAAACGGTTTGCTAAAGAGCCTCTTCATGTAAAATTGAAAGTAAGCTTGAGACATGTTGTAAACTCGACCGCTTTTTTTGTGTATAAAATGCCAGAGTAGCATTGCTCGACTCTTCACATACTACAGACAAAGCACAAAAAATTATCACCCACTACTTTGAAAGAGTAGTAGGAGAAACAGAAATGGGGGCCTTAGCTCAAGTAGGAGAGAGAGAAACGGGGGACATAGCTCAAGCAGTTCCACCTTTGCAGGACCTAAAGGTCACCGTTACAAGCACCTCAAGAATATCCCCTCCGAAGAACGAAGACAATATCAACAAGATCATGTTCCTTTCCAACATCGACCAGATCCTCAACTTCAATGTGGAAACCGTCCATTTCTTCGCCGCAAACCCAAACTTCATAACACCTTCAAGCATTGTGGAGAAGATGAAATCCGCTTTGGACAAGTTGCTGGAGCATTACTACTACTTGGCTGGAAGGCTGAGGTTCAATGAAGAAGAAGGAAGGCTGGAGATTGATTGCAATGGAGCTGGAGTTGGGTTCCTAGTTGCGGAGAGTGAGCTGACGTTGGAGGATTTAGGAGAGCTTGACTACCCCAACACTGCATTCCGGCAACTCACTGCTGCCGATCCGCCGGACGCACTTGCTATTTTTCAGGTAGACCATTTTAAAATATACATTATTTTTTCCTTTTTTTCTTATTAATATATTCAGTAAGCACAAAGTGATTAGATTTCATAAGTAGTTCAGCACTTGCACATTCACATTTTAGTATAATGCAAAGAAATATAAGTTCATATTGCATCGTAGAAATCAGTTAGCGGCTAATTAAGTTGACGTTTAAAAGTATTTTTAAAATAGATTGTTTTTAAAATATAATTTTTTTTTAAAAATAAGTTTTATTTTTTATCTAAAAATATAAAAATAAGTAATAAAAAAATCTTATTCTCGTAAATTTTTTTTATATTTTTTAAATCTTTAAATAAACTTTTAAATATTTATATAAAAATATATTTAAAAATTAAAATTAAAAAGTAAAAAAAATATTTAGAAAAAATAATGTCAAACAGCTCCTGAATCACCATATTTCTATTTCTCAATCGTTAAGGTCGTCATGTTTGGGAACTATTGGCGTTTCGTTCGTTTTTTTAATTTTTAATATATATTTTATAAATATTTAAAAATTTTATTAAATATTTAAAAATTTTAAAAAAATTTTATATAATAAAATATTTTTATTACATATTTTTGTTATTTTTTTAAAAATAAAAAAATAATATTTATTAAAAAAAATAAAATAATTTTTATTTCAGAAAAGCTATTAATCCCAAACTCATCGGAAGTGCAACAGTTATGATGCTTTCTTGTACTGTAGTTCAGACAGAAGAGAAATGGCGCTGATAATAGACCATTAGTCACGGATCAATCAGTGCTTGTTTGAATTGAATCAAAAAAAGAAGTTATTCAAAATAAATATAAATTTTATTTTAAATAAGTTTGAAAGTATACTTTTAATTTTAAAATATAATCGTTTGAAAATAAAATTTAAATAAAAAATATAGCTACTAAAAATAAAATTTTAATAAAAAATGTTTAAACACATAAACTGTCTAATATTCAACATTTGATTTAAAAAAATGAAGTTTTTAAGTAAACATCCCGATAAGGACCCATTATCAGTATTCATCAGTAACTCAACTGGAGAAAGAAATAAATAAAATCCAACTGCTCATAAAAAAGTTATGACAGATTTTTTACTAAACACTGTTTGTTAAAATTTGAAAAACCCATCATGTGATGATCTATTATGTATGGGTTGGTTGTAGCAATATATGCAGCAATAGTAAAAACCCAATGCCTTAGGTACTACGTCATAAAAAAGAAGCTATTTCTACCTTACATGATAGGTTGGTTTGGATGTGTTTATTTTAGAATAAATTTAAGTTTTTAAAAATGAGTTTAAAATTAAACTAAAAATTAAAAATATTTAATAAGATATAATTTTTTTATTAATGATATTATAATAGTAGATTTTAAAATTAAATTAAAATATTTTTGATAGAAAAATTTATTTAAATTTTTTAGTTATGTTATATTAAAAATAAATTTGAAAAAAATAAAATTTATGGTGAAGAAAAATAATTCCTTTTTGTCCCAAAGAAATAATCTTTATGAGAAGAATTGGTTTTAACCTTTTACTGGATTTCTGAAAATTCTTTTTGAAGAAACATTGTATGAAATAAAAAATATTTTAAAAGGTTTTTTAAAATAATAGTTTATTTAAAATTATATAATAGTAATAATAAATAATAATTATATTTTATAATTTAGAATTTTTTGTACTTTTAAATTTAATAAATTTAAAATTTGTAATTTTTAAAATATAAAAATTAAAATTAAATAAAAAAACGTTGAAAACAATCACAAACATTACCTTTTAGACATTTGATGTTGTTATTTGGAAGAGTACAGTTGCGTTGGTTGCCGTACTCATTTGAAGCAATAGGCATTTCGCTAACATCAATCAATTAAGAAAATTTAGAACCGAACTCTAGGAATTATTTCATGCACCACACATCTCATATCATGCCATTTTTATTTTATGAGATTTTTATAGAAAAAGTTTTATTAAAGAGTATTGTGGCCACAATCACCAAAAGCTATAAGCTGGCTACTTATGAATCACTTGGCAAGTTGGCATATATAAAGAAGACGTACGGAAATTGCTTATAAAATAAAAATTTTTTGAAATAAAAATTTTTTTTATTTTTTTATTTTAAAAAAATAATAAAATATGTAATAAAAAATTTAATTATGTGAAATTTTTTTATATTTTAAAAGTTTTTAAAATTTTTTTATATACTTATAAAATATATATTAAAAAAATTTAAAATAAAAACTTTAAAAGAATTTAAAAAATGCTCAATCAAACGCTCTCTTATCACTCAAGACATGTTAGTAATATTTATAAAAAACTTTTTAAAACATTTGATTTAGAAATTTTTAATAAATTTAATCTTTGTTATCTAAAAGTAATATATATAACACCTTTTAAATGTTTTAAAATTAATATTTTAAAAAAATTACAATTAAAATAAATAAAAATTCTGACAAACAACTCAATCTAGTGCAGAGAAGAAGTCCAATCTAATCCAATCTAGACAGACAGATCATTGTATTTATTTATTAGCTTCACAGTGAAAGGTATTCATTCCTAATTGATAATCCACCAAACAATAGCTGCTCTGCACATCATTAACCAAACACGGTCCACTTATTAGTCTTTCAACCAAACCATTAATGACATATGAAAAATTTGACCTTAATTCAATTACTCCAAAATGCAATTAATGAGAACACCAGATAGTAACATTTTGACTTCAACCTTATAATAATCTATTTCTACCTTTACTTTTCGACTGCAAAAGGATGAATTGATTATTTATTTTGAAGTGTATTTTAAATGAGTTTATAAAATTAAATTTGGTGAATTAAATTCTGACAAAAGTAAATGAATTCGATGAAATAGAAATAAATTAGAACTAAAAATTCGATAAAAAATTAAATTCTGAATAATTAAACCACAATTTTGGTACGTGTTGTTTTTTTGCACTGACATTTTGAAATTAAAATTAAAAATAAATTAAAATGAATTCAATTACGATATTTAATTATTATTAAAAATAAGTTTAGAATAACATTTTTAGTTTTAAAAATTTTTAAAATTAATTTTAATAAAGAAACTAAATTAATTTTTATATTTTAGTATAGTTGAAAAAAAATTATGAAAAACATAAAATTAAATAATTCGCCCTTCACTTTGGCAGCAAGACTGCAGGCACGTTGCAAAGGATTTCATTTATACCCCGAGCTGCTTTCTTGGTCTAGCAGCATGTACATTTAGGGTGTATGTATATTGAAGTAAATTTATTTTTTTAAAAGTGATTTAAAAAATAAAAAATAAAATATTTAATAAAGATAAATTTATATATTAATTCTTATTAATAGTAAATTTTTATATTTAATTTGAAAAAATATTTTTTAATATAAAATTTTTTTAAATTTATTTTATATTAAAATTTATTTTATATTAAAATTAATTTAAAAAATAGATTTATGTAGGGGTGGCAATATATGACTCGATCCGAAAATTTAACCCAAAACCAACCTGTTTAATCAGAGTTAGAGTTGAAAATTTTGACCCGTACAAATATATGGGTTGGATTAGGATTGAACGAATTTGACCCGATTATTAAATGGGTCAACCCGAATTAATCCAAAATTGATCCACCAATATGAAATGTCATCTTTATAATTCTTGATTTTTTTTTACCGTATAATAAAATATTGGTAATAAAAATAATCGATAATAGTTATTTACAGACTATTAAATTATATTATATTTATAATTAATTTTTTATTTTTATATTTTAGTAAAATAGTGTAAGATGAAATTTATAATATTATCGAAAGTATTACTATGATGAAAATTTTATTATATAGATATATTTATCAAAATTTTTATCGAAATTAATATGTACTTATAATCATAAATTTAAGATATTATCATATATTTTCAAAAATAAAAATAACAATTTTTTTAATTGAAATATCCAATTTTTTTGGATATTTTAAGAAATGCATATTTTGTCGGATATAATTATATCTCATCAGTAAAAATATCGTGCATTTTTATTCGAACTGATTTTATAATTTTGCTGAAGCTTAAAAATATAAAATTAATAATTAATAATTTTAATTATTAAATAGGTCGATTCGAATTTGATCCGATTATTAGTAGATTGGGTTAGGATTGACGAATTTGATCCGTATAAATTCATGAGTTGGATTAGAGTTGAACGAATTTGACCTGATTATTAAATGGATCGATCCGAACCGACTCACCAATCCATATTGCCACTCCTAAATTTATGTACTAGGTAAACACGGCCTTAATATGTAACATGACAGTAATCTGCGTTGAATCTAGAAATCTCCTTTTTAATGTTTCTAAAATGAACATTAATTTTTTTCAGGTAACCACATTCAAATGCGGTGGTTTTGTGCTGGGCATGACAACCAACCACTGCATCTTCGACGGACTCGGCTTCAAAACGTTCCTCACAAACCTCGCCGCCGTTCTCTCTGGAAACGCAATCCCCACTATTCCCTTCAACGATCGCCGTCTCCTCGCTGCACGTAACCCACCACGTATCACATTCCCTCACACCGAACTCATCGAGCTCCCTCCTCTCATTCCAAAGGAATCGCAGCTCCTCACCGCAACAATCTTTGACGACTCCGCCAATCTTGAGTTCGGTCTCTTCCGTCTCACCAAAGATAACATCTCAACACTCAAATCCATCGCCGGTCCCGACGTCAGCAGTTTCAACGCCGTCACAGCTCATCTCTGGCGTTGCAAGGTGATCGCATCTGGGCTAGAAAGCCATGAAACCGAATCCACGGCGTTGTTCGCAGTCGACATGCGATCACGTCTCCGTCCGCAACTGCCCATGGAGTTCGTCGGCAATGCAGTAATGAGTGCAGTCGCATCGGTGAAATCAAAGGAGTTAAAAGATCTTCCCGCTGCGTTAACGACAGCATCGGCAGCTCTAAAGAAGGCAGCGGAAAATATGAACGACGAATACGGACGGTCAGTGATCGACTGGGGAGAGCAGAGAAGAGGAGCACCGAAGGGAGATGTGTTGGTAACTTCATGGTGGAGATTAGGGTTTTCAGAGGTTGTGTATCCGTGGGGGAAGCCGGTTTACGTCTGCCCGGTTGCGAGACCGAACAGAGATATCGTGCTTCTGTTTCCAAGTGTTGCCGGAAAAGATGGTGTTAATGTTATGGTTGCATTGCCGCCGGAAAACATGCAGAGGTTTAGGAGCCTCTTCTATGAGTTCCTTACAGCTGCTGCTGCCGCTAAATGATGAAATTATAATCTTAATTAAATTAATTAATTAGCTCTTGTATAATTCGTTTAATGGATTTGGTTAATTTATTACTAATTATTTAGTGTTGTTGTGTGTATGCTTAGTATAGTTGGTGAATATTGCTGGCTTTGAGACTGTTGATGATGTTCTAGTTGGGCTTCTATTTGGTTGTAAAATTCCGCATATGTATTGTCTTCTAAATTTTAGATAAAAAAAATGGAACACAATACATATATATATATATATAGCGTTTCGATAGAAACGTTTGGAGTATTTAAATAAAATTATTTATATCTTTTTGAATAATAAATTAAATATAAAATATAATTATTATATTTATAATATATTAAATATAAATATTTTGGAGGTTTGAATTTTTTTTATTGGAGCATTTATTGCTGATGGGAAGGCTTGCACAATTATAAATAAAAAAAATTATGGGCCAACTATAAAACTGCTGGATATTTCAACTATATCCTTCGGCAGAATGGGAAGTAGACCCTAATAGAAAGATTGGCAACGGGAACACCTCGAGAAGCTTAACCCTGCAAGTAGAAATGGTATAAAAAGAAAAAGAAAAAGTGCAGAATAAAAGGATAGCAAAAACATTGAGAAATCAAAAGAAAAACAAGTAAACATAACACAGACTTTATCAAAACAGAAATATTTTATTGCTGTTGATCAACTTCAGAATATACCTTCTAATAGCTTGTTTGATCATTTCTATAACTAAACTTTAAGTTTATTTATATTGCTTTGAGATTAATTCTATACTTAATCTTATTTAAATTTATATGTTTATAAATTAGAGGCTAAGTGCTTGGTGAAGCACTTGTATGAAAAGCTCTGTTGGAAGCTGGTAGGTATTTACTAATTTTATAACAAGGCTGACTATCCAGTCATGGAAACGTGTATGTACAGTCTGCTGTGAAATAGTTATCTAGTATAGGAAAACTCATAAAAATAAATATGTTTAGTGAAATACTTTACTCTTGATGTGTGTAGGTTGTTAAAAGTTTAGTGAACTTTTAGCTTTTGTGATAGAGCATCCGTAGATATAGATAAAGAGTTTTACGGAACCACATAAATTTTCTTAATAACTTTGATTAACTATTAAAATCACTTATGATAAAAACTGATGTACTAATATTTCTCTTAAGGACTTATCATATACATAGCTGGTTATCTACCTACTGTTTGTAAAAATTTCTGTTAATCAAATATTATGCTAATATCTGTTTGTAGGATTTATCATGCACACAACCATCTATTTTTCTACTGCATGTAGGAACCTCTATTAATAGAAAATTTTTTATTATCAACTCAATTGATCCCTCCCTTATTAAGTTAACTTTGCAAGTTTATCTAAGAAATGGTATTGGAGATTGATCAATTCTTTTAGTGTGAAATCTGATCTTATAATAGTATAGAGCCTGATAGGTGGAGCCACCCAACGTGTTGATGGGGAGAGAGGCAGAGATAATTGAGCCTCCAAATTAGACTAGGTATGGTTTAGTAGCGTGTAGGGTTTGAATGGCTCAAGTGAAAAACAGACTAACTAATTTGGAGGTGAAATAGTAATTCATCTTGGATTGAACCAAGTGAATCCTAACTTAGTAGGCTTAATAGTCTACATTTTTAAATAGTTCTATATTGACTGAGTACTAAAATAGATATATGTTTATAAGTGAAAGATGGTAATCCGTAAGATATTGATCAATCTATTTAGTATGAGATCCGATCATACGATGAAGGACAAAAAAATTAGATCGCCACCAAAGAAGATATATAAAAAATAATACTATATCAAAAACAAAAGTAATTATAGCCTAATAATTTTATCTTGTAATATTAAGAACTAAAATCTTTGGTCTCTAACACTTTAAACTTTAAAAACTAACATATAGACAAAAGCTGCCGTCTCTTGTGAGGTTCACATCTTCCATTTTATTCATTATAAATCTTATAATATATAAGACTTCCATAAAAGTAAAATTTTTTCAATAACATTATTGTGAATAATTTATTTATATGGTACTAAATTTATTTCAACTCAAAAAACACACCCTTAGATAAGGGAATCAGTACTAGACTACTGTACCATAGTTTCATAACATATCTACATCCAATCGAGATAGTTGCCATATAAAATTCTAATATGCACTTTCTTTCTTTTTTTTTGAAGTAAGAAATTAACTTAAATGAGGCGCCAATTTCTGAAGGGCTCCTAATCTAAGAGTACTCCTAACATAAAACATCGAAGTCTATTGTGCAGACTCTAGTAACAAACCGGAATAGACACATATATGACTTTTTACAACTGTCGCAACCGTTGCAAAACGAAGTTGCTTCCATTCAAACGCATCCTCTTGAAGATCAATAATCAGTCGGTAGGCCTAATATGAAGAACAGTTCCCGGTCCAATATCATCGGTGTCGACAATCTGAGGATTATCATCCAATATGGAAAGCGAGTCGCACTTGACGCTGATCGTTTGCAGCGTCTCGCCTTCCTCTACTATGTAAATCTCATCGCACTTGCCGCCGTCTTTCAACCATCGAGCTTCACCAGCTGAGATGAAGAAGACGATCAACAAAACTACTGCAATATAAGTACCCTTTGTAGAAGAAGCCATCATCTTCAACCGTGAGCTTGTATGAAAGAATTCGGTGCTGTGTTGTTGATTCTTATAAGAAAGAAATTAAAGTCTTGGAATGATGAAGAGGAGTTGTTCGAATGTTTTATAGACTTATAACTCTTATAATAAGAAATAGGTACTGAAAGATATAGGTCAGCAACTACATGCTTAATTTGGTTGCTTGAATGTTAATTAAAACATCAAGATAGTTGGTTTATTGTAGAAGAAATAAAATGTCAATGAGAGTTGTTATATTGTTATTGTTGTTGTCGTTGATGATGTGAGAGATGATGAAAAGTTTTTATCTAATTATTTTTTCAATTAGTAGTTATTAATTGAACAGGTCTAACTAATTGGTCATGATGAAAAAACTATTCTTTTCATGGATTGTAAGAATAAATATTGTATAAGTATTTTTTTTAATAGAATGTGTAAATTGCTTAAGTATATGTTAAAAAATCGTTTAATCATGATGAAATGGTAGATAAATTATCGTATGAATATCTAAAATAATCATTTATGTCCCTGGCAGATCAGCTCGATACTTAAATGTTAAAAACTTAAAGCGGCAAACATTTTTTACATGAAATTAATTAATAAAGATAAATTTGCTTAACTAGTCTGAGAAATCTTTGGTTTAATTAATATTACGCAGCTAGTTTGCTTGTTTGCATTTGAAGGGATGTGGGTCTGTTGAAGGAATTTGGTTAGATTAACGGGACTGTTCGAGAGTGAAATTAAATTTTTTTAAATTAAAAGTATTTTTATTTATTTTAAAAAATAAATTTTATTTTAATCTAACAATAATAAAAATATTTTATACGTAAAGTTTTTTATATTTTTTAAATTGTAAATTCTGTAGACTGTTAGGCGGATCTCTTTTTTTTTTTCTATTTTGCAAGTGCTTTACGGTAACTTTAGAAAAGAAAAGTTCTCTATAGTTTTATAATTTGTTATTCTAAATTTGAAAGACATAAGTGAGTTACACATTATAAAATAATTATAAGTATAATTTTTTAAATTATTTCTCTAAACACTCATTTTCTAAAAAATCTTTTGTTTAAAATCTTATTTTTAAAAATTAATCTCAAATGTATCCTATATATGGTTTAGGCATGTTGGAGAAAATATAAAGATCTTGAAAATAAAAGGAATTTCAATAAATTTTTTATGACTTTTTAAAAAATTTGTACATACAATTATCTCATAACCTCTAATTATTTATACTCTTTGATTTTTTAAAATCATAAATTTTAATTTTTAAAAAAATTATACGTACAATTATTTTATTATACATCTATTTATATTTTTTAATTTATGAAAATTTTAGCACCACTGTAGATAACTAGTTTAGGTTTAATAAGTACAAAATTAATTTAAAAATGCCAAAATAATTCTAGAGAATATTTGAGAGTGCTTTTAAAAAATACTTTTATAAAATTAAAAATATTTTGATCATATTTTAATAAATAAATTTTATTATTTTATTTTAAAAAATAATAAAATTAAATAATAAAAAATTTTTTTACGTAAATGGATGATACGTGTAATCTTGGTATTATAGAAGGATATGAAATATACTAGTTACAAGTCAGAGGATGATTAAGGTTGTTTAATGGATTACTCGGCAATGAAATATAATAGACCTAATTAATTGTATTATACTTCAATCAAGGGCACATGCGATACAATATTTCAAAATATTATTTGGGGAAATAGTATTCTATTTTGTGAAAAAAAAATAATAATTACGTGGAAGTTGGTCATTACTAATATGTAATATGTAACCCATATGCTACGCGCGGCGGTTTTTATTAAAATCATTTTTAGAGAGCTAGGTGTTGTTTCTAAATTTGGCTTTTAGAAATTACTAAGGAATATTAAGTTGTTTTCTCAACTTAAGGAATAATATCAAACTGTTATTAAAATCAGATTGTTATATTGGTAGTTCTAGGCGCTGTCGTAGTCGATTGGCTGTAAATATCAAACTGAATATTAATAACTTAAGGAATGTGTTAATACTTATGGTAGAATTTATTAATATTAGGTCAATATTAATCTTTTTAAATAAAACAAATCAATCTCAACTGTACAATGGCATATATACAACATCATAACCTTTGATATTCTAAAAAAATTGTGGAAAAAATACAGTAATAACTTGAGAATAAATTAACTCTATATGTTAAGTCTAATATTAAATATACAAGGCATGATTATTAACCATTTCAACTGATTTCAAAAAATAAGAAAAAAAAAGTAAATTTAATTTATCCTCTAAAAATTTCAATTTTAAAATTTAAACTTTAAATTAAAAAATTAATTTTAGACTTGTTTTTTAATAAAAAATAAATACATAAAAATTTATTTTTTACAAATTTTAGAAAAATAAATTTAATGCTAGTTAAACAAGCTCATAAGCAATTGTGAGAATAGTTCTGATTGCAGTGATTTTGCTATTATCTAGAAGAGTTTAGCTAAGGTCCAATTTGAGATTGCGTTTCATTTCATTCCGAAAATTTAATTTAATTTTATTTTTTAATAAATTTATATAATATTTAAAAAATTTTATTAAAAATTTTAAAAAATAATATTAATAATATTTTAGTCATTATATATTTTATTTATTTATAAGCATAAATTTAGCCAAATAGATTTTTAATTTTTATTTATAAAAAAAATTTAAACAGTAAAATTTATCCAAATAGAATTAAGAGAAAGTAGCTTTCTAATCAAAATCTCAACGGTCCATTTTTTAACAAAAACATATAAACATCAGTTTGCTAAAAAGTTCTAAATTAAAACTTAGTCAAATATAGCCATAATATAATACCGATAAAAACTATAAATAAAAAGAATAAGATAAAAATACTATCATATTTGAAATAGTCTTGGAAGTCAACTGGGTTTGGTTAAAATTAGATACTTTTGATAAAATGAGTTTTTAATGAGTTTTTTTAATATAAGCTTATTTTTTGGCGTACAAAAAATAAAAAATTATATATAATGATACTATAAAACACAGTTCACCCATATTTTTTCAATTAAAAAGAAAATATAAAATAATGTAAAAAATTTTTAGAAACTGAAAGAAGAGAAATAAATTGGCATTAAGTACTGCCAAACATCTACTTAATTTCCAGCTGCTAAGAGATTTTTAATTTTAATAAGCACTTATAAAGAATGATTAGAGTTGATCTCTAAATAAGCAATTGCGAATATGCAACTTTAACCGGTATTGCAATTCTATCTATGTATTAGGTAAGGGGGAGGATAGTTTAAGCGGCCAGAAAATGCAAACCTAAAAGTTTTATTCTAACCTAAAAGAGTTTGAGATCAATCTTGAGCCCTCTATATGTGCTAAGGCGTGTTTTAAATATCAGTAACTGAGTTTTACATAAGTAAAAATTAAAAAATAAAGTTTTTTAAAAAACAAATTGAAAGTTGAGTTCAGTTTTTATATTTCAATTACTTTTAAAAATGAGTTAGGAATTAAAAAATAAAATTAGATTAGAAGATATGCAATAAAAAAGTTAGAACTAAAATTTCGTATGTACAACTAGACTTCTCAATTTCTATGCAAATAAAATATATGAACTTTTTGAAACTGTAATTCTGACGGGAGAAACTTGAGTTCCAGACGATTAAAAAGACCATTAAAATACGCCCTAATTATAATACAAGATAAGGCACATCTTAGAAGGAAAACTGAAAATAAAATATTTAGCAAAAATACTTGCAACTACTATTTATAAAAGACATTTTATTTATTAAAAATATTTAGCCGAGAAAAGTTCAAGTGTTTAATTAATTAAAGAAAACTAATTGTGCTATGCATTGTAAACACTTAAAAATTTTTGTTTTTATTTCTCCCTTTACTAGATTCTCTTTGCTCGTTATTGGCTCGGCTGCTACAATTCTATATTATTTCATCACTTCGATTGACTGATTGTTGTTGTAATGCTCTACTCGCCACTTCGATTAACTAGATATGACCGCCGCGAACGTATCTGCTAGATTTGACCATTTTGAGTAGTTGGATTCGCTGAAATTGGCGCTTAATTGATTTCCGACCGTGGTAGCATTTAGACTTTGCCACAAAATTTTTTGACATATTAGATTCTACTGCACTTTCTGGTATTGTTTAATTATTTGTTGATTGTTGTTACTGTAATAGCTGCTAAGTGAAATCGGGTCAACACTCGATTATAGTCTACTAACTATGCTTGAAAGAGGTCTTTCAAATTTTCGGTGTTTCAATTTCTACACTTTACTGTTTGGCCTTTGTTCGGTCTTTTTCTTATCTGATTCATCGATTGGATTTGGTGAATCTGATGATTTCTTTAAGGCTGTGTTTGGATAAAGTAGGTATAAGGAGAAAGGAGAGGAAGGAAAAACAATTCTCTTTGATTTTGTGTTTGGTTTAAGAGTTATTATTTAGCATAGAAAGAGAATGAAGGAGAGAAAAGGAGAAACAAGTCATATACAGCAGACTTATTTTCTCATTTTTGCCCTTATTATTTCGTCCTCCTCCTCTTACCAATAAAGACATTTTTGTCTTTTTTAAATAATTTTTCTTTTAATTTAAATATAATTTACTTTTTATTTTTTTCTTTTTATTAATTTATCCAAATATTATTACAATTTTTTTCTCTTTTCTTTTCTTTTTTTATTATCTTTTTTTTTTTACTTTTATTTTTTTATGAATCCTTCGTTCAAACAAAGTGTAAAGGCTCTTAGGGGGTGTTTGGCTTTGCTTTCCTCCAACCCAACTTTTCAATTCTCCATTTCATATTTTTCAATACATATTTTATAAATATATAAAAAATTTATTTAAAAATTTAGAAAGTGTAGAAAAATTCTACGGAATGAGATCTTTTTATTGCATATTTTTATTATTTTTTAAGAAGTAAAAAAATAGAGCTGCTTTTTTTAAAAAGGACAAAAAAAATACTTTATTTCACAAAGTTTTCCATTTCATAAAGAATCCCAAAAACGCCTTAGTCAGTTGGACCAAAATGTCCTAAGGATCATGCATCGAAAGCGAGATTAAGCGGGTGAAAGACACTATTTTACAAAACAAGACCAAAATAAGATTGTGTTGGCAACATACAACTCTTAATATCTAAATAAACCAAAGGTTACACAAAAGTGCAGTTCTTCTTTTCTCCGGGTCCGGTCTCCACCGGTGCCGCGATTTCTCTCTCCTCAATTTTCTCAATTCCTCAGAAAGAAAAATTTCTCTAAGAAACTTCTCTCTGCAGTTCAGGATAATCTCGATTTTTCACTTCAATCGAATCCATGGCCAACGAAGAATGGACTCCGCTAGAGGTGCTCTACGAGATCCGCCACCACGCTGAGGGGATCATCTCGTTCAATCAGTCTCGCCAAGAGGTCAGCAATTTGTTTTTCTAACTTCCTTTGATTTCCGTCTTCTGGTTTGAGAGAAATTTGTGAAAAGAAATTTGTTAAGAAGAAGATGAAGAAGCTTGTGTAGTTTTCTTTCTACCATTTTTTTGTTACTGGATGGGTCAAAGTTTAAACCGTAATTAGTTTCTGTGGTTACTGATGAAACAGTGGACTGCGGGTTCTGGCGTTGAACGCTTGTTCGCACTCCCTGGTAAGCGAATTGCAAATTCAATCGTTATTTTTTTGCAGAATTGTTGGAGTTCACTTATTTTAGAGTATGCGCTAATTATTTCTGTCTGGGCTTTGTGGAAGGGAATTGTTGATTGTTAGTTTGTTACTGTTGTGAATTCATTGGTTCCGAAACATGCATCTCATAAATGAGGGTAGTACTGTAGGCAATTAGGTAATGAGCTATCATATCCTAGTGTCAAATGTCTGAATGGATATATCCTTACGTTCTTAGAATGTTGACTTCCTGTGGGACTCGCAGCTTTGATGTTGAGCTAGCAGGGAAACTTACAATGAGGATGGTGTATCGATTGATATGTCCTAGTCTATATTGTCTAGTGGAATCATGTCCTGAAATTGACATTGAATTACGATTCTAATAGTACTTGCAGCTATTGTTGATAGCATTAAAGTATATGTTATGGAATCCTGTTGTACTGTGATGCCGTATTTTAGCAAGTGAGCAATACATTACTAGCTTAATCATGCCTTTATTCTTCTTCTCATGTTTTTTTGGCTAAGATTGTGGATTTTTAGTTCGGCATTTTAATTTGAGCACTTAGCATGGCTAATTTCAAAATTGCTGATCTTTTGAGTTCTTACCTTCAGTTATCAAACAGCTCAAAGAGAGGTGGAATAGATTCAAGCAACCAAGCCGACTTAAAGAAAGAATGTCGTTCTTTGTATCTCGAAGTAGAGAACATGTGGCTGTATCTGCCAAAAACCATATCATATTTCTAAATAAAGACAATGAGTATATGGAGCCATGTGGTATCTTTATTGGTAAGTGCCAAATTTATTTTATTTTATTTTAATATATTTGTCTTCATAGCAAAGTCTTTATTAACTATATACTATGATGGTGTTATGTTAGACCTTTGTTTGATGTGATAGCTTGAAAAGTTTTTGTAATAGTGAACCATTCCATTGCAGTAAGATTTAGAATTTCACACTTTTCTCTTCTTTATTGGTTGACAATCTACTTACTCCTATGTGCTTGTTATTTTTTTATAGATCCTGAGCTTTTATATTTATCATGCTTCCATCAAAGTCAAAATCCTATTTGTTAGGATTGGGTGTTAGAACTTACTGATTTGGCGTATACAATGGCAATTTACTAACTAAAAAAGGATAGCAAGTAAAATTTTCCTTTTTCCAGCAGTTGCCTGTAACATCATCATTATGTTGGCAGAGATGAAAACTGCATATACCAAAGTATATATGACAAACCAGCATAGTGGATGGTTGATAGGTTGAACCTTAGATTTTGTTGGGCACAACTCGAGGTTTAGACAAATGGAATGCTGAGGAAATGTGTTAAAGGAAGTGTATGGAATTGCTAAAAGTATCAGGTGCTGCTAACAGACTTTGCCTATAAAACTTTATTGGAAAGATAAGTAATTTGCCAGCCCAAGGCCCTGCATGCCTTTAAATACAATCTCAATTGCCTATTAACAGTGCTTAAGTAAACAACCTATTATAAGATATTAGAGCATGAAAACATCACAATTCTAGCTCTTGCAAATATAACACATTTAGCTTCTACTACTTTTCTGAACCATAGACTTGATTTTATCTCTTTCTTGAGAAGATTATTGTAAATAGAATTCATACAGCCTTTTGGATTTTCCCATGTTGGTTTGATAATTATGGGCATCTGTAGGTAGAGTGTGTATTAAACAACTGGAACTGTAAACAATTCTTTTCTGGTCTCTTATCAAGAGGATGGAAAATTTTGTGAGTGCCACTTCGTTTTTTCCTTTAAAAAATAATACAGTTTGTTGGTTGGAATGTACTTGTCCTTTTTACTTTTAGTTAATATTTTGACTAGTAGGAGTTTGAGGATCTTGTGGTTATTGCGATTATTTGATTTTTTCATATAAAGGTAAAGCAGTCATTACATATGACTAACAGTTGATCTCTAATAATAGTGATGCTGTAGCATTAGTTGTTATTTTTAACAGTGTGCCAATGCCCTTGTTAGTATCATAACTAAAAATACACGTTTGGTTACATAAAAACAAAGATGTCAATTATTCGAGTTGAAAGCAAATATTTACAGCTGTCACTGTAAACCATATTTCCTGCGGCAAAGCAAGACAAAGTCACTATAACTTGAGTGACAAACATTCTCAGTCATCAATGGCGAACCATTGAAACTACTAATTGAAGTTGTTCCTTATGGATTTTAAGCGAACCTAGCTTTTGGTAACAGCTAATTTAGCATGAGGATCATGGGCGTTAACCTTGTTAGCAAGGCATTTACTGGAGATGATCTTACAAACGGAGAAGGCTAGATGCTGAATATCAAGAAAGTTACTCTAGTATACTAAAGAAAGCAACAATTCTGTGTATTAGAAAGGAATTATACATTCAGTCGACATCTATATGATGAGTGTTATTTTGTTTATTTACCTCTTTGAATGGCCTTAAGGGATTCTGTCCTGCCTGATTTATTTTTCTTGTTGCAGCATTTCAGCGGACAAGCTCTTTATTCTTTTTAAGTGTGCTCATCATATGGAGATGATACGGAAGTTTTTTTGAGCAATTAGAAGGAAGAGAATATCGTATATGTATAGCTTAGTTTTTGTTGCTAACTTATTAAGTTACACAATCTTTCATATATAACAAGGGATTTCAACCTTGTATGGTTTGGTGTTGTCATTAGACAATTGATGGTGCAAGGATTGACTGACCTGTCTATCACTCCATGCAAGCAGGTTCTGATAGAGCTATTAATTTTGTATGTGGATGCTGGTCTGAGACTCGAGGTGTTTTTGGGGTTGTTGATGACTTGAACACCCTCTACTTTATTAAATCTACTGGAGAAGAAATTGCAAGGATAACAAAAGATCAACTGAAGCTATCTTCATCTGTAATTGACCTTATTGTGCTGGGGGAACACAAGTCAAATTCGTGCTTGTGAGTTAGTTATATGTAAATATCTTTTCTGCAGTTTGTTTTTGAGAAATTAAAACACAGTTTGCGGTGTGGTGTATTTATGGTACAGACTCCTCTTTGGCAAATTTTTTCCTCTAAAAATGAAGCATTAAATGATATTTTGAAGAAGTTAATCTTCTCTGACAGGAATTGGTTCTGCCTTTTCACAAAAGATGGCATGACTCACCGCGTTGAGGTTGATGCATCAAATTTCTGCATCCCAAAAACAGGTGACTTCCTAAATAGGAAGGCTCTGTTAGAACATGATATCTTGTGCTTGGATTTTCATCCAAAGCTCTCCTTAGTGGTCCTGGTTGCTGCTTCCAGTTCCTCAGTGCCATCTAGAGATTGTTCAGGTGCAATGGTGAACTCTTGTCCAGTATTTTGATTCTGCTTATCCCTTCTTATTGTGCTTATGATCTTTGCATCCATATGCACATCAATTTTTCCGCTCTGTAAGTAGTTAGGCTGATCACAATTTTATGGAAATGTGGTTGCCGTTGAAGCTATGAAATATTAATATAGTGCTGAGCATTCCCAGTTTAGTGTATCTTGTTTCTTTGTGCTCTTTTCCCTGCAGTATAGCTTCCATGTCAAGGAAATGAGATGCTAAGGTGTTTGTGGATATGTAAGTGGATGTGATTAGAGATGACAACTTTCAAGGGAGAGACACTGTGTTACACGTTGAGGATAAGATGATAGGTATTTGTTTGGGGTGCTTTGCACATGTGACAAGAGGAGAATAGATGCACCTGTTAGGAGATGTCACTGCTAGAATTTATTACAACTCAAAAGTGGCCAGGAAGGCCTTAAAGGACATGGGTGGAAAGTTTCAAGAAGGTTTTGCGTCTGTATCTTAACCTAAGACATGGTTCTTATTAGAGCCAATGCTTCTTTTCATTGTTTTATAACTTCCACATCATCTACTTTGGCATCATTTGCAGTTTCTTCTTATCATGTTCTCATAAGTGGCTTGTCCGTGTGTATCTTAGACTTCTTTTGTAATTTGTCAGGATTATATTCTCTGTATTTACTGCAAACAGTAAGCAGCTCAGAGCTTGAAGTTAAGTTCCACAGTCCTGAATTCAGAGGCTCTTTTTCTTATTCAAAAGTTCTTGAAGATGAACTTCCGTATCCAAAAGTTGTAATCTCACCAGAGGGAAAACACATTGCTACTCTAGACTTAAGGGGATGCGTAAAAATTTTTGACCTGGACTGTGAACTATACTCTCTCAAAAATTGTGCTTTTGCTGACAGACACTATGAAAGCTTGTGTAATGAGGTTGGTGGAGAGAGGCTCTTGGATGACATTGTGGATGTCTGTTGGTGGTCCGATCAGATCCTCGTTCTAGCCAAGAGGTCTGGTAGTGTAATCATGTACCATGTCCATCGGGGTGTGAAAGTCCCACAGAATGATCCCTCATATTCCAATCCATCCATAGAAAGAGCCAATCACCAGGAGGGTTCGTTTTTTATTTTGGATTCTGCGTTATCTGGGAAAAGAAATGTGATATCTGAGAAAATGGGAAGTATAAATAAGCAACATATGGAGTGCACTAGTGTTGGAAACGAGAGTCAAATAGATTCTGATAAAATTTACTGGAAATTGGATTCGTTCTCCAAGAAGTCCATTTCTCAAATGTATTCTCTCTTGATTAGCAAGCAAGATTATGAGGCTGCTGTGGACTTTGCAGATCGTTACTTTCTGGACAAAGATGAAATCTATAAAGCTCAATGGCGTCATTCTGACAAAGGCATCCGTGAGCTGAATATGTATCTAGCAAAAGTTAAGGATGTGAAATTTGTACTTCAAGAATGCGTGGTTAGAGTGGGATCTACAGAGGAAAATACGAAGGCTTTGCTTTCACATGGTCTCTATATTACTGGAAGATACAAATTTTCAGACTCGGATGATGATGAATGTAGTTCAGTTTGGGAGTTTCGAAAAGTCAGGTTGCAACTGTTACTATATCTAGACAGATTGGAGACGTTTGTGGGAATAAACATGGGAAGGTATGTCATATTTTCTTCTCCTTTGGAGACATGGATATTTAATCAAAATGGAAGCTATTCCTTTTACGACAGTTGTTAAGCAAACATATTTTGAGACTGACTCATGCATAGTTAGATGCTCCTGCTGTTGCTTGCACTTTTTCTTTCTTTAGTCTTTTGTTTAGCTGAATTTTCATTTCCAAAGTTGAACCTCTTAATTTTTAAGGTTATGTTCCTAAGTGGTTTTTCTTCTTCCGTTGTCAATAGGACAACCTGGCTTTCAACTTTTCCTTGCTGTTTTTAGTGTGCTCGCCTCCTCAGCTTAAGTGACTACAAGCTGTGAATCATGGACATGATATGTGAATGTGATACGACATGATACAGGCATGCTGGGAATGTCGAAAATTATTAGGACACAACATGGTTAGGATATAGCTGAATATTATGAATGTTCACATGCATAACTATATGCTAGTAAACATAGATAAGTTAATACAGGATAGAACAAAACATAAACTGCACATTTAGATACTGCAATGAACGTGTAAGAACTAGAGCTGCTCATGGACAAGTATGAAGAAAGTCAACTAGCAAACAGTTTTCCCTAATGATTTCATTTATGTATTTTGAATAAGTTGTATTTTATATTTCTTCAATATTAGATGCGAAAGTACGCTTTTAGGCTTTTCGATAATCTAATTTGTGTGTCTAAACTGTCCTTGAAATGTCTGGTATTGAACAGTGCTCTGTGTGTCAGAGTGTTCATGAAGTGTCCGTCCGTACTCGATGACAAGCTTCTCAATTGCCTAAATGTCTATGGCACTAGCCTATTTGCTGTTAAGGTAGAAATCCATAGGTCCATGAACAAAAGGATTGCATAGTTCACACTACTAAGGACCTGCAGAAACATTCCATCTTGAGTTTTTGTTCCTATACGTTTTCTTGTAAATTGGCATTAATTTCTTCTAGGCTGAGGATTTGCCATTGAGGGGTGATCATTTTTGGCAACTGAAATTTTGGGAAATCAAGGATTTTCTACAGAGTAAGTTGCAAGAATCTTCCCATATGTTATGCATGATTAGGAGATTATATAGCTTGTACCTAGCTACTTTATTTTCATCTACATCCTAATATGTCCAGTTGTTATGAGTTAACAACTACATCATCATTCAAAAGACGCATAAGATTCTTCCAACAGTTGTCACAGTAGGTAAAAAAGCATATAAGGACCTCAACTAACATAATTTTGTACAACAATAACAACAAATTAAACCTTTATTTCACTTGAGTGTAGTCAGCTATATGAAGCTGTTTCTTTTTCATTATGTTTGATTATCTATCAGATTTAGCAAAAAATCTGATTTCTTCAAATCCTTCACCACCATCCTAGGCTATGTTAATTTTTGGTAATCCCTTCCTCTTCTAATGTTATAATAGAATCGCATAACTAGAATGCACCATAGCATCTAAATCTGCACAAGATATTGCATAATTACCTAAATCTACTTTTCTTAACTTGTCGTGGATTGGTGTGACAACTACTGATTGGCTTATATTCATATTTCATATTTTGTCCATTCTAGTATGCACACATATTCATCTTGGTATCTTTATTTTGAGTACGTTTATGTTATAAACATCTTGACCTATGATAGCCGAGCATTCGCTACTATATAATATTGCAGGCCTAATTACTATTCTATCAAACTAACATTTTAGCTTTATAGGGATTTTTTTATCACACTAAAATTTCAGTAGCATCTCGCTATTTCATCTATTTTGTTTAGCCCTATGCATAACATCTTTTTTAATTCTTTTTTCCTTATGAATAATTGAAGCTAAATATTTAAAACTATTATTATGTTTGTAAGTACTTCTAGACGCATTCTTTGATGGGGCTAACTTAGGCCTTTGAGTGTTAGGAAGAAAAAAGGGGAAACCATAGAACTGGAGCCCTGATCTGATTTGTGAAAAGAATATAACTAACCTGGGAACTTTCACCAGTTGAGCAGTGACGTATACCAATTAGAAAAGCTTAAGAAAGATGTTTAATAAACATCCTAGAGCTGCAACAAATACTAATGTCCATATCTAAACCTGATACCTTCTTACATGTAGTATTAGAGTTGATCGAGTCTGGTCCCAGTTTTAAGGTCTGTTGTTTCACACAAACTTCAATGCCTTCAGCAGTTTCTTACCATCTCTTGAAAGAATTTGCTTTTCATTACAAAATTCTTTTCCATAGTGTATATATGGAAGATCTTTTCGATGAGCTAATAATATTTATGTGAGCACTGAGTGATTGGGAAATCACTTAATTAATGCCAAGTTAATCCCATGTTTATATCAATTTCAAACAAGTCTGTAGTTGTCATAGGTCAATTTGTTTGGTCACTTCTAAAATGTAAAATTAGGAGATGGAGTGGGGAGGAGTCACTAGCTTTCTGAATTAGTTTATGAAAAATGTTAAAAGTTAAAAGTAGAAGGTTCAACAATCTCACCATGAGGCAAGTAAGTGGAGAGAGGAGGCTATAGAAACGAAGATGAGAGGGAGGAAAGAGAGATCGCCAGCAAATTATGTCTTAGAATATAGTACCTCCAGAAAAATTACCTCAAAATCTTAAAACTACCGTTTAATTTATTTATTGTGATCATAAGTCAGTTGTGAACTGCTGAATGGCAAAGAGATACATCAGTTGTCATCTAAGTTCTTTGGCTTATTGAGATCTTCAATATTAAACATACATCACATAGGGCTTGATAAAATCTTTTTATATGATTAGATGAAGTTTTTTCCCCAATAACAGACCTATCTTACATAATTAGTTCCCAAAAAAAAAAAGTTTGTATATCGAAAACACTCTACGTTGGAAAGTTTGAAACACAAGTTACCAATAAACATTTTGGTGCATTCATACTCTTCTAAACAAAAATTTCTTTTGATTTGCTGTTAAGCTGACAAACTCTTGATTCTAAAACTGACTTTCTGCAGGTTCTCCTCTCAGCAATATGGAAAATTTCGTGTTACCCCTTTGTCAGATGCTGCTAAAAAAATTGCTGAGAATGGCAAAATTGGGGCACTCAACTTGCTTTTCAAACGCCACCCATATTCTTTATGTTCAAATATCTTGGCAATTCTTTCAGCTATTCCTGAAACAGTCCCTGTTCAATCTTATGGTCAGCTACTCCCAGGCACTTCTTTCGCTAGCTATGTGGCATTAAGAGAAGAAGACTGGGTGGAGTCTGAAAAGATGATTGCCTTTCTAAGAAAGTACCAAAGCAATTCAGAAACAATAACACAAAGTACTGAAAATATTTTAAAACAATTGACTGTCAGCATATGGCCCTCAGTCTCTGAGCTTTGTGTGTGGTATAAGAATAGAGCTAGGGATATTGATAAACTAAGTGGGCAGCTGGATAACTGCATTTCTTTGGTGGAGATTGCCTGCCGAAAGGGCATTGTGCAGCTCCAGCTTTTTTTGGAGGACATCTCATACTTGCATCAGCTTATATATTCAAATGTATTCAATGATGATACAAATTTATCGCTAGAATCTTGGGAAAAATTTTCAGATTATGAGAAATTTAAGGTGATGCTTAAAGGAACAGACCAGGAGACAGTAGTAGAAAGATTGCAGACTTATGCTATTCCATTTATGCAAAAGCGATGGCTCTCAGAGCGCTTAATTTCTGAAGAACTAGTACAGATGGATGAACACCATAATACATATTCTGAGCATGGAGAGTCATTTCTCGTTAGATGGTTGAAAGAAATTGCTGCAGAGAACAAATTAGATATATGTTTGGAAGTACTTGAAAGTGGATGCAAGAATTCGGTTGGTGGCTTTTTCTATACTGAAGCTGAAAAAATAGTGGCTGCACTTCAGATCTTGTATTTGTGCACTCTCACAGACAGCTGGAATATGATGGCATCCATTTTGTCAAAACTCATTCCAAGGCATGCAAAAGACAAAGCAAACGTTACTGGCCAGAGTATGAGTCCAAGGTATAGTCCTGGAATGCCGAAGTTCTCTTACCAGACCAGTCCTCTTTCAAAATCAGGACAATTTGGCATCCATGAGGTGGACTTCTTTCTACAGGATATCAGAGTGGATGCTGACCAGATAGATTCAGACTTACTTGATAAGTTATATGAGAAGATAAAGATTGCTGAAGGCCATGTAGAGGCAGGACGGATTTTGGAATACTATCAGGTTACAAATTTATTATCTCGAAGAAATATTTTTTTGATAGCCTTTTGAGCAAGATGGACGCATATACTATATCTCCAGTAAAGTGTTCATGTGCATTTTTATATTTAAAGTTTGTACTCTTTTCTTTTTAATTCGTGCTTAATCTTTGTATCTATCTATCATATGCTTACCTTTGGTTTGGGGTTTTGTCTAGATACTGCACCATTTATGCATTTACTAAATATGTGAATTTAGTCTAATGTCATAATTTGAGCATGAAAGGAGTTGTGAAGGACACAAAGTATAGATGATGAGGGTTTTGAATATTTGCATGCATGGAATTATGTATATGTATGTGTGAGTTTGGAGGATGCAAGTATGTGGGTCATCTAAAGTATGTGACTTAGAGATCTTAGTTTAAGTGCCTTTGGAATATTATGATTGGATGCATATGTAGACTTGTGATGAGCAAGCACTATAGATTAGATATTAATTTTCTAGGTTGACCATGCATATTATTTTTCGAATTTTAGAAAGATAATGTGCATGGGCAAGTCAGACGGTTTAGATGTTACACACTAGATTGGCTAATTGATGATAGGATTGGCACTCTGGACCTTAATACCTTTGTAAATTGGATTAAATTTTAGCTTTGGAGTAGATTTAATATAACTAGCTGATGCAGGATTAAGGATTGGTTGTATTTTTCCCACTCATGCTTGTCCATTTGCTATTATGGAGGAACTATGGGAGGCCATGTTCCTAGTCTATTTGTTTACTGATACATTAAAGTAATCATCTTTTTAGGCTCCTTAAATCTATATATGTATATCTTCTGACATTTATAAATAGGAGGTTTTGGTTAAAAAACTATTATGCATATGTTGTGATTGCAAAGAACATGTGACAGCTAAGGACATTCATAACTAAATCATTCAATATTTGATATATGAATGTTTGAAAACATAGTTTTTGCAAATGAAGGGTTGGGTTTAGGATGATAACCACGTCTAAGAATCCTGTTGCATCTCTTATGACATTAATTCTCTATGTGACTGTGTTTATGGCCCAAAAAGACTTGGTCAATGGGCAAAATGATGTACTTGTTTGGAGCTTGACTAGGAATATGGCTCGCATTAGATCTTAATAGTGAGAATTAGCTACTCCCTGTAGTGGGATAAGGCCTAGTTGTTGTTGTATAATTTATTACAAAAAAATTTAAACAATTAGGAAGATGTGGCATATGTGCTGCATGTGCAGGCACATCAATCCTGTGCAATATTGTGCTAGTAAACTCCATGGATATGGTGCCTTCTACTTCTTGAGTGGGAAGGAAATCTTTTTCATTATAGTAAAATAAACTAAAGATAACCATGAGATGACTCGTTCATGAAAACTTTTGAAATTCTTGGCATGAAAAAAATAAATAAAATAGAAGGGAGAAGAAATTAAATGTAAATGCATAATTTGTCATCTTCTCTCATTTTAACTTCTCATTGGCTTTCAGAATAGAAAAGCATCCTTCATCTTCGTAAGTAATAACCAATATAAATTCGATATATACCTATGTTATCAAAATCTGAAATATTTCCCCAAAAAAAACATCTATCTAACAAAACATAAATAATGATGATAATAATAATACTATAATCAAATCCAACGACATGACCAAATTCAGTCAAATGTATCTCCAACATAATCAAATTGCTCATGTGTATTTTAATAATTTAATATAATGGATGAAAATAACCTTCTAGAGAGTATTAAAATGAGCGCATTATATTATATAAAATAACTTTACTACCAAAAAATTGATTTATATGCACGGTTTACATGCTAGTATAATAGTAAGATATTTGGATTCACCAAACAAGTCCTATCGAAGCCTATGTTTAGTTATCAATTTCTTGTGGCCAATACATGTTAGGGTCCTAATTACAACTTCATTATAAAGAAGATTATTGTGGTGGACAAGTGGTATTTGGTATGAGAAATGGCACCTTAACTTTTCCATGCAAGGAATCGTGTCATAGGTTTGAGATGAGTGAATGAGTTGATTGTTTTATATATCATACCTGTAAAGTGTACCTGATCAAAACTCACAAGATTAGGTAGATGACCTAGAAATGTTATGTTGGGGATGCTGTGATATCTGGTTAAGGTTGAGCTTTTTCTTCTAGAAATTGATAGCGAGTACCACAAAACATGTTCATACCATGAAGTTGTTGATCTCAAAGCTTCCTTTCATTTTTAAATAGTTGTGTCTTCATATATTGTCTAACTAGCAAGCCAGTTATAGTCTTTATGCACTTTTCTTTTATAGATGTTATTTATTTCTAAGGCTGCTAAAGGACAGCCAAGGCATTATTCTTAGTGCAATACGTTTCCATTTATATTATTGATATGAACACACAAGTTGTTACTCTACTTTATGCAGGTTCCAAAGCCAATGAATTTCTTTCTGTCTGCTCATTCCGAGGCAAAGAATATTAAACAGCTCCTTCGTCTTATACTGTCAAAATTTGCTCGTCGACAACCTTTTAGAACAGATAATGACTGGACAAATATGTGGCGTGATTTGCAGTGCTTGCAAGAGAAAGCATTTCCTTTTCTTGACACAGAGTATATACTTATTGAATTTTGCAGAGGACTTCTAAAAGCTGCTAAGTTTTCACTTGCAAGATACTATCTAACATCTCTCCCAACTGAAAAAGCTGAGACCCTTGTTATTCAAGCTGCACGAGAGTATTTCTTCTCTGCATCAAGCCTTGATAGCAGTGAAGTATGTGGTCTCCTCAAATATCATTTCTTTTATATACCATTGTTTTGCTTAAACATATTCTCTAAACATTATTTTCACTGTAATATCCTTTTTTTGTATAGCTTCCAATCCTAGTAGTTTAAGAAATGTGGATTTAGATGAATGGAATTTCTGTGCATTTTATAGTGCCGTTAGAAAAAACTGATGCTTGCAATTATACTAATTACTCCTCTGTGAACTTTGCACAGATCTGGAAAGCTAAGGAATGTTTAAGCCTCTTTCCATATAGCAAGCTGGTACAAGCAGAATCTGATGTTATTAATGCACTGACAACTGAACTTCCGAGTCTTGGTGTCACTATACTTCCAATGCAGTTTAAGCAGGTAAGGAACCCTATGGAAATTATCAACCTGGTGATCTCGAGTAAAACTGGAGCTTACCTCAACGTGGAAGAGCTCATCAAAATTGCCTATCTACTTGGCCTGAACTCACCTGAGGATATTGCATCCATTGAAGAGGCTGTTGCCAGGGAGGCTGCGGTGACAGGTGATCTGCAACTGGCTTCTGACCTTTGTCTTGTTTTGACTAAAAAGGGCCATGGACCTATTTGGGATTTATGTGCAGCAATAGCAAGGGGTCCCCATATTGAAAACGTGGATATGATTTCACGAAAGCATCTCCTTGGTTTTGCTTTGAGTCATTGTGATGACGAGTCTGTTGGGGAATTACTAAATGCATGGAAAGACATTGACCTCTTTGTTCAATCTGAGCAACTAGTTGCTTCAACTGGAGGAAATCCCCATAAACCTCTGCAATCTGGCTATCAAAATATGTTAGGAATTCCTGGAACAGACATTGAAGATCTTCCTTACTTGGATGTAAGCAATGAGCAAGCCATCACTGACACTGCTAAAAGCGTATTATTCAAAGTTGCTAGGGATCTATCAGCTGAAGGCAGTTTCAGCTGGGAATCTCTCCTGCGAGAAAATAAAAAAGCTTTGTCATTTGTAGCTGTACAACTTCCATGGCTTCTTGAATTGAGTGAGAAAGACGAACACAGTGCAAGAGTAATATCTACCGCCAAAGCTTTTGGAAGTCACTATTCTTCTATTGGAATGCAGGCACTTGCAACTATTCTCCATTGGTTGGCGACAAACTGTATTGCTCCAAGCGACAATTTGATTGCCAATTTTGCCATGTCTATTATGAAGCCTCCATTTGCAAAAGAGAATGATGTTCATGGATGTGCTGTATTGTTAAATCTGAATGATGCTTTTCATGGAGTTAGAATAGTTGAGGAACAGCTGAACACAAGAGAAGGCTATGAGGAAATCCACAGCATCATGAATATAGGGCTGATTTATAGTTCTTTAAATAGCAGCCTTCTTGAATGCTCAAGTCCAACACAAAGGCGGAAATTGTTACTGGACAAGTTTAGAGAGAATCGTCCATCATTGAGTTCAGGTAAGATATGTCATTTTTTTTGTCTGAGATAAACTGGCACTGCCCGGTTGAACCCTGGACCTCTCCTTTGGAAAGGGAAACAGATGCCCTAACAACTCCACGCTTGAGTTCTTGGTGGCATCGTAGTAGTTTTGATTTCTATGTCCTGCACCAAGGTTGTCAAAGTCGGGATTTTGTTAGGCTTGGTGCAGGTCTGTAAAATCGTGGGATTTTAGGAGTTAATCTAGATTTTGATAACCATGTTAGCCAAAAATGTGAAAAATTGGGATTTTAATTAGGATTGGTCTGTCTGTAAAATCGTAGGATTTTAGTTGTTAAATCTAGATTTTGACAACCATGTCCTGCACTATTTTAGTCGGTCGGGTAAATTATATAAGAACATGACAAATTTAGATGTAAAGACTTGCATATGTTAATTTGTTATTGCATTTTTTGATTGTCAGCAGTTCTCCAATTAAAATATTGCATGTCAATGAGCTCTAATAAGGGGGCAAGATGTCATGGTAATTTTTTGCAGTCTGCATATTCGTAAGGAAAAAGTACTGCTATTAGAATGGACCATGACTATATCTAATCAATTAATGTTTAGACAGATTCTTTTTTATTTGAGAGGACACATGCGAATGCTATTGATTGTATTTGAATACTAGACCTATAACAATTAAGAAAATCATGTAATTTTTTCTCTTATATATATGTTAGGTGAATGAATCTTATTCTTGTATATCATGTTACTTGTAAATAGATGAGAAACATCAGATTGACAAAGTACATACCAACTTCTGGAGAGAATGGAAGGCAAAATTACAAGATCAGAAAGAATTGGCTGATCAAGCAAGATCTTTGGAGAAAATAATTCCAGATATAGAAAGTGCACGTTTCTTATCCGGGGATTCTGATTATATCAGAAACACCATCTTGTCATTTGTTGACATGACAAAAGTGGAGAAGAAACACTTGCTTCATGAAGCAGTCAACCTTGCTGACACATATGGTTTGCATCGTCTCGAGGTATTTTTTGCTTTGGTCCTACTTCCGTGAACACACACACACACACACACAAACACACACACACACACACACAGATACCAGCTCTATGATGTTATATCTTAATGGAAGAAACATATTCATCTTTACAAGTGATTAGGTACTTCTACGGTTTTTTGGTTGTGCTCTCATCTCAGACCATTGGGAAAATCATGACATTTTGGCTGAGATTTCCGAATTCAGAGAGGATATAGTCAAATGTCCTAGAGATGTTATTCACATGATTACCTCAGTTGTCTATCCAGAGATCAAAGGGAACAACAAGAAGCGCCTTTCATATATTTACAGCATACTCTCAGCATGCTACTTGCGTTTGAGGAGGGCTAAGGATCCATATTTCTGTACAGAAGAGGAGAATCGATCTTCACATATTCTGCAACCAGACGAGTACTATAAACTTCTTGAACAAGAATGCTCTAGGGTTTCTTTTATTGAAGTATTGGACTTTAAAAACATTGCCAGCCTAGAAGATGTGAATTTTGTTCGTTTTAATGAAGAGGTTAGCAAAAACATCAATGAAGCCACAGTGGAAGTTCTTGCTGAAATGGTACAGAGATTTAGTGGTATTTATGGTGACAGAGAGGCAAGGGGACTCATGCCGTGGCAGGCTGTTTACCAGCACCATGTTCTCGTTCTCTTGGAAAATTTAGAGGGTAAAGTAGGATCTAGCTCTAGTCTGGCTCCTGAAGAGATGGAAAAGATTATACAGGAAGTTGAGATAAACTACGACAAGTCAAGGAAATATTTCAGTCATGTGGCTGGAGTCATTTCGTCCATTATGGGTCGGTATTTTGTTCTATGCATTCCTCAATGCTCTCTCAAAAGTCTAGATGAATCATGGGAAAAGTGCCTATTCATGGTTTTGGACTTCTGGATTAGACTAGCTGAAGATTTTGATGGGACTAGAGAAACTGGTATATCGGGAGTTTTTTATGTGAAGTACTTTTCAAAATATCTTCATGCTCTGAGAAAGTTACTCAGTGAAAATGACATCTTTCTATATCAAGGTTGGAGCATGATAAGCTACTATGCAAGCCTTGCTCCAGAGGTGATCCTAAAACCAGACATCATACTGTTTTTTAAATCAATGATCTTTGCTGGCTGTAGATTCAAACAAATTTCTCAACTGTTTTCGGTAGCTGGACAATTAGCATTGACCGGCTTAGATGGAGAAGTAAAAGATCTTCCAAATTTGTACTGTTATGTGATGGATGTGCTTTTGATGCAAGTGAATAACCATACAGATGGTAAACGTGCCATTGAACTTTTGCTCTCTTCTGTAAGCAGGTGGGAGGGTGATTATGAGGATTTGAAGTTGGTTAGGTATAAAATTTGGGAAAAGCTTCAGATATTTTCTAATGACATCCATTTTGAAAATCATGTACGGGTGTATGCTTTAGAATTGATGCAAGGTATCACCGGGAAAAATCTTAGCAAACTTCCTACTGAACTTGCTTCAAATTTTGAGCCATGGGAAGAATGGGATGAATCTTGCTTTTCAAAAGTCACTATAGGTCAAGAGCAAGAAAATGCTGCGGACTGTCTGATAGGGTCATTGGCTGCTCTTAAATCGACTCAACTACTTTCAGAAATTTCCCGAGGCATAAGCATCACATCAGAGGATTTAATGACCATTGACTCAGCTGCTTCAATCTTTAGGGATCTATGTAAACACGTGACACTCTTGTCACACCTCAATGTCTTGAGATCTGTTTTAGATGAGTGGGAACAGGTGTTCACAAGCCAAGATTCATCTAATGGGAAGAACAGGCACGTTGAAGAAGACAGTTGGATAAGTGATGATTGGGATGCAGGCTGGGATAACCTCACAGAAGAAACTGACAAAAAGGATGAAAAGAAAGGTGGCTTTTATCACGTCCATCCTCTGCATGCTTGTTGGACTGTCCTCCTCCAAAGACTTGTTCATTTTTCTGAATTTCAAACTGTTATTCAACTTATAGACAGCTCATTAACTAGTCCCAACGGGGTTTTGCTGGATGAGGAAGAAACCAAGGAGTTGTTTCAGCTTTTGTATGGGATCGATTTTGTTGTGGGAGTGAAATTTGTTGTCTTGTTACCCTATGAGGGTCCCAGGTTGCAATCCTTACAATTACTTGAGTCTAAACTGGAAAAAGAAGGTGCCACTGCTGCATTATCTGCAAATGATTGTGAGCTTCTTGTTGTACTGTTATCATCTGGGATTATTCGTGATATCGGTAAAAAACCAGCCTTTGACAAGTTATTCTCTTATCTGTGCTATCTAATTGGGCAACTTGCATGTGCCTTTAAGAAAGATGTGCTCAGAACTGGAAGAAATGCTAGCGGAAGAAGCCAAAATGAGACGTTCATTTTTTGCAGGATACTCTTCCCATCTTTCATATCAGAGCTTGTGATATCAGGGCATTATGTTTTAGCAGCAGTTATGGTTTCTCAGTGGATGTGCTTGCCTGCTTCCCTGCACATCATCAATGTTATGGAGCAGAGTCTTGCAAGATTTTTACAAGGACAGATTCTCCAAGCTCAATCAAATGGAGGTTCAGAAGTAAAATCCTGTGGTTCATTGTGTAATTGTGTTTGTCTCTTGAAGGGTAGTATGATGAGCTTGTTAGAAACTGCCTTAGCAACTCTTAAAGCGGATATTGAAAGCTGACGAGTTGCTGATGATGTCAGTTACTCTCAAATGTTATAATGAATGCAATGAATTTATTCTTATAAGCACTTATATTATTTCCAGAGACTATCCGCAGATTTTGTACATGATGGAAATCAGAAATCATTTTGTTTAGGAAATCCTTGGCTATGGTGAAATATTTCAAACTTTCATGTGGAGAAGGCTTACCTAGTGTTTGATGTGCTGGATGAGACCTTGTACAGAAAGTATGTCTTCAAAGTGCCAGATTGGCCTTTTTTTTCTCCAGTCTTTAAAGATGAAGGCAATTAGGTCACAGCTTGCAATTCCGCAGAAGTCAAAGGTGGGAACTGATAGGTGGCCTGCCATTTCTTTTATTGGAAGGTTGATGATGAACTCCATCTCCTCTTAATCACTGCTTTTTTTTTAACTTAGTTCCACCATCAGTCTGGTGGAAAGGTGAGTCTCTCTATTGAATTTCTAGTGAATGATGTTATCCATCATAAGTCTAACCACAATGGTCCAAAACATAGTTAGTATGGGAAAATATATGGTAGTTGTTGTAAGTTAAAACTCAAAGCATCCAATCACATGAATATACATCAACATGCGGAGGTATCACTATCATTCTGCTTGTGATAGGTAGTATATTTTCTTTTAATGCTATTTTTGCTTCTAATAATGTATACAATCTCATTGAACAGATAGAATGAAATTGATTTTCTCTCTTCTCTTTCTCTCTCTCCATGAGATTGGGGATAACATACTAATATCACGTGTTTATACTTGCGTTTTAATTTTTCTACACTGGAAGAACCCATGCTAATTTTTCTCTTTTTCTTGGCATAGGAGTTGTTTTGTTTAATGCCATACAATTCCTTCCTATCACCTTTCTACTGTCATGTTATAGAAAGAAAAAAGACAACTATAATGCTGTGTGAAAGACAAAATTGCATTGATTGTTATATCCTTCCTAGATAATGTTAAAAAAAGTTCCTATTTTTTATTATTAGAGTCAGTATAGAGTTACTAAGACATTTTTCTGTGAAACAAAAAGTTGTTGTTTGTACTTTTCAATTTTTTGTTGTTAGTAACTGATGTGTTTCCATCAGCATCAGCTTGATACCTTGCATATTTGAATCATGCATCAAATCTATGTTATACATGTACTTTTAAGATTATAATGGGCAACCCATTTCCACCCGAAATGCAAAAATTCTTAATCTAGATTACAATCCCTGTATCACCCAATGCTCTATCAGATTCTCCATTTTGGTTTCAGTTCATCCTCCTTCAACCTTCTTATATCATTATCATGTTCTCCATCTCAAGCTTGATGTCTAAGAAATGATCCCCATCTGCTAAAGTCCCTAGTTGATATAAATTCTTCAGGTAATTAGCCTCAATCCCTTGGACCAACTCATCCTAAAGTTTTACCAATTTGGAGTTTACCTTATGGATGAACTATTTTATAACTATGACCTCCGCCCAAGGAAAAAGGTTCTTTTTGTGCTTATGTGCCCAGTTCGTTATAATAGAGTGCCCCTCATTTTTGCTCTCGCCATGACGCTTTAACTTTCTCTCAATTTACTTTATTATTGATCCTGTCCTTGATCATATATCTTTTGAACCTTTGCAAGATCGCCACTTCCGGACATTTTCTGTATCGAATTAAGATCAGATCTTATCTTACTGTTTTGCATCTTAGATTACTGGGTTACCTAAATGAGTTGTTTATTGCATCCAAATTCAACATTTTATTGAGTACAATGGAAATGTCATTGCTCATCACATAATAGTATTTCAAATGGTTCATCTTGATGTAACTTTTTTCAACAGATGGCTTAATATTCAACCAAAAAATCCCATTGCCAGACCCTATTATTTGTTTATGACCAGCCCTTTGAGAATTTAGTAAAGGGAATGATTTCATGAAATAGCTGTTCTGGTTGTGGTGTTTAATAAAGAATTTAGTAAAGGGAGTGATTTAAAATGAACTAGTCTGCTGAGTAGTGTTATTCTCCTAGTGATGAATTGATTGTTTATTTCTTGATAGAGCTGTGCTGGTTGTGGTGTTTGTCTAGGTTGTGGAGTAAAGAGACAGCTGCATCCTTGGACATGGAGCTTCTCTTATTGCAATGCGCTACTCACTGCTACCTGCTTGTTACCTAGTGAAGAAGGAAGTGTGGAGTGTGATATATATGGATTCTCCAGTCTTGAGTTGGATCAAATGAATATTGTGACGTTATACTGATGTGAAATAGGTTCCCTAATTGAATGTAAATATGCATACATCCCAATAGTCTATGACATTTCATATATATATGTATATATACTTTGGATGTAAATATACATATATCCCAATAGTCAATGACATTTCATATTTATATATATATACTTGACAACAACTGTCTAATTTATTTTGTCATTTTCGTGCCTTGCTTGGTACTTCGTTATTTGTCAATATTGCATGATCTACCAATAAAATCAGTACAGCAGCATATTTGTCTCCTCTCGAAGTTTATTGTGATTATGGATTAGGTTATATTAATTGCGGTTGACATGTTGCAAGTGTTGCTAGTGTTTTCTTCAGACTTCACAAGTGGTGATTCTTTATGCATAACTAGTTATCTCATTACGTTTCAATACAAGGCATAGAGGCGCTCTCTCATGTGTGTTACATGTAACAGGTTAGAGAGTTATAAGACGATCGGTGGAGTATTGTTAAATGCTTTAAGTCTCTTTTAATATTTTTGACGGTTTTTGGATGCAAGGTTGAACCTCTTAACTTGTATTGGTAATTTTTGACAAACGATCATGATAGCTTGATCTTATTTAAAAGGATAGAGCATTCTTATTTTTCTTCTTCTGCAGAGAACCAATTTTACCACCACTAGAACACGTACTTTCTTTTCAGGGATGGAGCGCTAACAACTGAGGGATAGAGGCACTGTGGCTACTGTGCAAGGTGCTATGGTGCCTAAATCCTAGAAGTCAGATCTGATCCAACGGTATACACCGTACTTAAAAACTCTTACAACTTCAGCCTTCTTGGAGGCAAACGTGTTATTTTTTCACCCTTCGATCAATGTTCCAAAATGAGTTCTTTTCATTTTTATTTGTCTCCTCCCTTGCGGCGCGATCAATCAACATTCTAGTTTTTTATTTTGCTTCGAGTGCGATTGATTCTCCTGCAACTCCAGCTATCGACTCTCAGCCGGCATCTTCACCAGTAGGAAGACGAATAACAAGTATTCCATTTTTTGTCACCTAATAAGATTTTCTTCGAAAACTTGATAAATGGCCTCCTCTCGCTCAAATCTCTCATAGGATTAATGTAAACCACTAAGGACGATATATATGTCAAAAACATAGTCAATAAAATATATCAATTACATAGTCGATATGTATATTGTTTGTTTATAAATTAGATCGATAACATAGTGAACCTAAACTATATATCTATGATAAGTCGATAAGTTAGTGTGGAGGTTAAAATATAGTAGAAAATTAGTTCGATATATTGGTATGGAAATATTGAGATTTAGTCGATAACATAACCGGTATTTCTATTGTATGTTTCCAAATTACGTCGATAAATAATAATTGAGGTTATAAGATCGTCAATAACCTTCAACCTTACTTGTATTGCTTATACTTGTATCCTTATATTGAAACATATGGTTTTTCTCTAAGTATGCTTGTTGTATTCTTTACTCGATGTAGAATCAACTGCTAATCTCCTCCTAATTTTGAGAGGTTGTCCAAGGTTATTGAGGTATCCTTTTTTTCTTTTTCAATTCCGGATGTAGTAGTAGAGAATGTCAAGTCACTGTTTTAAAGAAAATTTTTTTGCTAGTCTCGAAGCTGTAGTTTTATATAGACTATAGAAAAGTATTGGATCTTAATACATCATTCGAAATATGAAGATGAAAAACCCCATTTGTCCTGATGAAGCAAGTTCTCGTCAAATTTTGAGCGTCTTGAGAATTACATAGTACATTATTGAAAAAAAATAAATGATGGGTCCAAAAGAAAAAAAAGTAAGAAGAAAAATAATAACATCGTAAAGGAAGTGACATTCAAGAATCAAGATAGTGTACTGTGAAAAATGATGAGTTATACTAGTATGCACAATCATCCCTTAGTAAGTCCGGCAAAAGGAAAAAAATGCATGCATATTTGTAAGCAAATAAATGTTGTGCATTGAAGTGTTAATAGATTCATTCAGGATGAAAGCATACTTATGCATAAAGTTATTGTTATTTTGTGTGACCGCAAGTTTATTTTGATAATAGAGATTATTAAAAACTATTGAGATAGAACGAAACATTATTGGTGTTATAATAATAAATGTAACATCATTTAGAAGGTGTTTGGTAGTATTTATAGCATTATTTTTATTCCAAAAAATTTATCATATTTTCTAATAAATTTTTACAATATTTTTGTATTATTTATTTAAATTTTTAAAAGGTACAGATGAATTATATATCATACAATCATTATATGTATAATTTTTATTTTTTTAAATTAAAAAAATCAAGCTCTTTATTTAAAAATTTCTAGAATGTTCTTATTTCAGAAAAGTTTCTTATAGGAAGCAGTCCCAGACTTCTAAGTTAGGGAATGGTGTTTACATGTATAAATGTTAAGTGGGCTTATGGTGTATTATTATTATATAGTGCACAACAGAACGAAGTGAATTTAAGAAGACGGATCTTGCAAAACATGATCTACGGTCCAGATTTAATATTCTAGTAAGAAAGATCATTGGTCATAGAAAATGAAGGCAAACGTAATGATCTGCTGGACATTCAGAAATAAGAGTAAAAAATAAGAATAAAAGAGCTGATAAAAATTATAATTACAAGACGGATAGAAAAAAATAATTAATTTATCGTACGATGTTGAAATATATGATAAAAATAATAAATTAATTATGTTTGGATAGAAAAATAAATGAATAAATAATGAAAGAAACTTTTAAAAAAAGATTAAAATATTTTTTTTATATTAATATTACTTTTATTAATATAATTTTAACTAATTTATTAATATAATTTTAAATAAATTTTATTAATATAATTTTAGATTAATTTTTTTTTATATTAATCTAAACTTATATCAATTATTAAATATAAAAACTAATCATATAATTTTATTATTTTCTCTATCAATTAAAATTAATTAGAATTAAATAAATATAAAAATTTTATATTAATATAATAAAAAGTAATATGTTTTAATTAAAAATATTAAATAAAAAATAAATTATAAATATAAATAAATATTAAAAAATAAAAGAATAAAAAGAAAAATAAAATTAATTTTTTTTTTGTCACTATATGTACCCACAATTTGATTGGTACACATTTAAGTACACAATAATTTCCCTATCTTTTCCTACCAAATATATGTAGATATAAAAAAATATTTTACTATCACCATCATTCTTCATATCTATTTATAATTTAAACGAAGCCGAAGAGGATGTTTGCATTGCTCATATCTCATTATTTTTTTAATAATATTTTAAAATATTATATAAGGTTTTTTAATTAAAAAAAATAAATAAATAAATAAATAATATATATATATATATATATATATATATATATATAAATTATTATTATTAATTTTATTAATTCTTAAAAATAAAAACAAGAACTAATATTATAAATTCTAAAAATATTTTTGTTCTAAATTTTTTTTCAATAATCGCTCTTAAATATCTCTGAATCAAACATCCCCGAAATCAAGACCGTTGATTATGTTTTAACTTGTTTCCGCGCCGCCATATTGCCCTCCTCTCCAAACCGAAAACCTCACCGCTAAGAATTGAATTCAAGCAGTTTGGTTGCCGGCAGCGATGGGCAGCGGCGAGAAGAAGAAGAAGAAGAAAATTTTAACGGAGATCAATGCGGCGGAGGCGGGGACGGGAGGAGGCGGCAACGGTGATGTTGAAGAGATTAAGAAGGAGAAGAAGAGGGAGCGGGTGTTGCCGTCAACGATTAAGAATAAGGAGAAGAGGAGTGCTGTTCACGCAAAGCAGAAGCGTGAGAAACGAATTGAGAAGCGCCGACAAGCTAAGGCACGAGACACTGCCGCTAAGCGTGCTATTGAACTTGGCCACGAGGTGTGTTCTCCACTCCCATCTCCGCTCTCTTTCTCTCGATTTCTATAAAGTTCTGGTTAGAGTGAAAATTATGAGAGTTTTGTTCATAGAAAGTTTGTGGGGGAAATCTAAGCAAAAAGAAGTTTGCTTTGAACAGGAGTGGAGTAGTGTTTTTGAGAAACAAGAGAAGTGGAGTAATTGAGGGTACTCCTAGTTAGTTTTATTGAATTTTTATAGCCAATTTGTTACCTTTCAATATTATTAGATGCAATGATGGAATCTCTAGGTTTAGATTGTAACCCCAAAATCGTCCAGTGACTAGATAAAGTTATCTTCTATAAAGCTTGGATTTCTGATTACATAATCAACTAAAAGCTAATGTGTCAACTATAGTTTAGGTGTTTTTTGTACTAACAAAACAAGCAGGACTCCTGTTTTTGTCTTCTGGCTCTTTGAATGACTAATGTTGTAAGAGTAAAAATGTTTTGACCTGTATTATGATAAAGTGGAAAATCAATTATTGAAATGGATTTTGTGAGAATTCTAAAGTTTGCAGCCTTCATTATTCCAACGCTCCCTCTTGTTCCTAACAAAGCTATTGCTTGTTGGATGCATCGGTTTGGGACCTTGTGCATTGTCAAAAAATGTATATTTTTTTCCTTGGATGTGCAGCCTCCACCTAAGAAGGTGCCGCGGACAATTGAGAATACTAGGGAGGCTGATGACACAGTTTGCAAGCCGGATGACGAAGAGGTATGTATGATCCATTGAGCGCTTTTCCTTCTCTAAATTTCAAAATAAATTTTACATGTTATTGATGCTTTCAGCTTCTAACTTTTTGTTGGGTGGGAATTGAAAGTTGAGAACAGTTTGGATGATGTAGGTGTGGGGAATTTGAGCACAATAATATAATGTAGTTGACTGAGGATTGCTTCCTGTCGCAGGCAGCTGTTTGTAGGTATTCTAGAAACTCATATGCATGGTTATGGTAATTAGTCGTAGGGTTCAATTTGGTGTAAACTGCCATTAGCAAGTCATGTCATCCATATGCTTATTACAAAGTGAGTTCTTGATTGGTGTAATTAGGCATGTGTCCCTTGAAAGAGATCCAATTCACGTTTATCACAGGATGTGCTCAGTAGAGCTTTGTAGCTTCTTTTGGAGTAGCTCCTGAGAGTAAGAAATTCTGGAATGATGCATGTTGAGAGAAGCAAATAAAGGGGTATTTCCAGCGGAATGTTACCTGCAGAATTTTGGCTCACTCCTGAACTATCCAGTACCAAAACCAATACTTTTAATGATTTTCTTACAAGTGCTGCAGTAAATATGCTATGTTGAAATTGATTGATGAAATCATGACAATGGGATCGTTGTGTATGATAATGTACTCTTGTAAAGTTTGTTGTTCTATGTTTTTTTTTTCTTTTTGGACTGAGACAGCATTACTAGTTTTTTTCTAATAAATCATTTTGAAAGAATAACCAACAGAATAACTCTTTGTATAAGTTGTTCTTCACAGCCTCTCCTTTCCTAAATATTTAACTGCATTTGGTGCTTCTCTTCTCTTGGCTGAACTTATTCTCTTGGAGTACAGTTATTTGCAGCCAATGATGCAGATGAATTCAACACGATTCTGAGACAGGAACAAACTCCTAAAATATTGATAACAACATGCCGTTTCAACTCAACTGTATGTTTCATTCTTTGGCTTTATCTTCTAGCTAAAATATCCATCTTGCAATTGTGCATAACTTGATGTACTCTTAAGTTTTACTTCAGTTTGCCCATCTTACTCTGATTTGTGTCACTTAAACCTCTTGGATTGTGCATAATGTGCACCTTTATCAGTCTTGACAAATTCTCATCAAATATATTTTGCTGGATACTTACCAATGTACTGATGAAGTGATGATTTCAATATCCAATTAAAGCTAATAAAAAAAGGTTTACCCTAATATCCAAATGTCATGTGTGCTGACGTCAGTACCATGTTAGTAAACTATAACATTGATAGACAAGGAAACATATCAGATTTGTAAGTAAGTCCTGTGTAAATGTTAGATAAGTAAGACAAACAAAAAGAAACGGGCCTATATGAGATGTGTTATGTGATTTTCTCTTTACACTATCATACATTGCTCATACAGATTATTTGTGTTTTAAAATTTTCTACTGTATACAGAGAGGTCCGGCATTTATTCAGGAGCTCCTATCGGTGATCCCAAATGCTCATTACTTCAAAAGGGGAACCTATGAGCTGAAAAAGGTTTTATTCTTCAGTTTATAATGTCATTTCATTAGTCATTATAGAGTGGTTCTTTGGAGTTGTATCATTGCAGGCAGTAAAGTCTTAGGATGAGTTTTCCATACTTATGGAGTTTTGTTTTTTATGACAGATTGTAGAGTATGCTAAGCATAAAGACTTCACGTCAATGATTGTTGTTCATACTAATCGTAGAGAACCAGGTCAGCAATTGTTTGTTCATCTAATTAAAGTAACTGAATTATCGTTTTGGAGGGTTGACATATTATTACAATGTACTATTTCCACTTCATTTGCAACTGAGCTTGATATGAACTTGATATTCAATATTAGTATAAGCTACAACACAATATTCCAAAGATACTCTTTCTTGTTCTTCTGACATTTTTGGTTTTACTGCTTTTTCCTCTATAGATGCCCTTCTAATTATCAATTTGCCTGATGGTCCTACTGCACATTTTAAGCTATCAAAACTTGTCTTGCGGAGGGATATTAAGGTACTTCTATGGTTTTTCCTTCCATTGTCTTTTCTTGTAAGTACAGATTTTGTGCCCCACTTTAAACATAAGGCTCTTACTTGAATAATATCTTAGATGGTTTCTAGCAGCAATAAGTTGGTTGACTTGTTCCTGCCATTTTTTGGAGCATGCGTAACTCTTGTTCCCCTACTCATAACCACTTCCTAAGGTGTTCTTATGCATAACGTGAACTTGTTGGTCACACACAAACGCCAGCCTGATTGATAAGTGGGATGTGCACATATTGCATACCTATTTTGTATTTAGTTTTATATTACTGTATAAAACAAATTATAGTACAGTTTAGGATGTTAAAGTATAACAAAATTATAATAGTAGAATTTTATTATATAACAAATATTTATATGAAAAATGGTATGATTTTGATTGCATCATTGTGCAAGTCATTTTATGCCCGAGTATGATGGCATGAAAACTTATGTATACGAGTCCTCCATTTATTATCTCTCATGTTTACGTTACTGGCCAAGTGCACATCGTAGTCTGTGGACATTAGGATATCTATAAAAATTTGTTTAAACATTCAAATCTAATTAACATTATTAGGATTTGTTTGCTAAAATTGTCAGCTGAAACAGCCTCTTGCGCAAGCGTATGAAAAATTTGACTCTGAGCCATACTAGTAGTATTGACCGATTTCTGCTCGATTTTAGCATTTAGGACCTGCTTGGAATTTCTTCTAGTCTTTGGTGTCAAATGAGTTCATTTTAATTGCATAACCTAACTTGCTATATCTAATAGGAAATGTTATATTTAACAAATTATATTTGCATGCCAATGCGCAATATGATGGCTTCAGCTGATTAAAGTACTCTTTTCTCATATCCTTTATCCAGTATCACTTTGTGCTCTTCTTCTGCTATATTTGTTGCAAGAAAGTTTGTCCTGATAAATGCCTCTTCAAGATTGTTTCAGGTCAAAGGTTATTTCATCCTGGTTATCACTTTTGATTGTTGTCTTGATAGCATGATATTAATACTTCATACAGATGAACGCTCAATCCTTACATTATTCTCGCTTCGGAAGAGCATGAAATGCTACGTGCTGCTAAAAGTTTGAGAAAGAGTTCTTTGCATAATTTTTCCTACATAACGGAAAAAGCTTGGTTGTTTTGCTGTTCCTTAAGGGTCATACCTGTGCATCAAGTCATAAGTGCCTGGTTGTAGGACACTATACATGCTTTTCTTTCTTGAAAGAAAGAAGAGAGATCTCACTTAACATTTCGTTAAAATGTAAACTGAAAATCTTCCTATACCCCGAAAATCTCATTTTAAATGCATCGTGTGTTGTTGAATGAACACGAGTATTCAGCTATTTCCACTGTATAAGGAGATAATTGGCTATCTGGTGTAGGTTATTAGAATGTATAATTTTCTTAGTTTAGAGAATAAAACCTTGCTAAATCTGACTGATGTTCTTTTCCTCCATGAACAGAACCATGGAAGGCCAACAAGCCATAAGCCAGAGTTAGTGTTGAACAACTTTACAACTCGCCTTGGCCATCGAATTGGAAGGTGGATTTCGCAGCTGCATATCAAAGTTATCCTGCTATGTTTTTATTGGCATGTGGTCCTTGTGCTTATCCTTATTGCATCCCTTCTTGGTTCATCAGGATGATCCAGTCACTTTTCCCGCAGGATCCTAATTTTCGCGGGCGTCGAGTAGTAACCTTCCATAATCAACGAGACTTCATTTTCTTTCGCCATCATAGGTATTTTCATCTGATCACAAGATAGCAGTCAGTTTTTTTAAGCAACTCAATGAGACATGGCAGGTAAATAATTTATTAATAGTGTAGTGTAGGAAAGACAGTCAGGAGATATGCAAAGCAACTAATATCTTGCATTTCTTATATTGACAGAGATGGTTATTGATGGTAAGGCACTAATAGATTCTAGTAAGGTGGTTATGTGAAGCAGCTTCTTTAGTATCTTGTATGATCCAAATTTGTTAAAACTTGCAGAAGCATTTTGCAGAGATGTGTATACCTTCATTGTTACCAAGAAATACTTCTGCATGTGGCGTAAACATGTTAAAAGATGAGTGCTGTGGAGTTAGAATATTTTGTTGATTTGTCCAGACAAATGAAACAGTAAATTTGGTAGAAAAGGTGGATATCACACATAGATGGAATAATTTGGGCTTCGAAGATCGATAATTGTGGATGCAACCATTATACAAAGGGATATTTTTTGGAAATTTTACTATGAAAGTGTGGTAGAGGAAGCTGCAAATGAGAAGGTGGATATAACTCATCAGAAAGTCTGTCACTGAATGTATACTTTCAGGTGAAGCATCATAGTGATACCTCCATGATAAGTCCATGTAACTGAAATGGTCCCTTTTAAGCTGGGAAAGACTTGTGCTGTCAACTCTAGATTAGTTGTTATTATCATGTATGATTTTAGCTTCAGAGGACTTGTAACTAAGCCATAACTGCTGTCGGTATATGTCACTCAGTTTAATAGATTTTTATTATTTTTATCTTGAGATTGAGCACTGTGTGCCCTTTGTCTATTTAACTAAATACTTCTACTGGTGTTTCTTCCAATATAAGTAATGCATTGAACTTTCTAACCATATTTTGAATTTTCAAGCCAGGTACATATTTGAAACAAAAGAGGAAAAAAAGGCTGCAAAGGATAAATCATCTAAGGATAAATCATCTAAAGTTGATTATGGTAAAAGCACATCCCAAGATAAAGTTATTGCAAGACTTCAGGTAAAATTTGAATTTCTGCATATAGTTAGAATTTTCGAAATTTGTTGAATTTGATAGTTGTATGCATCTCCTCACCTCCTAAGGTAAGGATTGGTTGGTTTGCTGCTGCTACTATTGCTCTATTAATTTCTTTAGGCATAGCTTGTGCACTTTGTAACCAACTGCCAATCTTTAAGATAAACATCAGAGAAATTTAAACTTCACCAGATGATGACCTGAGCACGTAATGTGCGATTTTACAAATTTTTAAAGGAATCTCTTGTAAGGCCATTAATTTTCGCCAATGGTGGATTGGTTGGTTGATGTCCCTTTTTTTTGCATTTAAATAACTGCAGCCTGATTATTTCAATGGAGGCATTTCAAGGTTTGAAGGAATTTGTAATTTTAACATTGAACTGAAGAAATGCTTTGTAATTTTAACTTTTCAAGGTTATAGCAATGTCACTTTCTTAATGTGTTTTATTTTCTCATATCCATAGAAGTCCTTATTATTTATCTGATCATTTACACTTTCCATCTTGTACTGGTGGGGACAATGGTAATTTACTTCAGAATTTCTTCTATTGCCAATTATGTGTCAAGTATGTACCAAATGTAAGGTTTTGGGTATCACACCTTCATATTTTACTCTCTCTCGTTATTTATAATTGTCTTGAATGTTTCTCTTTTCATTGATATGCAGGAATGTGGTCCCCGATTCACGCTGAAGTTAATCAGCCTGCAGCATGGAACTTTTGATTCGAAAGGAGGGGAGTTTGAGTGGGTGCACAAGGTAATATGCATGTTTCTCAGTTCAAGAAATGCTAGGTGCTCAGTTAATCTTAATTACTTGCTAACATAGTTTCATGTTACCTGTAAACTTCAGCCGGAGATGGACACAAGTCGTAGGAGGTTTTTCCTATAAAGTCGATGTATCTTTTTCCGGCAAATGGAAATATAGTCTGGTCCTTTGAGAACACTTGTAGATTTCCAGCATCTCCTGTAACATGGTCTTAGCCGACGGGCATTTTTCCTCTATAAAGTGTTTTAAAGGGCCTACTCTTACAATCTGTTAAGAGCTTCAGCGAAATCTTGGTGCTATCTAGAGTTGTATTTTGTAAAATGGTTGTCCTAGATAACTTGGACTAACTTGTCACACAAGCTAAGGACTTGTTGTCCAGATTGGGACATAAAAGCGTTAATGATGAGTTTTGTGATTTCTAAAAATCATGTAAAAATGTTTGATCATTAAATGTTCCTGTTTCGGTAACGTATTTTGGAAGGTTCTTTCCCACATTATTTTCTTGTTGAATCCTGTGTCGTCTCGACTTTCTTGTTGAATACTGTAGTTACTGAAATTGCTGCTTGGTTTCATCACTGCAAATGTATGGTTCCGAAGCAAATTGTTGCCAGCAAACTAGCATTGCGTTCATTGATATATATTTTTGTTCTCTCGCTCTCTCTCTCTATCTCACCAAACAACTTCATAAATGTTGTGGTATGTGGCTCATGGAAAGTGGACGGCAACAGCATAAGTAGAGTAGCACTGTAGCAGGAACAGACCTGCTTCCTTGGGAATTTTGATGTGAAATTGATAGATACGGTCTATCATAATGCGTAGGAGAGGATTCGTGCCTAATTTTTATGGTATTTCATGTTTTTGTTCATTTTCTTGTTTCTTATCTATGAAGGTTGGGTTTCTTCATTTCTTGCACTGAAAAAAAAAAAAGAAAAAAAACAGGATCTTGACCTTTGGCATTTGTGTTAGAACTGTATGGATATATTCATATAGATGTGAGGATTCTTTGATGATCCAACATTAGATACTGTCGGTGTCGAGCACTTATTGAACTACTAAAACATTATAATAGATTCTTATTTGATTTTAAAAACAATCTCTCTGCCTCTTAAACATTTCTTTCATGATTGACGTAATATGTTTATGAGCTGGAAGTCTAGGAGAGGATGAAGCCCTTATGGATGATTGACTAGCTCCAACTAGACCGAGGCGTGTTAACATAGTAAACATTTTTATTTTTTAACATTCTGTAAGAAGTTACATGCCCAGAATTTGTTTTCCGGTTATGAACTACTTTGCGATTTCAACAAAACTACTAATATCACGCTGTCTGCTCAAAATTGACATACTGGGCGTTTCCTCGAACAAAATGTAAAATCTGTTTCTGCTTCTGCCAGGAAAGCTCTTCATGCAATTAGCTCATGCAAACTAGTCAACTTATCAAATAACGTAAATCGCAAGTGTGCTCGTGATTGGTGTTTATCAATTCGAAGCAATCACATCCCAGACATGCTGCCGAAGAAATATAACATATATTACTGGTAGTTCACAAGTTATTCCAATCCAAACATCCATGTTTACGTTGATCTTACCTAGTTACAGCAGTAGTCAAACATCATATGCAAATATATATTATGAACTAGTGTTTTCAACTAGAAAGTAGATCATCAAATTCTTGTGTGTCTATAAGCATTGGGAAAAATGTTAGTGCCAAAAAAGAAAAAAAGAAATTTGTTCAACAAACCAACTGTTACACCAGACATTTCATGATAAAGAGAACATTTTCTAGTCTGTAAAGATGATTTCTCCTTGTGTGGACGGCTCATTTCATGATAGATCAATAAAGAAAAGCAATAATTTTGGAGGAGTGGTTAGCAGCAACCCAGCCTCACTAATGTTTGTGAATCACAGGAATGATCAAGTCGGCAACATGATGCAACTGCGCAGGCAAATTGCGCATGTACAGAACAAAAAGGTCACCCTCGTATGTGGAAGGTGATAAGTTCCCAGCTACTCACAGTTGTCCTCTGAGTCACAAGTAAGTACCAAACAGACTGTGTTCAATGGTCCTGATTCCTTTTGGTCGAACCTTTCGCCTTGGTAACATGTGGACCAGGCTTCAAAAGGTTAAAAATCAAAATGAAGCTCTGGCTGGCTGTGAACTTGAAGATGTGTGCCTGTATAGATTGGAAGATTGCCGTGTCAGAATCAATGCATTTGCATATAGCTCATCTACCGAAGCTGGTTGCCGATTCTTGACAAATAGAAGCATAAACCATGTGCCGTTTTGTACCACACTACTTTGCTGACAAATAAATAAGCAACAAATATTCATAATTATCTTGAAGAACAACTATTATTTAGATAAGAAAGTTCAATGGAATTAATAATATGTTCAGATGAGTAAAGTTACATTTAATTCTTTTAATTTGCAAAATAATCTATGTACTGCCGCCATCCACTTGATTCGCCTCTTTACTTCCTCTTCTTCTCTTCCTGTAGCAATTTCTTCTGGTTTGGATCATCTTTTCAAGATTTGTTCCTCCGACTGGAGCCAGTGAAAGATTTCATACACCTCATGGGCATCGACAGGGAGGTTTAGTAGAGTGCACTCTACACAACTCCCAAACTTTGATTTCATAGATACCATCTATCAAATTGCAAAGCAATCAGCTGCATAATCTTACGGTGCATGCAACTGCTTGGGCCCAATATTTAAGTCTTGCTTTTACTTCTTCTGGGTCATCACCTGGCAACAATAATACACCAGTTATGAGCTTGTATCTAAGAACATAGAGCACATTATACTAGTAAGCAGATTCATGAACAATGGTTCCAGGTAAGTGACAGATCATAATGACAACCAAGTGAATAATGAACAGGGAACAAAATTTCTCCAAAAAGTAGCATGTCTATTTTGATTAAATACAAGCCCAAATTTCTTTAAAATGTATTTTTATATAACACACTAAATGGAATAAGATTCTAGTGACCACAGGTTATCTAACCCCCTAAAAAAAACATATTATTGAAGTATACTAAGGAATTAAAATAAAGCAGTGGAAAAAAACAAAGGATAAAGTCAGAATATGGCTGATTACAAGACAAAGATTGTCCAGAAGGACGGTTAGGCCAGAATTAATGTCTGTCTGCCAATTGCTTAACAAATAACTTATATGAAGAATTAACTCCTAAAGTCCTTCATTACTGTTTGCATGGGAAAATTTCGTATTTTGATAAATTAGAACATAAGACATGGCCGAGAGAGGAAGGTCCAGCATGGAACTAATATTTGTCTGCTAACTGGTAAAACCTCAAGTACCTACGAATTAACTCCTAAAGACCTTCGTCAGAGTTACACATTGTGGTTACAAGGGCAGTATAAAGTCTGCCACTAGGATAATAATGGCAATAGATAATTGTTACCTAGATCATACATAAGACTCAATTCAAATAAAATATGTGTGCAAGGGGGGATGCTGTAAGCCAGTGACCTCTGCCATCATGGCAACATTTCCTAACAACTACGAAAGTTCACGAAATAGCGACTTTGTTATTCTTTCTGATACTCGGAGCAACTTTTATGATGACCAAAACACTAGTATCTCCCATCTAAATACAACCTAATCATTCATAATAAAATCACATTACAAATTATAAAGACATACATGTCAAGAAAAAACCAAACTTATGTAGTTTATGTCTCATAAACCTCATAAAATAAGAAAATAAGAAATATACACAATCAGGATACCCAATGAACTCACTGGTGGCCCTAATAAGTAAAACATATGCAAGACATGAAACATCACAAAAGGACACCACGCTCACCTTTCTATCATCTCATGCTAGGAAAACATAACAAACATCAATTGATGTAAAATCTCCAAACTAAATTTAGGAACTCGATAAATGAGTATATTCCCAATTTTAATTTTGATATCAAAAGGTAATTCACATATTCAACATCTATTCCACAAGAAATCTTTCAAAGCATTTATATAACACTGAGAAGACAAATCTATTTAACTAAAAACATAAAATAAAGTAGCTCAGGTATGCGCATCAAAGGAGATCACTCACTTAGCAAGAAAGTACTAAGAAGAGCACAAAATTTCAAATCAATTTTAAGCAACCAAAAGCAATAAATCAATTCGTCAAACATCCTAAAAATCAACAAAGCAAGGACGATCAGACAAAAGATCCCAGACAAGTAGATGAGATATCTCCAGAGTTTACTCATTGCTAATAACAAAACAGATACAGAAATCTTTCCTCTGTTCTAATATTCAGAGGTGATACAGCAACATGACACCATCCTAAACTCCCAGCATTGAAATCCACCATATTTTAACGTCCCAAAAGAATCCTCAGTTTTAGCAGGATTTTCTAAAATTAAGGAAACCAAACCCAACTTTCTTCAAAGGAAGCATCAGCATTTTTTATTCACATCCCCTGAAACAGATCCATGACTCCTATCTCTTAAAGCAGACTTAAAGAAACAACAAATACTTTAAAGACACTGCAAAATCCTACAAAATACAGAAGAACTTGTATTGAAAGATTAGCGTGACTACAACAAGAACTAACCTACAATCTGAAAGAAAATTCCTTATTCTAGTGTTTGCTCAAAAAAACAAGAACCAAAACCCATCATTTCACATCCAAAAACTTCATGCCAAACCAACAACTAATCCACCAAATGAAAGGCACCCAGATCCTTACTGTTTACTACCAGTTGGCCAATTTGTTCAAATTAATCCCTTTTCTCCATGGCAAACAACTTTACAGCAGATACAGAAAATTTTCCTCTGTTCTGATATTTCAGACCATTAATTTCATCATGGAGAAAAGAAATCTCTTTCAGATTTAAACAGATTTCCAACACCACATTAATAAATAAGACATTTTCTTTTAAAAGAATCGACTCATCGACCTTTTATCATAGAAGAAATCATAAGACCACAACAAAAACAAAGGAAAGGGGGAAATTTTAATTAAAAATAAAAGAAGCAGAGTTATATACCAGGTCCAGAAATCCTCCAATTGGTATTAGGTTTCTCTGCCGCCTCAAAACCCCGATCCCCTGCTGCCGTAGTCGCCGCCGCAGCCTGCTTCTGCTGCTGGTGCTGTTCATCAAGAAACCTCTGCGACAACGAGTAACACAACTCCAGGGCCGGTAAAGTCTCACAAAGTTCCGGAATCTCTTCATAACTAAAGCCAAACCCTAGATCTAAGCACCCTTTCAACTCTTCCAAATCATCGTCTGTCAAACTCTTTGTTCTCCCAACACCTTCAGATCCTTCGTCGCTACCGTCGCCGCCGCCGCCGCTCTCCACATATCCTTCTAACATTACTACACTCCGTTGCCGCCACGCTGATTCGAACCCGTCTTCATCTTCTTCTTCTTCTTGCAGTTCGAATCCTTCTTCTTCTTCATCTTCTTTGCTGCTGCTGCTGCTGCTTGAGTAATCCGTGTTGACGATGTATGGTTCGTTTGATTCTAGGTCCTCTTGAGTTGAACGAGAACTAGGTTCAGAAGAAGACGAAAAAGTAGAAGGAGAAGAAGAAGAAGAAGAAGAAAAGAAGGGGCTGGTTTTAGTTTCTTCTGCCATTGATGAGCTCTGGTTTGAGCTTTTCTTTCTTTTCTTTGTTGGTGGTGTTGTTTATATTGTTCTTTGCTTTAGTTAGAAGAGGTTTTATAAAGTCTATATATATGTGGAGAGAGAGAGGGAAGGAAGGTGTGTGGGGAATGGAATATGCCCTCCTGGCTTTGCTTTCAAAGATGGATCACCATCGTCATCATGAATCATCAACATGAATTGAAATCTATGTATGCATGTATGCATAATTAATATATCGCTGTCATACATGTTTTCATGTTTTATGTACTTATAATGGCATGTTTGTATGTACACCACTTGATTTTTCGCTAACATTCATTTTAAAACTTTTTTGTTTCATCAATCACCATTCTAAATTCTAATGCAAAATTTAAATCCTCACAACATTAAACAGTGATTTTGTAACGCTTATTTGTAGTAAACTCATAATATTTGAACTTGGGCTGAGCACAAATTGATAAACTTATGTGTAGTAAACTTAGATAATACGGATTCTAAATTGTGTAAAATTGAATACTTATTTATTTGTTAGAAAGTGACTTAATAATGGGTTTAAATAAATAAACTTTTAAAAATAAAATATTAAAAAGGTAAATTTATATAAATAAATTTGTACCATTTTGAATTTTTTAAAAAAATAACTTACAAATAAAATAAAATATATTTTGCGCAAAATAGTAATTTTTATTAAGGAGGAATAAGCCTTTTCAAAAAATAAGTTTTTGTTTATTAACTTTATGAATTTAAGTTTGGATTCAAATGCAAAATTAACGCAATCTTTTTTTGTAAACAAATCTAAACCGAAGATAATGTGTTAATTGTCATAAAATTTTAATCTTTAGGTGCAGATTAATGGATACAATACATCAAAATTAACAATCCTATTTCATCCATCCCACTCACATTAATAATTTGCATGCCTCATAGTTTTAAAAATTGTGAAAAATGTGTGCATTTATTAATGAGAAAAATTTATGTAGTAGATACATATTCTACTAAATGAAACTTTTGACCAAAAAATTAGCGCAAGTAGATACGCCCGTAACTAACTTTTCAATGCCAGCTTGATCTCGAAAGATTTTGCTTCAAAATCTTTGCATAAATTACTCATTTTTAGAAATTTCTATGTTATATTTGTTCTTATACCAAACACTTAAGAAATATTTGAAAATACTTCAAATAAAAATTATTTTAATATTTTAAAAAATAAAAATAATACTTTAAGCACTACAAATATTCCTTTAAGCTTGATTTAAAGAGTTAAACACATAGAATTATATATCAAAGATCAAAACAAAGTCTTAAAACTAGAAGCAATGAATGAAAGGTTATTTATATACAACAACCTAAAAAGCAGTTGCAGAGAATCACAAGCTAGCTAGCAGCAATTAACTATATATGATATGATAATCATGATTTGATTAAATTAAAAAACTGCTTTCACGGTGCTTTTTGGTAAGTGCTTTGCATATAATAAGCATCAAGCCATTCACCAAAATTTTGGACGATTTGGTGTTGTTCAGGATTGCATTTCATGTTCCGACAAATTTTTTCTCTAGAATAATGCTAGCAATATTAGAGATTACTACTTGTTAAACTTTTTTAAAATATTATAAAAAATTTATTAAAAAATTAAAAATTTCAAAATAAAATTAAAAAAATTATGTAAAACATACGGCCGGACACTTTTTCCTTCTCCTTTCTCGTTTGCTTGGTTGTTCGGCAAGTTGTAAAACGTCTTTGTCAGCACTTGAGAGCTAATTATCTCCCATTTTCTATAACTCATGAAGACCTATTCTTATGATTGTAGGGAAATTTGAAATTAAATAAACAATAATTTATCATCTTTATCACTATACATCATTAACTTGATAAACTCAATCCTTCTTCATCGCTATCGATCACTAACCAGAGAACCTGCATTATTCATGCATGATTATCGACTCTTCATTTACCTTTTTTCTCTTACAATAAAATCACAACTCCTAGCAATCAAGGAAATTATTAACTATTGCTCAAGTCTTTAAGCAATGTCTATCTCTTTGTCTCAACCATGAAATGAAGAAACAAGAAATGGAAAATTTGAAAGAGACTAATCTCAGCCAGAATCCCTCCAAATGAAAAGTGTATGCATATGAATTTTGTCCTTCAAACTTTAACCAAATGAAGAAAAAATGCCAAGAGAAAACACTGACCAACAAGTGACCATTGCTTAATTATTGTTGTTGTTTTCATTGGCTGTGCTAGCTACGTTCCAAATCCTTGAAACATGTGAATGCAGAAGACGCACAGAATAGCCACATGCTAACCACTGATCTTCTGTGGAACCATTCTCTCAAGTTATATAATAAAGGTTTAGGTAGTTATTCCAAAGAGGATGTATATGAATATACATATATACCTAGCGATAGAGGGTGCCTACTCTCTATAAAAACTGTTTCTCTAAATTCGGTGCCAACTTTTTCTACACACGTGTTTCAAATATCCATAACGAAGTAAAAAATAAAACATTAAATTTTTTAAAAAATAAAGTAAAAATAAAGTTCACTATTTGTGTTTTAATATTTATAAAAGTGTGTTAAAAATTAAAAGATATAATTATATTGAGAAATGTGTAAATAAAAAAAGTTAGAACTGAAATTCTATATGTGAAAGTAAAGTTCTGAGTTATTTATATAATTAGAATATATGAACTATTTAAAAATCAAAATTTGACGGAAGAAAATAAAATTACGGACGTTTGAAACACGCCCTACACTAAAGTTGAGCTTCTCACAAATTACACTTATTAATTAGGGCATATCTATTATCACCAAAAGTTGTTTATTTTTTTCAAATTTAAGATCGGCACTTTATGTATTTTAATATATAAAATTTTTATTTTTATTTATATATTAAAATTTACTATTATGAAAATTTATATTTTAAAATTTATTTTTATCATTTTTTAGTTTTTATCGAATTTTATTTTACAAAATTTATTTTCATAAAATTTAATTTTATATAATTGAAAACGCATTTAGTGAGTTATTGTGAGCCATGTCTTCGGTCGACTGGTGTTGCTCCAAGATATTAAGCGGGCGCTTGAGAATATTTATAAAATAAATTTTTTTTAAAATAGAAAATATTTTTATTTTTTTTAAACGAGTTTTAATTTTTTATATTAAAAAAATAAAAATATATAAAAAAAATTTTACTACATAAAATTTTTTTATATTTTCTAAATTTTTAAATAACTTTTTAAATATTTATAAAATATATATTAAATAATATAAAATAAAAAATTAAAAATTAGCGTTCGAAAAATGCTTTTCCAAATGCACGTTAATACTATACACTAATGTTATACTTATGGCTCGATGCTCTGTTCTGTATTCACTATATAAAATAAAATAAAAAAAGTAAAAGGTTAACACAAATAAGACCAACAGTATTAACACAAATAGAATGCAGTAGTAGGACGGTAAAAACTTCTCATTTATTCACTTAAATATCTCCTCTAAGAAAACGTCAAAGGCATTATTTTTCCAACTAAACTAATCATCTTCTAAGAATAAAAGAATGTAAACAAGCATTTAGTTGTTTTTGTGGCTTTGCATGATTCGTTGAAGAAGTGATTTAAGCCGATTGATTTGATTGATCCAAGATTTTAGCTCATGTTGAAGAAGTAGTTGTTACTTAACGAGAATGAAAACAAACACTATATGTAAAGAAGAAACTAAGAAAACAGGAAAGCTCACAAGCTGGATTTGGTAGGGCAATTAAAAATTGTGTAATACAAAATCTCATTCACATGCTTCTGCTTGAAAGATATTGTAGTTTTTTATTCATTATTAGTTTGATTTTATAGAATTTGTTCCTTTGGTCAGAGTATACATACAGAGAAGGTTTAGGTTGGCTGTATAAAGAGTAGCTTCCTTTATAAAAAATACACCTAGTTAATATTGTGCTAATAAATAACTATCAAAAAATCTGAAATCACTATTCACTAGCGCTTATATTATCCATATTCTCATAAATTATGACATATAAAAGTAAAAATTATAAAAAAAAGTAATAAAGGTTAATTTTTAAAATACATACGTTCTTTTGTTTGTCTTGTATTACGTTTTGATGGATGAAGGAAGTTATAACTTGAAAGCAAAGGAGACTTGATCTTATAGAATATTATTTAAATAATCGATAGATCGACCGAATCCAATATTATTATATTAACACGTTATTTTTTAAACCTTATTTAAATAACAAGATAAGAAAATCAATAAAAGAGAAGGAGATACAGAAAGATAATTAGTGTATAAATTAGGGATGACAGATAGATATTTTGCATACATTGAAATATGATTTGGTCATAAGTTTCGAACCAATTAATGGGAACTTACTTTTGTAATGCAAGTGGAAGACGAAGGGTTGCGGAGTGAGGAAGAAAATAGAATGGAGTACTTCTAATTTCTTAAGAAAGAGGAGATAGTTAGGTAATTAAGTAATTTAAAATATAGCGCGTAGAATAACATCTTTGACCATTTTCGATACAATTGTCATCTTTAATATTTATCAATTGAATAATCAACGAAATTTTAAATGAATCTAAACCGGGCCGGTAAAAGTTATGAAATTTACAAGTCGAACATCTCAACACGCTGCATAATGGCGTGTTTTTATAAGATTTATTTTAAAATAAATTTTAAAATAATTTTTTATTGAATAAAATTTTTATTTAATTTTTTAAAAATAAATTTATTTCAAAATAAATACGTATTTTAACTCAAGTACTTGGTTTCTTCCTATAAGCAACTACGTATTAGTGATGATAACGACGTGTCTGTATATATGATATCTCATGTTATCTTTCATACATATTCTTTTTGGAAAAAAGTATTATACAGTGGGTCCGACACACTTAAGCACCAGCTTGCATTTTGTCATGATGATGAGGGTACTCGTGCAAATCACCACATACATTATACATACATGTATGCATGGATTTGCAAATCATGGATGTTAGATCTTATTTATGGGGATGTTGTTGCTACGTCAGCAAGAAGTATGTGTGGAGCCGTTTCTTTTGTTTCTTTCTTTGGTTCTCCAGTTGGGACAACCACTGGCACCTAACCACGTGGACGAGTTGCTCTCTCTCTTTATTTCAAAACCCAATAATTGCGCTGCGTTTTCTCTTTCGCTCTCTTTCTAACGCCAACTTCTTCTGGTCTCCGGTGACTTGAAAAACAAGCTCTCCCTAAATCCAAGGCATTGCTTTTATTTTGCTTTGTTTACTATAAAAACTTCTATTTTTTTAGTATAAGATTTCTTTTAAAAAATAAAATATGGCTAGTTGTTTATTTTAAACACAGGAAAGATAAGATGACTATTTTGGATCCTAATGCTGAGCATTATCTCAGTTAAAATTTGAATTTCACTGCTGAGCATTTTTATGTATACACATAATTGACAAGCCTAATCTGATTCGGCTAATAAGTCGATTAGAAAATTGATGATCTTGAAGCAAAATTGGGCTACATTTAGGGCGAGGTTTTTTGGACAAAAATGAGTTATCTAAAGTGAGCTATTAAAAAATAAATACTTTAAATAGTATGTTAAAGATGAATTTAATTTTTATACAATAACAATAAATTAATATTTTATTCCACTTGCATGGAGGTAGCTATATGAATTCGTTTTTTTCATTCAGTTTGATTATAAACTAAATTTAATGAATGTCTAGTTTCTCTAAATAATTCATCCCCATCCTAGACAAACTTAAGTTTGGTCTATATCTTTCTCTCCTAAAGTGTTCAAAAAAATTGCATCACTTTTATGCATTGCAATATCTTTAAATCTGCGTAAGACATATCCGAACCACCTAAGCCTACTATCCGTAATTTATTTTTGATCGGTGCGACGGCTGGTTGTTGGTATATATATTTTTTTATATTTTGTATATTTAGTATACACACATGTTATCTTAATATTTTTATTTTTGCTATATTTATCTTATGAATATTTTGATTCATGATAGTCCAATATTCACTATCATAGAGTATTGCAGGCCGAATAATTGTTCTATAAAACTGACTGTAGAGCATTGCAGTCCAGTATTTATTTTGTATAGAAATTGACTGTTCAATATATATCATCATATCATGTTTGTTTTTTATTAGAATTCTAGTACATAGAAGGTCATTAGATAGTTTTTGTCAGCGAATATATATAGAATATGTAATATCATTTGGGTCAAATTGTAAAGAACAAATTTTTAAAAAATGATAAAATTGATCCCTCTATAATATAGCCGCAAAGAAATATCTTATATGTATAACTTCAATCATGTAATGAAGATTATCCACCAAGGGATTAGCTATAACGGAAAGATATCTCTAGTTGGACTTGAAAGATAAGCTCAGTACTATTTTGAAGATAGATGATAATCATAGTGTCACTAATATTATAGAATATCTCAATGTTGTATAAAAAGATGTGATACATCTTCATGTTTGATCGAGCATTTGAGAGATCTGCTACAGACATAATTTTACAATTATAGCTAGCAAGTAGTAGAGGTTAGTATTGCCATTTAAGAACAGCGAATGTTTGATGGACACATGAATGAGACTGTGGACTTGTAGTGTATGACATTCACATGTTGAGCGTTCATTTAGAAATCTCGTGTGAACATGCCTTGGCTGTAGTAAGGCACCACCACATCTCCACTATAATCTCTACTCTCATTATAATAAGACAACATTTACGACATGCGTATGCATATCCATACATTTGACTGATAATCTTTTTAAGCGGCAGCTCTCTACAGAGAATTATGATAGAACTATGTTGCTCCTAATAACCCAAAGAAGTGCAAGTAGAAAACACTATGAAATAATTTTGTCATAAGATGATGAAGCATCAAGAAAGAATAGGCACTTGGACATCGAGACAATAGATAAACCGCAAATAGCTAATAACAATCCATCCAATACTACAAGGATATAAATAAGAATCCTTGAATAATTTGTGAAAATAATGAGTCTTGCATCTCTAATAGAGTTACTGTTGAAAGTAGTAAGAGTAATTTTCATTGAGGTTCTTGTATCTCCATTTTGAATACTAAATAAGTGTGTTATCATCAATATAGCGTATAGAATACGCCTAACAAGTTCTTATGCTACTCCTTATTTCATTATGAGATTTCTTTCATATATGACTATAGTTTAAAATTATGCCACCATTTTGTAAAATTGTGCACCCATTAACTAACCTTATGCACTTGGACGAGTCACCCAGACACCTTTTAAATGAGCAATCAGTAATTATTATGGTTAATAGGGTCACACACTACTTATAAGAGATACAAGGAGTTCGGAGATATGCTAATGCCATTGGTTCTAAAAATTTTGTAAACTTATAAGAGATTGGCCACAGTCATTACAGTCTGATTGTACATGACCATACATGAGAAGCACAAGATCGCACATCAAATGCCAACTCTTAAGACATTTACTTGTAATTAACAAATAATCACAATCTTTAATTCTTATAAATCATTTGATGTAATCAAAATTCACAACATCAGAATCAAAGTTTACAATCACTTGATGCATTCAAAACATAATTATGTGATGCATAAAAATATTTATAATTTCAAAGCAAAATTTACAAGCTAAAACAAAATTTAAAATTACATACAACTATTGATTTTGTTTGTCTATTTGGCTAAAATTTGAGCTACTTTAATTCCTTATCTTCAACTTTTTATTCATTGTCATTTAGAGTTGATGTCTCTCATTGCTGAGACTAAGGAGTTCCTAGGCTTTCCTCTATATAAAATAGGTTATGTCTTATGTGATCAAATTGAAGTTCTCCACAACGATAATAATACAATTATATGCATTTTAAGTATCTTTTTACTATGTCACAATATTGATTTTTTTATACATATAAGCTAAGTTGTACTATTTGTGTGAATAATAAGTGAGGATTGAAGAGATGAAGGAATTAAGGGAAGAAAATAGTAAAGCAAGCAAGAAAAGAGAAGTTGGGCCTTGTTGTCAATCAAGCCCAACATCAAAAAGATTATCAAAACCAAGAGTATTATTAACACAAAAAATTATTATGATTATGTGAAGCTAAGCATCTCACAGTTTTCCAGAACCGAATGCTTCTCCCATCTCTTCATCTCTCCACCAGACTTCCATCGAATCCTTAACTCTCTCACATCAAAGAACAACAAGAACTCTTCTTAAAATGAAATCAATTACAAGGGAATCTCTTCACGGTGTTTTCAATTTTTCTTTTTCCGTCGAGTCTCCCATCAAAACTCGACACTAAACGTTAGCAGAAACAAAAATAAAAAGTTCTGGTGATGATTCAACATCCTTTAATAGATCTACTTGCTCATCTTCTCCACCAAATATTCTCCAAGTTTTCCCTCTCCAAACCAAATTCTTCACCACTTCATTGAAGAGTTCAAACTATATTTTCTTCTTGGCGGAAAAATCGGAGAACGAATTTGCACGTCAGTCGGTAGAATAGAGGGACGCAGAGAAGCATTACTGAAATCTAAGGACTACGACAATAAGCATCCGAATTTGATTATCTTCCTATTATATGTTTATTTCAATGAATATTCCTGCTTCTATTATTTGGCTAAACACCTTTATTGGAAATTTGGATGAAACCTTAATTGAATTATTTGGATTCTTGAACATTATTGTGATTAATAATTGGTGAATATTTTTTGAGTTATTAATCTTTGTATTAATTAAAATTTAGACTTTGAATTTAAATCGTGATTAATATTGAGTTTGAACTTTGAATTATTTGTCTAATTATGTTTGTGAGAATCTTTCGGAACATAATAAAAAAGTTTAGGATTAATAAATGTGATTAATATTTCTTGGACTAAAGATAATATGACTGCATGATTTCTGAGTTCGCTATTATTAATGCATCTCTTATTTAATTCTAAATTGGATCAAAGTTATAATAAATTAAAAATAAGTGATTCTAAATTGGACTAAGATTAAGATCATAATTTGAAATTTGACCTAACGACTGGATTAATATATTAGGTACAAAATCTTCACATTAGTTAATAACAAACCTCACACCTATTTATGGATTCAAGCAAAGAAAACTAGTGGTAGATTCTAAAATTTCAGTTATTTTATCACTTATGTTTCCTGTTACTAATTATTTAGTTTCATACATATTTGTAGCTTGATTAAAAATCTTTTTCCTATTACATATTTTCTGAGATTGGTTTGAGTTAAAGTTAGTCTCAGTTCCTATAGTTCGAACATGTTATTTGCTATACGGTAGACGACAATCGTACACTTGTATGATAAATTAGGTTAGAATTTCTAAATTTTCTTAGATGATTTTAGCCACATCAAACAACACAAAGATATTCCATATACATCAATGAATGGGTGATCACTACTGCAATAAGAAATAAACTAGTAGGTCGAGTAAATTGCTTATTTTCTAGATATACTTAAAACACCTTCTCAACTGGATTTGTTATTTACCCTTTCATTTGTTGTGAAACATCAATATGATTTAATTTCCACTTATCACATACCAAGCAGACGTTGTATTTTTTCAGTAATAGAGAATGACCTCGTAACAAAAAATTGAGCTCTTTATTAATTTAAAATATTCTTTTTCGAATTGTAGACTCGTATGATAACTCTTTAAGAAGGAGCACTACTGTGAATTGATGCCCATGCCTTATGTTGACAGCATTCATCTCTAAAGAAGCCAATATACCTCAAAAAAAAAAAGAATTCCATTCGACCTTGTTATGTCTCGTTTGGGCATATTTTTCTTTGTATATGCGCATAAGCTTCATGTAGACTTTTTTGCAAAACATTATAATAAGCATACATAAGCACTTCAACGTTAAAAACTTCAAATATTGCTGCAAATCCTACAACTATTTAGTCAGTTTACAAATTTTATTGCGAATAATATATTCTAAACCATGCACTTGCATTAGATACTCCTAACTATTTAGGCAATGTAGGAGTAGAAGTACTGTGATTGCTAACTTAAACTCATATTGTTCATAGGATATTCACTTAACTTGCACAATTTCAAATATTAAATAGAGGATCCAAACTATTGAATATGTCCTATATTATAATATTACTATCTTACACAAAATTTAATCAAATTCGGATATAATTTAGTACTCTGATGTATGTCTTAAGGTTGTTGAATCTCCCACGTCTATACACCGAAATTTCAGCCGCTACCGACTTTTTCTTCTCCAATCCAAATTGACAAGAAATTCCTACTCCGGCTTCTTCTTTGGCGCACGACCACCTCTTCAGCTCCGACTCTTGTCCAGTGTAAACTTCTATGCTATATACTTGTTTTTTTTTTCTATAATTTCGGTGTTTTTGTTCTAATTTGATACTCTATGTTATACACTAAGTTAAATTAGTGTAAGTAGAGTTAAATCCAGAATACTTTAAAGTTGAACTAGGGTAAATGTTATTCAAGAGTATCACAGCTTAGTTCTCAAATTGAATAAAAATTTGTAACGAAGATAAAAAAAACTTGAAATGATGAAAAAATTTCTCCTTCAAAGTAAAGCTTTGTCTATACTTAAATCAGTTATTATGTTATATAATGCTAATTTGCTTATATATTACTCTAATAGATTACAAATGAATAATTGTAATAATTATATGAGATAAAAAACTTTTATTGTTATACTAATATTTTATTTAGTTGTAATAATTTTATGTATATAGTTTGTTGTAGGAATGAAAAAGTTGGATGAGATTTAAAATAGAGTGAGAAAAGAACATACCAATGGAGTTAAACAATTTATTAAATTTATTCTTGAGCATTTAGAAATATGGAGAGAATTCATATCCATGCAATTTTTGTTTAAATGTGCATTGACAAACCTGAAAATGATTGAAATATATTTATTAACAAAAGGAATTGTTTGAGGGTATATAACTTGAAGTGATCACAAAAAGATACTTCCACCAATAGATTATTAGATATGGATTCAAAAGACTAGTGCATTTTCGACGAATAAAATAAAGAGTGATGATGATAGATGATCAGTTGTTTGAAATAATGCAAGATGTGAATAAAATTTGTTCGTTGATGTTGGGTGTGAGAAACATACCTTTCAAACTACGGAGAATGATGATGAACTTGATAGGTTGAACTCTTTGTTAAAAGATGTTCAAAGACCATTTGATGTAGTATGTGTTAAGCTATTACAGATTTTAGTTATATTAAAAGTCTTGTTCATAATAATTTTTTTAGCATTTTATTAGAATTTAATTATTTGGAGTTTAAGTATCTTAAGAGTCTAAGTCATAATAAATATTTGTATTTTATTATATTAAACGTATTTAGAGTTTGAAGTTATGTTTTATTAGAAATCTTTTAGATTGTGAGTCTATTTATATGCATGTAACTTGACCGTAAAAGGGAGATGTAGAGTTGAATAAATTTGAAAGTTTTCTCTCTTTATTATCATGGTTCGATATTTCTTAGTATCAACGAACCTTGATGCCTAATTGTTCTAGTATTGTATAAGAATCAATAGAACATTTATAAGCCTTTTATTTAGGATATTCTCAAACTCAACAGAATAATTGGAGTTATATATATTATTTTTATATCAGCCATATTTCTTATTGATGAAACTATCTATTAGAACTTTTCACTACATCAGTTTGGTATCAGAGCTAAATCATTTCTGAAGGAAGATGACGCCAACGACTCAACAAGCATTTCAATTCGGTATTCTTGTGATGAATCAACGAAGTAAAAAAGGTCTTTTATCTTGGGCATTTTCAGACTAAACAGAATAATTTGGCTCATTTTTAATTCGACATTCGTGTGTCAAGTCAATGGCGTTGCAAAGATTCGAAGGCCATTGAATTTTAGATGGAATTTGAGAACGAATTTTAGAAACCTTGATGCCTAATTGTTCTGATATTCTGTAAGAATCATTAGAACATTTAGGCCATGTTTGGCCAAGCTTATTTGCTGCTTTTAGCAAAAAATAAATACTAAACAGTAAATTATATGTTTGGCAATTGATGCTTTTTGTTAAAAGAAGCCGCTTCTTTTGTTAAAAAAGAAAAGCATCAAAGTGATGCTTCTGAAGAAAGCAGTGCGGGGCTTATTATCTCGGGGTTGTAAAAAAGACGTTTGTGCTCATATTAAGTTAAAATAATTACATATTTTATAAACCCACATATCCTTTTTATTCTCTGAGCTCTTTCTTATTTCTCACTCGAATTCTTTCGCTTGGCTCCTCTCCGCTGCCCCTCCCCTCGGCGATCCTTTTTCTCGATCTCTCCTCTCCGACGCTGATCGTTTGTAGTTTTCTCCTCCGTCTGCCTTCTTTCCCCTGCTGATATCTCTGTAGTTATCAATTTATATTCCTTCATAAAGCTATTCTTCTTCTTCTACTTTCCCTAACCGTCGCAAAACCCTAACTCAATCACCAGCAATGAACTAACCAGCTCTGGACTCTTGGAGATTGATCTAACTATCGATTCCAACTTCGTTCTTACTTGTAATTGATCTTTGATCGAAAATCAATAGCGACTCTGACCCTTTCAATTTGCTCGGGGACGATGATAACAATGCATCGCAGATTGATTGTTGCCTCTCAAAGAATGTAAGGTGTTGCCATCACGCAATAGCTACCGCAAAAATTACCTTCTAGCGCACAGTAGCTGTGGTCAGGTCGCTTCCTTCCTTCCGCCATTTGGTAGTCGCCTTTAAAACCAGTCCTTCTACTCAAATTTGGTTAGTTTTTCATTTTTTAATATCATAATTATTGAATCTTTTTATACTCTTGGTATTATTTTTAAGTAAAAATGAAATGTTGATCATTTTACAATCAGAGAGGGAGGATGGTGGTAGTTTTTGCCGACTCGTGGTGGCGGTCAAAGAAAGATTTGGAAAATTTTGCCGAGGGTGTGAGTTAATTCTATATTATTTTTACAAGTGTCAAAATAAGTTTATTGTGTTTTATCTAATCCTTTATCATTTATATTCTTTAAAGTTTCTTTCTTGTGGACACGAGATCAATGAAGCAAGATATGTGCTTTACTTGATTTCTGAGATTCGTTACATTGGAAATACATCTAGAAGTTATCATTGAGGAAATACATCTCAAGTAAATGCTCACCTAATATTCTTTACATTATCTTCGTCGTGCTTACAATAAGGGGCCTCAATGGTTTGATTAGTTCTTTATTTCAAGAATAATATATGCAAACCTTAAGCTCCTGCATAAGTGGTTAAGCTCGACAGGTTTATATAAACATGATTTTGTTGAGGTATGCTTAGCTGTAAACTGAGTTGGCTGCACATAGTTTACATGTATGTATTTTCAGCCTCGTAAGACATTTAGCAAGTACCAGTGTTATATAGAGAAGTTCTATAATTCTGTTGATAGTAGTAGGTGTATAATTCTTGTGTGTATAATTATGTTGATAGTAGTCCCTCGTTAGTGTTTTAATTTTACTTAACTACAAATTTATCATTACTTTTGTAGGTTCTAGACCTTTTTGTCATTGACCTTATTTTGTAGTTTAGTAGATTGAGACTCCAATTTGTCATGGCATCTAGGTAAACAAGTTTGTTCAAACCTATAACAGTTATGTGGTGGTGTTTATTTTTTTAACTGATTTTCTTAGTTAATCTATACTTCTCATACTTCTTCCTTATGCCTATTATTATCTATTTTGTTAGATATTTGGTTACCAATAGTTATTTTAAAGTATGTTTCTCATCAGTTGTTAGAATGTCTACGACTTTTTAGTTTGATAAATGCTATAGAATTGAAATGGCTTTCGAATAACTGAATGACTTGGATCTATTACTACATCTGTCAGACATAGGTCTATAACAATCTCTTCTACTGAAAACTTGAACTGAAAGAAAGGCATTGTAGTTTCTTCCTCCGATAGTTTTGTACACATCTCTCAGATTGTGATTGTTGGAACTATAAAAACAATTTTGATGATAACAAAGAATTAAGAACTATGATTTATATTAGACTAATAATCTGAAATCAAATTCTGCAGGATTAGACAAATAAATATTATTTTATTTACATCAGACAAGAACAGCCATCATTAAGCCAACTATAATGCTACTACAAATTAAACAGCATACGAAACAGAGGATGCCATAGTCACACTGCAGTCAGCTGCTTGACCACTGAAGCACAAGAAGACTTCTCTGTTTCGAAACAGAGCTTTGGGTTCAACGGCAACAAAGCTTTCCTTACTTCAAAAATCTTATGGACTCACAACCCACTGAAGCAATTCAAACAGAAGATCTTCAACGAGCAAAAATCATACAACACATTGAAGCAATTCAAACAGAAGATCTTCAACAAGCAAAAATCATCTTCAATTTCACAGAAAAGGAAAGCTCAATAATCAATAAAAGAAAGCACATTATACAAGTTAAGATCTTTTAATCAAGTCAAGCAGTCAACTTGAAACGCATTAAATATGGACAAGCCAAATCAGCTCATCTACTTTTAGATAGAAGCTTATCTATATTAAGCTTTTAACCGCTGGCGGCAAATTCAAATTTCTACAATGCATTTAATGCCATAGAGATATTGCACAAATATAGCCGAAAGAGATCAAGAAAGCGGTTGATTAACCACTGGACAAAACTACTTCCTCTCTAACGTGAAGAACCACCAATGGAAAACTCATATCAATGAATGGTAGAGCCATTAACCTTCTATACTGCGCACTAGATCCTAATGAGTTCAACAGAATTAGCGCTTGCAACACTGCCAAAGAAATATGGGATCAGTTAGAGGTAACGCATGAAGAAACCACTCAAGTCAAGGAAACTAGAGTAAACCTACTGATGCATGAGTATGAAAACTTCAAAATGATCCGAGGTGAGTCCATTACTCAAATGTTTACTAGATTTACTAACATTACAAATCCTCTGAAGAATCTAGGAAAAGTCTACAAACCTGAAGAGCTGAAATGGAAAATATTAAGAGCTGTAGTGCCAACTTTTGGATCAAAAGTAGATGCTATAGAGGAAAATCCAACGTTTCCTCAAATGTTTCTAGATGAACTAATTGGCAAACTAATGGCCAAAGAACTGTCACTGAAAAAATCTGATAAACGTCCTGAAGAGATTGCATTAAAAATAAATGACTAGCAGGTAAGTGATTCTTCCTCTGATGAAGATATTGCACTCTTAACCCGTAAATTTAAAAATTTTCTCAGAAGAAACAAGTTTAGAAAAAGAAGGGATTCTGGAAGAAATAATAAAGGAGAAGAAAGACAAGACACAAATTGCTTCAACTTCAACAAACCAGGACATTTCAAGAACGAATGTCCCTTACTCAAGAGATCGAAATACAAAGACACAAGAAGGAAATGAGCTATGGCAGCCTGAAGCGATGAAGATGAAAGTTCATCAGAAGACAGTCAGACTGAGACAAAGAAAAATGAAGAAAAGCAATTTATGTTTGATGGCAGATCATGAAGATGCTAATGAGGTAAACTCTACTGATTATGATGACTCTAATGAAGAATTATAAGATGTATTTGATGAATTATATTCAAAATATTTACATGCTAAAACTGATTGCAAAACTATGAAAGTATGCATGCATAAATTTAAGGATGAAAACGAATATCTAAAGAAATAAATACTTGCACTAAAAAATGCCTTAGAAAATAAAACTGATGCTATAAAAGACACTGTATGCAGACTATGACCATATGAACTCTAAACTATGTGCACTGTATATTGAAAATAAACGCCTGATTCAAATAAATGAAAAGCTTCAAGTCAAACTAAATGAATGTAAGACTGGAGAACTAACAAGCTGCACAGAAAGCTCAAGTATAGACATGATAAAGAAAATTGCTGAACTTGAGGAGTTGAACGAAGCACTGAGTCGAGAAGTGGATAGACTGTCATATCCCACCATTCCAGATCTGAAGCCATTTATGAATGATTATACTAATATGCACGTGAAAGAGAGTAAGCTGATGGAAGAAAATCAAAGACTGCTTCAAGAAAACAAAAGTCTGCAAAGCAAGAATCTCGACCTAGAAGCTTCACTGGCAAAATTTGTTAAAGAAAAAAATAGACTTGATGCAATACTGGGAGCTCAACGCAGCCCAATAGGATTCATACCAACATCTAAAGCGACCGGTAAACAAATCTCAAGGTATAATCAGCCCTCCACCAGCTACACAGGTATGGTGACAGTAAGGATGCAAAACAAAAATTTGATGCCTAAAGCATGTACAGCAAATAGATCTTATTCCACAACACCTTTCATCAAATGTTTCCATTGTGGCAGAAAGGGTCACAATGTTAATTCTTGCTGGTATAAAAAAAACACTAACAAAATAAAATTGATATGGGTTCCAAAAGGAACATTTAATTGTACTAACTCTCTAGGACCCAAAGAAATTTGGGTACCTAAGCACTGAAACTTCTTTTGCAGGAAGGAGAGGGGCTAACTCGACTGAAATATAGCAAATGGTATTTGGACAGCGGGTGCTTAAGACATATGACAGGAAACGAAAAATACTTCAGCAGTTTACAAAAACAATTCGGGGGAAATGTAATCCTTGGTGACAATAGTAAGTGCAAAGTAATAGGTGTAGAAACAATAGGTAATCCCTCATCCCTCTGCATAGAAAATGTTCTTCATGTTAAAGGATTAAAACTTAATCTAATAAGTATAAGTCAACTATGCGATAATGGGTTCAAAGTCAACTTTGATAATCACTGCTGCTCAATCGTTAATCTGTCATCTGGAGAAGAAATATTAAACGGAAAAAGGGAAGGTAATGTTTATGTACTCTATATTGATGATCTTCCTAATTACAAAATGTGTTTAGTAGCAAGCCAGCAGGAAAGCAGCTGGCTCTGGCATAGACGTTTAGGACACTGCAACATCAAAATATTATAAAAAATGTCTAAATTAAAATTAGTGAAGGGTCTACCCGAAGCAAACTACAGCTTGGATGATCTATGTGATGCCTGTGCCAAAGAAAAACAAGTGAAGTCATCATTCAAGCACAAGCAGGTGATAACAACTAAGCAACCATTGCAATTACTACATATGGATTTGTTTGGACCATCAAAGACAGCAAAATTGGGAAGTAAGTATTACTGCTTAGTAATTGTAGATGATTATTCTCGTTTTTCTTGGGTCTATTTCTGACATATAAAAATGATGCTTTAAAAAAATTTATATGCTTCTTCAAAAAGATAAAAAAAGAATTCAATTTCAATATTTGTGCTATTAGAAGTGATCATGGTAAGAAATTTTAAAGTTTCTATTTTAATGAATTTTGCTCCAAGAACCCCCAACAAAATGGTGTAGTGGAAAGAAAAAATAGAGTGTTAGTAGAAATGGCTCAAACCATGCTAATAGAACAGAACCTACCAAAATATTTTTGGGCTGAAGCTGTTAACACTACATGTTATATCATTAACCGTGCATTTATTCGCCGTATCCTTAAAAAGACTCCATATGAGCTTATAAAGGGAAGAACTCCAAATATTGGTTACTTAAGAACCTTTGAATGTAAATGCTTTATACTCAACAACGGAAAAGATAATTTTGAAAAGTTTGATGCAAAAAGTGACGAAGGTATTTTTCTCGGTTACTCCTCAACATCAAAAGCATATAGAATCTTTAATAAACGAACCATGATTATTGAAGAATCTATGCATGTATTATTTAATGAGGCTAACAATGGGACGAGAAGAAATCCAGAACTAGATGCAGGATCAGAAGAAAAAGAAGAGCTGTTCCCATCGACAGAAACACAATAAATTACAGAGACTCAAACAGCTGACGAACAGTCAGCTGAAATAACAGAGGAAGGACAGACTTCAGGAAATCTACCCGATCAAGTAGAAATTCATGAACAAATCAATAGACCTTTCAAGTACAGATACAGTCATCCACAGAAAAACATACTGGGTGAGGTAAATGAAGGTATAAAAACCAGATCTCAATTCAAAAATGACTTCATGGAACATTCTGCGTTTGTGTCAAATCTAGAACTAAAATGCATATATGATGCTTTGACATATAGCTCATGGATCACTGCTATGCAAGAAGAATTAAATCAATTTGAAAGAAACAATGTATGGCACCTTGTTAGAAAACCTCCAAACAAATCCATCATAGGAACCAAATGGATGTTAAAAGTGCCTTCCTGAATGGATTCTTAAAAGAAGAGGTGTATGTCGAACAATCTCCTGGTTTTGAAAATAGAAACTTTCCAAGTCATGTTTACAAACTGAACAAAGCGCTCTATGGTCTGAAACAAGCTCCCAAAGCTTTGTATGAGCGGTTAAGCACATTTTTGATTGAAAAAGGCTTCAGTCGAGGTAAGATTGACTTAACTTTGTTCACATTACATGAAGATAATGATATGTTAATTGTGCAAATTTATGTAGATGATATAATATTTGGTGCCACTAACGAAAGACTGTGTAGAAAATTTTCTGACTTGATGCAAGAAGAGTTTGAAATGAGCCTCATGGGAGAACTCAATTATTTTCTTGGTTTACAAATTAAACAACTGAAAAATGGCATCTTCATAAGTCAAAGCAAGTACATTAAAGAATTGATCAAAAAGTTCAGAATGGAAAGAAGCAAGGAGAAAAGCACACCAATGTCTACCTCTTGCAAATTAAACCGAGATGAGACAGGTAAAGCAGTTAATCAAAAATTATATAGAGGTATGATTGGATCACTCCTATATCTTACTGCCAGTAGACCGGATATTAAATTTAGTGTGTGCGTATACCCTAGATTTCAATTCCAAATGATGGCTTGTAAAAACATAAATCAATAATTCTTAATTTGTTTGTCATCATCAAAAAGGGAGAGATTGTTGGAACTATAAAGACAATTTTGATGATAATAAAGAATTAAGAACTATGATCTATATTAGACTAATAATCTGAAATCAAGTTCTACAGGATTAGACAAACAAAGATCATTTTATTTACAGCAGATAAGAACAGCCATCATACAGCCAACTGTCATACTACTACAAATTAAACAGCATACGGAACAGAGGATGCCATAGTTACACTGCAGTCAGCTGCTTGACCATTGAAGCACAAGAAGACTTCTCTGTTTCGAAATAGAGCTTTGGGTTCAACGGCAACAAAGCTTTCCTTACTTCAAAAATCTTATGGACTCACAACACACTGAAGCAATTCAAACAGAAGATCTTCAATAAACAAAAATCATATTCAATTTCACAGAAAAGAAAAACTCAATAATCAAGGGAAGAAAAACACATTATACAAGTCAAGATCTTTTAATCAAGTCAAGTAGTCAACCTGGAACGCATTAAATATGGACAAGACAAATCAGCTAATCTATTTTCAGACAGAAGCTTAGCTATATTAAGCTCTTAACCGCTGGCGGCAAATTCAAATTTCTACAATGCATTTAATGCCATAGAGATATTGCACAAATACAGCCGAAAGAGATCAAGGAAGCGGTTGATTAACCACTGGACAAAACTACTTTCTCTCTGACATGAAAAACCACCAATGGAAAAGAGCGCCAACGGCAACGTTTTTCAACGGTTCCTGCACAGAGACAAAACACTATAAGAAGGGAGACAGAGCAACAAAGAAAAAGAGCGCAGAGAGAGAATACAAGCAAAACAGAGACATATAAGAACTCTACTACTCTACGCAAACAACAAAAATCTTGCTGCTGATCACACTGAAGAAATCTCTCTCAGCAACCTCTTTGGTCATCTCATTCGAAATACTTCATGAACACATAACCCACATGAGATAGATCCTGTGCTCAATTTCTATTTATTTTTCTTGTAATCTTTTACTGACATTGTGAAGGTGGTACTGCAGGCACCGGGAAAGGAAGCTCAGGTGGAGCTTGGTGAAAGCTCTTAGATCTTGTAATAGAGCTAGCAAATCAGCCAGGAGGACAGGTGTGTCCAGTAGGCTATTAGGGGTTGTCTTGGTGAAGAAATCCGGTAGAGTAAGTGTGCTTGGTGAAGCACTTTGTTTTAGGTGTATTTGTAGCTTATTAAAGGTTTAGTGAAGCTTTGGCTCTGGTGATAGAGTGACCGTGGATGTAGGCAAAGGAGTTTTGCCGAACCACGTTAAATATCCTGAGTACTACTTTTTTTATTTATGTCAGTAAACACTCTAACTCTCTCTGTCTGTAGGTTACAAAATTGACACAGCCGGCTGTAAGCTTGCTGCCAGTAGGATAACTAAACTTGACAAAAAATTTTATTGACTAAATCAATTCACTCCTCCCCTCTTGAGTTAATCTTACAGAAAAATCTAACAGTGATTTTCTCCTCTTCAAAATTGGACTTTATCTCTTTGTAAGACACTATGGTTTGTTTAGGACTAGTTAATGTTCGTGCTGGTGTTAATGCATTGATCTCAACTGATCTGATAGTTCCTCCTCAACTGATGTTTTTTTGGCAGCTCTATATATATATGATGAGGTCTCAAGAAGGGAATATTCACAATTACAAATATTTTGATAGAGGAACAGCTCACAGTCGCTACTACATCATGGAGTAATAGCTCTGGAGCTTGTTAAGAATAGATTTTTCTTTTTTTTTTATAGTTTTGCAAAGAGTTATGAATAATCTAATTGAACATTTGTTGCAGTTGACAATTGGAATACTATTTGATGTATTAAAACAGTGAATTCAAAAGTTTACTTTCATGTTTCTTATAGACAACTTGATATTTTTCTTCTTTCTAGTTGTGTTGTGTGAGACATTAAAGTTATCACGTTCAAAGATATATGTTGGAGGTTTGTTGTTTGATTCTTAATTCACTGAGATGTAACATACATAACACCTTTTAGCTTTTTCTTAATTCTTTGAGTTGTTAATGCATTTGTATAACATATATTCTAGTCTTGTATATTTTGCAAAATGCCTTCGATTAGTTTCAACTGAAGGTTTTTTTTTTTTTTTTTGAAGAACATGGAGCACATATGCTTTTACCATCTCTTTCACCATAGCTTGAACTGATCCATCTGTTTATATGTAATGCATAATTGCGTGTAATATACTGAAGTTCTTACAATGTTATAAGCTTAAAGCATACAAGAGGAAGGTTGAAATGTAAACTTGACGAAAAATATATCGTTATGTGTTACATGTGTCAACTGTTAGAATGACTTTAATAATGAATTTTTGTGCACCATTACATTTGAAAATTTTATGTTTAAGTGTGATATATATGAATACACAGAAAAATAATAATCAAATTTGTTAGTAATCTATGGCAAGATCTTAAAAAAAAATTATAATGGTATTTTTTTTCTATATATGATTGCTGAACTTTTAGATGTATGACTATATTATCTTTAATTAAAAGTGTGCTTAAAATTGTTAATATTTACTATATTATTTACTGCAGAGTGGATCACGCGACGTGATGCAATTGCAAATGAAATATATAGACAGTAATTATGAATATTATGATTGTATTTGTTGCTAACTATGATTGTTGAACTATTAACTGTATTATCTTTAATTAAAAGTTTATTTAAAATTGCTTATGTATTACTATATTTTTTTCATTTCTATCAATTAATTAATTATTATTATATTAAATAATAATATAGTTATATATCTACAAGTAATTTAAATATATTATTACAAAATTTATAATAATAATATATTTATTAATATATTTATAAAATATTATTATAAAAAATATTAAACAAAAATATTTTAGAAATATTATAGAATTAACTTTCAAAAAATTAGATAATATATGAAAATAAATTTAAAAATTTAATAATATATTTTTTATTATATACTTAAGTCATTACATAAAGGACATTTCAATCATTATATATCTCATTCACTTATAAGCATAAACTTAGCTAAACATAACTACAATTTTTTAAAAAAAAAAGCTTTAAACAGTAAAATTTATCCAAACAGAATTCAGAGAAAAGCACCTTTCTAATTAAAAGTTCAACAGCCGCTTTTTTCAGCGAAAGCACATAAACAGCAGCTTTCATCCAAAAGCTCTAAATTTAAAGTTTAGCCAAACATGGCCTTAGAAGCCTTTTATCGTAGGTATTGTCAAACTCAATAGGATAATTAGAGTTATCTATATTATTTTTATATCAGTCATATATCTTGTTGATGTAACTATTTGTTAGAGCTTTTCGCTACATCACCATTGTTCTCCAATAGTAATGGACTTTCTTCTTTATTTTCGTTCATCACTAGGTTGCTTAACGTAAACTGCAAAATCGGGCAACCAATAAGATGAACAATAATATTCTGCAATATTATGTGATATTGCTCTTGAAGATCACTCAATTTTATCATCGTATTGCGAGGCTAAAAGGATACTATGAGATTTGGGAGTCTATAAATGCAAGCAAGTATAACTGCGTTAGAAAAGAATTGGCCAAACTAAACAAATGTCCAAAATGCAACGAATCAAGATGGAAGCAGACAGATGTCAAAAATAAAAAGATTTCTCAGAAGGTATTGCGTTAGTTTTTACTAATTCTGAGACTGCGAAGATTATTTATGTCAACGAAGACTGCATCAGATATGCATTGGCATAAATAAGAGCATGTCTCAGAAGAAAATTTATTAAAGCATCAGGCGGATAGTAAAGTTTGGAGGCATTTCAATGAGAAATATACTTCGTTCGCAGAAGATCATCGCAATGTGTGGATTATCAATGGATGGTTTCATCCCGTTCAACTACATGAGTAAACCATATAGTATATTGCATGTGATAGTTATACCGTATAACTTTCCTCCGTCGAGATGCATGAAATAGTATGTTTTATATTGTAATTATTAATTCTCGAAACAAGCCAAGTTAATAAAGGTTAGATTTGTTTCTATTACCATCTATAAATTTTATTGAAAGACTTATACAAATTAGATTATGAGGTTTAGTGGATAAGGATATACTAAGTGTGGTAAGTGAGCTTGGTAATGTTTTTGTATTTTGTGTACAAAGGTGTTTAAAGTGAATGCACTTATAAATTATAAAGAATTTAGTGTTGACCTTGATAAATTGGAGATAATTTTTCCTCAGCTATGGCTCATTTAATGGTACACTTACCTCATGAAGCTAAATTTGTAAGCTTTGATCAATATCGATAGATATATCCTTTTGAAAGGTTAGTTGTACATTCAGATTTTATTTTGAATAAGTTTAATTAAAATATGTGTTGTTTTATGGATTCTTAACTATATATCTTGATTGTACTATAGTGATGGGTAAATACTGGATAGTACTGCAAAAGACTATACAACGTAATTTGTTTGATCCATTGTTATTCTGTGTGGACAAAAAAAGCAATGTGTATCAAGTAGCTGGATGTTCAAATATAATCGTTGATCATATATGTCAAGAGACTTATCCTAAAGCTAGATATGATATAGATTGGGAGTAATCGAAAGCTGTAATGAAGAAAAAAGCTAATATATTGACAATATTAGTGATAATGCTTAATGTGTACAAAATTACTTCATTTTATTTCACATTTATTATGTTTTGAGGATAAATTACTAATTTATTTCAAGTATATGTTAAGTGTTTATATAATTCATACATATATAATGATTGATCTAGCTATCTTATATTTTGGTATAAATATTTAGTATTTGGAGATGGTATCAAGTGGTAGATCTATGTCTCGTGGCAACAATGCATTTGCCTTAGCTCGTTCTTCAGCTCTGATGTTGTGCGATCTTTAGCATTTGTATCTTCGGGATCGCTTGTACTCACATTTTCGGATGATGCTTCAAAATTTAGTGCGCTCAAATAGGGGTAGCAATATATGACCTCGACTCAAAATTTTAACCCAAAACTGACTCATTTAATTAGAGTTAGGGTTAAAAATATTTGATCTATATAAATATATGGCTTGGATTAGAGTTGAACGAATTTGATCCGATTATTAAATATGTTGATCCAAAATTGACCCACAAATTTGAATTGCCATTTCTTGAAAAAAATTAAGTCTTTTTTTATTTTTCCTTACCGTATAATATAACCTTTACAATAAAAAAATCAATAATAATAATAATAATTTATAAAATATTAAATTTTATAAAAATTTTTATCAAAATTTTATTAGATAGTTATGTTTATCAAAATATTTATCGAAATTATTAGTATCTATTGAGAATAATAAAATTTCACTATTACCATATATCTTCACTAAGAACACCACACATTTTCTTTCCAACTGATTTAATAATTTCACTTAATCTTAAAAGTATATAATTAAAAATTAAAAATTATAATTATTAAATAGTTTGACCCAAATTTGACCCGGTTATTATCAATAATTAAAAATAATTAATAATTTTGACCCGTATAAATTCATGAATTGGATTAGTATTGAACAAATCTGACCAGATTATTAAATGGGTCTTAAAAAAGCCGACATACTAATCCAAATTACCACTCCCATGTTCAGATCACCAGGTGATGCTTTAGGAACACATAGATTCACATCTCGTATAGGTAGGTCGATTACAAGTGTTGGTAAGATCAGTTTTATTTGAATGCTTAAATTTATTTAAGAGGTAATGTTATGTACAATGTTTGCGCTATATATATGTAGCTTCTCTTGCTGACCAACATAGTTATAGGAAAAAGTATGGGAAGATCAAAGTACAATTTATTATCAATGACATGCCCGATGTAGAGCACCATACGTAGATTTCAAGAGAGTATAGAATATTGATTCGCTCTTATGCTTCGGTTGACATTGAATGATGGGCTTGGTTTAAAAAAGATAGATAAGAAGTAGTTGAACTTATGCACTCAAAGCTTGCGGTATTAGGATATCAAACAAAATTTTATTAATATTTATATACATATATTGTTTACTAATGAGAATAATTTTTAATCTGTATGTAGGATCAATTTGAGATTAATTTTGGAAATTTTGAATGGCAAAGATACTTGGACAAGATAGGGGAAGAGTTATACAAGAAATGAAAGTATATGTCATATAATTATTATAAGGACATGGGATGTGGGGAGGCAGGCATGGCTAACCCACCAAACGACTTTAAAGAAACTGATAAATTTGGTGATTAAAAACAACTCTATAATTTATTTGATGAGCCAATATTTTTCGTGAGTGCAATATCCAACTTATTTATTTTTAGTATAACATAATATTTTTATATTAATAAAATATAATATCATCTCTATACATATGCGACGTCTACAATTATGAAGGCATCGCATGGTAAACAACTGAATTTCTACCGTGGAGGTACTAAAAATATAGCAAGCATATCTCATAGAACGGTAAATATATAATGGGTGGGGATAGGAGCACATTGTTTCTTAGGGACATATTGGTGCATATCGGTCCGGTTCCATCTGTAAAAAGTTCCGAATATTATTTTCACTATTGAATATGAAGAATTATAAGTTGAGAATATATTGATCAAATTTCAGCTTAATAGGACCACGACTCAACCTTAATCCGATTTCTTAATCAACATGACTAAAATAAGACAATATATATTTTTTAGATTATTTATTTTTTTGTCATGTTGATTAAGTAGTCGAATGAAAGTTGATTCATGGTCCGATTGTGTTAAAATTTTATCAACATATTCTCATCTTCATATCAAACGGTGAAGATCACATTCAAAACTTTGTACCAATAGAACCGAACAGATGTGCATCGATAACGATGTGTTTCTATCACCACCCATATATAATTTTAATGTTATATGAATTTTTATTCACATACACCTTATGAAAATTGGGTAAGGATCGGGATCACTAGAGACCTATAAAGTTTAAGTATAATATACTTAGTTCATAACAACTAAGGGGTCAAAATATAAAATAAGCGGCTAAATGATATAAGATCTACGCGTACATGACCGTCTAAGAGCATGACATGTAGGAAGAATCAAAATTAGATTTGGAGACTGAACGAGTGGAAAGAATCCTATTAGTATTTTTAAAATTTTAATTTAATATAGAATACTTAGCTTTATGACAAGTAAGGGTTTCAAAATAAAATAAGCGATCAAATGACGTGAAACTTACATGTACATGACCTTCGCCGCGAGTGTGACACGTAAAAAGAATTGGAATTGGTTTCGGATGCCGAATGAGTCGATATTGGCATTTTTAAGATTTTAATGTAAAATGATTAGCTTTATAACAACCAAGGGAGTAAAATAATAAATAAGCAAGCAAATGATACCAAACCCACATGTACACGACCATCTCTGCGAGTGTGATTAGTAAAAAGAATCGGAATTAGTTTTGGCAGTCGAAAGAGTAGAATAAAACCCTGTTAACATTCTTATAATTTTAATATATAATACTTATAGGACCCATCCTCTGCCAATACGATGCACACCGCATGTGAGCAGCATCCTTGACTAACTTATCATCTTAGCGGCTAGCATCAACTAACTTACAGAAGCTTTCTTTGAATAAAGAAAGGGTAAGGCATTAGAACAAATCCACTTACGTCCTACCGAAGTTCAACACTAACAACCCACCTACGAAGACGACCTACATCAAACAAATCATATTCCATCCAACTCATCTTCAGCACTACCTCCATTTTTTCGAGAACATCGCTGGCCACAAAATCCACAACCTTACACTCATATATCTCCATTAATGGCCACAGGCTCCACCTGCACCCTCCAAGCGAACAGTTCATCCACATGGGCCTTCAACCTCTTCCAACCACTACGTTACGAGGATTTTGGGGATTAGACGCTATTATAGGAGATTCGTAAAAGACTACTGAATCATCGGAGCTTCTTTGACGGCACTGCTTAAGAAGGATTCATTCCACTGGACAGACGAAGAAAACAAGGCCTCAAGAAAGCGATGACTTCCACACCAATCCTGGCCCCAAAGATTTTTCAAGCACCATTTGCTATGGAGATGGGTGGTTTCAGTAAAGGACTAGGAGCGGTGTTAATGCAAAACAATTAGCCATTGCATTTTTTAGTAGGAAATCTCTTATATAACGGTGGCTAAGTCAACATATGAGAAAAGCTCGTGGCTCTAGTCATGTCCGTACAGACAACCTCAGCTTGAAGTACCTTCTTGAGCAGCGACTGTTCACCCTCGAACATGGCTGGTCAAGTTGTTGTACAACTTCCATATTATTTATCGTCATAGAGACAAAATGTGGTACCAGATGCACTCTCGAGGAGGTCAGAGGCTTCATTGATGGCCTTCATAACACTACGGTACTCCTTCTGACATGACTTTTGCGAGCTGAGCGAGAGGACTCCTCCTTAAGGGAGTTCTTGACGGAACTATTGATTGAGACAAAAAATTAAGCTGAGGGCTGGCATGGAGGACAATTCCAACTGTACAAGACACTAATACAGCAATGCACTCACCAGGTATGTCTAAAGATATTCATGGTATATTGCAACATGTGCTATCTGCGCTGGTGCCAAATCAGAGAGTTCGCGGCCAGCAGGGCTCCTACGGCCTCTGCTAATTCTCGACACCATATGGACCGATACATCAAAGGATATTTTTGAGAGACTACCCACTTCCGGAGGTAGAAATGTGATCTTCGCGATGATTGATCAACTGTTCAAGTATGCGCACTTCATTTCCCTACACCGTCTTTACACAACAGCAAGCGGGGCTAGTATCTTCACCAAGGAGATAATCAGTCTGCATGGCTCCTATAGTCGTCTCCATAAGAGATCCCGTCCTTCGTAGCACTTTTTTTAAGGAGATGCACCGCTCACAAGAAATGTCGCTTACATGAGCACGGAGTATCATGCACAAACAAACGGCAATTTGAATTAGAAGCCTATCTTTGTTGTTTTGTGGGTGACCATCCTCGTAAGTGGATTCACTGGCTGTATTGTATGGAGTACTCCTTCAATACAAGCACCCAATCTGCTACTAAGGTGACACCATCTGAAGCCGTCTATGGACATCCATCTCTACCTCTGGTCTCGTTCCCGACAGGCTCAATTGGCCGATAGCTGCAGAAGACCTACACCTTCATCTCTCCTGCGCCTAAAATAGAATGAAGCAATCGGTCGATAGCTGCAGAAGAGAGGAGATCTATAAACCAAGGGACCTGGTTCTACTTAAGCTGCAGCTCCACCACAAGCTTCGGTTACAGAACAGCGAGATCACAAGTTACGACTTCGTTATCACGAGTTTTATTTTATACTTGAGATACTGGGTCAAGTGGCATACTGGCTTAAGGACGCGCACCTCCTTCCCACAAGAAATCTTGACAAGGATTCAGACATTGATGCTTTACCTGAGTTCGACATTCAGAATGATGTCGAATTTTAATGGGTGAGAAATGATACGCAGAGCAAGTAGAGAAGGTGGAAACATAGGATACACAGTAGACTTCGTGTGCAGAAACAAAGGAAGAAGTTTTAATCGGAGGGCAGCATTCAGTTGTCGAAGTTACCTTGTGGGCATCAAAGGAAGGCATCTTGCCTTCGCACTCGGTCAGAGGTCTGTTGACTGGGTGCAACTGCTGGGTGCTAGGTTATCTGAATGATGTCCTTGGCACCTGTACTGCTCCTGAACATCTTTTAAATAGTGTTTCAGACAAGATTATCAAAATTTAAATTTAAATTTTAAAATTTTATGATTTTATGGTTTTATTTCACCAAACGATCCCGATTTGAAGTAAATTTTTTTTGAAGTAAAATCTCATCCGGATTCCGATTTAAATCTTAAAATCGGTAATTTCTATTTTTTTACGATTTTATACGATTTTATCTTTGAAGAAAATTTTGTGATTAACTAAACTTGAGCGAGTTTTTTATAAAATTCTAGAGAGTCATTTATAAAATTTAAGAAAATGTTTTTAAAAAGTATAATTTTAAAGAATTTTCTATAAAATATAGAGTGATTTTTTTATAAAATATAAAAGAATTAAAAAAATCAAAATGTACTAACTTTTTTTAAAAAATATTAGAAATTTTTTATAAAATATCATTAATAGTATTAATAAATTCATTCATAAATTTTTAATATATAAAATTTTACGATTTTATTTTAAAATCTCGATTTTATGACTATTCAAGCGAAAAGATTCTATTTAAAATTTCGATTTTGACAATCTAGGTCCAAGATGCCAAAATATGCCATTACGTGTTTGAGTCTAATAGGGACTTCTAGGTGTTTGAGTTTGATTTCAGTAGAACTTATAGAAAGAAGAGTTAATGCTGTAAAGAGTTTTAATTGATTGCAATAACTACAAGTTATAAGTAAAGGCATGACCAAAGAATGGATGCAAGTTTGATAACATTAATGTAGTTTTAATCTTAGCATTAGTTAGCTACTCTAGTTCTTAGGATTTCAGATTGAAGGTGTATCAGCTTTACTCAACGCAAGTATATATGATTATTAGTATATCATTAGTACGTATCTTGGTTTGAAACACGGGTGCAAAAGCCGAATGGTTCACAATACGAAAGGATGTCGCATAGATCCTTAAACTAGAACCAGTGCGTGTTGCTCGCAGTAATTTGACGTGTTTATCAAAGCATTTGCTACAGATTCCCTTCATGATTGAAACAATTGATGAAGAAAAATAATAGTAGAATTAAGTATGATGAATAATGATAATTAGAGTTTACATCGTACGAATATTTATAGAGTACATATAATAGGCTTGTCTTACATATAGCCTAATAATACAGTCCAATATCCCTCCTCAAATTCATTATGGGTCAAACAACATGAGTTTATTCAATAATGTTTGAAATCTCGGTGTCGGATGCGATTTTGTAAAGAAATCTGCCAGTTGATCAGTAGAGACAACATGTGAAAAAGAAATAGTATTTGACAGAAAATGTTCACGAACGAAGTGACAGTCAATCTCAATATGTTTTGTTCGTTCATGAAAAACTGGATTGCTTGCAATCTAAATAGCACTCCAATTGTCATAGTAAAGAGGAGTAGCTTTTGCAAAAGTAACCCCTATATCAATAACTAATCTCCGCATATGAATAATCTCTCTTGTGGTAGCAGCCATAGCTCGATACTCGGCTTCTGTTGAAGAACAAGCAACGACATCCTGTTTCTTACTGCGCCACGAAATTAATAAATCACCAATTAATAAGCAGAAACCTGTAGTAGAACGTCTAGTGGTTAGATCACCAGCCCAATCTGCATCAGTAAAAGCTCGAAGCTCCAAAGTAGATGTGGAAGACATAAACAAAGAGCGAGTAATAGTGCCTTGAAGATATCTGAGAATCCTGAGTAAAGCACTATAATGTGTTGATCGCGGTGCAGAAACAAATTGACTGATGACACTTACTGCATGAGAAATATCTGGCCTAGTCATATAAATATAGACAAGCTGACCGACAAGCCGTCTGTACCGAGTAGAATCTGTAAGAGGCTCACCATCTGTAGAACGAAGTTTCACATGAAACTCTAAAGGAGTATCAACCGTCCGACTATCAGATAAGCCTGCAGATTTAATAATGTCAGAAGTATATTTTTGTTGAGAAATAAAAATTCCTCTAGTATTTTGCGCAATCTCCAATCCAAGAAAATAGCGTAGATATCCAAGGTCCTTCATCTGAAACTGTTGATATAGGTGCTTTTTCGTGGCTGCAATACCTGCAATGTCATCCCCTGTTAAAATTATATCATCTATATATAATAACAGGAATACCCGCCCTTGCGGTGAAGACCGCACAAATAAAGAGTGATCTTGAGAACTCTGCTGAAATGCTGCCTCTATAATAGCTCGATGAAAACACTCAAACCAAACTCTAGGAGTCTGTTTGAGTCCATAAATAGCACGACGAAGACGACATACATCACCCGGAGGAGTAGAAAGACCTGGAGGTGGCTGCATATAAACAACCTCCGATAATGTACCATGAAGAAAAACATTTTTCACATCCATCTGATAAAGAGGCCACTGACGTATAGCAGCAACTGCTAATAGAGTGCGAATAGTAGTCATCTGGGCAACAGGAGCAAATGTCTCATCATAATCAATCCCATGCTCCTGAGTAAAGCCTCTACCAACAAGACGAGCCTTATGCCTCTCAATGAAGCCATCAGGTCGATATTTAACCTTAAAAACTCATTTGCAACTGATAGGCTGTACTCTCTCCGGTAATGGAACTACATCCCAAGTACATGTCTGCTGAAATGCACGAAACTCCTCTGCCATTGCCTCTAGCCACTCATGGTACGAATTGCCTTTTGGTAAGAATTAGGTTCACGAGTAGTATGAATAGCAGTAAAAAATGAATGAAACTGTGGAGAGTAAGAGGTGAGGGTGGCAAAACCAAACCTATCAAGCGGGCCTGAACAATTTGGTGTAAAACGAGTAGGAGGACGATGAGGATGTTGTGACTGACGAACAAGTGGTGGTGGAGATATAGATAAATTGGATATTGGTGAAATTGGAGAAGAATGGGTAGGATCCTCGTTAGCCAGCATTTGTGTCGTCGAAGAAGGGGCGGTATCAATAGAGGAAAGTAATGGAGTAGGATCTATAGACATGTAAGAAGAGTCAGATGAACTGGATGAAAGAGAATATGATGGTGTTAGAAATTGAATATCAGAAAGTGAAGAAGAAAAATAAGGAGACTCCTCAAGAAAAGTGACGTGACGAGAAATGCGGAGTCGGCGTGCTGTGGAATCATAACATCGATACCCCTTATGTTTCGAACTAATGCCAAGCAAGACACACTTGACTGATCGAGCAATCAATTTTGTCCGCTCAGTGGAAGGAAGTAGAACAAAACAAGTGCACCCAAAAGTGCGGATCATACTATAGTCTGGAGGAGATAAAGATAAACTCTCATGAGGTGTCTTGCCAGACAAAGCAGATGACGGGGTAATATTGATAAGATTAACAGAGGTAAGAATAGTTTCTGCCCAAAAGATTTGAGGAACTGCAGAGGAGAGCAAGAGAGAGCGAGCAGTTTCAAGAATATGACGATGCCTACGTTCCGCTATTCCATTCTGTTCAGGTATATAAGGACAAGATTGTTGAAAAAGGGTTCCATGAGACTGTAAGATGGATCTCATAGTAGAAGATGTATATTCACAAGCACCATCAGAACGAAAAATCTTAATTCGAGTATTAAACTGAGTATGAACCATAGTGTTGAAAGTATTATATGTAGTACAAACTTTAGAACGATGACGGATAAGATAAACCCAAGTGTAACGAGTATAATCATCAATGAAACTCACATAGTAAACAAAACCAGTCATAGATGGAATTGGAGCTAGTCCACAAATATCAGAATGAACTAGATCGAAAGCATGAGAAGTTTTAGATAAACTTTGATGAAAAGGTAAAGCTGAATGTTTTGCCAATTTACAACTAGTACATGAAGATAAAAGAGAAAAAGAAACTCGCCCAAGAGCTCCACTATCTATGAGATTCTTTAAGCAAGATTCAGAAATATGACCTAAACGTCTGTGCCACAAATCAGCAGCAGACACAACAACAGCAGCACAACTAAGATTTGAAGTAGTCGAAAAAGGAAGATGGAGATACTCTAAGTGATACAATCGCCCCTTTTTACGATTACGACCAATCGTCGGCCGGTACAAGGATCCTGCACAGAATAGGTAAGGAAATCAAAGACAACAATAAGCCTGCTTTCACAAAGAGAAATGACTGAGATTAGGTGTAGGGTGAGATGAGGAGCATGAAAACAAAGGGTAGACTGAGAGAGTCAGAAGTAACGGAGCCAGATTGAGTGATGGTTAGTTGAGAGCCATCAGCAGTATGTAAAGATTAAAAGTTTGGTGGTAAAAATGTCGTGTCAGATAACAATGATAGATCAGAAGTCATATGATGAGATGCACCAGAGTCTAAAATCCAAGAGGAAGACATACCAGGAGCGGCGGAATAAGCAGAGACAGATGAACCAGCAAAAATGGATTGTCGCTGAAGCTGAAGTTCTATCTGAGCAAGACGATGGTGAATATCTGTTGAGTCATTGCTGATAGACTGAGAGATAGGAACAGCATCAACAGCATTCACCTGTGCAACTGGAGGGCGAGTAGTGGAAGAATCTTTCGCCTTTTACCGGTCCCGATACTGAGTAAGTAAATGTGGATGAAGCTGAAAACAACCATCCATAGTATGACCCGATTTCTTGCAATGAGTACAGAATGATTGCTGACGAGAATGGAAAGAATTCCTGCGAGAATGAGCACCAGTACTCCCAAAGTGGAAGATGAAGTGCATGAAGATGCAGCAAATACTGTAGCTGAAGCAGGAGTCAAGGTGGGTACCATAATCAAAAGAGACTGTAAGCGAGTCTCCTCGGCAATGAGCTCAGAAATGGCAGCATCTAGACTGGTGTTATTTTGTATGATACGACCACTCACTGCTTGAAATTCTGGACGCAAAGCCATAAGAAACTGATAAAGTTGACGTCGTTCAAGATAGATACGACGTTCATGGCAGGCACAGCCATGACCTTCAAGCTTCAAGAGCTCGCGCCAGTAACCTCGCATCAACGTAGCGAACTCCTGAATAGTACGATCACCCTGTCTGGCGGCCCAAGCCTCGGTGAGAATTTGATACTCTCTAGCACCACTTGATTGAATAAACTGAGAAGTCAAAGTCTCCCATAATAATGCAGCAGTCGGGATGTCTTCAAGATGTGGTCGAAGAGATCGATCAACAGATGCAATGATAAATGAAAGAATTCGTTCATCATGATTATCCCAAATGTTCTACGCAATGCGAATGTTATTCTTTACCTCAATAGAAGCATCATCTGATAGTGAGAGAGGACGCTGAATAGAGCCATCAAGATGACCAAAAAGACGACGTCCATGAAGAATAATTCTAACTGAAGTAGCCCATTCCGCCCAATCATCAGCAATACTCAAAGAAAAATCCGTAGATGTCGGTAAAAAGTCTCGAAAGAACTTAGACGAAAGCATCACCAAAATAGTTTTTTTTTTTTTTTTTTTGAAACGAGCCGGGCTGGCCCGAATGCAGCAGTGGCAAGGTTGTGCCAAACGGGTTGGCCCGAAATAGGCGCGGGCGTCTGCGGCGGGGGCACGACTACGGCAGCGAGCGGGCAACTGCGGCGGCAAGCGGCGGCGACAGCAGGCGATGGCGACAGTGAAGAAGAGCAGCGGCGACGAACGACGATAGCGGCGGCAGTGGCGAACGAAGACGACGATAGCGGCAACGGCTGGAGAAGACTTTGGTTGTAGGCGGCTGCAGCGGCGACGGCGACAGCGGCGACGAATCTGACGGCAGCGGCGGCACTAGGGTTTTTTTTTTTATTTTTTATGTTGATGAAGATGAAAAATTGAAAAGAAAAGAATCAATTATGTGTAGAAAAAATTTTCAAAAATTAACTTGGCTTTGAACCATGAAACAATTGATGAAAAAAAATAATAGTAGAATTGAGTATGATGAATAATGATAATTAGAATTTATATCGTACGAATATTTATAGAGTACATATAATTGACTTGTCTTACATATAGCCCAATAATACAGTCCAATAATGATTTAACATAAGTCTACTGATGATAGATGAATTTGCCTACTTGTTGGTATACATAGTAGACTTCTTGTCAGGTCTTGACGAATGCATAATTCATCAGCAAAAAAGCTAGCCATTTCATGAATACCAGAGAACTGAAATCTCCTTCGTAACGCCAGCGATGCCATATCCATTTGTTTCCTTCCCTAAGCACAGCTGCGGATCATCATGAATGTCGATGAGTGAGTGTAGTTCCCTTCGTTGGATCGTTCTCGCCATGATGTTACGATTTAAACTACTTGTTAAGTTCCTGCAATGTTGCATTCTGAGAAAAAGATGTTAAGAAAACTTTAGTCCCACATTATTCGGTCTGTATTTGTTTGTCATTTATAAGACTTGGATACAAAAAATTTTGGAAAAAACATCAACGATTTGCTGAGACAGCGAGGGGTTGCACTAAAATTTTGAGTTGAAGACACAGATTTCTAACATGATATGAGAATGCATCAAGCCCGACCCACAAGCCCGTCAAACATACAAAACGAACGTGAAGAATATCAACGTTTCACGTGATGGTGAGTGTTAAGGAGACTTCAGTCCAGCATTGTTTGACTGGCTCGTCCGATCCATTTATAAGACTTGGATAACTCCATATATTGCTCTAAAGTTTTGAATTGAAAGCCCAACCTTCTAATAGAAGAGTATCAGTTACGTAATCAAAGCTTTGCCATGTGTTAGGTTTTCCTATAAGATTAACTCAAGAGGGGAGGGGTGAATTGAGTTAGTCAATAAAAATTTTCGTCAAACTTAGTTATCCTACTGGCAGCAAGCTTATAACCGGCTATGTCAATTCTGTAACCTGCAGACAGAGAGAGTTAGAGTGTTTACTGACATAAGTAAAAAGATAGTACTCAGGATATTTAACGTGGTTCGGCAAAACCCCTTTGCCTACATCCACAGTCGCTCTATCACCAGAGCCAAAGCTTCACTAAACCTTTAATAAGCTACAAATATACCTAGAGCAAAGTGCTTCACCAAGCACACTTACTCTACCGGATTTCTTCACCAAGACAATCCCTAACAGCCTACTGGACACACCTGTCTTCTGGCTGATTTGCTAGCTCTATTACAAGGTCTAAGAGCTTTCACCAAGCTAGTCATTTATTTTTAATGCAATCCCTTCAGAACGTTCATCAGATTTCTTTAATGACAGTTCTTTGGCCATTAGTTTGCCAATTAGTTCATCTAGAGACATTTGGGGAAACGTTGGATTTTTCTCTATAGCATCTACTTTTGATCCAAAGGTTGGCAGCACAGCTCTTAATATTTTCCATTTCAACTCTTCAGGTTTGAAGACTTTTCCTATATTCTTCAGAGGATTTGTAATATTAGTAAATCTAGTAAACATTTGAGTAATGGACTTACCTCGGATCATTTTGAAGTTTTCATACTCATAAATGAGTAGGTTTACTCTGGTTTCCTTGACTTGAGTGGTTTCTTCATGCGTTACCTCTAGCTGATTCCATATTTCTTTGGCAGTGTTGCAAGCGCTGATTCTGTTGAACTTATTAGAATCTAGTGCGCAGTATAGAAGGTTCATGGCTCTATCATTCATTGATATGAGCTTGTTATCTTTATCATTGTATTCACGTTCGCCTTGGGGATGTGTATTCCATCTGGGCCTGCTTTAGTTGGCACGACTGGTCCGTCTCGTATGATCTTCCATAGTGTGAAGTCTTGTGCTCGAATAAAGATTGTCATTTTGGTTTTTCAGTAACTATAGTTTGTTCCACCAAAGAGTGGTGGTCTATTGGAAGACCTACCTTCAAAAGCTATAAGAACAATGTTAGCCATAAGGATCTTTTACCTCAAGATTGTTAGACCTTTGATTTTAGGAGGCCTACTCTGATACCAATTGTTAGGTTTTTCTGTAAGATTAACTCAAGAGAAGAAGGGTGAATTGAGTTAGTCAATAAAATTTTTTGTCAAGCTTAGTTATCCTACTAGCAGCAAGCTTACAGTCGGCTGTGTCAATTCTGTAACCTGCACACAGAGAGAGTTAGAGTGTTTACTGACATAAGTAAAAAAGTAGTACTCAGAATATTTAACGTGGTTCGGTAAAATCCCTTTGCCTACATCCACGGTCGCTCTATCATTAGAGCCAAAGCTTCACTAAACCTTTAATAAGCTACAAATACACCTAGAGCAAAGTGCTTCACCAAGCACACTTACTCTACCGGGTTTCTTCACCAAGACAATCCCTAACAGCCTACTGGACACACCTGTCTCCCTGGCTGATTTGCTAGCTCTATTACAAGGTCTAAGAGCTTTCACCAAACTCCACCTGAGCTTCCTTTCCAGGTGCCTGCAGCACCACCTTCACAATGTCAGTAAAAGGTTACAAGAAAAATAAATAAAAATTGAGCACAGGATCTATCTTATGTGAGTTATGTGTTCATGAAGTATTTCGAATGAGATGATCAGATATGTTGCTGAGAGAGATTTCTTCAGTGTGATCAGTAGTAAGATTTGCGTAGAGTTGTTGAGGTCTTGTATGTCTTTGTTTTTTCTTGTATTCTCTCTCTGCGCTCTTTTTCTTTGTTGCTCTGTCTCCCTTCTTATAGTGTTTCGTCTTTGTGCAGGAACCGTTGAAGAACGTTGCCGTTGGCGCTCTTTTCCATTGGTGGTTCTTCACGTCAGAGAGGAAGTAGTTTTGTCCAGCGGTTAATCAACCGCTTCCTTGATCTCTTTCGGCTGTATTTGTGCAATATCTCTATGGCATTAAATGCATTGTAGAAATTTGAATTTGTCGCCAGCGGTTAAGAGCTCAATATAGCTAAGCTTCTGTCTGAAAATAGATGAGCTGATTTGGTTTGTCCATATTTAATACGTTCCAAGTTGACTGCTTGACTTGATTAAAAGATCTTGACTTGTATAATGTGTTTTCTTTCCTTGATTATTGAGCTTTCCTTTTCTGTGAAATTGAAGATGATTTTTGCTTGTTGAAGATCTTCTGTTTGAATTGCTTCAGTGTATTGTATGATTTTTGCTCGTTGAAGATCGTCTATTGGAATTGCTTCAGTGTGTTGTGAGTCCATAAGATTTTTGAAGTAAGGAAAGCTTTGTTGCCGTTGAACTCAAAGCTTTGTTTTGGAACATAGAAGTCTTCTTATGCTTCAGTGGTCAAGCAGCTGACTGCAATGTGACTATGGCATTCTCTGTCCCGTATGCTGCTTAATTTGTAGTAGCATGACAGTTGGCTGTATGATGGCTGTTCTTGTCTGCTGTAAATAAAATAATTTTTGTTTGTTTAATCCTGCAGAACTTGATTTCAAATTATTAGTCTAATATAAATCATAATTCTTAATTCTTTATTATCATCAAAATTATCTTTATAGTTTCAATACTATGTAAATGTTTTGATACCCGCTGAATCATTGATATTTCTCAAGCGGCGCAATAATAATAACCAACACAAGTAACTCATTGAATAAGTAAAGATAAAAATGCGGCAGCATCACCATGAACGAGTAGAGAAATTTTTTTTTTGGAAACAAGAGCAACAAGATCTTTAGAATAAATCAAGGACATGTACATTGCTTGCTATTTTGAAATTTACACAGAAACAAAAGAAATTACACACGAGAAAGAAAGCCCATCTTTCGTTTTGCGGCTCAATCATGTAAGATTCAAGTGGATCAAGTTACAAAGACCATCTATCGACCTTGTAGCTCTGTTATCGTTATGTCATCCAAGTTACATGACAAATCTCTGAAAGAAGAAGGCACCATGTTGTAGATCTCATTAGTGGACACAAAACCTGGTCTTTTCGGTTGTTCTATAGCTGTTTCATTGCTTTCTAACAGCAGAACAACAGTTGACATGGTTGGTCTGTCATCTGGGTCTTCTTGGACGCACAAAAGCCCCACTTTTATGAATCTCAGAACTTCTTCAGCAAAAATTGTATCTTTCATGGCTTTGTCAACCACCTCTAATCCTTTACCTTCTTTCCACAATGTCCATACCTGAAAATTAGAAAGACTAATTATATATCATAAAGTTAAGGAAACAACTTACTAGATATAAATTACACGATTTCAATTTACATACTTGTCCTAAAAGGTTCTTTCCAGGATTCGTCAGAAAAGCCCCTCTATTTTTCCTGCCACTTATAACTTCTAGCAGCAAGACCCCAAAGCTAAAAGCGTCAGATTTTATTGAGAAGTTGCCTCCTTCCAGATACTCAGGAGGCATATAACCGCTGCAGTTGGCATCAAGTAACACATTAGCAAGATGAAGCAAGTGTTGATTCTAAAGACCATGGAGAAAGCATCACGTACATTGTGCCCTTGATGTTCATGGTTATCTGCTGCACTTCATCCTTTCTGAAGACTTTTGCAATCCCAAAGTCTGAGATCTTTGGTTTTAGCTCTTCATCAAGTAATATGTTGCTTGCTTTCAAGTCCCTGTGTATTATTGGCAATCTTGAATATTGATGTAAGTAGACCAAGCCTCGAGCAATCCCTATAATGATGTCACGACGAGCATTCCAGTCCAATAATCTATGTCGTTCTTTGTCTTAACAAAAAAGTTTCAAGCGCAAGTTTGTTAGTTATATCTTCAATGAAAATGAAAAGTCATTGAAATGAGAGAGACATATTATAGAAGGATAACCGTTGTAGAATATTCAATGAAGCAACGCACAAATATGTACCTTCCCAAAAACAATGTCTCTAAGAGTAAGGAAGTTACCAAATAGAAATGCGTCCAAGTCCTTGTTAGGCATGTACTCATACATTAATATTCTCTCGTTATTTTCAGCACAATATCCTTTGAGCAACACAAGATTAACGTGTTGTAGTCTACCAATCAAGGTGACTTCATTCTTGAACTCCTCAGGGCCTTGAGGTGAATTCTTAGAAAACCTCTTCACAGCAATGTCCTCTCCGTCATCCAATTTTCCCTAACAAAAGATTCAGAAAACTGCATAGCTGAAGAATAACAAGTATGCTGGTCTAGTACAAGTGAAATATGGCATTAGAACATTACAACCTAGGAAGAAGGGCAAGCAAAAAAGGAAAAATCTGGGACTGTACCCACAAAAAAGTAAGAAGGCAACCATTAGAACATACTGACTGAATTATTGAGTAGTTCTTATTAAAGTACCTTGTAAACTACGCCGAATCCGCCTTCCCCTAACACGTTACTCTCACAGAAGTTGTTTGTTGCTTTTAGTATTGTATTCAGTTCAAAGACTGGGACTTCTCCTTCATCAGGATTATATCTTACTGTTGTATCATCATACGAGCTACAACTAAGTTATGAGTTCTGCAGGAGATGAAAAACCAAATGTACATTAACTAGAAGTGATACAATTTTTCAGGATTACCTTTGTCTTCAAAACCCTTTTTCCTCCGAAGAAAGTATATACAGCAAGACAAAGCCAGAATTCCACCTACTGCAGATGCTACACCAATCAATGCTGCAGTAATGCTTCTTTTTTCCTTATGAGACTGATTATATGCCTCTGTAAAACCATCACCCAAATGATCAGAAATCAAAGTACTGCTTGATCAAAACTTAAATTGTAGAGTGAAAAACTTTATATATAAAACTATTATGAATACTGAATCCATGCCTCTTAGTCTTATAATAATGAGTCAAAATACACAAAGAAACTAGCAGTTCAAGTGATGATGTAAGAGTCGGAGAAAGGACATCACCACTCTAGGCTGCTTATAAGACAAAAATTACTACAAGACCGGTTGCATAAAAATCTTTGGTGAATGGGGCAAAGAGTGTTGGAGAGATACAACATTGGAGGAGTTTAACTAAAATAAAACACTTAGAAGGATCTGGTCTATATATTAGAAAGCTCAACCTAATCCAAAAGTTTAAACCAATAGATTATAAAACTGCGTAATATATTAACCTCCTTCTTATCTTATTTGTATTCAATATGAGATTAGTCTAATCACTCTAACCTAATAATTTTTCTTTCAAAAGTGAGTCATCTATATTTCTCCTCATCTGAGCATCTTATTGCGCACTAAATACGTCGATCGCTCAGAATTTCAGCCTTTTGGTCCCGAGTATCATTGCTACACATTAAAAGCCAGCTATCAGAGCCCAATTTGATCTGAATTCTTACTCACGTCTTGCGTAAACCATATAAGTGACATGACTCTTAACATGCTAATTGTACTACTAGATAGAGCTATAATATGCGCCAGTCGCTTCGCATGTGCATCATCCGCGCAACTAAGAGCTAGCTATCAAAGCCCAACTTGTTTTGAATTCTCGCTTATACCTTGTGGAAGCCTATGTGATTTAAACTGATCTTAATCTACTCACCCACTATTAGCAAGAACTACTACATACATCGGGCTTCCAGCTAAATCTAACTTTGATACTAGTATTGGGGAGATATAACACCAGAGAAGTTAACCAAAATAAAACACTTGAACAGTCCGGTCCGTATATTAAAAAGCTCAATTCAATCTAAAAATGTAACCCAATAGATTATGAAACTCTCTAGTATATTAATCTCTTTCTCATCTTATTCTTATTCAACATGAGATCAATTTTCTCACTTTTAACCCAACAAGAGATTATTGCGTTTTGCCCATGAGTCCAGCTATCACGATTTAAAACATGATTGTAATGGGATGCCCAAATTGGTTATTGTTTCAAATTTACCAATTCAAAACAACCAATCATATCATGATGGCCTATGACGGTGGTTAGACTTATGATAAATATAATTTTTGTTCAAGAAATTCCCCAAAAATACAAAACGATTTCAGCAGTAACTTGGTTTAGACCTTATATCAACAATAATTTGGTTTAATATATCAAGAAAATAGTGGATATGAGTAGCGGGACTAGTGAAATTAACTTCCCAGCAAGCCAACTTACTTAGATCAGCAGCAGAAAGACGGACATAAAGATCCTGCCCGCGATCAGGATTAATTTTCAGATCAGTCAAACCTGCTGTCCAAATAATGCACCCTGTCCCTGTTCCTCCTCCACTGATATTCGCACTAGCGTAAGCTGTACACGAGCAATTCATCAAACACCTTGCACGGCAGTCATCCAGCTGAATCATCATATCAACTGTCGCAGCTGAAGTGTCCGGCAGCTTCACTTTGCTTACTGAAATGAATCCGTCAGTCCTATTCCGGCAATCTAGTGCCGTTTTTCTTTTGCAACCTTTTGAACCATCCCTCAGTGCCCAATTCTCCGGTGACCTACGTGTCATGACCAGATGGTGAAAAGAAATCAGCTATCTAATATTTAACTAATTCGATTCAAGAATTATAAATCACTACGTGAAGAAATTAAGATAAGCTCATGCATAAAATTTCGAACTTTCAAACTAATCAATAATCTGTATTTTGCAATCTGTAGAGACAAAGAGAGAGAGAGCGAATACTACTTAATACACACCTTGGTGTGAACCCTGGCAGGCAGCTGCACAACGGCGAATCATTGGCATTACAGATGCCAAATGGTCCGCAATAAGAAACGCTATCACACTGATCTTTCGGCCAAGACCAATACACATGCCAGGCATTCAAGCTGTCCATCCACACCATCCTCTGCAGCTTCCCTGAGTAATCAACCATCAATCTAGTAATCACCGATTCATTGGCCTGCTGGTAAATGTAATATACTTGCTCCGGTGTCTCAACGAACGCATACTTAAAAACTATGAACGTTGGCATCTGGGGAATGCCGGAAACTTGACTCCATCCCAAGGCCCACCTCTCCATATCCACTTCAGTCCTTGGCTCATCACTGATTGAGGCTTGCCATGAAGATCAATGAAGTGTGTGTAGTTCCCGACAGACGGATCACTTGGACTCAACCATGATGTAATGTTGCGGTTAAAACCTGACGTTAAGTTCCAACCGAGTTTCATTCCTGGAAGAAGTGTGTCCGCAGGGTGATTAAATCCCTCCCATGCAAACGCACTGCTACTTGAATCTCTTACTACGAAGTTTGCATTGTCTAAAAGCTCGGCAACAGGGTCCGATAGCTTGGGTATTCCTTTAGTAGACCAAAGAATACTAGAGTTTTTTCCGGTGATCACAAGGTTACCTTCTGCAGTGATGGAAAGAACACCACCGGAGAAGGAGTCGGTGATCGGTTTCTGTCGGTTTGCAACCCACACGACAGTTTGAATTGGAATTTTGTTGTACCAGATTCCGAGGAACCTGTTTGTGTTGTTACCTGGAGGACTGAAGAACCCTAAGACAAATGTCTCAGCTGGCGAGAGTAAGGTTTCTCCATCTCTGAGAGGATTGTCTGGAGTGATGGAGTTCCTTGCCACCGAGATAGTACAAAAAGAGAAGAGAGTAACAAGCATAACCGATGACTGGAGTTTCACCATTTTTCCCTTAGCGGAAAATGCAGCAACTCATGTTATCAACAACAATGACCGAACTATTTAGTGATGAAATAACATTATAAGATAGGTTAATAATGTTACCATATATTACTTTACACATGCATTGAAAATTAAAATAAGAGAGTTGACAAAAGACATACATATACAATTGCAATTTTATCAATAAGAAGTTTCGGTGAAATTCCAAAAATTGAAGGCATATGCCTTGGTCATAACTTACATATACAACACAGACACCAATTTGCTATATGGTTGAATTGCTTCTTCATTAAATAGTTCAATTTGAGTTGACAAATAGACATATAAGAGTTGAACTAAAACATTTTCTTCTAATGTTATCTCGGAAACTATAGAGCAGTTTCTCTGAGTTAAATAACTTTCCCTAAGTGTACTTAATCATCAATCCCAGACTTCAGTTGTATATGTTAATCCCATTCAATGGATCCTTCTTTCTTATTTGTGTCAAAAAAATTAAATCCGACGTCAGTCTGATTTTATATAGATTTTGAACGAGTCAGGAACTTAAAACTAACATTAATAGAAGTCAAAAATCATTGAATAGCTGACCATTCTGAATAATTTCTCACCAATAATCTAATTTACTCGTGAATAACTGGTTCTTGCAGGCAGAATACTTGAAAAACTATGTGGAAAGGTCTATAGCAAGCAAACTAGAAATGATTTTGTGGAACCTTCAGCAGTTGACTGACCAAATAAATCACTGGCATCCTCAAAGCTTTGATTCTGGGAAATAACTAAGAACAATCGGCAGATTAAAAATATATATACATAAAAGGCAATCTGGAACATGTTACATGGTAAGCTCATTCACAGAAACAAACTTAAGGTGCATAGCGTGGAATCATTTCTGCACTGGCAGAGCATGAGATATGAGATAGCGTAGAATGAAAGATAAACTGGTATACCAATACAAGAGCGTAATCTATCTTTCCAGATACTTTATCATTTATATTAGCCTGGCTAAACCCTATACAACAAGAGATGCTCAACACCCTAGAACTGTACAAAAAACATATATCTATAGATCTTTATAGATCTATGACCATGGCCTAATCTATAAACAGCATCTTGATGACACTTTAATGAGAGTATCCAAAATGAAGATGAAACTAGTCTTGCACTCGATAACAGTTAATAACCTAGTCTTCTTGTCAGTGGTGGAGAGTACATCACGACTTTCTCCAATCAGAACAACAGTTGGCACAGCTGGTCTATATTGCAAGGCATATTAAGAGATGGGAGTCTGATCCTTAACTCTCATGAAATCCCTGCAGAAACCATTCGGTTCACCACTCTCGAAGCATTCAAGCACTTGTCTTTCTGAAGCATCCAGACCTGGGAAATGGCTAGAGATTATCATGAAGAGAAGGAATATGGATTTAGAGTAAACAATCTATTCACATACTTATCTGAAAATTTATGTACTTGGGTTTAATTAGGAAAGCTCCTCCACTTCCTAGTCAGTTAATTTCTGTAGCTAGACAAGAAATAATACAAACGATTTGATTCCTTTCATCTTTGTTACATACTCGAGCAGATCCAGTGTTGCTGCATCCAACAAGTAACATAATGACACACGCAAATATGCAAAATGGTGATTCAAAATTTAGCTATGAAAAGCCTCACTTACTATTTGCCAATAACATTCCCTGAACTCCAAATCTGACATCATTCTAAAGGCCATAGCAACCCCAGAATCCACCCTTGGTTCAGCTTTGGAATGTTGCTCACTTTCAAATCACTATGATACCTCAAAACTCAAATCTTGACCTACATAGAGCAAAACTAAAGGGAGCACACCAGCCTAGCAATTTTTGCCAGTCTTCATCTGAACAGAAAGTTCAATGTGCTTCTTTAGTATGTTTGGATAGAAATTCTAATAAGCTCATGTTTTTGCTGTGGCTAAATGACAGTATCCAAGAAGACTTATTTCTATTTAAGTAATTTAAGCTAGTGACCAAGTATACTTGCTTCAATGCCTATCCAAGATGCAATTTACCAAGAAACTCCTCTAGATTTTTGATCGTGCTACAGTGGGGAACAAGTGAAATACTTTCTTCTAAATTCTGGTGTTATACTAGTCATGGTGATCAACTGTTCAAAGCTGGAGAATCATATACTCCGTGTGCTGGTAGAAGTTTTTCCTACTGATAGTACACCATATCTCAAATTGCTTTCTAATGGATGCATATATTTATATTTAACTTCAGAAAAGGTTCTATCAGCTTCTTAGAAATAAATCATGTGAGTTACAAATAATGTTACAAACCACGCTAGATCTTTAAACTATACATTGATTGGTTTAAACCTCTTAACTTTAGTGGCAACTTTTCAGGTTACCTGTGCTATGTTTACAGGATGGACCAGATGCAGGTAAGAGTACAGTAATACACTCAAAAAAAGAGCCAAATGCAAAGTTTCCATATCAATAAACAGAATGCTCATTGTCCTATATGACTATCATTAAGGACAATTCTAAGAAACTTACAACAGATTGAGCACTCTGTTTTGGTTTAGTGTGACTATGGTTCTCAGATCGCAATTTCTGTCTTCCAGATGATAAATGCCTTACAAACTCTTGAATGTGATTATATGTGCTGCACGTAACAAAAACAAAACGGAAGCCATACTAGTTAACAACTAGCTTGCAAATTTCCTCATCTCAGCATTTTAATTCTAAAGCTTCACTTCAGCATTAAAAAGTGCAACGATCTTCTACTAGCAAGCTTAAGCAGCTTCTACTATACTCTCAAGAATATAATTAATGCTCGCTTTATTGGGACTTCAGATATAACAATGTTAATGCTCGCCATATTTCTAAAAGTTTGTAATATTCTACTTCAGAATACAATGACAAATTTCTATGTGGAAGTGGTGGAGTTATCTTAAAATAGCATCAAAATCCAAAATATGAAGGCAACAGCATATATCCTCTTTTATTATTCACAACAACCACAAAGCTTTGTGACTGAATGTGACGGCATATAGTTAAACCAAAACTGATAGAGGAATATTAGTAGGTAATGTGCTCAAACTTCAGTGATTACCTCAAGCGGTGACGATTACATGCAGCAAAAAATGCAAGGAAACCATATAAGATGGTCATAATTTCACGAAAAAACTGAAAGGAGACGCACAATTGCACTGAGGACCAAAATACTAACAAAGAAAGAGATCAGAAGTAAGATTGCCACCCATGAACCTGAGAGAATAGGTCATTCCATAATGAACGCCATATGGAAGGTTCATATTGAGTAACGGTTGCTTCAGCAGTAGATGCAAATTGAATCATAGTGCTTATAGATGACCAAACTTCCCTCAGGGCACAGTATATATAGGATATAACTACAAAACTTGCAGCAGCAAAAACCACACGTAATGGAGCTAGTATTACCTCTCGAAAGACCAGGATTATAGGATATACAACCTATGTTGCTGCCATTAGGAAAAAGATATACTAGCTTAACTCTATTGCACTAGAGAATATTTGGACAAAGAAAGAAATATCCAAAAGTATAACCAAATAGACCGTACCAGCGTTCCATACAAGACTAGTGAGAAGTTCAAAAGGCCAAATGATGATCTGCACTAGGGTTACCAAAATTCTCCACGAATATCCAAATGTATCCCACATAACAGAAGTCACTGCGACAACTACTTCAGTAAATACATTCAAAACCGGAATGCAGAATTCTACAAGGTCCATAATAGGACTGGCAAATGGTTCGTTAGAACAGCTAGAACTGACTGAATAGCCTGTGAGATCATAAGAAACCACGTTGACTGCCTTCTCAAAATTATCCAAGAAAAGCATCGTTCCCAAGTACTTCATTCAAGAAACCATCCCCAGGTCTCAATCCAATCAAACAACGGCCCAAACAAATGAGATGCAGCTGACTTTAGTAAAAGAACATTCTTATACAGGTCATAAAATCCTATCAGAACAGTTAACAACAGAGATTATGATGTAAAGTGCTCTTGCCAAAGGGCACATCCATTGGCGATAAATTTCGCATAACACTGGATATGACTGGAGGAAAATGACCCAAGATGGGAGCCCATATTCCAACAAAGTAAGCAGTCATCAGCTATAATTATATCCTTCAATTTAAAAGGGAGATCAGGATCATCAAACCTAAATAAAATCAAAACATCTCTGTATAAACTGGCCTCAGAAACTAGAGCTCCACTCCCACTCACAATGCTGCCATTAGATGATGAACTGAAAATCTAGGAGAAGCTCCTTGAGTAACTTCATCAAATTCACTCATACCTAGTGACTTCATTATCTTCCTTCATTTGTAAGGACCAGAATCAGGAGACGGTGTGCAAAGCAAATGCTCTACTTGATCATGGCTAAATAAAGGATTTTGTGAGCCATTGAAAGAGCATTACCATTGTGGACCTTGGAATCTTCAAAGTTCTCACAGGCACCTACACAGCTCCTCGTATCAGGGGCATCATGGAACATATCACCTGATGACATGAAGATGCATTAACTTAAATGAAAATCCAAAAATTAAGTAGAAAATGAGCATCACAGACCTACAGAAGAGGCATTGTCCAGGTAATTCTGCAATAGATAGCGCTCTGAGCAGCTTCCTGGATACAATAACAAAATGTTGTATGATGCTTGCTCTATGCTATCAAACTCCCACATTTCATTAACATAGCTTCTAAAGCCATCAAAGTATCAGTCTGCACAAAATGAAAATACGAAAAAGCCTAAAACTGTGGAAAATGTTGGAACAATGTTTTCAATAAAGACAATGAAGTGTCAATACCTGACATTCATTAAGATAGTTAATACCACGAGCATTTTTCCATACTTCAAACACAATATAGCCAAACAAAGTCTGATGCAACTCCTTGTTGAGCACAAAAGTTCGTTTCAACTTTTTCACTGGAAACAAAACTTTATTCTGATACAAAGCAGCATCGACTAGCGCATACCACCTACTTAACCCTTGTAGCCTGAAAGAATTTGATTCGGAGCTGTCTGTCTCATCATTCTGTTTAGTGCCTACACTTTCAAACTTGAAAAGACTCCAAAATTAAATTTTCTGTCAGTTCCATTCATCCTTTTCCTTGCCCTTGTGTTTGCAAAAGGAGATAGCCTGGACTGAAAAGATGTACATTTTGGGTCAGAATGTGCATATCATGAATGACAAAACAAGGTGGCAGTGACTTCTACGATACCTTAGTAACCATAAACTGCCATAGATGTGTAGGCCTGGTATCTTGCTCAATCAACCAAGGCCAATTGTTAACTAAAATGAATAGCTTGTTACTTTCCGGTGCCAATTACAGAGTCAAGTGTGAAAGGTACGACTGCATACCACTGCATTAAAAGTGCATTTAAAATATTTATCTCACATCTGGTGGGGTAGGAAATCGTGTTAAACAAATCTGTGATTTATAAATGGCATGTCAAACAAAATCCAGGTTTTTGAGAGGGCATATAAAAATCAGAAGAAACCTAGGAACAACATTCATTGAAATTCAGCTGAAGCTGGAATGTACGAGTTTTATTTTGTTTATAGTTATGAAGGGGGGAGCTGATTAGATTGCGAAGATCTCCCCTATTAACTAATGCAAGCATGACTGTGCTTACGGTAGGAAAGAATATGAGGAACAACTGATGCACATCTTGAACAAGTGTAAAAACAGTTCAAATACATTGAGATACATCCTTAAGTAAAGAAATTCTTTCACAAACTCCATTACATGAAACTAGTAAATGTAGCTAAGTAGGTACCAAAAGGAAAAGAACATGAATAATCCTTGCAAAGTGGACAAGAAAAGAAAAAGAAAAGAGCAGAACAATAGTCAATTGTTCTTTTGAAGAGATAGACACGAGCTTTTCTTTAACACAAGAGTTTTTTAGCATGAAACTAACAAAACTAGAACTCAGTCCACTACTACCCAAGAAAAAAGAGCAAGAAAAAGCAAAGAATGTGTTGTCCTGTAGAAAAGACAAACTCTACAGGAAGTACTGAAAATTAAGATAATAATCAGTTCCATAAAAAAGTAACTGATTGCATGGTCTCTGATAAGACAACTTAGAGACACATTATAACAACAATCTCTCCTAAAGAAATGAGGAGAAGAAGTATTAATGTGCTTAAACCCTTCCAACCAAGGGCATCATCAATAATCAATGGCATAGCTAAAGCAGGATTGTGATAAGGAACTTGAACTGATATAACACAGACCAGCAAGAGTGGTCAGAACGAATCTAGCTCAAGTTTGGTTCAGAATGAAGTCTATATATCAGTTAGAGTTCCATAGAATAGGAAATTACCTAGCAAAGGTATTAATTTCTAATTCTGTCTAACTTGAAATTGCAGGAAAGTAGAGACCGTACCAATTCTAAGTTGAATAAGAGGCTTATCAGGAAAACTGTCTAGAGAGCAAGTTGGTGGGGGCAAATTATAAACCCTCTTTGATTATTCAGACGATAAAGACTTTATTCTTATTACTATTCCTTAAGGAAAGATGTAGAAGTAATGCCACCGACAAGCTACAAACATACAACATGAAGCTATTAAATAGCCAATGAGAAGTTCACCAAGTTGCGCCTATCAATTAGTATCATTGCCTCTTCCATCATCAACCACAATGAGGTCATAGCGGCATAGCCATATGAACCACTAAAACACCAGCCATATTGCTTCTTCCACACTGTTTGCTCCATCTTTCCATTTCATCTGTAACCATCATTGCCCACCATTTGACAACATCAGCATCACTATAACCATCAAACCAACCATCCTGTCGATGGCTCTCTAGCCATTGATTACCAGCTTTCACCGTCCATCTTCATCCACATGGTCATCATCAACCTAATGCAAAGCCATCAAAGCTAATATTCTCCCACCAGCTATCATCACACATCATTCCAATCCTCATATGATCACCCAAATCAGGCACCTGCACCTCAAGCATCTCATGGGTTCTTCATCACCACCATAATCACTATTAAGATTCATCAACTACTAAATGAAATCAAGATTCATCGACTACTAAATGAAAACCCGAGCAACTAGCATGTTGTGACTCTCATTGGCGGAGTGATGAGCTGGTTAAGAGCAGCGTGCCTCCTCTGATCTCTGAATGGTGAGTAGTGATCCAAAACAAGTTGGGGTGTGAAGGCTTTTGGTGTGCGATAACGGGAGTTGAATGTGAAGGAATGACGTGGCTTACTCATCCTTAAGGGGGAGATTGTTGGGTATAAGGATGACTTAGATTATTCCTTTATAGATAAAAAGATAACATAGAAAGTCACGGATATAATAAAGAGTTCCTAAACCTAGCCATTTTCGTTCCATCATACCAAGTTTAGCCAACATGGTCAATTTACCTGAACTAGACTACCTCAGGTTAGGTGAAAAATATGAAGTACTACAGGCAGACGCCTTCAAAAAAAAAAAAGAAAAAAAGTGTAGATCGTGGAGGTACATATCTCCAATCTTAGAGGATACCATAAGTGAAACTGATAATTGCATTAAGTTTGTGCATCTTGTTTTCCTATGCCAAACCAGCAAGGTCATAAACTATTAAGTAAATAGACGATGTCCACTTTGAGTCAAAAATTTTGATGAGATATTCAGGATTGCCTTTTGACAACAATAGTGATGACGCTAATGAGATGACCACAATGATGGTGGTTGATGATGCCAAATGCCCTGATGTTGCTGATGAAAGGTGGACCTCTCAGCAGACCAACTTTGTAATTCATTTAAGAATAAGATCGTTCGACAGAAAACACCCACTGTGTCAGCAATTTATGTTCTTGACAAAAAGACAGGTGACTCTTTTAGCAAGCATCATGCTGTGTTCATTGGAGATCATTATGAATGCGTCCTACCTGGACCTTGCCAAATAGCTACAATTGGCTGTTTAACCAGTATATCTATTTTAATTGTTAGGTTAAAACTAGTTGTCAAGCACATTCATAAACCAAAAAGAAAATAATGGTTTTCCTAAATGGGTGGAGTAGTGGGACTCCACTGAACTGGTATGACACTGATTTCAGTGGCCAAGCCTACTTCACTCAAGTTCACAATATAGGAGAGCCTACTTCACAAGGAGTTATTTACTAGAAAATAAGTAATAGAGATATTATGAACACTATCAGATAAGAGTTATAAGACTATATTTAGCAAGAGCTAATGCAGCAGAAACAAATACAGATTCTTGTTTTTTCAGAAAATAGTCGACTGCAAAAGTATTTCCTATATCGTTCAGCCAACACTTCAAAATTCACCATAACGTTGTTATTTTTATGCGCAAAAAAGAAGCATGAGTGCACCACTTGTCACAAGTGGCAGTGGCTTTCCGCCACCGAGCTAACAACAGGGAAGCAAAGCAGATTGGTTGCTATCAGATTGCCTATTGAATTTATTTCCATGTCTAAAATCTAAATTGGACAATGAATCTACCTCTTTTTATCCCGCAAAACATAAGTAGAATTGGATAACACATCATCTAAAAAGGTGGTCTTAGAGGTCTTAAATTGACAGTTAAAAGAATCAAAAGTAAACAAACTAACATGCAGTCACACAGAAATAAGAACGCTATTCTATCCAAATTATTACCCGATTTGCAAGCTGGTAAGGGGGAAGAAATAATGGTCTTTCCTGATCCGTAACTCCATGGCTCCACATCGATAATGCTAAAGCTCAAAGGCGAATCACTCCTTTCCACAATCAAGCAGCCCTACAAGAAATCAAATGACAACACAGCAGAAGCACAAAACCGTATCAATTCTTCTTCTGCAAGGGCTACGCTACAGTCAAACAAAGACAATTGAAGGAAACTGCCACAGAACAATTGGTCTTTTATTAATCCGAGCTAAAACTATTACGAATTAGAACCAAGAAAGAAAAGAAAAGAAAAGTAGAAGAAGAAGAGAGAGAAAGGAAAAGGAGAAAGCAAAAGAGAAAGAAAACTTCAAATGCAAGCTTTAATTATATTCTGCAGTCAATCTATAACTAAAGATCAATAAAACAAGAAACAAATGTCTGTAATGAAAGAAAATCGAGCCCTATACAAAAATTATCCCAAGGGAAAACTACATTTAAATCAAACCAAATCGAATAGGAAAAACTACCACAAAACACTTCTTTTTCCGCAAACAAGCTAGACTCGAAATCAACCAAACTTTTAGAGAAACCCAAAAAATAAAATGGCGAAAAAGAGATTACAAAACCTGTTGAATTACATCAAAATTTCCATTTACCGTAGGGAATGAAGAAGAGAAAAAAACACAAATTGTAACCAGAAAGGTTCACAATTAGCAAATATACAGCATCCGAGGTAGGCAAAATTTTGGGATTGAGATCTAGAGAAGCACTTTTGAGAAGCTTCAAAACGTGTCAGAATCAAACCACAAACAAACTTAACTTCAATCGCATCACTTGGAACTTATGTAGGTATTTCTAAATTAGAATAACTCTAGAAGATATCCATCCTTTGGGATATCAATCAAATCAAACAGTTGATTAAAAGAGAAACGAACGCTGCTGCATACAAAACTATGACACGCTGGTGTTATCGTTGAGCGAAGCGAAGAAGCTTGGTGGAATTTCTTGGGAGAAGAGAGAAAGAGAGGGAAATAAAACAAAAGTATAAAGAAAGAGAGCGAGTATTCAGATATTAATGCGGTAAACGGGATTGTGCAAACTTTTTCCATAGTTATAAAAATCTGGACTGTCTGAATTACTGTCCAGATCAACGGTCGCGGATTAATCTGCCGGATCAACAAATATTTTGTCCAGACAGCAGTTGCAATACATATAGTAGCACACAGCAAAAAATTTTTTTCAAGAGATAGCAAGATTATTTCATTTCTAATCCAGATTCTAGACAGCGAATCTTTACAAAAAACATATCAACATCCAGTTTTCAAAATTTAACTATGAATATTACACAAAATTGAACTTCTAATTTCAACAATAATACAAACTGAAAAGCAGCAAGCTCATCATTTCATCGATAACATTCAAATAGCAATAATATTTTAATTTCTAACAACATTCAAAGTTTTGTAGCTTTGCAAAGGGATCATAAATTAGAGAGATATCCCTTCAAGGCTTCAACTGTGTGGAAGTGTAAAAAAACACATTCAATTTAAGACTTCAACTCTGTCAGGCAGTTACTAAGCTCTGCACTACTACCTGCGCAATGTTAATTTATGACACTAAAGTGAATTGCATAAAAAATCCAATACAATAAAAAAGATAGTCATCAAACAAATAACAAAAGTTGTAACAATCCAGTTTGTAAAAGAAAATTAATTATGTTATAACATGCATGAAACAAAAGGTTTTGTTTATCTCTTCTGTTTTATAAAGAAAAATCAATTCTGTTTTGTTTGCCAGCAGTCAGTGACATACTAGTGCTTATACTAGGTAAATAGTATTCAACATAAAAGGAAATTCTATGCAGGCACTAAGAAAAAATATTTCACATACAAGTGACATACTAGTGCTTACACTAAATCAGAAGTAGTACAAAAAATCCTATACTGCAGCAAGAAAAAATATCCACATACAAGAATACCACAGTAGTGCTTATACTAGATAAAAAACAATACATAAAATCCTATGCTGGTAGTAAAAAAAAAAATTCACAAAGTCTGCTACACTAGCGCTTATACTACATCAAGAGAAAATCCTGAAAATCCTATGCTGGCAGCATCTGGTACTTATATTACATCAAAAAAAAAAAAAAAAATCCAGAAAACCTTATGCTAGCAGCAAGAAAAAAATTCCACAAAGTCTGCCAATTTGGTGCTTATACTAGATAAAAAATATTCAGAAAATCCTAACATATGCTGGCAGCAAGAAAAAAATACCACATGCAAGACTGTCATACTAGTGCTTATACCAGATAAAAAAAAACAAAACAAAAAACAAAAAAGGAAAAAGAGGAAGCTCCCGTAACTAGAGATAACCACTCAAAAGATGTGGAAGTAAAAATGGGAGTCTTTGAATGCTCAAGCATGCTTAGCCATGCTTTTCATATCATCGTTCCACTTTGTTGAGTCCCTAATTAACAAGTCAACTAATCATCAATGAGTACCTCTGTAAAATGTTACTTTATAAATTGCTTGTGATAAGAGTTGATTACAACTTATCATCAATAAGTTAATAGTTATTTTCCTGTCTTTTGAATAGCTGCAAATGCGAAGAATATTTCATTCAGAAGATCAACTCTATTCAAAAGGAACATATTTACAATTTTTTTTCATCATCGTGAGGATCCCGCCTTAACATAATCATCCTTGAAAAGATAACTTGAATAATAACTAACAACTCTAATTGTAAAATTTTAGTAGTGTTTTGAATAGCTGCAAATTCCTAGTTTTCTAGATGAAGTCTATTATAAGTAATACAAAAAGAACCTGGAAGTTAAACACACATATGCAAACCTCTTTTTCAATCCATGAATCAGTACAGGTTTCACCTGAGTAAATTATGTCAATCCTGCCACGCAGAATCAAATCAAGAAGAAAGATAGAAATTGAGCTTGCAGTACAGAAAACAGAAAAGCTGCACATTACTTTTTGTTTCTGATGTTCATTGAATACATGCAGACTAGGCGGAAGAAATTCTAGAGATTAATTGACATAAAGAGAATCAACAATCAAGATAAAGATGCCATACCCCGTAAAACTTTCCCTATGTGTTGGGAGTCCAGGCATCATAGCATCGAAGACCGCAGCAACTTTAACCTCTGCATAGATTTTAAAAGATGGTAGCATTAGTAAATAAACCACTATGATAAATTTATCCATTGTAATAATACAAGTTTTAATAAGATCATGTGTTTTCTAAGATGTAGAAATAGATTTGTTAGATAAGTTCTGCTTAAGAATCTAAGTGAATATCTAGCACAATTTAGGGTCGATACGATTAGGATTTCATTCAAATAGAACACTGACCATCCCTAAGTAGATCATGTGTTAGCTTTGCTTAATTTCTCGCCGGCATCAGAAGTTGAACAGAGTGTGAAACTTGACATTAAAAAAGAGTTTGGCAAGGAAATATACAGCGTAGAAAACACTGAACCACCAAAGAAGCCTATTCCCGTTGAAGTGACCCTAGTTATATTAGTTAGACGCTCAAAGAAAAGGAAAAGCATGAATGCAATCCACTATCTACTCTAGACTGGCATGTAGTTTATGCTGCCTTCCTTTTCTAGGAAACATCAAACAACAACAAAATTTTACTGCTTTCTGAATTATTCTCTTTGGTCAGATGTAAGTATGAATAGTCTCTTTTCAACTGTAAAGTTAAAAATATGGCAGTAAAGCTAGTTGATAAACAAAATATGGCTAAAGATGACAATACTGATGCATATAAGTAGCTAACCTTTAAGCAAACTGAATGCTAGCAAGTCGTCAATTAGTTTTTGATGGGCTGTATCAAGTCTTCCCTTCATGAAATGCTTCTTCAGTTTTGGCCAATAACCACACACATTGTAGCCATCAACAAGGAGAACAGGTATAGCTGTTTCTAGGCCCTGGTTTGTGCGAGAAATAAAGCAAGAAACTGTTGAAATTACACTCTCCGATAACTAGTGTCATCAGGGAGCTCCTCTTTCACTGCCTTCTTCTTCCGATAACTAGTGGCAGGCTTAAATGCACCAGATCTCCGCTTTTCAAATTCCTGCATAGCTTCAACAGACATGAATGCATCAGAGCCCAACAAGGCACACAGCTTGCCAATGTGTTACCACACACTCTAGGTTGCAGTTGTTGCCAATACATAAATTTCGATACATAGAAGAACTAGGATTAAAAGAAAGACCAAACAAGAAAGATTGTCCATGAGGCATGTAATAGAAAGCAAACAGGGATCTGATAGATATTAAAAACAGAAGCTAACATAGGCTACTGGATGAAAGTTCAAGCAATTAGATGAAAGCTTGCAAATTTCTACAGGTCACAGATCTCCTAGGATATAACTATTTGTGAAGTAACCCCACCCTAGAAACCCACATCCAGTGATGAATAGTAAGTAGACATCTTTGGACCAACTAATAGACGTTTGACATTTGACATTTGACATTTACTGTACGTTCTGTTTGACATTTGACGTGATTCTTGGAGGCGCCTGATCATGATCCTAAAGCATAAAATGCAAGAAACACTTCAAACTCTACCTACAAAAATGAACGTAAAGATTGCTGCAATTTGAAAGTGTCATGAAAGTAAATTGCGTCTCTATTAGACTATGTTGCTACAGAATCAAATTAAACAATTCGAACCAAATATGTGAAGGATTTTCCAAAGCAACTTCTGGTCCAGAATTTCAAAGCAAATTTCTCTTCTAACCTGACATAATGTAGCCAAAAGCATTTTCTACCAAAACCAACATCTCAAATCTGTTCAATAACTAGCATACCACAATCCCATTTCTAAATTCCTAATAAATTACCTGCAAATCCAAATTACTGTTCTTACATTGTCATGTAAATAACTTTGTCTAGTATTCAGAAGCGATTCCACAAAATCCTTCTTCAATTCAAACTTTTTGGCCACCATAGCCCAATTCCAAAAGTTCCCAATATCAAGATAGCTCCTTTTAGTATTTACGGGTTGAGTGAACAATCTCAACAATCAGTTTAAAAATTTTCAAAACCAATATAGCTCATCAGTATTTTAGTTGCAACAATCAGTTGAGATACCAAAACCATTTGAATCATAAAATAGCTTCTTGAAACCAAAATTTCTACTTTTTAGTATCTGCTTTAATGATTGTACGTTTTGGGTAATTAACTTCTTTAACTTCTTGAAACCAAAACTTTTAGCCAAACTTTCACAAACCCACGCACCCTCAGAACCAATTTTTCACAATAGAATTGAAAAGTTTAGAGAAAATTGAGAATCGAGAATGGACCTTGCTGTTGGGTTCGTTCTTCTTGCTAGAAATTTTCAAGAAGCACGGGGTTAGAGCGTGAGCAATCTTCATCAGACTACACAACAGTTCTTCAGTCACTCTCTTTCTTTCTTTCCGCCACTTATGAAAGAAAAAGTTTGTGGCTCTTGTTTGGAGCTGAGAGAATCTTTTTTCTTTTTTTTCTTATTATTTTGTGGGTATTTTAAATAGATCAATTAAATACCAAAGTTTACACAAAAGAAATGACTAAAAATTATTCAAAGAGTTATTTAATATTTATTTAAAAAAAAATTTCTCCACAAAATTTTAATGGAGGTCATTCCGGCCAGGCTTAAACAGCCATTAAATGTTGCTTTGATTTCTATAATTTGGAAAGACTTTCAAGATGAGATTGATTTTAAAAGAAATCATTTAACATTATCGTTTGTAGCATTGCGAATTTACAGTTTTAAATTATTTCAATTACAATAACTATATTTATATATAAATAAAAAGAAACTGCACAAAAACCATTTAAAATTAGATTTTATGCAATATTTACACTATAATAAGCCTGATACACATATAGCTTTCAATTTAACAAAAAATTTTAATAGACCTCCAAAAAATAATCTAATAATAAAACCTAACGTAAGTGCTTTTAGGATAAGGAGCCCGTTTGCTTTAGCATTTTTCCAACGTTATTTTTAAATTTTTAATTATATATTTTTAATATATATTTTATAAGTATTTAAAAAATTTATTCAAAATTTTATAAATATTATATATTTTTATTATTTTTTAAATAAAAAAAGTAAAATATTTTTTTATTCTAAAAAAATTTTATTTCATAATTATTTTCAAACGTCTCCAAAGTGCTCCCAAAATATAGTAAAAGATCTATAGCTTTTGATTCTAACAGTTTATGATATTAAAATACTACAATTTAAATTATCAAAATATGTGAATTAGTGATAGTAGATTAATATTTTAATTCAGTACTGCAACTCTTTAAAAGGTGTTGGGTTTATTTTGTGAAACACTCTTCGTTGAACTTTATTTTTACGAAATTTATATTACGCAATAGAAACACTTCCTAAAAGTGTTTTCTTTTATATCATCAACGTTGGGCAGGCGAGGCATGTAGAGCCTTATGTTGAGAGTTTGTGAACCGTTATCCAGACGTAACAGGAGCAAAGACAGCAGGCCAGTGGACTGCAAGGACAGCTTCGATCTCAACGGCCGAGAAAGTTCCCGGTGGCAGTACGACGACGGTTTTCATGACTTCAGCGTCGACTACGTTATCAGCAACTTCGGGCACAGGCACGTTCGCCACGAGAATGCTGGAACGCGGCGTGACATTGGTAAACTAACGCTAGCCCTGTAATAAACATGCAACACTACACATGACATGCAGCTAGTGACGACGATGAACTTCGACCGACCGTTCAACAACTTCGTAGCATCACGAGGGGTCGTGCCTCTGTACATGACCGTCGTCACCGGCTTCCGTTATTCGAAGGCACACTTGATATAGTTCCTTCAATGCATGTGTTGAGCAACTGGATACCCGATTTACTGCTTGAATTCGCATTGTATGAACTATATAGAGTTCTCCGGCCAGGGGGCGTATTCTGCTTAGATCATTTCTCCTGCGTTGGCGTGCAGTTGGACAGAACTTACGTGCCGATGATTGAGAAGATTTGGTTTAATATACTCCGGTGGGTTACTCGCCGGAAACTTGATCGACTCTCTGCTATACTTGAAATGAAGTGGGACCCACAATTTGGGTGTAAACACTTTTCTTATATTTTTGAGAATGTTAATTAGTTTGAAAAAATTTTAAAATTTTATTATTAAAAATATAAAATAAAATTTAATTAAAAATTAAAAAAAATTTTATTTCAAAATTTTTTTATTTATAAATATTTTTTTTTTTACAGAAAAATTCTTCATTATATTCACGACATACGTTACATGGCATAAACTTGATTAGTTATCAACAAAAACAAAGGCATGTTTAAAATTACTTATCTATCCTAATAAGTTCTCTTTTAACTCAAAAAAATTATGCACAATCTTTTTAAAAAAATGTTTTAAACTTTTAAAATATAAATTACAAAAAAATTATATATATAATTTTTATTTTTTTAAATATTTATAAAATAATATATTTAAAAACTTTTTTGCAATAAGTAATTTCAAACGTCCGCAAATCTTTACAGATGATATTCACAGAAGCCTCCAAATTGAACCATCAAGGGTCTGAAGGCGACTTTTTTCTGTTTGGTATCAAAGCATTCCACATCCGACCAGAACTGTTCATTTGCTCTCACACATAAACACAAGCACCGTAGAATTTCTCGGAACCTATATTTCATTCTTTCTGCAAAACTGCTATCAAACTGTTCACAGTTCGAAATCAATCTAAAACATGCTTTCAACAGAGAAAAGCTCAAGCTGTTACATGTGCTACTCAACATAATGAAACCACAGATTATTCATATGAACGAACCATCTGCATACCTCAAACTCACCAATTTGTAACGGATTCGTGTTTGAGCCTCAATAATGTCATCAGCCTCCTCGCACTTGCAACAAAGAAACTGCTCTATTTAGTCCTTGCTTCATAATAGAGAGATAATTGATACTACAAGCATAGATCAAGAATATAAACATGCACCACAGAACTCAAAAGTAGTTTTACCTTAAAAGGGTCCAGCCTCTTTCTGAAGTGTTAACCAGGATGCATGATTCCATAAATGTTCTTTACCAACATTACGAGACGGTTCACCAAAGATCTCTCGTCCTTGACATATTCTGCAGAATCAAATTTTAATAGCAATTTTCAAATGAAAAGAGAAACAAACCTGAAATATCTAGAAGTCGAGACTTGTTTCCTGCCCATAGAATAAAAAGTTTCGCTCTTCCAGAAACAAGAATGAGGACATTTGCCTGCATTGCTCAAAGTTTATGCCTCTTTGCTCCTGTTACCTCTCTCACTGCACAAATTAGTTACATCAAAAATTTGTTTCTAAGAACACAGCCACATTTAGGCTAGTTTCATGGAGTTAACATGCAGAATGTATATGCTAGAGCAGTCTTTCTCCGCTTAAAATGCATGTATTAAATAAATTATTAACATAAGCAACTTAAGACACTCCTCTTCGCAAAATAGTCGATATAAATGTCAAATGATCGATATTGCCACTAGGAAGCAAAGGCATACAATAACTGCTTTATTATTTCAACTAAGAAAGCATTAGCCATCCAGAATAGAAGCAATAACCAAAATTGTACAATAAATAAATTAACATCCTCTGAGATAACTCTGCCATTAGATATTGTGTTCAGGAACATTATTCTTCCAGAGTAAAGGAGGTCCAGGAGCAATTTAAATAGCTTGTTGCTGACAACAAATCCCGCCTACCAAAAGCAACAGAAAACACAAATTAGTACATGCATCGAGCTATCAACAATCACAATACAACTATCTACCGTAGCAAAAATAACTCATACATAAGCTTTCTCTTTTTTTTATGCATGTATTAGCCAAAAAAATACCATGACTTAGTACTTCTACAAAAGAGATTGCTAGTCCAGATAATGGTGCAGCCCATAACAAATATATCCTTAGGATATACATATGTTTAGCTTCCAAATGACAAACAACAAAAGCATAATCTCAAATCAATTAAACCAGTTTAATATGACACCCCAGGGAAGTTATAGATGACGAGTAGGTTAAGCAAAATATATATATATATATATATATTATTAATTAATAAAAAATAAAATCAACATGCCGAGTTCTAGATAAGCTGAGTGCATACATAACCTGCAACGAAAGACAAACTGGAAGGGTTCTGGATTAATAATAACCAAACCAATAGCAAATCTACAAAACTATTCCAGCTTTGGGAAACTTGCAACAGCCAAACCATAAAAGAACTGCATTAAGTAACTCTTCTTAACCTTCCAGGTTTAATGTAGACAGTAGAGGATGGAAAATATCTCCACTAAAGTATAGTACATCCTTTGGAGATATCCTTTAAAAACAGAGACTAAGTTCTAGAGATATAAAGGATAAAAAATATGCAATGACATTATGAAAGAAAATGAAGAAAACCTATAAGCAATGACCATTGAAACCGGCAGAGCTACTGGAACTGAATATAGTAGACAGAAATTTGAAATAAAATGTAATGGACTGGAGCAGCTCTCCTGGATAGCAATATGTAATGAAGGTCAAAAGATGAGGACTTAATAGAACCTTAATTTCAGAAAAACAAGAGAGGCTACAAACTTCAATTACAGAAACACAAGAGAGGCTACACTATAGTACAACATTTATTAATCATAAAATTATCGAATATGGAGACAAAATAGCAGTATCCTGTTTCACTTCCTAGGAAAGTTTGTTCCAGGGATTGATTAAGTGATGAACTGAACATTTGTGTATTTCAAATACCAACAAAATTATTCAGGTATCTCATGAGAAACTTATTTAGAAAAAGTTAGCACTTTCCATCTTCCTTCAACTTTCACTAAAATCGAAAAATTAAACAAACAACCCATGCTCTCTAAATTTGTATAGTTAAGGTGACAAAACTATAGGAATTTGGAAAGTTACCTGATAACAAATATACATACCCATAAATTGGGCAACCTTGGCCAGTTCACGTCCATCAAGTACTTATCTTGTAACTTCAAATCTGAAACTAAGAAACATACATGTCATTAAAAACATACTAGAAAGAGGAAAAGCATGATTGTTGAGTCCCAATACCTACTTAAGAACACCATTCGCGAGCATTCTGAAACATTCGCAGCCATGGACTCGGACCTTTCTTGTCAACTCCCCACTCCTTTGGATACCAGGGGAACTGCCACATCATGAAGCAACGCTCTGGATGTGGCATCATTGCTAGGTGTCTACCATCAGGAGAGCAAAGGGCCGCTATTCCAAGGGGAGAACCATTTGGGTTGAAGGGGTAAACCTCTGTTACACTGCCCACATCATCACAGTATCTCAAAGGGGCTAAACTAGATTGTAGTGTACGATCAAGAACACCATCATCAGGGAAATAAGCCTTGCCTTCACCATGAGCGGCCCAAACACCTAACTTGCTGCCCTCCATTCCTTTAAACATTATGGCTGGAGAATCCCCTATTTTCACACTGGTGAAACGGCACTCAAACCTGCCTGATTCATTGTGAATGAACCTTGGCTGTGACAAATCACCACGTACACCAAGTGAACCTCCAATTTCTGCTCCAGGTATCCATCCAAGGAGGGCCATAAGCTGACACCCATTGCAAACACCAAGGCTAAAAGTGTCAGTACGGTTATAGAATTCCTGAAACTGCTCCAGAAGTGGCTTGTTGAACCTTATGATGCCGACCAACCTTTAGCGGAATCCAATACATCAGCATAGCTGAAACCTCCAACAAACGCAATCCCGTGGAATTAATTCAAAGAGGCCTTCCCATTCAGAAGGTCAGACATTGTGATGTCCCACGGTTCAAACGCTGCCGAATAAAATGCAGCAGACATTTCCCTGTCTCCATTGCTTCCTTCCTCACGAATTATAGCTACTTTAGGTTTTGTGTTTGCTCCCATAAATTTTGCATCTGTAAAACTGGGAGTAAACGACAATGACCATTTAGGTCTTTTCCTGCTCTTCAAGCCTTCTTGTTCAAGTTTGACACATGAAGCAAGTCTCTGTAGCCCCTCAAGCTTAAAACTGGTGTCCTCCCACAAGTCTCTTAGGTAAGTTGTGTCCTCCTTCAATTGTAGCAATCCATCCACTGACACTTCCACCAACGGTGATGCAGTAACCTTTCCAACAACATCACCACAAACACCAGCAGCTTCAAGCTTTTGCTTTACGAGATCTATGTCCTTTGAGCTGACCTCAAAAATTAATCCCAACTCTTCCGCAAAGAGTGATTCAAAAAGGCTATTACCTTTAGAATTCAAATTCAGCTGCAACCCGCAATTTCCAGCAAAAGCCATTTCCAGAACAGATACTAGAAACCCACCATCACTAATGTCATGGCCAGCAGTAATCAATCCCTCCCCAAGCAGCTCCTGGATAATATCAAAAACCTTCTTCAAGTAAGGAACATCATCAAGATCAGGACACGCATCACCAACTTGATCAAAAACTTGAGCAAGTGCAGAGCCACCAAGCCTTCGTTTTCCTTTGGCGAGGTCGATGTGCAGCAAGATACCATCATCACCCAGCTTCAAGTCAGGAGTTACAGTGAGCGTGATATCAGGACATGTAACATAAGCACTAACCACTAGATTCCCAGGAGCTTTGACAACCTCCCCATCTGCATGAGCCGCCATCGAGAGACTGTCCTTTCCCCCATCAATAGCAATACCAAGTTCAATCATGGTCTCTGACAAAGCAACAGCTGCATCATACATAGCCGCCCCTTCTCCATCAAGCTTAGCAGCATACATCCAATTTCCGCTTGCTTTAACATCCCCGAGAGATGTAACTTTAGCCCAAACTAGATTTGTCAAAGCTTCACCTACAGCAAGGCGAGCCATAGCTTTTGGGTCTAACAGACCTTTAATGGGCTGCTCTCCAATTGCACAAGCACCACCTGTTACATCAGAGTACGTCTGAGCAATAACCGCAACATCAGAAAGAGGAAGCTGCAAAGGTCCAACAGTTTGCTGCTGAACCACAAGACCTGTCACACACCTATCCACTTTTGTAGTCAAGAAGCTCTTTGAACATACCAATGGAAGTCTCAATACTCTCTTCAAAGCGTCCGTTAATGTGACACCAGGGGCAATTTCTAGTGGCTCAGTAACTGTAGGCATTCTTGTGAACTCGAAATATTTCTGAGGCATATCTCCAAGTACCTTCTCAAGCTCGAGATCCTCAACGGGAGGGGGAGGAGGAAGACCAGCAGAACTGCACTGCTCAATCATTAAACTATCGACTAGAACAACTCTGCCACTACCACTAATTGTCCCAATTACTGCCATGGAAACTCGTTCCCTATCACATATAGACTGCAGCAACCCACGGTCTTTAGGATTCACCAACAAAGCATCCTGCTCTTGGTACTCAGCACCCCATATTTCTAGTACTGACATGGTATGATCGCCGACCACAATGGAACGAATATCAATTTCAGCTCCCTTTGGATAGATGATTTCTTTCACAACATTGCAATTACCTCCGGCTCCCTGGTCATGTATGCTGATAATAGGGTTTCTTTCTCCCATCTCTGCACAAGCACGGATTACCCGATAGAGTTTCTGGGCCATCTCAGCATCTCCTCGTTGGACGGCATTGAAATCCAATTCCGCATCATTCTGCCCACTCACAATACTTGAAGCTGCACCTCCTCCCATCCCAATTCGGTAAGCAGGACCACCAATCTTCACAACTAACATACCAACCTCTGGCTCTCCCTTTGAGATGTGCCCGTGATCGATCTGACCAATTCCTCCACTGAACATAATAGGCTTCAACCACTCCCGCCGCTCCCCACTCGAGAGTCTCATCCCGAAAGTCCTTGTGTATCCTTGAATGAGAGGCTCCCCAAACTTATTCCCATAGTCAGAGGCCCCATCACTAGCATCAATTAGTATCTGCAGTGGAGAAGCCAAGTTTGTTGGATACACAAAGGATTGGTCCTCCCAAGGTGCATATGCTCCTTCAATTTGGAGATTCCCAACACAATAGCCAGCTGTAGAAGCCACGACAAAGGATCCCCTGCCAGTTGCATGCGTGTCCCTGATTCGACCTCCTGCACCAGTTTCAGCTCCTGGATAAGGAGCCACTGCGCAAGGAAAGTTGTGGGTCTCAGCAGTAAAAAGCACATCAAAGTCACGAGATCTCTGAAGCAATGGAGGCACTGAGCCAGGTAGCTCTGGCTGCAAGGCATTGACTAGGAAGCCCTTGATTGCACTTGAATTGTCCTTGAAGCCAATCACAGAATTATTTGGATTGGCTTTCAAGGTGCTCTTCACTATCTGAAAAAGTGTCCTGCTCATTGGTTCCCCGTCTATAACAAGCTTCCCATTGAAAAACCAATGTCTACTGTGCTCGCTATTAGACTGTGCAATATCAAAGAGCTCCACTGTCGTTGGGTTACGTTTGATGTCGTCCCTGAAGAGTTTGGTGTAGTACTTGATATCCTGCTCATCAAATGCAAGACCCAACCTCACATTAATCTCTTCCAATGCTTCCCTTCCTTTCTCAATAACAGGAACAAAAGTGACAGGTTCTGGAGTGGCGTTCAACTGAAATGATTTGAGCTTTGACGGATAAACACATTCAGTCATTCTATCATGTACCATGGCAGCAAATTCTTTAATTTGTCTTTCATCGAGTACACTTTGGGGTCTCAATAACAAAAGGTATCTTCTTGAACGCTCCATCCGCGTGACCTCTGTAAGAGTGCAGGACTGACAGATGGAAACCACATTAGCTGACCAAGCAGTAGTAAAAGACATCCTAGGTCCGACCTCAACCAACACGGCCAATGTGTCTGCAGCCTCCTTATCAAGAAAGCTCTCTGCTTGCAAATTATCTGGCTCATATGTCTCCTGAAGCAGCCATCTAAGAATTGCAAGCTTTTCGTTAGACAACATCCCATTAACTCCAATGTTGAAACACTGTTCAGTCTTAATACCAACAACATCAGCAGAAATCTTTGACTGAACCTTCTTGAGAAGCTCCGTAGCAGCATTGTCTTGGATCAAAGGTCGGCGGTAGAAATGTATAATCTCATAACGATCTACCAAGCCGTCAAGTCCATCCGTTACTTTGTTCTCAAGGTCTTTGGAGATGACAGCTCTTGGAGTGCTCCGCAAAGGTGTTTGCAACGAGAACTTTTTAGTTCCACAAACAGGGAGAGATTGATGACTTAGGAAAGCAGGAATTGGTCGAACACCATTATTGTGAAAATTCCGCTGAAAACCAGATTTTTTCCTTTGCGGCCGCTAACAACAAAATCAAAATTTAAGATTAAGGAACTATGAACACGAACCAACTACCTCCAGATTCAATAAAATAGAATTAACTGCTACCTGCAATAGGAACAACTGTTTTGCAGATAACTGTCCAGTCCCTGCCATTAGATTGCTGCAACACTGAAATCCAACCAAAAATATTAAAATAACTTAATCGAATTCAAAATCAAAACTTAAAATCAATGAATCAAAGTGATCGTAGTGTTTGTTAATCGGGAAAAGAAGTAAGAAAAAAAAAATCAAGAACACAAAAACATTCTGAACTCTAAACCGAAATCAATTTTCAACACCTCTTTTTTTTTTTAGAAAGAAATTTGTTATACCAAATCAACTTTTCTAAACTGAATTTCTATGCAGTTTGGAGACTAGTAATCGGAATCCCAAACCACAGCACCCAAAAAAAAGCACAAGCAGATATATTTTAACATGCATTTGTACCTTAAATATATTTCTACACAGGACCACAGTAATTCTGAGTAAAAGAGAAAAGGCCAGAACGAAAGGAAAAGAAAAACTACAAAGCCAAATACTTGTGTGTATGAATTTCTAATCTGAATGATGTTTCCTCTTTAAATGGATCTTCATATAAGGTACTAATGAATGCCTACAAGCACACTTTCCTACCAACAAGTCAGCAAAAATTTGGCTGGAAATTGATCCCTGATGAATTCAAATTGATGCACATGGATGAACCCTCTTCATCCTTCAACACTTCAGTTATAATCGCCAGAAACAATGAAGTATGTATATAATGCATAACCATAGTTCAGTAAAACAAGTAAAATTTTTTTCTCAACTAGCTAATGCAGAACCTAGTCAAAAACATAAGATAAAGTGTCTTGTTCACTACTTTGAGAGTTTATGCATTTGCATACCTACAGTCTCTGTTTCAGATCTGCAAAAACTTTTTCCCTTGGACTAAATTGATCACGTTTTCCATCCAAGTACGGAATTTTTGGAGGAAATTTGATGCACCCCTTTGTTCATTTGAGGTACGAATATGTTTCTGTTTCACCATTTTTGTATAGATGTTGGAAATTGGCTTTTGTATGCTTAATGAAGTATATAAATTCACTTACTTCCTTCGTTGATGCCATTTTCTGAAATCAAGCCCTGATTATTTTTCTTGCTCTGTAGGTGTTCTCTTCAGGTTTGATTGAAGACCAGAAGGAGGCCTTGAAGTAGTTTTTGCAATGAATATTTGGGATGAGGTGCTCTTCTTAGGGGCTGCATGCAGGTTTCTCCTTGTACTCTGATAGGTAGATGTTTCCACTTGCTCATTTTCCATTATCTTAGCTAAAGAGTGTTGGAAATATTGAGCGTGTTCGATTGTCGATAAGCGCAGCGAAAATATAAAACACAATCAAGGATTTTGTGTAAGCAATGCGAAAATTGAGACAAGAGTAAGACAATCACAAATACAAGAGATTTACGTGGAAAAAAATAAGAAAAACCTCACGGGAAGTTAAACTATTCTTAAAGGAAATCACTCAACCAAAGCAATTATAAACTCTTGTGTTACACTTTAAGTGAGAACTCTTATTAGAATACTTTATTTCTATCTCTTATATTTGATGTGAGAATGATTCTTTTTCTCATATTCTATCTTCCAAACAAATTGCTCTTATTTATATATATAATGCATCAAGGAGACTCTTAAGCTTCCAAATGGTTGTTCTTTCATCTTCCCATTAATTGTATAAGTTTTTTAGCTTTTCATCTTTCAAGAGATGCTTCAAAGTCCTTAACCGTTGGCTTTCCAACTTTTATGGTGATGGTTCGTATTTTTTGATATTCGCATTCTAATATGAATGGACATTTAACTTGTTGCATTCTAATGAACCACTAATTTATATAATGGCTTTCTAATTTCTAACAAAGAGGTCCTCTATGGTACGACTTCTGTTTTTCCGCATCAAAATCTTTTTACACTTTTGGACCCTGCTTTATGTAGGTAGAAAGCAATCATAAAGGTCAAATAATGGTTCATAATTTAACATCTAACTAGGGAGCCTAGTTGTATGCTAAAAACAAATACCATTCAGAGAGTAATGGTATCTTTTGGTTTAGGATTCCACCAGAAGAATAGCTCTGTGCATTGGTTTTTTAGAGTGTACATGTTGCCCCTAACTTGAATTATTACTAGCCTGCTAAGAATATTTTGTTTTTGGAGATAATGCAACTCTAAATGTTTCTCCTCTGTGCAAAAAGTCCTCTAAGTTATGTCACGGTTTCTAGTAGGAATGACTACTGACTCTAGTTACCTAGATCAATTTGTATCTTGAGGAACTAGATGAAGTATTTTACCAATGATGCATGCAGGTAAACAATAGTTGTAGAGTAAAAAATGTTCTTTTGCTGTTTAGAGGCATCACCGCATATAATATAATGCATAATTTGTTTAAATTTAAAAAGGACTTCCATTACACTTTGTTTTCTGATTTGATTGTTTTGCTGGCATTCAGACCTTTTGTTCAATATTTAAACATTTGAGGAAGCTACTTTGGGGAAGCTTGAGGAGGTAAACTGTGTGCATTTGCATAATCAAAATAATTACTACCTGCGGTAGTACATGATACAATGCATTAGTGATCTATACTGGATTTGATTTTCAATTACAACAAAGGTGAATTGGTGGATATTGTTGGACAGTTGGAGACTCGTGGAGCATGCTGGTAGAATACTCGTCTCCAAGGCTAAACGGCGGAACTAATTGTGGTTTTTTTTCTTTCAGTGGCTTCTACCTACAAATGATGCATTGTGGGCAGATGCCGATTACTATTTGAATGACTGACTTGTTCTCTAGAGATTCTTAATGAAAACCAGCATTTCTTTTCCATTTTATTCTCGGAAGTACTTGGATTGCAATTTAGTTTTGAGTGTAAAATATGTATAATCCTGTAACCTTATGTAAATGTAGTTTTTGCATACGTATAACAGTCACATCACCCATAGCAGATGGTTTTTTGCGTATTCATATTCTTTTTTGATGATTGCTTGATAGTTTTGTCTTTGAATGTGTGGATATTTTGCCGTCGGTATATAACCGCAGAAATGTATAGTGAGCATGTTTGTAACTCATTCGTGAACACATTTGAAGTAATCTTGAATTGAGAGTTGTAGTTTTTGAATTATTTCTTCAACTTTCTTAATCAATAATTACATCTAAATTCTCCCTCTTTTGTTGGTTCATGTTTGTCAGAGTTGTCAAACTTAGTGCGTGTTTATTTTTAGTTATTTTTTTAAAAAATAAGTGTAAAAATAAAAATATTTAATATTAAAAATAAATTTTAAAAAATTATTTTTTTATTTTTATTTATTTCATATTAAAAGTGAGTTTAAAAAAATTGAATTTAATAGGTTAGAAAATAAGCACTTAAATTCTAGCTTCTTATTCTTTTCATCACCTAACTGTAGATTCTTACCCAAAAAAATAAAAATATTGTTTGATAGCTTTAGGAAGCTAATCACAGTTAGCAGTATTTGATTGTTTTTCTTTTTTCAAATAAGATAGGTCCGATTTGATCCTACCAATTGAGCTGAATATTTACAAATATAAAAATCATGATATATATGAATATCAAAATTATCAAAATCAAATTGAAATAAAATATATTTAAGTTTATAAATTCGTAAAATTTTAATATAAAATTTGACAATTATATTATTATAAATGCGTCAAAAATGAAAATTTAAATAAGAATTAGTTTTCATAAAATTAAAGATTTTAAGAGTTAAATTTAGATTTTGACTAAATTTTGGGCATGTTTCGTTTAATTTTAACTGAATTTTCAAAAATCAAACTTTTTTAAAAACAAAGTTAAGAAATATATTTAATTTTATTTATTTATTTATTATTAAAAATGAATTCAGAAATAACATTTTTAATATTTACAATATAAATTTTATAAATAAAAATTTTAGCAAAATAAATTAAGTTAACATTTTATGTTAGTTTATTTAAAAGTAAATTAGAAATGAAATTTTTTTTCCAATAATATAAATTTAAAACGGCCTCTGAGGCAATTGTCAGGGTACTGATAAAAAATATTGAGATTAGAACAATTTTCTCAATTGTTTATAGAAAAGTTTAGAGAAAATGAAAAAGTATATAGTAGAGAATTTTTCTCGACTAATTTATTTCAATCTGCTTCGTTCACTTGCGGTTAAGATTGTTCCGTCTTGAATTAAACTAGCAATTTTCTTAGCTCCAATTTCCAGAATTCGAACTTTGATTCTCCGGTACCTCAAAACCCTACTTATTCGTTCATGAGATGAATGATTTTTTGTTGCCGGACGAGTTCATCGCTGCCGCTAAATCTTTCGTAGAGATATGGAACAAGATCGAGACCGATCTACCCAAATGGAGATGGGTGCCCTGTAAGAAATTTCGTCGAATGACGAACGTTAGTTCTTGTTTCTATCTAGAATTTCTCACATCTCATTTCTTTGCGTCTCAAAGACATTTTTTTGGTGGTTGTGGTGTTTAGAAGCAGGAAGATGAAGGTTACTTGTGTCTAGAGAATGTGTATTATTTCAATGAGGTAGAGTTATTGTTGTTGATTAATTTTTCTTTAATTACTGGAAATTGATTAAATGTTATGATGATGAGCTGTAGGATCATTTTCTTTTTTTACAGGAGTGTTGTAGTGGTGAGCTAAGCACTTCGGAAGATGGAGAGAAGGTTGATGGTGCTACCTTGGTAAGTAAATTCATCCGATTCCTGATACTTTTTTATCAATTCGTGTACAGTTTGTAAGAGGCATTGCTTGCTTGTAGCTTCTAGATACGTAGATCAGAATCAACTCCTTTTTCTTTGCTACAATTGAGAAGCCATTGTCGATGATACTTTTTTGTTCTCACTGTGGTCTACTTTTTTGTTCTCTGTGACAGTGATCTTTGCATTCCTTTATTCATCCATATGGTGATTAATGCTCTCAATATCTTGATAAGCCCTCACATAGTCCTGATCTTTTTGTTCATTTTAGATGTTTAATCTTTTTTTACTTGGCATAGTGGGCTTTTTGGTTGTCGTAGAGTTTCGTACCTGTTAGGAAGACATATCATTGCTTACTACCTCTTCCAGGAGTACTCTTGTGCTGTAGTAATTCCATGTAACTTTTGTGCTTTGAGAGTAGCAGCTAAATCGTTCTAACTTAACAGGTACACATCGTAGATGGTGAAGTGCATACCTACGATTTCCATATCGTGTACAGCTTTTCTTATAGGGTTCCTGTACTTTATTTTCGAGGACATCAATCAGGTATTTCATCTCTTATTTTTCAATTCTTTTCAAATGCTTTGAAGTATCGAAACTTATAGCTTCTCTGTCTGGTTTGTAGATGGGCAACCATTGGGCTTGGATGCTATTGGGAAAGACCTTCCTCATCACTCATTAAAGATTTTGAAGGAATCAAAATGGACTTACATGACACAGGAGGTATCGTTATTAGCTCTTCACTCTCTTCCTCCCACTTTAGACTTACTATTTGTAATTAAAAAAGATGTGTGTTCTGGTGATTGAGATTGTAAATTATGATTGCATACGTAATCTTGACTTATTTGCGTTGATCTAAAGGATATCACCATTTTGCATCTCTGCATTTTTATTCTTTTCTGCTGTTTGATCTTTAAAACTGTTCATTGTTTGTCAAGCGAGCCTGGAATATATAGGGGGCCTCTTTAATCTAATTTATTCATTAAATCTAAATAACACCAAAGCCTACTTTCTGTTGAACCCGTTCTTCGTTTTATCAGGTGCTGTTGTCCAAGTGGCTCCTTTATTAGTCTATACTACTAAGTTTTGCTCTGTTTTATAACAGGAACATCCTTATCTGCATCGACCATGGTATACCCTGCATCCTTGTGGAACCAGTAACTGGATGAAATTGTTGCTTGATGAGGCTTCACCAGAAAACTGTAGAATCAGTTTGTACTTGCCCTCATGGCTGTCGGTAGTTGGCCAAGCTGTTGGGTTAAAGATTCCCATTGAACTTCAAGTCTCTAAAACCAGCCGTTGAATGATTATCATCTTTAGTTGTTATGTTTGATAGATCACACAGCCTTGCAATCATCTGTAGTGTGTCGGTTTACAAACTACCAAAAATGAGACGTTGAAAATGTTAGATATATGAAATTTTGTCACGGACAATGCTTGTGTAGAAGGTTGCAGGATCTGTGATATGAGGAATGAATGCAAAAGAAAGCATGACTGATGAAGCAGGCAAGAATATAGCTGGTAGTGCCACAAAATTGCTATTTGAGCAGTGAAGAAAAAGGCTCTAAAGTTTGGCCTTCATACTGCAAAGTTCAATAAACCTGCAACAAGATTCAAGAAGCTCGTACAATTAAAAGGCCATTGTTTGACCACCTTTTAAAAATCTGTAAGTTACAAGCTGCAATAAATACAACTTCTCATCAAGGCAGGTGAAGCTTCTTTCAAACTTCAGTCTGTGGTACAGAGATCAAACGACGACTTCAATGTTAATGTTCCGCACAATGCGCAACGGATGTACAATGCAGTAAGATCAAAGGCAGTCACCATTCAAAATGTCGGAGCTGCTTTACATTCCCTGTCAAGGTGTTCCATGTGTACTTCACCCAAACGATCCCTCAGAAAATCAGAGTATACATGTAGGAGTAGCTTCGTAGAAGAGAGAGCTTCAACACAGTCATCAAATATGGATACATGAATTTTACCTTATCAAGTTTGAGGTAGGTTGCATTGTGTACAGTAAATAAGTTGATGTGTTTCTTGTAATTATCCTTGTTTACAAATAGGGCACCATATCTTGTAATTCTAGCAGGAAAACAAAAAATATCAGTTCACAATAAACTTGGGTTGAAAGTTTAAATAGCATAATGCAGAAACAGTTAGAGATGCAGCAGTGCAGTTACACAGACACAATTCCAAGACAAGATCACTGATACAAAAATCACAAAAACTACATCATCTTTTGGAATTTTGTATCGTACCTTTTGCTTCCAATTAAGGTGATGAGCTTGCAAAGATGTCCTCTTTATTCTATTTACTTCTGTTGGTTGATTCTATGCTCTCTCTACTCTACAACAATTCAAAAAATTTCTCATAGTTTTGCTTCACTTTAATAAATTTATTTTTTTCTAAAAAATATTTGCTTTTTTCTATTCTGGTGTGTCTGAAAAATATGAATTTGGAGATTATTGAAATTGTTTATATATTTAGCTAGTTAAGAGGTTATATTGTAACATCCCAATACCTGTTCGACTAAGCTCAGATTCAAGCCTATCACTAACAGTATGAGCCCAAATAATTATATTCTTACTCTTCCATATTTTCGCACCGGCATAACCTTAGAGATTCGCCGACGATTTGTCGATGCTGACCTTCTAAAATCCTTCATCTTGGCCTGTTTTAGCATTTTTTTCTCTCAATTTTAATGATTTTCGGCAAAGGCGTGTGATTGAAAAAGGATTTTCGATCGAATGTTGTTTTGCCGATTTCGGCCGCCTGCGTTTTCCTTTGACTTCACCGTCCCTCTTATGGGATTCCGTTATTATTACAGCCTCTTTGTAGCATGAAATTCTCTTTAGCTGGAACCCTAATTTTCGCTAGAGTCCGGCGAGACCCGCGGCCAAAGTAAGTTGTAATACTTTCTGGTGTCAGTTGATCTTGTTTTTGAGCCTTTGGATAATCCGTTTCGTCATAGGTGTTGTTCGGATCGAAAATCGGTAAGTTCGCCGTTGAGATGCGAGGCTGTTCAGGAATTCGACTTGCTTTGATTTGGTAACCCATTCTTACTTGCTGATTGAATGGATTGAATAAATAATAATGTGATCTTAGTTCGATCGAGAGTTAGTAGGGTAAATTGGATTTAGATGCGTGTTAAAACTGTGAATTAGTTCCTATTATCGAGATTAGATGGTAATTTTTTTCGTTTATATTATAGGATTTGATGAACATCTTGGATATTCAAATTGGTGATAGCAGTAGAACTAAGAGATTTGCATGGACGAAGATTACTTGCGTTTTTTTTCTTAGCATTACTGTTAAGTTTTGAATGCAAGTAACATTTTCTTTGGAACCTTCAAAGCATAACTTTGCCAGTTTCAGTGCATAATAAGATTTGATCCTTCATGCTATAGAATGTCTGTGCGCACATGGTTGCATAAGATCATGACAGTGATAGTAATTAAAATAACATGGTAGAAATTGATTATATTTTATGGTTGATAAGAATCCCATTGTTGCATGTTATACAAGCTAGAATTTGTGATATACAGACGCACCAGATGCATAGAATGCTTTTAAACGTATAGCATAGCACTTAATCCGGCACAGAATTATGCACTAGGTATTTTAAGCGTATATCAGTTATGACCTATGCTAAGTACAAATATAGAACTTGGGCCTAGCATATTAGCATGCTTAGAATTGGCATACATGTAAGAATCATGACACAACATATCTACTTGCTACTAGTAAATGACTTAGCATGTCTAGTAAGTGTACCTAGGTTTAGTGACCTGCAAGTGCATGTTAGAATGATGATTATTGCAACATTATACATGGTAATTTTAGATTTTAGAGTACGACTCTCATTTATTGTTCACTCGTGCATCATGCATACATTATATGATATGATATACCTACATGTGCATTGGATATCTGATTGTGATTGGAACTAGTGGAGGCTTTAAAGCTTGGTAGGTTAGTTATATGGATGCAAAAGCATATGACTTATAACTGATGCCTGCTAGGCTTGAGTTCGATTGACCTTATGCATTGACACTCACACTGCACGAGGGCAAGCAAGTCAGAGACTGAGATCAAAATCCCAGTGCTTGTGGGGTGGGCACTCACCTATGGCCACAATATTGTTATGCCCATGCGTGTGAGGGAGAAACCACGGCCCATCCGGTTCGATCATTTAGGATGGTTGTACCTCGCCGAGACAGGAGTGATCTGGTTAGTAGGTTGAGCTGAAGACTGGGTCTCGATCTTTATTTTATAATTATTATCCTGATTTTCTGATTAGTGTCACGTCATGTAAATAGATACATGTGCACGCACGATGACATATTCAGATGGTATAAGCATGCATTGACCTTTTACTCTAACTTGATTTTCTAACAAATGATAGATCGTAGATATAGATACTTATGCATGCATAGTCATATATATAAATAATATAGGTATGCTTAATATGTATAGATAACATCAGGATGTGTGCTTTGCATATTTATTTATATGTGTATGAATACGAAAATGTAAGAATTTAGAACTCCTATAATATAATCATTTGTTACGAGGAAAGGATTTGTGCTACATGTCATGCTTTCCGTATCTGTCCTTACTAGAACTAGGCTGGTATGAGACGATCTAGGACTAAATAAGACATAATCTGATCTACCATTGCATTTATTTCATATATAAGTATGGAGAAATAATGATAGGATAATATATTAGAAAATTTAAATAGTGCATTTTTTATTTATTACCTCATTGAAACTGGGCTTAGTCTTTTTTTTTTTTATCTCCTCCAATTATTGCATGGTTGAGTTGGAGTTAGCGGATTTTATATTAGATCGGAAGGATGTAATGATGGTATGTTTATGCATTATTATTTATTATTTAGTTGGCTTTGTAACACTCGAGGAAAAATGTATATTTTGTAAGTGTTGGCTTTGGATAACATGTCTTGTATTTAACTATTTGCTTTTATTTATGGTTTTACCGTAGCGGTTAGCGGTTGTATGATTCTAATAAGTTGTATTTGTATTTGATAAAAGTTTTTTTTTTTGTCGAAAAGTTTCTCTGCATTAAAAGTTTTGCTTAGCGGACATGGCAATAATTGTAATGTATGCGTCAAGAACTACAATCGATATATGCATTTCATTTCTTTGCTTTACCTACTTTATGCTAGAGTAAAGATTGATTCTTTGATCGAAATTGGTCTAACTACTCTCTTATATTAAGAAATGCACATTGATTTAATAGACATATAACCTTCATCTCTTTCAATATATCAACATGTCGTGTTTGTTAAAAGTTAGGGGTTTTATCATTTGAACTATGCAAAAGCGCAAAGGACTGGCCTTTTGTAGCTGATGGCTGAACTAACAGAAATGATAATTTAGGCATGTATCGTTATATAAATTGTCAAAAAGTATCATGCAGTTTTCCTAGCGGGTTGAAAGTTGAAAAGCAATTTATTTTCTTCCGTAGGTGTTGCTGACCGTGGATAGATATAACAACTTAAGAAAGAATGGCGAAGAATAATGGAAATAGCATTGCTAAAGCATGTAGAAAGACAATTTCTAGTCTTCTAGATTTATGGAGGGAAAGGAAATTTAACTTCTTTTACATTCAAGACCGGATACGAGAAAAAACTTAAACATTTTGATAACTTGGTGTTGGTGCTAGATGATCTGCTCGATACAACTTAAGTAGTGAAAGTCTCAATTGTTCAACGATGTTACAGAAACTAATGATAAAAGCGTAGTCGCGAGGAAGAAGGATCATAAGATAATGAAATTGCATAAAAACTTTCATATAAAGGGAAAAATTGTGGTTGCTAGGTATCTTCCAAACCTTTTGCCAAATGAATACTAGTATATACTAGTAGATTATAAAGGATCATGGCCATTCTAATATGTAAGATTTAAGAGAATATTTCATAATACCTACTTCATACAAGAGTAACTGGAAAAAATACACCCAAGTGTTGGAGACACTCCACCAAGTTAGCAATTTTTCAAAAAACAAATGTTATTTTCTATGTTTATATTGAATAAAACACTTGGTAGTGCATGCAAAGCTACTTTAGCTACCAAATGTTATTTTCTATGTTTTTAATCTCTTTTTTGTAGTTAACTATTTCAGCCTGTGTTTGTAAGAAATCTAACTTGTCAATATATTTTACTACAGTTGAGATATTGACAATAGGTTAAATAGGTACTTGTTATTTACAATCTGGTTAACGTAACCAACTCGAAACTACTGTTTATACTACTAGTGCTGCTACTATTGCAATACTGCTGCTATTGCTCTGACTTTTTCTGTGTTTGGAAAAGCATTTAAAAAAAAATTTATTTTAATTTTCTATTTTACGTTTTTTAATATATTTTTTATAAGTATTTAGAAAATTTATTTAAAATTTTAAAAATATAAAAAAATTTAAGATTTTTTTATTATTTATTTTTATTATTTTTTTGAGATAAAAAAGTAAAGCTCATTTCTTAAGATAACAAAAGTATTTTCTATTCTAAAAAAGCTCTATTTTAAAATCACTCTCCAACACCCCAGATCAATGTATTAAATATATGCTGCTTTATGCGTGGGTTTTAAGTATCAATGCTGCTCTTAGCTGAATGAAGGCTCTGACCAACATTTGTTCAAGGTACTTTTGAGTGAAGAACTTCAGCAAAATGCTTGTTCGTCTTGAGTGGATAACTTATGGTTTATTTTTTTTTCCCTTCATGTTAAACTTTGGATCCCTCAAAGTGTAGTATCTAGAACACCTAAAAAGTTTTGCATACCATGATTTTTCTACGAAGTTCCATTAGACTGGTTTGCATTTTTTAACCTTGTTAGAAGTTGATTTTCTTTGATAGTTACTATGTTTCATATGATGTAAAACTACCATCCAAAGAAAAATTGCTTCATTTTGTTTTTCCAGGTTGACATGAGGGCACGGTTACGTGGCAACAAGGGTTACTAGTCACGTTTGTAGCCATGTAGAAGAACTAGGCCTCAGGTTTTGGATTCAGTAGATAAATTAAGTTACAGACCCTTTCCAGATTAATGGAATCAACGCCATTTTTTTCAAGGAGGATGGAAAGTTTCTGTGTTTTGATCTTTTTGCTTGAGAAACTATGCGTTTGATATCATCGTCTGAAAAGCAGCTTCTCAATTTTTTTTTATTATATATTTTTTAATATATATTTTATAAGTATTTAAAAAATTTATTTAAAAATTTAGATAGTGTAAAAAAATTTTACGTAATAAAATTTTTTTATTATATATTTTTATTTTTTTAAAAATAAAAAAATAAAATTTATTTTCTAAAAAATATAAAAATATTTTCTATTCCATAAACAATTCCAAACGCACTCTAAACAGTAAGAATGGTACAAGCAACTATGATAGGTCATGAATATGATGCTTTTATATTTTTTCGAAGATTATATATGTAAGGCGATACTGGTTTCTCTTTGATAGAAACTTGTTTACATTAATATTTTTCTCTATTTACTTCAAGCTTTCATCAAATTCCACTTTTCAAATAAAGAAGCTCTACAGGGAAAGGAAAAAAAAAAAAGCAAAACCAAAAGCTGCATCATGTTAGAAGTGGAATCTCCTCTTGATTCTTTCCAGCAGTTCCGCTGAGGAAAGACGGTCTTGCTGCTTTGTAATAGAAGAATGCCATGATCTTCGACCACTCTTCTGCCGTCCTAGCAACTGAAACTTAATGTGTTATACGCACTCAGGCATGATACGGAGCAACGGTTACAAATACGGAGCAGATTGGAAAATGGTATACCTTTTTCACGGTACAATATCTTTCCTGCTCTAGTGAAAAGTACTTCTGGGAAGGTTGATACTTGAAGCGCATCGACTAGTTCATCATCAACCACAGCATCAACTGCAGCGCACTGTTGTGGTTTTTTTTGTTCGAGTAGAAAATTGCATTGCTAATCTGTTAGGCCATAATAAGAAAGAAAAGATAAATAACAGGAGGGTGTCTCAGTGTGTATTTCTTACTCTAGGTGAAGGAAGTCCGCTATCCCAATACATTTTGATCGCTTTCTCCAATTCGTGCCTAGCTCTTACGTTCTCCTGAGGCCTGCCAAGAAAAACAGAGGGAAAAAAACTTGGGAGCTTACAAAACATTACCGTATACCTCAATTTGAAAAGAAAAAGCGCAAAACTTGGATGAAAAGATCATGTATAAATCGCTTCATGGCTCCAAGAAATCTATGACGGTTTGGAAAATATACCATCAAACTTGCATCTCAACTGATCAAAATTTACAAACAAGCGAATATAAAGATTTATGTATTTAACAGTTTCACTACAATGTCATGACTTGGCGCACAGACGATTCGATCACTGAGAGCAAGTATGCAAATGAAAAATAAAGATAAAAACTTTTTTTTAAAATCATATGGCTTATGTAAATACATGCGTTATTTATAAACGTTTTCAAGAGATTCGTGAACCCATTTACAAACATATCTAAAATATTGTAAACTCCAGTTGAATTGGCTGCATATGGCAGCATGCGTGACGTTTCAATTGGAACTGTTAATGAGTGATTAAAATTTCAATTATGAACATGAAGAAAAAGCGCTCGTAATATTTTCTGTGTCGTTCCTAGAATGTTTTATTTTAAGTTGCTAGGTTACCCGTAAGTAATTATTGTTTATTGGCCAGAAGATAACAATTCTGCTCAGCTTATCGTTTCAAATTCTATACTTTCTAAGTTTCAACAAATTCTGTCAAGATTTGACTAAATTCAAGACTAAGTTTTTCTATCTAAAATATTTGATAAGAAGAATAAATGTTATCATCACTATTTCATGGATAGCATGGAAACAGTGTAGGTATGCATAGAGCTCTAATTTTAGCTCCAAAGTAACTTAAGGGCTTTATATTGGTTTTCCAAACCACATATAGCATCAAATAAACAGTAAATGGAGCAAAGGCGTGCAACAGAAATGCCTAGGAGAACTGACCTCTTGTAGCGATTATGCACTAGAATAACAAGCGGATTGAAATCCTTGAAGACATAATTCTCCCAATCCCTCTTCGTAATATCTCTGATCGGCTTAATGTAGTTGTCATCCTGCCACACCATCTCCCTATCACTATCATAGTCGTCATCAGCATTATCCTTATCTTTCTTCACATTCTTGATAGTGATTTTGTCAAAAAATTGATCGAAGTTGAAGCCCCACCCTTCTGCATCCTCTGGCCAATCGGGGTCTTCTTCATCAACAACCAGCGGGTAGTCTTTAAGTAGTTTCTGCATCTTGATCCTTCTCTTTACCGGGTCAGACTCCTCTTTAACATTTGGTGTTTTCGCAATTACTTCTCTAATTTTTCTTCTGAATTCTGCTCGTTTTTCAGGTGTCATAAGCATTGCCATATAGTCATCACTGTCCTCTTCGTCACTGCTGTCGGAGTCATCTCCATCATCCCTATTGTTGCCCAGGACCAGTTCATCAGCCTTGGAGGCTTTCACAATCTTCTCATATGCAATACATGTAAAGTAAACAAACCTTAATGTTGAAATGCTTGCTTTGAAGAGCAGTAATACACATATAGAGAGTGATAAAAGAGAAATCTTTACCATATTCAATGAAAAAATCCCGCTTTTTGTTGACGATGATTTGAAGTTGAACTCCTCATTTGTCGTACGGTGAAAAGATTGAAAGTAATGTGAAGAATGCTGTAAAGAGAACTGTGTTCTCTCTCTTACACATTTTCTCATAACACTCAACCTCAAATAATTTGGAACAAGACCTCTGTTTGCAGAAGATAAACTGAAGCTTGGAATATTCTCATTTCTCACTGGGTAGCAAGGTTTGAAGCATTGTGACAAAGATAACAACAACGGAAAGCCGGTGTCCTTTCTGGGACATTTCGTCGGACAAGTGAAGTTCAACTGAGGTTGTAGAGCCATGTTGGAAGAAATTATGTTAATTACAACCCAAAATATCTTCAGGGGTTCCCACAAGTAGAGAAATGGTATTAAAATTCTACTCGAGATTGAAAAGCAACACAACCTTATCTTTTAATATTCTAATGTTGGGAATTATTTTGATGTATAAATGCATAGAAAATTCTTGTGAGTTATCACTGTTCTAGAAAGCGAACATTTGACCAGGTTCAAATTCACCAAGGAGCTTTAAAAAATGGGGAACTCGAAGCAAACTCAGCTTTAGAAATGTTACCGCACGGTTCAAACTGCAATCCAATACAAGGTAAGAACAGCTTACTACACCAAAATAATAGGAATTTGAAAATTGTCAGCGCCGATTATCTCAAAAGAAGTCAATGTCTTCATTAACATAAGCAAGACGCAAATTGTTTTTCAAGAAGTATTACTCGAAAATTGAATATGAACAAGTTAAAAGCTGTTGCTTTGCATATGTAATTATTGTGAGCAAGGCAATAGGTAGTTTAGGTTCCAAAAAGAAAGTTCTTTTATAAACCAATGGATAAGATAACCTAAGTCAGACAAGTACAAGATTGTTTGCAAGAAATTTTGAAGGCAAGAAGAGTCACTGCATAACTCAACCTTAAAAACAAAAAGGAAACAAAGAAATGAGAAAGATTAGTGGCCTAGAAGTGGTATGCATCTCCTTCTCTTGCTGTGTTAAATTGCTAAAGTAAACTTATTACCTTTGGTGAGAACTATCTTCGGTACATCAACTGTAGAAATAATAAATTGCTAATCTTTATGACATGATGTGGTTATAAAGAAGAAGAATTGAATGTAGTTTTTTAAACCTTTGTTTGAAAATACAATTCTTCCTTACTATAGAAATGTAATTATTGATTGTAGTGTCAATAATGCTTAATAATCAATAAGACACTAAGAATAGCATTCTTTGAAAGGAAGAAAACATTTGAAAGTCTTTTGTCTTAAGAACAAATAGAAAACTTACAGAAGTGGAAGAAACTCAGTACATAATTCTAAGTAAAAGTTGATAAGCTGTTCTTGATGCCTTTACCTAGCCTTGCCGTTGTTAAAGAATAGCTTAGTCTCACATTACTTATCAATGGTCCTGAAATGATATTAATAAATATTTGGACTCACTCTTATCATTGCCAATTGGTTTTATAAAAAATTCTAAGTTTGTCACTTGTATCAGAGCAGGTTGGACCGGATCGGTTCAAAATGTGAGTTAAATCTAACTTATTATTCATATTTATTTAGGACCTTTATGGTCCAGTTCTTTGTAGGGCAAAAATAGCCCGCTTCATTTCAGGACAGGTAATTCTTTTCATTCAAAGGACAGTTGTCCGCTACATTTTAGGACAAGTAATCAATTTCATTTCAGGGTAGATCGTCTACTTCATCTAATTTATTACAGAGCACGTAGCCCACATCAATTTAATTATTTAAAAAAAAAAAACACTGATAGAGGGCAAGTATTAAAGAATAATTTAGTCCCATATTGCTTATCAATGGTCCTGAGATAATATTCATAAAGACTTGGGCTCATTCTTATCATTGCCAATTGGTTTTGAAAAAAATTCTAAATTCGTCACAGCCGTAAACTTAAATAGAGCAGCGACAAGAAGGAGGCAGCATGCGTTCTTAATGCAATACAAGCTTTAAGCTCTTCCTAAGAAAGTGCAGCCTGTAGATGCATGCACACCCGCCCAAGGTGGTTGCAGATAGCATCAAGTGCACACCCACCCAAGGTGCAAAACCTGATGGCTAAAGTTTTCTATATGCTCTGGGTTGGGATAAAGTCATGCCCAGGTCTAGTTTGGGTTCTAGCAGCAACAGGAACAAGTTCTCGAGTACAGAACAATAGTGCAAGTGAGAAGGATTTGATGGACTTGTCTGGGGCACTTGGGTCTGATCTGTGAGTGCAGTCATATTGTTCTGGTTCTGGTCAGTCACAACAGCAGCAACAGAAGCAAGTGCCCGACCCTTGTGTTCGGCAGGTAAGAAGACTTAGCAGTTGCACCAACAACATGGATTGCTAATGAATTGTCCTGGACACTTGGGACCTGACGCATGTGTGTCCCTAGTATTCTGGCTCTGGGCACGTAGGTGCACATCCGTAGGAAGTGTATCAATTAACGAAAACAAAATTATTTTGAGGCTTCTTCCTTCAAGAGTTCATCAATTATACAGGTCAAGAGTTGGTAGAAGAAAAGCACTGGAATTGAACTCAAGATCTTAATTATTCCTTGCAGAACACCAATCTTCTTCTCTTAAGCATTTTATCAAACATGTTGCAGTCATCTTCTGGTGGGACTGCAATGGAGCTCTCAAGCGCCCGAAAACTCGCCTGCAATACAAATACCTCCCTTATACTTATAACCAATCTAACGGTCTTCTTCTCAGCAGATATAATCATCATCATAAACCAACTGAAATCTTTTACGAAGATCAACTGGTCACAGAAGGCACAGCTCCATGCCACAGGGCTTCTCCGGTGAGCTTTTCGTTGATGAAGAAGAAGATTATGGTGAACAACCGAGGCTGGTAATTGTAGATTTGAGATGTTTAGGAAGATTCAATTTTCTCCAGATTCATCCGCAGAAGTTTGTAATAGAAAAAGGTTTTGCATAAGTTCTTTTTTTTTCTTAAAACACTTATTTATATCATAATTTACATAATTGTTCGACATTATTATTATTGTTTTTTATAAGTAAATTTAAATATTAAATTATAAAATGATTAATTATATTAACATTATTTGAAATTTATTTTTTGATGAAAAAATTACTACGAATATAAAGAACAAACCTTATGCCTAAAGGAAGCGTGGCAGAATCATAACTCGAGGTTCGATAATTTACCTCATGTATTTCAATTAGTATTCTAATTTTTATTTTTAACTTAATTTTACTTTTATTAAACTTATTTAGTAAAATTTACTTTAATATAATTAAAAGAAAGAGAATATATCAATTATAATTCATTTTATTAAAATTTATTTACAAAGCTATTTAATTAATAAATATCATAATTATTTTTTAGATTCACTTTTAAAATACAATCAAATACGAAAAATATTGTCAAATTCATCTCCTTAAAAACTTGTTTTTTCTTTCATATTATATTGCTTGTAAAGAAAGATATATGTTGGTTAGACGCTTCTAGCTTACCAAAACGAAACAAAATCTTATCACAAACGCATATAAACAAATAGTATGAAGAAACAAGTTACTCGCCCAGCTATTAAAATTTGACCCATTTAGCACAGAAAAAGTCAAAATCCTTAGCTGACAACTTAAAACTTTCATGTTCTCAAGATCATACCTGCCACCTTGACTTTATCTATAAGGATGAAGAACCATCGCATGTATAAAGTAAAATCAAGAAGTCCTCTTCTATGGGGTGTAATCGATCAGGCATTTAGCCATACTGCTTCAAACACCTAACATCTTCAGTTTTATTGGATGGTAATCAAGCCTAGTTATAGTTGCTTGAGATTCAGTAGAGCTAACTAGTGGAGGGTTAAGTGTGAACTGCTTGAAGTTCTCCAAAAGACGCATGCAAAAGTCAAGATTCAAGCAGCCCTCTAGAAGCAATTTAGAGTGTCTACCAAATCCAGAGAACTCACTAAGACATTGTCTCATGAAGTCTCAGAATAGTACAACCTTAAGATACACATATGTAAAGTAATGCCATAATATCATCTACAGACAGGATTAAGGATCAAAGTTTAATCGCTCCATATTGGTAGTCATGCTCAGTAGAAAATACTATTCAATTAACTTAAAAAAGTTGGAAAAGAAGATAGCTCTCAGTATCCAGAAATTGACAGGGTGCTTACCGCTCCATGAGCTGCTTGCTGTTGATTTGCATCTGATGTGACGGCCCAAAGTTTTGGGCAATCATCACTCAAAGCAACGACCTGCATCAATCTGACTGCAAATATCAATATGGCAGCTTGTCGGTGACTTTCTAGCACCACAACAAGCATTTCCAAAAGCCCACATTGAGAAATTCAAAAATTCCAACAAAAAAAATCCAAAATTTTTTTCTAATTCTAATATGTATTGTTTTCTTTTCTATAGTTTGAAGAACGAATATCAAAGAAAAAAAGAACTTTAAATCTTTTCTGTTTTAATTGCAGGATTCAAACCCAGGACCCTTCTTAAACAGTGATACGATGCGCACAGCTGTGTAGATATCAATTTTTTTTCGACAACTTCACAAGCTTTGGGGCCTCTGGAGAAGAATGAAACCTTGAAGCTCAGGAAAATAATTCGTCCAACAATCACGGCAAATTCAAAATTTTCTTTAAAAAAAAACCTCAACAGACTGCCCGTAAACCTCGCAGCCTTTAAGAATATGAAAATAAGCCCTTAATTATTCTTTATTATTATTCCAGCAAGACGTCGATCACTTGATTGGAATAAACGAAACACAAAAACTAGAAGAAAATGTAGACGGACAGTGTGCAGACTCAGCGGAGAGATGAAATTAGTAGTCGGAAACTGACCAGAGTGGTGAAAACAGAACGTGTAGAGCAGAAAAACTAACCAGAGAGAGTAGTCGGAGAGCGGCGAGCAGAGAGCCGGAACGGAGGGCAGAGAGCTGGACAGCGGAGAGCAGAAGATGGAGAGTAAAGAGCCGAAGAGGGGATGCTCGTCAGAGAACGCCAGCGAGCTTGTTGGAGATTGGAGATCGGAGATCGCGAACGAAATGAAATTAGGGACTTTTAGGAGTCGAGCGGCTCAAGCAGGTAGATAACAAGTAAGGTTAGGCTGTTAGGACTTACACTGTTAGGACTTGGTTAATTGCAGAACGGGTCTGAAAGGGTCATACCGGATTGAGACAGATTAATTACATAAGTGATCTATTTGTAGATTCGAACTAATTTTTGGTTCGGGTTGACAATTTTCGTGTCGATTCAGATGGTTCGGTTCGGATCTGTCAATTATGACTTTTTCAGAAAGTAAAGATTTTACAAAAATTATTTATCTCACTGATAGTGGGTAACTATATATTTGTTTCGAATACTAAATTTTATTTTTGCACTTCAAAATTTTTATTCAACCACTTTATATATTTCAATTATTATTCGAATTTCATTTTTATTTTCACATCAAATTCTACTTCAATCAAAATTTTATTCTAAATTTTAGTTTTTTTGTCTAGTTCAAAAAATCCTCTTAATATTTTGGTCTTGTATCAGTTTCATATCTTTGTTTTTACTACACGTATTTCAATTATTATTCTAAACTTTACTTTCATCGAGCTTCCTTCTCATCGAACTCTATTTCGTAAAACTTATTTATACGTATTTGAAACACGCCCTAAATATAGCTAAAGGTCAAAATTAGTGCCTCTGTGATTGGTTTTCCTTGAATACTTTTTAAAAAGTCTTTTAAAAATAAAAAATATTTTTATTTTTATTCTATTTCCAAAATAATAAATAATATTATTATTATATATAATGCTTAATTTTTTTATATATTTTAAAATTTTAACTAAATCTAATGAAATATTATATATAATCTAATAAAAATATAAAATAAAATAAAATAATGAAAAGTATTTGATAAATACTTCCAAACTAACCCTCAGTTTGAGATTGTTGGAAGCGCTTTGTCATCGTCTGATTGACATTCAGTCTGGTTGTCGTAAGAACAGATATTTTGCTGAAAGTCTCAACAAAAGACTTGGACGCATAATATTTAACAATAATTATAACTATTTATTAAAATTTTATTTTAATTATTAATTTATTATACAAATAATTATATATCATAAAATTATATATATATATATAGGAGTATTATAGAGCACCGTTTCATTTACATTGTTCCAAATTCAATTTAATTTAATTAGATTACAAATCGATCTTGATCTGCTCTCTTAATAAAAAAGCAACATATATGCTTTTAAATTTTTTTATTTTTCTGCTATTTTAATAAAAAAAAGGGATGAAGTTCGATTCGTAATTAAATTGAACTAATTTTATCACAAAAATTGTACCTCATATATTTTATGTATAATAGTGGAAATTAAATTTAAAATATTATAAATAAAATGGTACCCCATGGTACTCCTAAAAATAAAAGTACTTCTATTCCCATCCACATATGTCTAATTTTAATTATCTTTTAATTTAAGATTCAAAGTTATTCTTTGAAATATTTTAAAATAAACTCATTTAAAAAAATTGTTTTTTAAACACTCAAACATACTCCGCACGACATCAGTTACTGATTTGAAATAGTATCTAATACAGGGACCAGTACAGAAGATGCAAGTATATAAAGGCTACTGCCTCTGCAGCAGATTAATACATTCTATAGTACAATCTCTTAATACCATATGGTACAATGAAACGAGTACAAAATTCCCTAACATCAAACAGTAATGCTGGCTCCAGGACAACCGGTGGGTGGAAATGTATCAGTTTCCAAGTACACTTCTCTTCTTAGCAGTGTTCATGTAAGGTCTTATGACCCATTCATTTTGAGCTTCATTCTGATCAACTGTTCCAAGCTTGATCTATAACAGAGATGAGATATGACCAGTTAAACGTCATACAAAGGAGGAATCTTCCAATATTGCGAAGAAAGCACTTATTAATTAGTAAAAATTTTGTTACCTGATAGAGTCGCAACTCAAAACGAGGACCAACTTCCCTTAATTCAACTGATTTGGGACCACCACGTTTTTCATATACATGATGTCTGGTGAAAGAAAATGGACGAAGGAACTTATATGGAGTGCTCACTCTCTCAAAAATTACATTCAAGAAATAATTTTTGTAATATACTGAGATATACTCGTACATTCAAACCAATGAGACTAACATAACACCAACATAACACCTACCTGAATGAGATGTAATCTGACTGGTTAGCAAATGTAATGATTCGTTTAGAATCTGGCTTAGGAACAGGGAAAAGATGCTTGAGAATGTTTGCTGTTCTTTCTCCTAGCTGCAAAACAAAATCTGTATCAGAATCTTAGACAGAGGTTTTTCAGGCACAAAGAAGAAATTCATTGAGAAAAGGATGAGATAGCCAACTTCAAAGAAAGCTATTGCAGATGAATATTTGAGAGGATTCTTTTTGCACAAAATACTAAATGGAGTAAAGAAAGATATATGAACTACTAACATGCAAAATTAGCAACCAACTGAATTATATGCCATCTAAAAGAATGACAATATAATGCGACATAATTGGATAACTGGCTTGATGATGTTCTCATCTGGTTCCAGTTGAGCCGTCAATTGTCTAATCGTACATGTCCACTAATTTTGGTGCTTTCAGATAATAAAAGTCTGGAGAACATGGCTTATTTATTTTTTCTCTTCCCAAGTTCTTTTCTCTTCTTTTCTTTTAGAGTTAAACCAGCACTGGTGGTGTCTTGAACCCTCAACCACTTCTTTTGGAGAGTGAGATAGAATGACCTAGTCACCCCAACCTTGAGTGCTTGGCTGATACATAAACCAGCACCGCCGATGACTTGAACCCTCAACCTCTTCTTTTGGAGAGGGAGATAGATGCCCTAGCAGCCCCCACCCTAGTGTGCTTTTTTTCCCAGTTAGTAAGAATATTATATGCATGTATATTCATGCAGAACAGATACTAGTGCTATAAACACCCAGAAGTTGAACCTCACTGATAACCAGGAAACCAATTACCAGTTTAGTGCGAAGAATATGTACTTGTAATATGCATGCAGGTAAGATATCAGCGCTACACACCAAAAAGCGGGAACTTGTTGATTAAAAAATACCAGGAAACCAGTTTATGTTATAATGACGAAACACAATAATACCTTCAACTCCTAAAGTGTTCCAAGTTTTGTATGAAAGTAAGGTATCTCAAGATTTCATGACTCCTACAGTGTCCCGAGTTACATATTTATTGGACATTTCTGTTGTTTCTACCAAACAAAGAACAAATGACATCGATAATAATGTTTTAGTGTTCGCATATAGTACCTTTGTCGAGAAATTGTGGAGAATTAAATGTGGATAAGCCTCTGACATTTTCCCTACAGCTTTTTTGTCTTTAATATCATGCCTTGTCACCTGCAAATTCATGAACACAACTTGAATAACTATTGACTAAGTATACCTGCTAAATTGCCAACTGCAAACAGTATCACATGATCATCCATGTGAAACGAAGTAATAGAGTACTCCGTAAGAAGTCTGAGCATTTAACCATCACCAAGATACAAGATTCCGAAATACATACCACATTGAGCAAACCAAAGTATGCGGTTGGACCAAATGGTAAATGGCATACAATCAAACCATCTGGAACGCCACGATGTTCATGAACTAATACAACATCTGTGAAATCATGTGCACGGGAAGTTTCAATGATTTCAGCAATCACCTGGAAGAAGAGCATACGGAAACAATAACAGCATAAGAACAAAGGTAGACTGTGGAAATTTATTGAGATGAGGAAAAGAAGACCATTTTTAATTTGAAAAAGAAAAAGACAAAAAGTAAAATGTCGGACTCAAGGATTCTCATATTTCCCGAGATTTTTTACTTTTTGTAAAAAGAACCACCACTATTAGATCTATGTCATAATACATGAGATCCTTGAAAAGGACCTCTTGTTTACTTAATTGAATAGTGAGCTTAATCTTGCCGTTGTCTTGTAAAAAACATGACGGTTCTTTCCATAACATATAACTTGTGAAACCACTTGCATGTACTCATCTTCCTGTACTATAAAAAGCAAAATGTCACAGCCAAAACAAATGACCTGACTAAACACACCATTTTAGTGATTTAGGTATGATGCACCTTGGCACTTGCCTACACTACATTCATCCAAGAACATTGAGCTTAGAAGATAGCTTGAAGCAGCATAACATAGTTATAAGGACTAGAAAATCTATTGGTCATAATTTGAAAAAGTGCTAACAAACAGCCAACAGTTTACTGACTATAAAAAGTATAGCTGAGAATGAAAGAGTGCTAAATCTAGCCAACATATCGTACACTTTGCAAAGAGCTAGATTGCCTCTAATTCTGGACATTTGGAAATTCAAATACGAAATGCCTACTAACAAAGCCTTATTATGAATGTACTGCCAAATAATGCACAAAGCATTGTGTACTACAAACTTGAAATATGGTTTTACATGTACTGAAAAGAAAATGAGGACACATTTAGGTGTTACTTCATTAGTACCAAGCACCAAAATATAAGCATCATCATAAACCATTTTCTCAGAGTTTTTTTTTTAAATATTGTAGGCTAACAGTGAGTATCACGCATTCGTAATAAGTTTAACTAAATTAAAAAATATCTTATTAAGGAAAAACTGGCAACTAAAAACAATGAAGATATCATCATGCAACTAGAATGATTAGGTATCTACCAACCTGGCCACCACGGTTCATTCTTGTTGAGTTAGGAAACACGAGCTTTAGTTCCTGAAATATTAACATTTTAAAGGTTATATAAAATTCCAAACTAAAAATAAAATAAATTAACTACAAAGTCAAGCTCGCATAAACTACCTTGACAAACTGGGTTAGAGGTGCACTTGGATTACGAGATGTGGTCAACAAGATTTTTGGGTCCTTTTCAGCAGTATTGGCGTACTCATCATCAATGAGTGACCTTGGAACTAAACCATGGTGAAAGAAAGTAGAAACATGTCAGCATATGCTATAATCAGCACGTCATTGTAACCAGAAAGGACGTAGGTTTTCAACCAGACAATTAAGACTTGCTAACATCCACCATAGCATAAACAAAGGCAACATCAGGTATTCACCCACAAAATTCAAAAATGAAACAGTTTCTTTATCAAACATGTGCAGAACCAACTATTCTAACACAATCATGTACGAATAGTGGTACTTCAGACAGAATGATAAAGAAAAATGATGACCTGCAGTATGCTCATCCTCAAGGTCAATCTCCTGCCGTAATGCAGCCTCCTCATTCCGAAGCTCAGTAGGAATGGGCTTTCCCTCTGCAGCATCAACACAACCAATCAATAACTTCAATACAAAAAGAAACAATAAAATCAGCCATACCTAGAGCTCTAAAACTCCAACAAATAGCCCCAGTTTTTTATCAGGGGCATTAAATTTTAACAAAGCTTGGCTGGCAACTTTAACCGAATCAATCAAAACCAAATCCCACAAACGAAAATTGGATTCTAGAAGGTTTAAACCTGCGAGAGCTTCGCTAATCTTTCGTTTCTTCTCGTACAACTCCCTCTCTTTCCCTTCGAGACTCTTTCGATACAAATATTCTCGCCTCAATCTCGTGTTCCGCCGCAGCATCGCCGCCGTCTAACTCTTTGATAGCTAGAAATCCTTCAATTATATATATCAAATCTTTCTGATTGCTCCAAACCAATTATCCCGATTCCTTCCGAATCAGAGAATGGTGTTGTAGGTTTCGAAGAATTCAATCGAATGAACCCAATGGTCTCAACTTCGTTTTTTCTTCAACTTCAAAAATTAGGCATTTAGGGTTTATATTTTCTATCTAACAAGAAAGGTCCCGTGTTATCCTATTTTGTATTATCAGCACCCTAATTTTTATTCTCAAAAGCTTTTACAAACCAAACCCAAGTCAAAACAATCAAGCACTTTCACTGTAGGTGCGTTTTTTTTTTCCTTGAAAGTAAATTTTTAGAATAGAGTTTTTAAAAATGAATTATTAGAAACAGTATCGTTTTAGAAATAAGTTAGAGTTTTTGGGTTTTTTTTATAAGGACGTGTTTCAAATATAAATAATTAAGTCTCGTAAAAGTGAAAAGTATGAACTTGAATTTTTTTAAAAATAGGATAAAAGTGATATTCAATTTTTATATTTTAATAGAATTCTGAAGTTGATTGAAAATGGAGTTCTGATTTTGCGTTTCATTATTCTTAGAAATGAATTAAAAATGAAGTTCAGTTTTTGCATTTTAATTTTACTTAAAAGTTAGAACGAAAATAAATTAGAAGTAAATTTTTTTATATTTAATAGTTACAAATATAAAAAATAAAAATACTAAATTTTATTAACTATTTATTATAATTTAACTATACTATATATATATATATATATATATATATAATTTAATAATTTTTCAACATGCCTAATTAATAAAATATTTATATATTATACAATAAACTTATCATATAATATTCTAATAATAATAATAATAATAATGCAAATTGTGAACTTAAGTTTAGAGTTGGAATCAAATATCTGATAAATCTGACAAACGGATAAACAAGCCATTGTCCACATGTACCAAAGCCAACCAAACCGAGCCTGGTCACAACTTTATACAGCATGTAAGCAACTAACCATCCCCTCCCTCCCTTCTCTCTTTCTCTATTTTCTTTCTTTTCTCTTTTTTTCTCTCTATGCTTTGTCCTGTGTATTTGTTGTTGGAATTTTTGTTTAATTTTTTTATATTGCTTCATTATTATTGATCTGTGTTTTTTTGTCTCGGGAGCTTTGCTTAAAACCAATATGAATTGGTGCTCTCTGTCGGTGTCCTCTGTTAAAACAGAATTTTCAAGATTTTTTTACTTCTGTATTTTCGCTAGTTTTTATGTTTCTGTGATGTAGGAAGTACTGGAGTAAGGAATTTTTGGAGCTTGCTGAGCCCAGGAAGGGGAAGAAATTGGAAAAGAAGAGCGTTCGGGAAGGGAAAGAAAGTGGAAGGGAGGGACTGCAGTGACGAACGTTCAGAGAGGAAAACACAGTAAAAGAGCATGGAACCGAATTCCGCTCGTGTGAAAGTTTCTAGTTCATGTGTGCAAATTAAACATGAGAATTCGGTGGAATTCCAGTTCTGACGGAAGAAACTGGAATTCCACCTACTTGAAACACGCCCTAATTGCAAGCGAGTTGGAAGTCATTTTTGTATTTAAAAATGAGACATTGAAAGTAAAATTAATTTATTTTAAATGTTTAATCTAATAACATTTATTTATTAATCTTAGAAAAAATAAAAAAATTTATATTTTGTAACTATTTAACTACACAATATTATTGTTATATTATAGTTATAATTATATATTATAATTTTTTCACAACATTTAAGATAATATAGATGTCATATTTTTTATTTTATATATATATTTATTACATAATTATAGTATTATAATAAATTTTAGTGCATAGTATAAATCTCTATTTATATTTATATTAAATTTTATCATATTAAAATTGTTTATTTTTCAAATAACATTTTTTCAATTTATACTAAAACTATTTTTGTTAATTTCTTCTTGAGACAAAAATAATTTAATTTTTAATTAATCAAATTATCAATATTGATTTAACTCAAATATTTTTTTAAATTTTCATACGTTTTCATCATCTTAAAAAGCATTACATAAATATCATATGCTTTTACATACAATTTGTAAAATTATTTCACAACTATAATAATATAATTACAATCTTCATTACACAACACATACACAACTATAATATATTACAATACTATAAATATAGTATCTAATATTATTTATATTACATAATATATATATATATATTATTTATAAATACATCGTGACTGTCGACACGCAATTTCGATGAATTTAAGGTCTGGCTAGAGGGGAAATTAAATTGCACAAAAAAAAACCAGCAGTAGAAGAATTAATTAGAAAATACAATGAAGTTATAAGTGTATGTTGACGATTGGGATCGGCCGATAAACGCGGAACAGGGAGCTGCATGAAATCACACATATAAACCAAAAATCGTGGAAAGTTGAGGAAAGGAAACACGTCAGCCGGATGAGAATGATGATTACCAAAAATCAGCGGTATCAAATTGCCGACGGAGACCTCTGGCGAAATCTATGGCTTTCTACGCGGCAATAAATGAAGCTCCAAAAGGCACAATTGAACAAGGAGTAATAAGAGAAGGGTGAGAAGGAAGCTCCAATGCTAACAACAGTTGGATAGCCGGCGAAATAATCGAATCGATAGTGACAGTGAGATCTTGCGTAAGCAAACGCAAGAGCACCATTGCACAATTTTGAGGAGCAATTAGAGCAGCGGAAAGAGAGATGAGGATGGTCGAAGGGAGATGGACTGAGTTCCGGCACTAAACAGACATGTCGTTGGGAGAAGACGTGAGTGTCGGCCGCGGGAGAAGATAATGATGATGGAATGATAAAACGTGACGTTAACAAGAAATAGAAGGACACCGAAGATAGGAGAGGAAGAAATCGACGTCGGAGGGGAAAGCAGCTCCAGCGCGATGAGCGGGTGGGGGGTGGTTGTCGGGAGAAGAAAGAAAAAAATTACAGTAAGGAGAAAAGTGGGGTGAAAGTGCTTGATTTTATGTTGAAGAAGTGAGTTGTATTCTGACAATGAGTTCATAATTTAAAAGAACATGAGAAGTAATTTTTCAGTAGAGAGAAGTGAGTTCTTTAGTAAAAAAACACATCCTCTCTCTCTAAAAAATGGCTGCTGCTGTTCTCTCTCGCCAACTTTTGAACACTTCAATCCTCAAACTTGTTCTTCTTCATTCAAATCTAAACAATCCACAACCTTGATCTCTTCTTCTTCTCTAAATTTCAAAAGAATTAGAAGAAGAAAGGAATCGTTCACTCCTCTCTCTCTCTCCGTACCGTGGTGGGATCGTTGCCGCAATCATCAGCCTATCCGTTGCAAGGCGACACCTTTGAACTTCGATCTCTCCATTGCTATCTTTAATGCAAATGCTCTCGCTATGGCGTTACCGGAGCCGATAACTTATAGACTATTTTAAAGAATTTTTCATGTTTAGGTTTCTGAAGTTGTTGTGCATTATTAGATATCGTAGGCTCCGGAGAAATACAATCTCTACTTCTTTTCCAAACTTGATTCTAGAAGTGCTTTCATTTATTGTAGGAAACAAACCATTACTTTGGAAAATATTTACCAAATACGAAATTGCAAAATAATTTTTCCATAAGTAAAAGTTCCCAACCCATGCTTTCAAACTAAATTCCAAAGAATGCACTGTTAGGATGTGCTTGGCATTACTTATCATGTATCTTTCACTCTTTCATTTTATTTTATATTTTTAAATAAATTTTTTATAATATTTTATAAAATTTATGTAAAATTTTAAAAAATTATAGAAAATCATATATTGTAAGATTTTGATATTATTTATTTTTATTACTATTTTTAAATAAAAAAATAGAGCTTATTTTTGGAAATAAAATAAAAATATTTTTTGTTTTAAAAAACTCTATTTCGTAATTAGTTTTGTAGTGATGCGTAGTGTTCGGCTGATCGTGCAAAACCAAATCGATCTGAATTGTCCTGAAGAATGTGAGTACAAGCTTCGAAATGGTGTAAAATATCAGGCACCTTTATTTTATTTTTTTGTGTCATTGTAAAGTCACATACCTTAAGACATGCTATATATATTATGAGCGGGAAAAACTTTTAGACAAGATGGAGAGAAATATAATAGGAAGATCGAGTAGGAAAAAAGTGGTGGAACAATAATGAACAAAAATGAGAAATATAAAATAGAGCTTCTAAGAGACTAATTAGTACGAAAAATCGGTTAGCTAAAGCGGGAAACCAATGAAACTTACATTTTTACCTACACGTCTCCGTCTTAACTGAGCTATCTTTGCAAGATGAACTTCACCACAGTCTCATATAAACCGCCAATCCATCCGGCTGCAAGTTATTTCCATGAAATTCACTTGCTCAATCTTTTAGACTCTCCTAATTTTTCTCGTGTGCACTACATGACACTTTTAAAAGATAATACCGAGAAGACGTCCATCTAAGCACTTTTTTTTCCGGAGCACACCCCGCAATCAATATAATGTTATAAAGACTTCTAACTTTACAAGAGTTTAGCTTAGAATCACTCTCAACAAGTTACAACTCAATAAAATAAGAAAGGATTGAAGAAGGGAAATTGTGAATTAACTTATCTTCCTACCTTGGGGTTTCCTTCTTATTGTCATCTTGATTCATGGTCCTATTAATCTGAAATTCTGTCAACATGTTTAGACTCATATTTTTTCATTCCAAATTGTTGATATTAAATTTAGATCAATCTGCACAATTATTGGATTATTCTTCGACCACTGTTTAATCCACCTCAAGGATGCATAATTAGACTATATGCCAACAATGACCTTAATCAACAACTACTCCTATAATGATTCGAAGAATTGTTCTTCAACCTCTATTCGACCAATATTGGTCAAACAACAATCATTATTCATACTTTATTTGACCATTATTCAAGTAGTGGTGGTTTAATTATCATTAATAGATATATGGTAGAATAATATATATTTACTAAAGAGGTTGAAATCGTGGTAGAATAATGATCGAATAATGTTGAAAAACATTAAATTCAATTGCTACTGCTCATAATACAGAACTATGAGTTAAAAATATACCCAAAAAATTTCAAATCAATTGGATTATTAGTCAATCTCTATTCGATCTCTTAATCAAGATGACAATAATGAGAAAATTTCTAAACCAGCAAGATTGTTTTGTGTTTTCATTATAATCAAAAGACTGGATTAAGGTTGCGCTGTCATTCACTACAGCTAAAATTTTGTCGGCATATTTTTATTTGTGATTTTTCTTTATGAACTGTGGAAATTAAATTTGAAACTTTTTAGGACACTATATTCGATCATTCTTCGACTACTGTTCGGCTAGTGGTCAAACAATGACTATGCTTGAACTTGTGATCAAATAGTGGTTGAAGAATGGTGTATTGATCGTTTGGGGTTATTTAAAATATGTCGGTTTTTTGAAAAAAAGAACTTGTTTTGAAACTTTTTGAAACAAAGAGTTTGTCTTTTTATCGAAAAATATAAAAATTTATGCACACAAAAGATTTTGTGGTGTACAATTTATCTATAATTTTAATTTTTTTTAGAATATAGTAAGAAATTTATTGGGGAAATAGAAATTATAATAGAGAAGTAACTTGGAACTTAATGCCAAAGAAGTACGTAGATAGTCCAAATCTAATCTCTACCGTCTATAATGAATTATGAGTTGGAATATCCTAACAAAACCTTAATTCAATTGGAATAAAAATCGATATCTATCCTACCTCTTACTCTAGATAATAATAAGGAGGAGCACTCTAAACAACAAGAATGCTTGTTTGTTGTATCTTGAACAAAACACATGATAGAGATCTATTCGTATTACAATTAAGCTGAAGTATTTGTAACACATTATTAACTCGTAATCCTTCATTATGAACTGCAGTTATTGGAGCTCGACACCATTATTTCATATTTTTTGTGTTAGTCGGTAAACGAATTACCAACCAGTTTTTTTTCGACGGTTTACCGACCATGCTCCTTTCAGTTGGCAAAGTACTTTGCATACTAGAATGTGACTCTTACCGACCATTTTATTCAGTCAGTGATGCTGTTATTTATAGTAGTGACATGAAAGTCAATGATGTTACATACAAAGCTTTTTTTGAAAATTCCTACGCCTAGCTAGCTACTAATGAGCCCTTTTATAAGAGATAAGCAACTATGTGATCACTCGTTTTCAATTAAATCCATTAAATTTTAGTAGCTCATCAAGCATAATCTCTAACATGAACGATAAACTTAGGGAAGCTTCACACTAGGAGTGTCACTGCCCTTTGTGAGCTGCTCCAAGAAGAAAATTTGTTTCACTTAGATATGAAGAGCTCATTCATGTAATTTATAATCCTTTACACATCGCGGCATCATTCGGCATTAGATTTTGCTAGAGAGATTCTCATTCATAACCCTGAGCTAGCATGCAAAGTAGGCGCTAGAGGACTTTCTTCGCTCCATCTTGCTTCTTCTCATGGCTACTTGCAAGTGGTGAGAGAGTTGCCGCAAAGTGAGGCAATGAGCTTGCTTTTTTGCAGGACAAGAATGGATTTCTCGCTATTTATTACACTACAATCCAAGGCCAAACTAAAATCTTGAAAGAGCTCGTGGGTGCAAATACGAACACTATAAAAGTTCTCAACTACGGAGGTGACAGCACGCTGCACTTAGCTGTTGATCAAACTCTATTGAAATGGCCCAGCTATTAGTTAACTGGATGGATGATAACTTCCTCAACTTAATGATTATAGGACTAACACTGGCCTGCATCTTTCCCATAGCTAGTAAGTAGCTAGCTCCAAGTAGAACATATATATACACGTTACTTTTTAGTTGAAACTTATATTTCAGAAGAATTCATTGCTAAAACAATTTTTTGTACTTTTGTTTGTTATGTGGTTATAGAAAATAAATCACTATGAGCAAGGTAGCGGCGGTGTTGGATGACCGTGGAGAAAACAATGGTTTGACGCTATTGGATGTAATGCTAGACATCTCCATGAAGTTAAACAACTTTGTACTAGAAGTAAAACGAGTTACGAGCATGTTAATAAATTTTCAACTCAATTAAAATATGAATCGATCTACATTCAGTCTCTTGAGAATTACGATGGTAAGAAAACAATATTGGTACTTTTAGAGTTTTCCTTCTTATTTTCACCTTGATCAAAAGACTGATGAAGCTCATTAATGTTTTGATGAGGGTAAATTTTTGTCAAAGTATTTTCAACTCATATTTCCCATTCTGAAAGCTAGAGATTGAATTTGAAGTTTTTCACTACATTCTTTCATCATTGTTCGACCAATTGAAAAAAAAATAGTTATTGTTCAATAATTGGTCGAATAGTGGTCAAAAAATATCTAATAATAGCGTAGAGAGCTTACAATTCAATATACACCCATCAAAACAAAGCACTACGAGTAAGAAGCACGTTGACAAAAGTATAAATCCGTTGACGCCTTGATTAGGATGACAACACGCAAATAATTATTCTGTGATAGAGCTTCCTACTTCTTATCATTTAATCAAGAAAATGGATGAAGATCAATTCATATTCAATTGAATTGAAATTTTGTCAATTTTTTCGCTCATATTTCTTCATTCTAAAGGATGGAGATTAAATTCAGAGCTTTTTATGCAATTATTTGATTATTCATTGGCCACTATTTAACCCTCCTAAAAGATAAAGTATTGAAACAAATGTTCTTTAATCGACCACTTTGTGAGTAATGGTTGAATAATAATTGCAATTCGATCTCTATTAGACCACTTTTCTATCAATGTCTGTATACTAATTATTATTCGAGAATTTCTTGACCGTTATCTGAATAATAATTACCATTCGACTATTGTTCGAGCAAGGATCATTATTCCATATTACAATAAGGATTAAAAAAGGGTGGAATAATGGTCAAATATTGGTCGAAAAATGATTTTTATTTGAATAATAGCGGAATAGTAGTCATTATTCGAATAACGATTAAAAAGTGTTCAAATAATGATCTGCATACGAATATCAAAATTATCTAGTAGTGGTCGAATAACGATCATTATTCAACATTTATTTAACCATTATACTAGTGGTGCTGGATTAATGGTCGTTGTTCAATCTATGACTGAATAACGTATTTGAGAGGATGAACAGTAGTCGAATTATGAGCGAAAAACCATAGATAGCCTAAATCGAATCGCCACCGTCCATGTCGAAGAATTATGAGTGTGAAATGCATTGATAAAAGTTTAGCTCGATTGAATTATGAAATATTCTCTATCCAATCTCTTGACTAAGAAAACAATAGGGAGGAAAAATTTTCCAACCAACAAATTGTTTTCATCTTGTCATCTTGATTAAAATATTGTATAACAGTCGATTCGTTGTCTAATAGAGCTAAAATTTTGTCAATGTACTTTTGACTTGTAAGTTTTCATTATCAACGGTGTAGATTATATTTGATGCTATTAAATCACTATATGGTCATTCTTAGATCACTGTTTGACTAGCGGTCAAACAATAACTAATTTTCGACCATTAGTAAAATAGTGGTTGAAGAATAGCGTAAAGAGTACCAAATTCAATCTCTACTGATTTGTAATAAGGAACTATAAGTTAGAAATACGTATGTTGATAAAGTTTTAAATCAATCGTACATGAATCAATCTTTATGCGGAGTTTTGGTTAAGATGAAAATAATGAGACAAACTTCAAACAGCAAGAATGTTTTCATGATGTCAATGAAAGATAATGAAAAACCTTTTGATCAGGATGAGATATCTGACTTACAAGCTTCGCTTGCTAAAGTTTGTGAAAAATAACGAAAGACTTGATGTCATATTTGGATTTTTTAAAGGAATCTTTAGAAAGAAGGTATTGGCGTTATTCCTATAGCAAAAGGGGGACTTTTAAAATAGTTCATAAAGTAAGCACCTCTTATACTCTTTTTATTACTTGCTTCTATTATATATGAAGGGTCTAATTATGAAGTTATGCTGATACGAAGAAAATGAAGAGAAAGTTAAGATGACTTGGATTCCTAAAGAAACTATTAAACAAACTAATGCTAATGTACCCAAAACAATTTGGGTACCAAAAAAGTAAATTTCTTTATTGTATATATGCAAACTTAATAACTTTATCTCGAGTCACTTTTTGGAGAACATCTCTAGATCATTTTTAGAATATTTATTTGCAAAATTTATGGAGAGAATATTAGAAAATATTTTGACAAATCTATAAATATGAAAATAATCCAACATGCATATAATTCCTACCCGATCTAATTCAACTTCTAATCTGTTCGAATTTTGATATGATCTCTATAGGAAGATTGAAGAGGAGATCCTGAAGGTTATTTCTATGCAAAAAGATCATATTGATTATTAGAAAAACTCTAGTATAAAATTCAGATAACATGACAGGAGAAAACCCTAAGTGACATCTTGCATCCATTAGTACAAAAATAGCTTTTGCCGACTAAAAATTACCGACTGAAAAAATATAGTCGGTAAATTTGGCAAATACCGACCGAAAATAATCTAATCGGTAAAAATTTTAAAATTACCGACTGAAAGTATGGTCAGTCGGTAAATATATCAAATATCGACAAAAAATAGTTTTAGACGATAAATTTACCGACTACAATTTTTTTAGTCGGTAAATTTATTGACTAAAATTTTACTATTAATTAATTTACTGACTGAATTTATTTGTAATCGGTAATTTTATCGACTGAATTTATTTGTAGTCGGTAATATTACCGACTGAATTTATTTATAGTCGGTAATATAACGTTACCGACGGAAAACATGTTAGTCGGTAAGTTTCTTTTTTATATCTTTCTTCTTCCTCCATATTTGTTTTTATTTTCTCTCCCAGTTTTTGCTTCTTTCCGACGGTGAGCCCGTCCCTTACGCCCCCCTCACTGGCATGCTTTCACCTCTCCGGCACTGATTTCTTCCTTTCCTACCTCCGACGTTCTTCTTCTTCTTGTTGATGTTACTCCGGCGAACCAATCTAAGCCGAATCAAGACCGCCGTAAAAACCCTAGAATTCGCCGGATCCCTCCGCCGGAAAATCGAGCTATTGGTGGCCATGAAAGTATGCTTGCTTCGCTTATTCTATCCTCACCATCTCTCTCTCCCTATTTCCTTTTTTTCTATAAGTAGTTTTCGTCGTGTGACGTTGTTCTATCTTCTTATAATCTGCGACTGTTCTTTCGGTTTTCTTTTATTCGTTTGTTTGATTTGTGATTTTTTTCTTGATGTTCTTATTAAGCCTCTGTGTTTGTGGGTTCTGAAGAGCTCGTGTTGGAATTTGTTTTCTTTTTGGGAGAATTTGCTGATTATCTTTGAAACATGTACAGGGGCAACACCTAAATCAGTGCTTGAACTCATGGATGTGAAGGATCTGACATTAGCTCATGTGAAATCCCACTTACAGGTGAGGGAGTTTTTGTTTAGAATCAGTCAGTTTGTTTCAATCTTTGTCTGAAAATTCATTTGAATTTTCAATTAAGAGTTGAAGGGATTTCTTGAGTTGCGCTGTTTATTTCTTTTTAGAGCAACTTAATTATCTGCACAAATTTTACAGTACCATATTGATGAAAATGACTTCCTGTTGTTTCACATTTCAGCACTCTTTTCCATTATTTCCTTCGTTATGCTGCTCCTGCTACTGTTGCTGCTGCAATCTTGTTCTTGGTGGTCTTCAATTAATTATCTCTAAACTTTAATTTCAAACTCTTTATTAATTTCTTGTTGTTCTTCTTCTTCTTCTCATTCCTTTTCTACTGCCAAAGCAATTGAAACTTTTAATAAGACTAGCTCCCTTTTCTGTTTTCATCTCTGACATGAATTTCAGATGTTACATTGAAATGAGAAATGTAAAAACAGAAATTGGTGTTCTTCTTGATGCATGAGTTCCAGAAGATTTTTTTAGGTATCTGCATATATAGACTTGCTAGTTTAGGGACAGAGCTCCAGCAGCCATGGCCATGAGTGGTGATGAAGTTGACAAGCTTTTCATCTTCCTCAGGAGACCAAAGACCTCTCTTCACCTTCTGTTTGCTGCAGCAGTGGTGACCCATAACACCAACAACAGCAGCAGATCACTCAACCAAGTGTGAGATGTAAGCTGTTGAAGGTATTGGACCTTGGTTAACAATAAAATACATTATATGGAAGTAACTTTGCATTTACTCATTCAAACTTACTCCTCCTATCTTCTTATACAATGCTAAGCCAGACACAAGATTTAATATCGTGGACATTCTCATGGTAACTAGGACTTGTACTTCAAATGTCTGTACCAGAGAACCATTAATCTGAACCAGAGAACCATTAAAAGCAATGGTAAAGCACAAGAAGCTCTTTTGTAATTAAAGCATATGTTACTAATCATTTCATCGACCTTTCTTTTGTATTTCAGGTAAGCATACGGACTATTCATCTTTCTCGTGGAGTCACTTTCAAATAATTATTTATGTGAAAGTTTTTCTTTATGTAGTAGCTGTGTAAATTAGTGTTTTAGCAAGTGGATCATTTCATTGTATTTGATGACTTTAATGGATATGTAAATATAAATTTTGATTAATGTTATATATAAATTTGAGTTAATTTTTATTTAGTATATATTTTTATACTTAGTAGTGAATTATTCTAAATAAAATATTTAAGCATTCACCAAATGAATTCAGTAATATTGATTTAAAAATTTTGGTAGGTAAATTAAAATTACCGACTGATAATTCAGTAGGTAAATTAAGATTACCGACTGATAATTCAGTAGGTAATTTAAGATTACCGACTAACAATTCAGTGGGTAATCTAAAATTACCGACTAAATTTGTTAGTAGGTAATTTTATTTTACCTACTAAAAATTTCAGTAGGTAAAATAAAATTACCGACTGAAATTTTTTCAGTCGGTAAATTACTGTGCTATACCAATTGAATTTTTTATTTAGTCGGTAAATGGTTTACCGACCAGTATTTGCCTTAAACGGATTCGATCGCTTTTTTTGATCGGTAAAATACTTTGCCGACTATTATTGACTCGTGCTTGTTTTTTTTTAGTCGGTAATGCTATTATTTCTAGTAGTGACCATTAGATCATTTTGAAACATCAAATGACGTCCGATTAATTTCAAATTTTGATGAGGCATAATAGAAAGATTTTCTCTTGAGAGACCAATGTGCATTAACGGAAAAAAAAAAAGAAATTTTGAAAGGAAGAAAAAATATAGTAAGAAATCCTCAAAATAGTTATTTTGCTTTGTCCAAACCTTATATTCTTCCTAGTCGTTAGAAGCTCAATCTATTGATGTAGATCTGATCCTAAGATTAAGGAGGAGATATTACTATATAGCTGCGGCATTGAGGACAACAATAGATACTAGAACACTTTGAGTAAATCCAAGCTTAAGTGTACGATAGCTGGTTTGTATTGTCTTTTTGCGAAGGCGTGCATATTACAGCCAGAGGGATTTTGTGAAGTCTAGTAGCTGCAATGAGTTATCATTACGAGAAGACTTAGTTTGAGATGGAAATGTTTTGCAAAAAATCAAATCTCTTAAATTGTACAGTGAATTAACGTTACTGAATTTTATTTGAAATTTCAAATGAAGTGGACATAGATATGGCAGTGTCGAACCACGTAAAAGTTATTGATGTGCTGTCTGATTTGCTCTCTTAGTTCAGATGTTTGCTTTGTTTAAGTTTTATGTGCTGACATTTTTTGTATAGGTTATTGTTCACATACAGTTTCGCTACAGGAACCTTACAGTCGGTATTTTTAATTTATCATAATTCAATTCACCATTCTTCTTCTTAAGTTGATATTCCGTAAGTTTTATTAACAGTTTTCATGGTGTAATATTGATCAATGATCGGATAAAAATTGATTCGTATTCTGATTAAGTTAAGTTTTATTAGAGCGTTCGTGACTTGTAGTTCTTCGGTCTGATTGGTGATAAATGAAGTTGCAGCTTCTTACGCAGTTGTTTGGATCATCCTCTGACCACTATAACCCATGGTCTAGAGATGCATTTGTCGCGGTACTGATTATCCACCTTAAGTGTTCGAGAAACAATATAATACACATATCTTATATTACTGTAGAAACATCCACATCATAGCAATAAATTATTCTTTGGCCATGTTTGGCAATGCCATTTTGCAGCTTTTAGTTAAAAAAAAAGCACTTAAGGACGTATTTATGTATCTCTCCAAACTCACTTTTTTTACATTTATTTTTTAATAAAAAATAATTTAAAATTTTAAAAAATTATGTCTATTAAAAATTTATTTATTAAAATTTAATTTTAAAATTTACATATAATATAAAATAATTATAAAATATTATCTTTTATTAAATATTTTTACTTTTTAATTTTATTTTTTAAATTTACTTTCGAAAAAATAAATTTAGTCTATAGTAAACACGCCTTAAGTGTATTAAGTGTTTGGCAACGCTAACTTTTTAACTAAAATAACTACTTTTTACGTTGGTAAAACAAAAGTAGCGATTTGCTGCTTCTGTAAACAAACAGCGCGCAGCTTATTTTCAATGTGATGTATAATGTCTGTTGTTCTATCTGTGTAATGGATGTTGATTGCTAGAATCTCATTTTGATTGCTGAATTTTGTTGATAGCTAAATGTAGATATTTGATTGCTGAAGTTTGTTATTGAATTTTGATTACTAGAGTCTCATTCTAGGAGTTATCTAACATAATTTTGTTGTGAATTATGTGGGAATAATGCTTGCTATGAATTATATGGATTTGTTATGAAATTGTAGTTTATTGCTTGATTTTTTATTCTTATGGTAATAAAAACTTGGCTGGATTGTCATTCTTAAGAAATTTATCACATGTTATGACTTATTATAAACAGTATATATGAAATTTCCTATATAAATTAATATTCAAAATTTCTTATTTCAATCACATGAAAGTGTCTTGCTTGTTTTGTTGTTTCTAAAAAACTAATAGTACTACACAATGCTTTCATTTATTAATTGGTATAAGTGCCAACTGGAAATGCTTTGAATTTTATTTTCTTTTTTATTTTTTTTTCCTCTCAAGAGATTAAACTTTTCAGGAAAATATTCAAAGGGCACACCTAATAATCACCTTTTGTTCTTAGTAAGCTTCTTCATAAGTTGATGCTATTCCTTTGCGAAGTGAACATTGCTACTTGTTGCAGTATAAAGCTTGTGCAGGATAAAGCTGCCATTGCTACTACTTGTTCCTTGATCTGTCTTGCAAGCAAAAAAATATTTTGTAAATTCTATCCATCCTTTATTCAAGCATAAGTGACTTTTTCACTAAAAATCAGTCAATTTATGTTTTCTAGTTGAATTGTTAAACTCAGTTGCATTCTGCGAGTCAATTAGCTTATGGTTGAAATATTACAGTTGCTCTGAAGTAGATTCATTGTAATATAACTTGGATTGGTGATTGATGCTATTATGCATTCTGGCTTAATTGTTAGTTCAATTGAGTTCAACTGGGATTTGTAATTCCAGTGTCAATTTGGTTAATCAATAAAAGTTACGTTTGTGCATAATTGATAACAATATTTGTACATGTTTTACTAAATGCATATGAGAATTATGCATATATGTTACAAGCACTCACTACTGTTTATATGCTCCTTAGGTGGAAGATATAACATGTGCAATTGAAGATGCAGGGTTTGAAGCTGAAGTTCTTCCAAATTCCCATATGACCCCTTCCCATGTATCAATTTGTTTGGATTGACAGTAGAAAATTTGATTATTAGAGTATGTGTTTTGGGTCCACTTGCTTATGTAGAAAATAGAATAAAATAGCTGGATACCAAACAGAAAACAGAAACCTTTTAGCTTAAGAATTGTAGTTGTAAAAATGTCTAAATATTCTTATGAAAATTATTTTGACATGAGATCCCATCATTGGAAGTACAATTACTTGTTGATTTGGAAGATTTGTTGTAAAATTGTAAACTAAAATGCAGTTAACTTCTACAATTCGGTTCACATAATAAATTTGAACCTTCAAGTAGCAAAGTTTTACGGAGATGGAAGCAAAGTCTTGAAAATGGTTGTTCTTCAATGAATGAGTACTTCAACTCGTATTTGATTAAGAAATGGCAATCAACTTACTTCCGTTTTATAACTCTCTATCGATTTTTTGTGTCGTTTATGCTCTTGAATTTATGTAGACTTGATTTGGATGTTGCCATAGTGATAGAGTTTTCTCCCTACTTGTGCCTTAGCGCCCTCCTTTAGTTCGAGAGAGCTGTAATTTGTGTTCATTGTTTTGTTAGGTGGTGGTTGATTTCACTATATTATTTTTAATTAAAATTTTGTATAAAAATTACTAATATATTATTGTATTGTTTATTCATTTTTTTAACTTATATTAAATATTATTATAAATTAATATTTTGTAAGCTCTTTTTATATTGAACTATGGAACTATTTGTTAAACGCACATTTTTTATTGGTTTCATTGTGGTGAATGTATTTTTACAAGTTCTTTTCTAATCATATTTAAAAAAAATTTGAGTTACTTTTTTATTCATATGTGAATTTTTATGAAATTGTACAAATTTTTTATATATTTTTAATTTTATTTTACGAAAAATTTTTAAATAGAAATATTTATTCAAATATTTATTCAATCAGATTTAGCAAAAAAATAAACTTTTAGGTTAACCAAACCTGACCTTTGTGCTAAAAAATAAGTAGCAGCGACAAAATAGGAACAGTATTAGAATAAAAACTAAATTAAATAACTTTGTCTTAATGTGGGACCCAATTATATGGGACACTCTTGCCGTAGCTTGGACTCAATTATTAGGTGTTAAAATTCATGCTACTTTTTAATAGATTCATATTAGCTATGTACTATGAATGGTAATTATAAGTCACAAATGGTTGAGCATTAAAAGATCAGATCACAGCACGTCTTGACTCATGGAAATGGAAAAGCATGCAGATTAATATTAAAAGTTAATCTGATTAGAATAAAAATCCTTACATATATGGGACACTCTTTTAGGTGTTAAAATTCAGATTAATATTGATATTAGCTATGTACTATGAATGGTAATTATAAGTCACAAATGGTTGAGCATTAAAAGATCAGATCACAGCACGTCTTGACTCATGGAAATGGAAAAGCATGTCAATGGCATTCAACAAGTGAATGATCTACTGCGTCCGGTCATCTCGGACTCTAGTTGAGAGGAATGGTCACAAATGGTTGAGCATTAATTTGATAAGTAGATCGAATCTGACATCCTTACATATATGGTTGATATCAACAATACAATGCAAGTTAATATTGAAATTAAACTACATGTTTATGTACAAGATCAAGAAGCAGACAAACTTGATATTTTAATGGTACATGAGTTGACATGAACTTGACATTGACAAGCACACGAGTTGAAAAATACATATTTTAATGGTACATGTTCTCTAGCTTGGTATAGCTTAGTCGTTTGATTAAAAGAACAACATTTACTACTTCCTTTCTTTTCGCCTAGTAATGTGATACGTATAGTGAAGTAGGAGTGACGAGCGGAGCTAGTGATCGTACTCGGCGTCTAAAGAACACAGAGATATGCAGAAGTTGCGTTGGCTGCAAATGAGGAGTCAACGCAAGGAGAAGAAGCAGCTAGGAATTTTCAGCTGTTAGCCCAGCCCAGCTCCACTGATGCAAGTTGCTAGTCCAGGCCTAGCTGCTTCTTCTCCTAGACTTGACTCCTCATTTGCAGCTAACGCAACTGCTGCATATCTCGGTGTTCTTCAGACGCCGAGGACGATCACTATCGCCCCTCGTCACTCCTACTTTACTATTCGTATCATAATGTCTCTTAGCTTCTAAGGACGTTGCTATCTAATTAAAAGTCATTACCACGACCACACACGAAAGTCATCAATGAAGTTACCATAGAAGTTTCTTGGAAAATTCCTAGGCCTAGCTAGCAACTAATGAATAGCTTCTTTTATATATTGGAGATAAGCAACTAAGTGATCGCTGGTTAGTTATTAAATCTATCCGACTTCTGATCAAGCATAATTTCCAACATGGACGACAGACTTAAGGAAGCTTCATACTCTGGGAATGTTTCTGCACTTCGTGAGCTGCTCCAAGAAGACAGACTTCTTTTACATAGATTCGAAGAGCTCGTTTATGCCATTGATAATCCTCTACACATCTCGGTATCACTTGGGCATTTAAATTTTGCTAGAGAGGTTCTCACTCATAACCCTGAGCTAGCATGTAAACTAGGCGCTAGAGGACTTTCCCCTCTCCATCTTGCTTCTGCTCATGGCTACTTAAAACTAGTGAGAGAGCTGCTGCGTAAGTTAGGCAGTGAGCTGTGCTTTTTCCTGGACAAGAATGGATTCCTCCCTATTCATTAAGCTGCAATCCAAGGTCAAATTGAAGTCTTGAAAGAGCTCGCAGGCGCAAATGCGAACACGGTAAAAGTTCTCAACTGCGGAGGTGACAGCACGCTGCGCCTGGCAGTTCGATCAAACTCCGTTGAAGTGGTCCGGCTACTGGTTGAGAGGATGGACGACGATGATGATGAGTTCCTCAACTTAAAGGATTCTAGCGGCAACACCGCCCTGCACCTTGCCCTGGCTAGTAGGCAACTCCAGGTTAAGTGCATACGCACTCGTGTCTTGTTAACCGAAATTTATGTCGGAAGATTCTTTTCTGAGATAAGTTTTGCTTTTGTTTGTTTATGTTGTTATAGATCATCAAGCTACTAATGAGCAAGGTAGGTGTGTTGGATGTGAACGCAGAGAACAACAATGGTTTGACGCCGTTGGATGTTCTGCTAGACATGTCGATGGCGTCCAACGATTTAGTACTAGGAGAGTTGATACGTGCTGCTGGTGGGAAGAGGAAGAGTGAATTGAAGCCATCAACAGAGCCTGTAGTAACTTGTCTACGTACAATGACTCCAACCAGACAAAGCAGTTCTGATCAGAGGCGTGCAAATCGTAAGTCAAGATCCGCAAACAATGATAGCCATACTCCAGGCGCACTAATGTGTCAGGAACACACTTAGAAGGAGCAACCGTAAGAGTACACATATAAGCAAATGTATTGCCTGCAAAGAAACAGGTCATGAATAAAAGGCATAGTTAGCTGATAGAGAGTCCTATGCAGAAATTATGTTTCTTTAAGAGTCCAGCAGTAAGAGTTTGAATAAGAATATAGTATTAGGAATTAAATGTTGAGTGGAACTCTAGTAGCAAGAGTTCTAATCGGCTTGGAGAAGTCCCAAGCTATAAATAAGGATACAAGGCATCAATCGTAGGGGGGAAAAAGTTTATTAATTTTATCTTTTACTTCTGTTTTTCTTGCTTTTACACTTTGATTCTTGTGAGATCGTCTTCCAAGCGATCTCGCGCCATAACAAGTGGTACCAAGCGCCAGCGATATGGATCCAGCGTCGTCAAACACGGCAAATTCATCTCCATCACCATCCTCTCCACATAATATGTGTTCCACCACCTTCTTACAAACACCCGCCACCCGCTCAAGACCTATCCCAATTCAGAACCTATTGATATTGGCAACCGCGAAGAACTCAAATTATATGCTACGGCAATGAACAATCTCGCGCGGACTATGGCAGACATGATGGAATTCCTCAAAACGAATCATCCAGGCAGTAGTACGAAAAAAAATCAAGGACCATCAAATTCAGTATCAATGCAAACCTTCAAGCAAGACCCACCACCAGACTTTCACTACAGCCCTATACCAAATAGCTATCTTTCAGCCTCTCCTATGAGCACCATCACTAGTATACCACAGATGCAAAATCAGCCCTTGATAACACCACAACCCCATACTACACCTTTGGTGGTACCCTTAACTAATTTCAACCAAATAACACCCCTATCTAGTATCCCTCTAGGTTCATTAATACCAACTCCACAACCTTCTCTAGCAAGCACTTACAGTATGTTCACCAACACCCAGACCATCCCTAGCTTAACTTACTACAACAATCTTAGCCCGAGACCAAACATAAATGGGCAAAACCAGAGCCACACACAACTAGCCACCAGCAAGCTACTACCTGAGACACCCGTAGCAATGGGAGCTCATACTCGGCTGCCAAAGGATCGTCATCGCTTCCCATCTTTTGACGGAAAGGAACCACATGAGTGGTTGTATGCAGTAGAAAAATATTTTAAATATTACCGCACTCCAGTAATTGATAAGGTAGCCATCGTTGCTATGTATCTACAAGGGGATGCTAATAGATGGTATCGAAATTTTGAGAGGGATCGACCTCATCACTCATGGGAGGAGTTAACATCGGCATTACTGCGCCGTTTCGGACCTACCACCTTCGACAACGCTAGCTTTTCCTTGCAGCAGCTAAAGCAAACAGGCACTTTAGCCGAGTATCAAGCTGCCTTTAAAGACTTACGATCGCAAATAGACCATACGTCTAAGAAGGATTTGATTGGGCGCTTCTGCAGAGGGTTATCTCAACAGATCGCCATGGATGTCATGGCTATGCAACCCACTGAACTTCAACAAACATATATGATAGCCCACATGTTCGATAGAAAACTCAACTTGGAGCACCCTGCAAACCGTTCTTCTCGCACACGAACAACTATAACAACTGCTGGCCAGCACGGTGGAGCAACGACTTTGTCTTCAGGAACACACAACCACCCGAGCAGGATCTAGTGAAACCTCTAATCCACGACATCGATCCTTATCAGTGAGTGATATTAATGAAAGGAGATCCAAAGGCTTATGCTTTTATTGCAATGACAAATATTATAAAGGGCATAAGTGCACCACAAAATTGTATTCAATCTCCACAATGAAGGAACAAGACAGTGACGATGATCTTTTAGCAGAACCGCCAGACGAAACCGCGGACGAAGACGCCACCTTATCATTGAGTGCTATGCATGGCCTTATTGGTCCACAGACCATTCGCATCGTGGGAAGGATAAAGAAACAAGATGTCTTTATTTTGATTGATTCGGGGAGTACGCATAACTTCATCTCCGATAAGTTGGTCAAGCACTTGCGACTAAAAGCTACAGATGTTCGACCGCTAAAGGTAGAGTTAGCGGATGGGAGACCTCACTCAATAGAAGTTGTCTATCGGGTTGTACCACTAGAAGTACAGGGAGCCAACTTATTTATTGATGCATACCCATTTCCCCTTGGAGGAATGGATTTAGTATTGGGTATACAATGGCTTCGATGACTTGGAGATGTTATATGTAATTGGGACCGTTCCGACATGCGCTTCTCTATGCAAGGGCGCGAGTTTATTCTGCAAGGGATCCGCGAGGGAAGGGTCTCTCAACTTATAAGCCTTCGCCCTGGCCACTTGCTTTGTTCCTTGCGATTAGTTGCAGTCACAACCAGTAAAGAGACTAGAGGTAATAGCTTGGAAGATGTACCAGAGGAGTTGCAAGAGTTGGTCACTAGGTACAAGAAAGTATTCAGCCCCATTCTTTCTCTTCCGCCCAAAAGAACTCATGATCATGGAATTCCTCTTCTTCCTGCACAACCAGCTAATGTGAGGCCCTACAGGTACCCACAAGTGCAGAAAAATGAGATAGAAAGGATTGTTGCTGAGATGTTACCACAAGGTATTATTAGGCCAAGCATTTCTGCTTTTTCCTCGCCAGTCCTTCTAGTAAAGAAGAAAGACGGCTCGTGGCGCTTTTGTGTAGACTATCGAGCCCTCAACGAGATAACCGCAAAAGACAAATATCCTATTCCAGTGATAGATGAACTTTTAGACGAACTCTACGGTGCTAGAATCTTCTCCAAGATTGATCTAAAGTCCGGATACCATCAAATAAGAGTTCGTGATGAGGATGTCCACAAGACGGCGTTTCGCACTCATGACGGACACTATGAGTTTTTAGTCATGCCTTTTGGCTTGACAAACGCTCCGTCAACCTTTCAGTCTTTGATGAACGAAGTGTTCCGCCCATACCTACGCAAGTTTGTTTTAGTTTTTTTTGATGATATCCTTATTTATAGTACCAACATGCAGGAGCACTTTCGGCATGTGGCCGCTGTTTTGACTCTTCTGCAGGAACACAAGCTTTACGCAAACTTGTCCAAGTGCAAGTTTCGATGCCGCCAACTCGAGTACCTTGGGCATATCGTCTCAGAAAATGGGATAGCCGTCGATGAATCCAAGGTAAAGGTAATGCTAGAATGGCCAGTACCCAGGTCAGTAACTCAACTCAGAGGGTTCTTAGGCCTCACGGGATACTATCGCCGGTTTGTCTTAAACTATGGCTGCATAGCTGCCCCTTTGACTGATTTATTGAAGAAAGACGGGTTCCAGTGGACTGCAGAAGCAAATGACGCCTTTGAGCAGCTCAAGATGGCAATGTCGAAGGCCCCTGTCCTTGCTGCACCCGATTTCAATCAACCATTTTCCTTAGAAACTGATGCTTCAGGAAGAGGGATAGGAGCAGTTCTAACACAAGTGCTAGCCGTGCAACGGTGGCGCGCTTATCTCTTGGGTCATCGATTCATCATCAAAACGGACCATTTGAGCTTGTTTACAAAATAGAATATCGAGCCGGGAAACACAACACTGTGGCGGATGCTTTATCGCGCATACCAAACTGTGGTCTTGCAGCGATTAGCGCCTTGCACTCAACTTTCTGGGATGATCTTCTGAAAGCTCAACAGACAGACGAAACTACATGCTCACTGATTGAAGACGCCAAGAGTAAGGCTACGCAAGATTTCCAGATAGTAAGAGGGTACCTTATGTACCAAGGGCGCCTATATGTTCCAGAGGATTTAGCACTACGACGACAGTTGCTGTTCGAGGCTCATAATTCAGCAATAGGTGGACATGGAGGGCGTTTTCGCACATACAAGCGTCTATCACATCAGTTTTACTGGCCAGGTATATCTCGTGATGTCCAAAGACACATAGCAGCATGTGCTACTTGTGCCAAGGCCAAATCCGACTATCTCCAGCCAGCAGGACTACTACAGCCTCTCCCAATTCCTACCGCTGTTTGGACTGACATCGCAATGGATTTCATTGAAGGCTTACCTTTGTCGGAAGGGAAAAATGTTATCCTAATGGTGGTCGATAGGCTAACAAAGTATGCACACTTCATACCTCTCAGACATCCATATAATGCAGTGAGTGTTGCGAACACTTTTGCTCGGGAAATTGTTAAGCTACACGGGTGTCCATCCTCGATAGTTTCCGATAGGGATCCAGTGTTCATGAGCTCATTTTGGCAAGAGCTACATCGTTTACAAGGAACTTCTCTCCATATGAGTTCCGCTTATCATCCGCAAACAGATGGGCAATCAAAGATCGTCAATAAGGGAGTAGAGACGTACTTAAGGTGCTTTGTCGGGGAGCATCCTCGTCATTGGATGCGTTGGCTTCATTGGGCGGAGTATTCATATAATACTCACACCCACTCGGCTACTAATGTCTCTCCCTTTGAGGCGGTATATGGTAAGAAACCACCGGCCCTTGTTTCATTTGCAACTGGTCCGATCAAGGAAGACTTGTTGGGAAATCAAATCCGTGAGCGGGACGCTATCCTTGATGACTTGCAATTTCATTTAAGAAGAGCTCAAGACCGTATGAAGCGGGCTTACGATAAGAAGCATAGAGAAAAACAATTTCAAATAGGCGACCTTGTCTTTCTCAAGCTACAACCATATCGGCAAGCATCAATGGCAGAACGCCGCAACCACAAGCTGTGTTACAGGTTTTATGGCCCCTTTGAAATCATACAAAGGATTGGGACAGTAGCTTACAAGCTGAATCTTCCTCCAGGAGCACGCATTCATCCTGTTTTCCATGTCTCACAGCTGAAAGATGCTCGATTTACTCTCCCAAATGTCACAGAACCATTGCTACCCGATGAGGCTTGGCCTATAGAGCAGCCGCAAGAAGACTGCTATCTTGAAGGTTCCTCTAGCAACCCATCCAGGGGAATTGATGCAGCTAGCCTCGAGGACGATGCGGTATTTCCAGAGGGGGGGAATGTCAGGAACATACTTAGAAGGAGCAGCCGTAAGAGTACACATATAAGCAAATGTATTGCCTGCAAAGAAACAGGTCATGAATAAAAGGCATAGTTAGCTGATAGGGAGTCCTATGCAGGAATTATGTTTCTTTAAGAGTCCAGCAGTAAGAGTTTGAATAAGAATATAGTATTAGGAATTAGATGTTGAGTGGAACTCTAGTAGCAAGAGTTCTAATCGGCTTGGAGAAGTCCCAAGCTATAAATAAGGATGCAAGGCATCAATCGTAGGGGGGAAAAAGTTTATTAATTTTATCTTTTACTTCTATTTTTCTTGCTTTTACACTTTGATTCTTGTGAGATCGTCTTCCAAGCGATCTCGCTCCATAACATGATGATAGTGGCAACTCTCATTGCAACCATCACCTTTCAAGCGGGTCTGAATATACCAGGTGGATTCAGTTCAGAAGACAACAGTAAAGCTCACAACTCAAATGAGCATCTTAGTCCGCAGGGTACATCTTGGCCAGGCGAGGCGGTCTTAGGCGAAAAACTAAGAGCGTTTCTTCTTTTCGACTTGGTTGCTCTATTTTTGTCGCTTAGTATCATTTTGCTATTTCTCTGTGCCAGACCTCGTAAGAAAACATTCACGAGGATCTTAGTCTGGGTCACGTGGCTGGCTGTCTTCTCGACAGTTGTGGCATTTTCCATAGGCGTCTTCCGGATCTATCCAACCTCTAGATACTCCAACCTACTTCTATACTGCCTTTTATTCGGCTGGTTCTGGATGATTGGGATATACAGTATCTGGATATGTATCCGGTTTATGAAAAACTTGGTAAAAATTTTTACGAGGAGGAAAAACCAATGACTTCGAGATAATATAGCTCTCCGCAAGTCATCATGTGTTGTTATTAAACGAATGCTTCTTGGAATACTGATTCTTGTAATTACGATTGTTCCAACTTACGTTATTTGGATTGGGGTTTTGAGATCAACATAAGACTAGCTAGTGATTCCAATGATGCAAAACTTTGAAACTTTGCCATTATCTATTTACAGCTTGCGTAAAATTATATGTGGTGTACTGAGAATGCTGGCTACTAAAAGAAATTTAGGAACAAACACTGAACTAGTTGTCCATGACTAAAATTTTTCATCAATTCAAGAATCAAGAAATTTGTTTACTGGATCAGTTTATCGATAAAGAAAATGCCTTTAGGAGTACAGAGAGAATGATAGGGAGAAGAAAGAGGTATCTAGAGAAACTCTTTCGATGAAAGTTCGGGTATAAGCAATATTATTACGGTAATAATTTGTAAAGTTAACACAATTTTAAATAGAATTTCTAAACTAACTCCATGTTAAATGAAATTTATACAATTGGTCCGATTACAGCTTTGCAAGTTAATCACTACTTCAAATGCACTTTACAAAACCAACCAACTTTGAATAATTTTTAGGCCAATTTTGAGTGAACTCTATAATACACCAACCAAACTTACTCACGCATTGTCACATGTTTCTTATAAGTATTTTAGTTGTTTGTTTCATAAGCAATTAAAGTATATTTAGTTCAATAGTTAAGATACACTTAGTCCTTATATATATATAGTTCATTCTAAATAGCATGTTATACTTATTTTAAAATAGTCGATGTAAACTCAAATATATGAAATATATATAGTACATATACAAAAAGTAGAGTGTCTAATTACAACATCAACCAAAAAATTTGTTGAAAGCATTAATATTATCTGAGTTGAAAAGCGTGAGTACGTGTAGTTATAAGAGAGTCCAAGAAATGACATAATATGTAGATAGATTAGATATATATATTACACTTATAGAAAAAATATCATTAGCAATTAAATCTGAGGTGTAGATACTGAACCTAATAGTGACCAAAGGAAGATCAACCGCTATTAATAACATAATCGCGACCAGAAAAAAAAAATGGTCGCTGTTGTTGAAAAACAACTGCCAACTTAAAAATCAGACGCTATTGCTCCAAGCAATAGTGATTGACAGTTGACTGGTGCTATTGTACCAAGTAATAGCGACCAGATCAAATGTTGGTCCCTATGAAGGAGCAATAGCGACCAAAGCTATTGCTTCAAAGTAATAGCGATCAGTTATGGTAACTGGTTGCTATTATTTTAATAGTAGGGATAAAATATAAATTTACTCCCTATTATTTTAAAAAATAAAAAAATTAAATAATTAATAAAATTTTATTTAATAAATTTTAACTATTTAATGATTTATATTTTAATATATCACGTTGGCAAAATTTTAGATCATTTGGATAATATTTTGTGCTTCACCATAACAAATGATTAACGGATATATATAATTTAACAATTTATATGATTAAACATAGCACCAAAATATATCCAAATGTGAAAAAAAATTTGTGAACACTAGTATTGTAATACAGAACATATCAAACAGTTTGGATCTCCATTCCATTCATAAAATTGTGTAAATTGAGTGACAGAGTTAACAACAATATACCAAATTAGTTAACAAGCACAATACTTATACTCTTTGTTTATACAAAATGCACAAACTTTATCATTTCGTATTTCAATCAAGTGTATAAACTGTAAATATATTTTATATGACAATATAATTGTTCAAACAAAATTTCATCATATTCAGATATATTTTAGAGCTACAATTTAATTCTATAAATTATTAAATTGTGTACGTCTATCAATCATTTAATGATATAGAGCATAAAAAATCATCCAATTATCTAAAAGTAGAACATATCCAACGATTTAGATCTTCATTCTATTCTTATAAGTGTGTACATTGTGTGAACGAATTAGCAACAATATATCAACTTAGTTAATAACCATATTACTTTGCTTTATACTAATTACATAAAATATATCATTTAATATTTCAAATTTAGTATCTAAACGCCAAAATATACTTTGTATGACAATATTACTGTTCAAATAATCATCACATTAGGATTTTAGTACTATGATTTAATTCTATAAATTATTAAATCGTATATGTCCATCAATTATTTATAGAGATGGAGCGAAAAATATCATTCAAACGATCAAAAATTTTGTCAACATTATATATAATATAATGGAATTTTTGAGAGTGCTTATTGAAAAGAAGCTTTTGTAGAACGAAGAATATTGTTAAAATTTTGTAAAAACGAGCTCTAATTTTTATCTAAAATAATAATAAAAATAACTAATAATAAGATATCATGACGTAGATTTTTTTCTACTGTTTAAATTTTAAAATTTTTTGTAGAATATTATAGATAATTTATTAGAAAAATAAAATAAAAACTTGGAAGGAAAAGGTGAAGATAAGGAAGGGATAAGCAACGCCAAACATCCACTAAAAGTCACATCCAACGATTTAAATTTTATTAAATAAAATTTAAATAATTAAATTAAATTTTTTATGATTTTGCATGACTTTTGATGCATCTCTAAAAAATTTCAAAATAATGAGTTTGAATAAAACTAGAGGAGGTGATTTTACAGTGGATCAATGTTAGAATCACAACTAGAAATCATGTGTAAGAACTGGCCAAAAGTGTTAGGTATCTTGAAAATTGTTATAATCTACTATCATATTATTTTAAATATTAAATTAAATGTATTAGTGGTGGATTTGAAACCATGATGTATTTTATTTCTATTTTGACAATCCTTATTTTATTTTGTTTTCATAGTTTTCATACACTTTTGATTATCACAAAAACACAACTTTGTTAGTTTAGTTTGGATTAGAGTTAGTAACAATTTATATAGAATAAATTCGTTATATGCTATATACAATAGATGATAACTGTGCTCATGCGAGATAAATTAGAATAAAATGTATGAGTTTTTCTTATATGATTTTAGCCTCAACAATATGCGAGTGATTAAGATCATTTAGAAAAATATATGAGACATTTGAGAGTGCTTTTGAAAAAAAAAATTATATGAAACGAAGTATATTTTAATTCTTTTTCGAAAAATGAGTTTTAAATTTTTTATCTTAAAAATAAAAATAACTAATAATAAGATCTTAGATGTATAATTTTTTGTACTTTCTAAAAATTCTAAATAATTCTATATAATATTGTAGAAAATTTATTGAAAATATGATGAAAAGTTAAAATAACAAGGAATAAAAATATAAAGCCAAACATGCACTTAGAAAAACAACTCTAAAATAGTCAATTACTGCTTGTTGTTTAGTTCAACAACAGTATAACAATAGTCAGATACAATATGTTGTTTAGTTCAACATCACATACAAACAAAACAGTTGAAGAAATAGCTAGATGCAATGCTACAATTCACCTGAATAGAGCGAGAATACAATAAGAGTTTTCATGGGACATTAAAGTTAGAATTCAAGCACGATCATGACCACGTCTAAGCAAACTTGTCAGCATATATAGAGCAAAATACAGTGTACAATAATCATTAAGAAGTAGCTAAATTAGGGCATCAGACAAATAAAAAAATTAATATAAGACATGAAGAAAATCAGAACAAGTCTTCACCGACAGCACCAAGCACAAGTATCATGTGACACTTCTGTTAGATATAAAGACACTTTGATGAGCTTCTAATCAAGCAGTTTACAAATAGCTACTGGTAGTCCACTATTTAGTCTAATATAGCTGCTATGATAGTTATGTCCAAATTCATGAGAAAGTTATGTCCAGATTCGCTCTAACTACCATAGAAAGTTATGCAAAGAAATTAATGCCAAAGAGTTACTTTAAAGAGTTAGTTACTTAGTGGACTAGTTATAAAAAAATTTTCTTACATCATATATATATGTCCCAAATGTGAGAATTTGAAAGAAGCATTCAAAGAGATAGTACAAGTTGAATGCAAGTAAGGAAGCAAAATTGTAAGCCTATATTGTAATCTCATCGCATAGTGATATATTTTTTGTGACACCACATCACCTTGGAGTTTTTCTTATTTTTTTCCACATATATTTTTGTGTTGTGTGATTGCCTTATTCATTTTTAACAATCTAAATTTGAATTGTTAGATCCTAATATATGTTATATATTTCGCTGTGCTATATTCTTTGTTCGTGCATACTATCGTATTTCCAGCAGGTGGTATCAGAGACAGGTTCTTCTGATGGCAAACAAATTTGAAATTGAAAAATTCAATGGGAGCAACTACCCATTATGGAGGATGAAGATTTTAGCAATTCTAACAAAAAAAAATTACTTGCCGCTCTAGATGATCGTCCTGATGATATGACGGACGATAGATGTCAAAAGATGGAAAGATATGTTATGGCAAATCTTCATCTTTCTTTTGTTGATCATGTGCTTCTTAGTGTCTCAGAACTAAATACCGCAAAAGAGGTTTGGAAAAAGCTTGAGAAAGTTTATGTCAAGAAATTAAGACAACATACTATATTCTTGATGCGAAGTTTGTATTCTCTTCGCATGACTGAAACCTCCTCTGTGGCTGATCATCTTAGTGCAATGGAGTCTCTTTTCTCTCAATTAACTGCACTAGAGAAGAAAATAGAGACTGATGAGCGTGCCTTAATTCTACTCCAAAGTCTTCAAAGTTCTTATGATCAAGTTGTCATAAATCAAACAGGTAACAGCGACTTGAAATCACTTGTTTATGAAGATGTCGTTGCAGCTGTTCTTGAAGAAGAAAGTCGTTGAAAGGATAAGCTTGATATTGTGCCTTATGGACAACAACCGGAGGTTTTGTTGTTGGCACAAGATAAAAAAAGAAAGCGGAATTTTGGAAGTAGTGGCACGGGGCAGCAAAGTAGGAACCAACGGCAAGTAAAGTGTGTTGCTTGCGGAAAGCTTGGGCACTACAAGCGTGAGTGCAAGTCGTTGGCCAAAGAAGGAAGTACAGAAGCCTCTAAGTCTCAAGCATGTGTGGCATATAACTCGGATGAGGGCGAGCCTTTAGTTGGCGAAACAGCAATTGTTACCGAAGACGAGGCCAAATTTTTTTATGTCTGGATTTTGGATTCAGGAGCATCTTGGCACATGACATTCAAAAAAGATTAGCTCAAAGAGAATGAAGTCATTTCTGGAGGTAACATACGCATGGAAAATGGTCAAGTCTTGAAGGTTATTTGAGTTAGTTTCATCATGCTCAAGAGAGAAAATGGAAGGATTCACCTCATCAGTAAGGTACGCCATGTACTTGGCCTCACTAAAAATATGCTATCTTTTTGACAGTTTGATGACCTTAGTTGTAAGACCCGAATAGAGGGTGGCATTATGAAGGTCATCCAGGATGGGCAAGAAGTCTTGAAGGGAGAAAAAATTGTTTCCAACTTGTACCAAGTGTTTGGAGTGACACTATCACATGGAGATGTAAATGTGGTACTAGTTTAGAGGAGGTAACTCGAATGTGGCACTTGAAGCTGGGTTACATTTCGGAGTATAGTCTTAAAATTATCTATGATCGGAAGCTCTTGCTAGGGCTATCCGAGGTTAAGTTGCCGTTTTGTGACTGGTGTGTTACCGAAAAGCAGCACCGTACCAAATTTGAAAGATCATTCTCCAGAACCAAAGCCGTTCTTAACTTGGTTCACTCGGGGAGCTATTGCAGGGGGAGCAAAATATTTGGTAACATTTATTGATGATTTTTCTTGACGAAGCTGGTTATATTCAATCCGAAAGAAGTCAGAGATCTTTGGTGTGCTCAAATACTTTAAAGTTCGGGTGGAACTTGATTCCAGCAGTAGGATCAAATTCCTACGGTCGTACAACGGAGGAGAATACAACAGTGATGAATTTCTTATTTTCTTAGTCGAACAAGGGATCAAACGGCAGTCCACTATACCTTATACTCCACAACAAAATGGAGTTGCGGAACGGTTGAATAGGACATTACTTGAGCGGGTAAGGGCTATGCTTAAAGTGGATGGTTTGCCTAACTCTTTTTGTGCAGAGGCAACCAAGACGGCTTGTTATGTATTGAACCGCATCTCTGCAACTGCTATTGGATTGAAAGTGCCAATGGAAATATGGACTGGTAATGTTGTTGATTATTCTCACCTTTATATTTTTTGTTGTCCAGCATTTGTGATGTATAAATCACAGAAGAGATTCAAGTTGGATCCTAAGTTCAAAAAGTGCATATTTCTGGGGTATGCTGAAATTATTATGGGGTATCACTTATGGGATCCTATTGTCCGTAAGATTTTCTTTAGCAGGGATGTGATCTTTATAGAAGACCAGCTGTAAAGAACATCAGCAGGTGATGATGCCACTAAATATGCCACTAGAAAGCAATATTTGCTTCAGGATAAGACCAATGATTAATCCGAATGAGGCAAAAGATGAGGAAGAAGACTCAAATTTTGTGCATGAACCAAGGGATGGGCATGAGGAAGAAGTTCCTAGGAATCTAACATTTAGGCGTTCAACTCGTAAGAGGAAAGCACCTGAGAGGTATGCGGATTATTATTTGGAGCTTATGCCTAACATTACATATAGTCTTTTTGCTGAAGAAGGAGAGCCAACAAATCTTAAGGAAGCATTGGATAGTTCAGATGCTGCCCGTTGGATGTAAGCTATGTAAGAAGAAATTGAGGCACTCCATAAGAATAGAACTTGGAAATTATGTCTACAAGATCAAGCGTGGTAGCAATGATCAAGTAGAACGGTTTCGTGCCAGATTGGTTGTAAAAGGATATGCACAAAAAAGAGTCGACTTTGATGAAATCATCTCTCCGGTGGTTCGTTTGGCAAAAATTCGTGTGGTCTTGACATTGTGTGCATCATCGGATCTCCACCTTGAACAACTTGACGTGAAGACGGCATTCTTGTACGGTGAGTTGGAGGAGGAGACATATATGGTCCAACCAGAAGGCCTTGTCGAGGTAGGCAAAGAGAACTTGGTTTACCGGTTAGTCAAATCTCTTTATGGGCTTAAGCAGGCACCAAAGTATTGGTATAAAAGATTTGATGGTTGTATCGAGAGCCTCGGATACAGCAAGCTAGTTTAGGACACTTGTGCTTACATCAAACAGTTTGAAGGAGGTGAGTATGTTATTTTCCTGCTGTATGTGGATGATATGCTTGTGACGAGCCAAAGCATGAGGAACGCATCTAACAATTGAAGGATCAACTGGCCAGTGAATTTGATACAAAGGATTTGAATCCAGCAAATAAGATTTTTGGAATGCAGATATAGCAAGACAGAGACAATAGAGAAATCCGACTATCCCAGACTGGCTATCTGAAGAAGGTGTTGCAGCGGTTTGGCATGCAAACAAATAAGTCGGTGTCTACCCCTTTCTCTATTAGTCTCAAGTTATCTTCTTTGGGATGTCCTAACCAAACAAGGAGAAGATGGAGATGTTTCGGTACCTTATGCAGTGGAAAGCTTTATATATGCCATGGTATGCACTCGGTCAGACATTGCCGAAGCAGTGGGAGTGGTGAATAGATAAATGGTAAATCCAGGCAATGAGCATTGGATGGCTGTCAAGAGAGTAATTCGATATATTAACTGTACACTAGATGCTGCATTGTGTTACAAAGAATCTGAATGTCTTGTCAAAGGTTTTGTGGACTCGAATTATGCGGGTGATCTTGATAGGAGGAAATCCACTTCTAGTTATGTGTTCACCATTGCAGGTGGTGCTGTTAATTGGTGTTCAAAACTGTAATCTGTTGTAGCTCTTTTCACAACAGAAGCAGAGTATATGGCGGCAACACAAGCATACAAGGCATATGGATGAAAAGATTGCTGGAGAAACTAGGGTACAAATAAGAGTCATTGCCTCTATTCTGTGATAGCCAAAGTGCCCTACATCTTGCAAGAAATCCAGCATTTTATTTCAGAAAACACATTGAAGTGCAATATCACTTTGTTCGTGATGTGGTTTTTAGTGGGAGTATTAACTTACTAAAGATTCTTACCAAAGAGAATCCCGCAGATGCCTTAACGAAGGCAGTTTCTTTTGACAAATTTGAATTTTGCAGAACTTTGTATAGAATCACAATGGACAACAGCAGAGACAATAGTGGTAGTGGTCACAGGTATCCTAAGAAAGCATCTCAAGAAAGTAATGGAATTTGGGAAAAATTGACTAAGGCATGATGAACTTCGGAAGTTAGCTAGTAAGTACACTAACCCTTGCTCCGCTATGCTAAGGTTTAGGGTTTAGCATTTAGGGTTTATGAACTAATGCCAAAGAGTTACTTTGGAGAGTTAGTTATTTAGTGAACTAGCTATCAAAAAAATTTCTTACATCCTATATATATGTCCCAAATGTGTGGAATTTGAAAGAAGCATGTAAAGAAAGAATGCAAGTTGAATGCAAGTAAGAAAGCAAACTTGTAACCCTATATTGTAATCTCATCGCATAGTGATATTTCTTTTGGTGTGACCACCACCGTGGGGTTTTTCTCGTTTTTCCCTACGTATATCTTTATATTGTGTGATTGTTTTATTCATCTTTAACAATCTCAACTTGTATTGTAAGATCCTAGTGTGTGCTATATATTCCCCTATGCTATTTTTTGCTCGTGGACACTACCGTATTTTCAACAATTTCAATTTGTAAGACTTGGTGATTCGACACTAAACTTGAAGATATGAAGAACAATAGTACCACCATCAAACTAGCACATGAGTTTCATACTAGCACATTATTACAAAATGCGAACCAAATAAGAAGAACAAAAAAAGATAATCTTCACTGACAATCTCATTCAAAATTTTGAATTTCAAGTTTTGCTTCAATCTACATTAGAGTTCAAGCTATGTTGCACAAGGTTCATCACGCATTATCACTATTCTGCTACATCAAATCATATAACACAAACGCAACTTTGAGCTTTGGAAATACATAAAAGCAAATGGTCTAAGTCCCAAGCAGCCAGATCGAGCCCTAGTTGAAAACTGAAGAAACAAGATTCAAAACTGTATTCACTAATAGGTGCGAAAAACTCGAACTGAAAACTCACCACAGTTAAGCGTGCATTTACTCCATCTTAGAGCTAGCATAGAAATAGGATATATGTTAGATTTTCTGCAAGATTAACTCAAGAGGGGAGGGGTGAATTGAGTTAATCTATAAAAATTTTCGTTAAGTTTGTTATCCCCTCGGGCAGAGAGCTAGCAGTTCTATTTGTGTCAATGCTATAACCTCTGCATGTAAGAGTTAGTGTGTTTCTTGTGAAGTAACAAAGAGTAGTGCTCAGGGTATTTAACGTGGTTCGCAAAACCCCTTTGCCTACATCCACGGTCCGCTCTATCACCGAGCCAAAGCTTCACTAGACCTTTAATAAGCTACAAATACACCTAGAGCGAAGTGCTTCGCCAACACACATACTCTGGGTTTCTTCGCCAAGACAACCCCCTACCAGCCTCTGGACACTTTGTCCCCCTGGCTGATTTGCTAGCACTATTACAAGGTCTAAGAGCTTACACCAAGCTCTACTGAAGCTTTTTTTGTGGTGCTGCAAAGACCACCTTTAAATCGTCAGTGACAAATTACAAGAAAATAAACAAGTATTGAGTGCAGGATCTATCTCATGAATGTTGAGTGTTTAAATAGTGATTCAGATAGATGATCGGAGAGATTGCTGAGAGATTTCTTCAGTATGATTTGCAGCAAAATTTTTTTGTGTGGAGTAGTCAAGTTCGTGACCGGCAGTAGGAGTTTTTGTGTAGAGTGGTAGAGTCCTTGTATATCTCTGTTTTTTTGCTTGGGTTCTCTCTACTTCTGTTTTCTTTATGTTCTCTCCCTGTTTTTCTCTATTTCTCCACCACGTTTCATCGTTGCTGTGACTCCCTTTTTATAGAACATCTTTCCTGTGCAGAAGACGTTGAGGAACGTTGCTGTTGGCGCTCGGTTCTTCACGTCAGTGAAGAAATGGTGTTGTCCAGTGGTTCTTGAGCTGTATTTGTGCAAAGTCTTTGTTGCATTGAATGCGTTGAAGAGATTTGAATTTGCTGCCAACGGTTGAGTGCTTAATTCAGCTAAGCTTCTATTTGAATCTCGGTGAGCTGATGAGTTGATATGGTATGTCCATAATAAATGCAGTGCAGGTTGACCGCTTGACTGATCAAGAACTTTGACTGCTTTCTTTCCTTGATTATTGAGCTTCCCTTTTGTGTGAAAGTGAAGATGATTCTAGCTCTCAAAAATCTTCTGTTTAAAGTCCTTCAGTCCGTTGTGAGTGCAGGTGATTTTTGAAGGTAAGGGAAACTTCGTTGCCGTTGAACATATGGGGGTCGTCCCAAAGCAGAAGTGCATATGCTTGATGATGGCAAACAATCGATCGTAATGTGGGCATTGCATCCTACATCCCGTATGTTGTTCTCTGTCCCTTGATGAGACATAGCGGTTGGTTGTTATTTATTTGTGGCATCTGTCCCGTATCTTGTTCTCTGTCCCTTCAAGCAATCGAGCGAGCGGTGATCGTGATGTCATTTGTGGCATCCTTTGTCCCGTGTCTTTATCCTCTCTGTCCATTATGTAGTAGCATAATGATTTGGTCATATATGATGGCATTATTTTTTCTCTTTGTGTAAATTAAATGATCTTTGTTTGTCTAATCCTGCAGACTTGTTTTTAGATTATTAGTCTTATATAAATCATAGTTCTTAATTCTTTGTTATCATCAAAATTATCCTTATATTTCCAACAATATAGAAAAAAATTAAAGGAACTTTGGTGCTATCCCCTTCACTACCTTTGGCTGCCTAACACCATTATGGTGAAGTAAGTTTAATGAGTTAACAAATAAAAGGAGAAATAGAGAAATAGAGAACTTAATTAACTTAAATTGCTCAGACTTCTACGCAAGAGAATAGAATCTCAACAACAAGGTAAAAAATCGGTAAACCTTTTCTAGAAAATAGGATCACCTAAATATTAGATTAACTTAGAAATGTTTTATAATCCCTCCATTAAACTGAAAGTTTAAAAGAAACATTACGTTGACTGGCAAGGCATCCTTCCTCAAATTGGAATCTCTAAAGAGAAAACTCCAAGTAGTTTCGTGAGCTTTTGAAACATACTTAATTTGAGAGGCATTATAAAGATATCAGCAACTTGATTTTCACTTCCCAAATAGATGAGATCGATAGTTTCATCTTCTAAGAGATCACCTAAATATTAGATTGACTTAGAAATGTTTTATAATCCCTCCATTAAACTGAAAGTTTAAAAGAAACATTACGTTGACCGGCAATGCATCCTTCCTCAAATTGGAATCTCTAGAGAGAAAACTCCAAGTAGTTCGTAAGCTTTTGAAACATACTTAATTTGAGAGGCTTTATAAAGACATCAGCAACTTGATTTTCACTTCCCAAATAGATGAGATCAATAGTTTCATCTTCTAAGAGATCATACAAGAAATGATATTTTACATTAATATGGTTGCTTCTTCCATGTAGAATAAGATTTTTAGAAACGTTATTACTGAACTTTTGTGGCAATAAATAGGAGTAGGCTCTTCTTATTTGAAGTTCTTCAAAAAATTTTGGCAACCAAACTACTTGACAAGCGCACATCATTATTGCAATGAACTCAGCTTCAGTAGTTGTTACAATTGGTTACTTCCCCATGAAACTGCTGTTGAACCCATCATAAAGATATAGCTATATGTACTCTTTCTATCATTGAGTCTTCAACATAATCACTATCTATAAAAGCCAAATATCTCTGACTTTCCACCCTTATTGTAGAACAACCCATAGCTTGCAATGCTTTGTAAATACCTCAATATTCTTTTTGCAGTCAAGAGATGAATGTCTATGGACACTCCATGTACCTACTGATGAGACTTACGGTATAGATTACATCAAGTCTTGCAGTCAAATACATCAACTTGCCCATAATTTGCTGGTAAGGAGTGCTATGAACCCATTTCAATAGGTGTGCAAATAGGGTTACAATTCTTATTTGAAACTTGCAAAATTTTTTTGCACATACTTTCTTTGAGAAATAAAGATACCATCAGAAGATTGCTCCACTTCTGTACAAAAAAATAACGCATCATTCCAAAAGTCGGACATATCAAATCCAACCATCATGGACTTTTTGAATTTCTCAAGTATGGTCCTATCATTTCCAATGTAAATAAAATCATCTACATATAGACCAACCATGAGCATTTTTCTCCATCTCCATTTTTTGTAAAAAGTGTATGTTCGTAAGGGTATTTCCGGCAACCTCGTTAGAGAAATAAGCATCTATACGATTATACCAAGCTCTTGAGCTTGTTTAATACCATACATTGGCTTTGTCAATTTATACATTTAATGCTCATTTCTTAACTTCACATAACCAGGAGGTTGGACGATAAATTGCTATTCTTATAGATCGCCATTTAGAAATACTGATTCACATTCAACTAAAAGATAGACCATGAGTTTTGAGCTGCCAATGCTATTGCCATTCTGACTATATCATATCGTGCAACAAGAACAAAAGCTTCTTTATAGTCAACATCAAATTATTGCTTATAGCCTTTAGCTACAAAGCATGCATTGTTTTTTCACCTACGCCGTTTTTCTTCAATTTTGTCTTATATACCAAATTGACACTATTGTTTTGTGTCCTCTTGAAAGATCAAACAGCTTCCAAATGTTGTTCTTTTCAATAGCTCTAATTCTATCACCCATAGCTTTCATCTATTTCGATTCTTTAACAGCATCTTCAAAGATTGTACAATCACAATCTAAAATAAAGCAAACTAGATAAGTGGATTCTCAAATTGATCAATTCCAGTTACATTATAATTAGTCATCTATACGGGTCTTCTTCTAATAAGTTGTTGTCGTCCATCAATGGCATGAATAACTGGATTTTCCACATTCTCAATCGGCTGGTGTCTCTCATCTTCATTGTCTCTATCAAAATCAGCAAAATATTATTGTGTAACAGTATCGTTATTCCACGATTAGAAGCCTTCTTCATAGAAACAACAGCATGACTAGGGGAGCGTTTGGCGCAGCGTTTCAAACGTTGCTTATCAACTTTTTCCTATTTCACGTTTTTCAATATATATTTTATAAATTTATTAAAATTTTAAAAAGTGTAGAAAAATTCTACGGAATGAGATTTTTTTATTGCATATTTTTATTATTTTTTTGGAAGTAAAAAAAATAGAACTCGTTTTTTAAAAAGACCAAAATACCCTCCATTTCATAAGCACTCCCAAACGCTCCCTAGTAATAAGTTTTTTACGGCTAGGATTATATAGCTTATAAGCTTTGGTCACTAACATCAAGAAAGATACATTTTTCTCTCTTGTCATCTATCTTTCGTCTCTACCGATTTGGAATATGAGAATAAGCAATACATTCAAAATTTTAAAATGATCTACAGTTGGTCTCCTTCTACTCCATGCTTTCTCATGTGTCATATTCTGAACAGCAAATGTGAGATTTTTGCTCAAAATATGATTACTCCAGTAGATTGCCTTAGACCAAAAACTTTTTGAAACACCACTTTCTACCAAAAAACTTCTTACCATAATCAGAATTGTGCAATTCTTCCTCGGTCACACACTATTTTGTTGAGGTGTAGAAGCTATTATGACTTGTCTTTTGATGCCATGTATCTCATAGAAATATAAAAATTCATGTGAGTTGTACACTCCTCTACGATCAATCCGCAATACTTATATTGAGATAGTAGCTTCTTTCTCAACAAGTATTTTATAACTTTTGAAAGCGGTAAAAGCTTCAAATTTCCTATAGAAATAAACCTATATTTCCTACTATAATCATCAACAAAGGTAATGAAGTATCTTTTATCTTCATTTAAAGTTGGATTTATTAGCCCGCAAATATCAGAACACACAAGCTCCAGCACTTTCTTTGCTCTCATGATTTTCCTTTTAAAAATGGATCACGAGTTGTTTGCTAAAAAACACATTCTTCACAGACATCTAAGGGATAACCAAAGTTTGAAAGACCTATCATCATATTTTTTTTTTTGTAGAGTCTTCAAACCACCAAAGCTAAAGTGAGCATAGTGAAAATGCTACAGCCATGCCAAATCCTTCAACTTTGTTGAGAAGCATGAATGAGTAGTATTGTGAACATAAAGTGAAAACAATCAATTTGCTGTAATATTCACTTGAGTAATTAAGCCCAATTTGCATCTCGATTGGGACATTCTCTATCTTTGGGATCTCATATCCTTTTCTTATAGTTGTCACAAACTAAGTAGATTAGTTTTCAAATTTGAAACAAAAAGAGCATTGGAGACTATACGAGTAGAATTTTCTTGGTTTAGATGGTTACTTTTTTTTTTCCCATCACATAGATTTTAGAATTACCTCCAAACTTCACATCGTCGCGGAAGGATTTATCTAATATACAGAAAGCAGATTTATCTCCATATATGTGGTTACTGCAACCTGCTTCTAAAGAAATAAATTTTTTTTAGTTTCTTAGTTCACCTGATAAGCCATCAGTAAAGATATTTTTGTTCCTTCTATACAGAATTAGATTTCTCACCATGCCCTTTAGACAAGTTAGTCTAACATTCTGATTTATAATAGCCATACCTATAACTATGGCTGTTGATTTTGGTCTGATGGAATGGTGGCCTACTTGCCCTCTTTCTCCTCCTCCTCCTTAAAAGTCATCAAATGACTATCTTGTTGATGCTATCATTGATTTCTTTGATCTTCATTTGCTCTACCTCCTTTATCTCCTCTACCTCTTTCTCTATTTGGTACCAAAGAGCTTGTTCGTTAAGATCTTCACGCTTGCTTCTCGTTCTCTTGTAGATTAATTTATATTCATGAATCGTCAAAAATATTGTAATTTATCAAGCGAAAGTACATCAATATCTTTAAACTCTTCTATTGAATAAAAGACAAAATTAACTCTTGGTGTCATAGATTGAATAATCTTCTCAGTAATTGTTATATCCTCCAATTTGTCACTATAGATTTGCAAATTATTGACGATTGCCATCGTTCGACAAAAATAATCTGTAACCGATTCTTCCAATTTCATCAAAGTAATTCGAACTCTAAAGAAATGCTTGAAGCTGCTGCCTCCATGCACTTGCTGATCATTGATTCTTGTTCTTTATGAAATCCAATAAGCTTGCAAGTGTCCTTGCACAAAATGGTTTCTAAGGCCGAACAATCAATTGCTTGAAAACGATATTCTTTGTCTTAAGATTCTTTAGTCGCTGCCTCTTCTGTTTTCATTCTTCGTGTATCCGTTAATATCGTGTCAATTGGTAGTTCTTCTATTTCGCCGGAGACAACTTGCCAGTACTTCTTGGGTTTCAAAAAATTTTCCATCAGTATGCTCTAATGATCATAATAACCATAAGAAAATATAATGGCAGGTTGAACAAAATTGTCAGAAGCAATGAGATTGCTACTATTAAAGAAGTTCAAAAAAAATTTTGATTATCTTTTCTCACTCTTCCTTTTACGCTGTTGTGCAGCATGCTACTGTGTTGATGTTCTGCTGCCGTGCTACAATACCGATGCGCTATCTTACTATACAGTGATGTTTAGCCCTTGTGTCACTGTGTTATTGTTCTCTTACGGTGTTGTTCTGTAAAAGCGTTGCTATAATTTTGCTGTGTCTTTGCTCAAGTTTTGGATCAAATCTGAAAAAAGAGATTTGAGAAGTAGAGTTGTTCTCACTCCTTAACCTAACTCTCATACCACAACAAAAAATTTCATGAGTTAACAAATAAAAGGAGCAATGAAGAAATAGAGAATTTAACTTGAATTGCTCACACTTCTACAGTGCTTGGATTACATTTACTGATCTTTATATAGAGCAGAACTTAACTGATTTATGCAAAAGGATAGGATCTCAACAAGCTAAAAGCTTAGAAAACTTCTTCTAAAAAATAAGATCACTTAAAAACTAGACCAATATAGAAATGCTCAACATATAGAAGAAAGACCAGCCAATAAGATTGAAATTTTATGTAGGCTCGTTTCGCTTGCGTAGGATCGTAAAATCAGAATTTTAATTAAGACCGTAAAATCTTATTTATCGGTAAGTTTTTTTAAAATTATTTAATACTTTTAAAATTTTGGTAGTATTATTAAAATTATTGAAAATCAAGACATAATTTTTCTTATATTTTATCTTATTGTAATAATTAATAATTTTTATATTTATTATTCAGATGAACTATATTATTAATAATTTATTATATTTTATTTAACTCATTATCACAATGTCTTTACTGTATTATTATTTTATAAATGTACATTTATATAGTTATATCCATATCTAGAAAATTCAATCCCTTATGTAATCAATCAATTAGGCGATAAACAATCGTCTTTATTACCTCAAAATAAAGAGGATAAAAAATAATCCAAAACACCAACCAATGAATAGAATAATTTCTTACTCTCATAACAAATCTTTTACGGAATAAACCAAACATCACCGCACACTACAAACGAACGAAAGATTTTCTCTAACTATTCCAACTTCGTTCAAAATCCTCGAGAGTTCTCCTGATTCATGAAGATTTTTTAAATTGTAAGATAGCAAGTAAGATCGAAATCTTAAGTTTTAGGATTAAGATCCGGATCTTAAAGATCGAAAGTAAGAACGAAATTTTATATTAAGTATGATCTTTTTGTTGATGTAAAATCATAAAATTATTAAATTTTAAGATTTAAATTGAAATTTTAACAAATATGTCTACACCCTAATTCTGTTAGCGGTAATGGTTTTGGAAGCAAGCCACGGAAGAGATAGAGTTGCAGGGAACTGTAAAAAGTTCATTTCATTCTGAACTCAGAAAATGTTGTGACATATATGATCGCGGTTGTCAGAGGACGCTTAACCGCATAAACCGCTTCGACACCTCAACTTGACAAATTGGTGCGTTTACTTCTAGCCAGTTAGAAGAATTAAATGGGTGAAAATTTTGGAGAGACAGAGAAATTTAAGAAGAAGATCATTCGTAGAGAAAAAGCATATCCGAACAGCACAATAACAATCAATTATTTTAACTACCATTTCTAATATGAATTATATGCATAAAAAATAACAAGAGGACAGGCAGTTTTTCATTTAATATTTACCCTCTATTTATATACTGGAAATGTTCTATATGTGTAGGAGAAACAACAGTAAAAGTTTACTGAAAAATATTCTATTTGTAGGTAAATAATAGTAAAAATAGTTGATCACTTATTACTATTAATTTATCCTTTCTTTGTTGGAAGATTATAGGTACAAAATAACAACAGAACAAATAGACAGCTAATAAACTATTTTTTCTTTATTTTGTGAAATTTATTTTTTAAGTCTAATGTTTTAGTTTACAACTCAATTTGTTCCTTCTCTTTTGAGTTGTTTGAGCATTAATTCCACGTATAGTATGTGGGTTAAGTTTCTACTTTAATACTTCTTTGGCGACGTACAGAAGTAGCTAAACTACAATCAAATTGGAGAAGTTCGAACTTAACTCATTTATGCGATGTAGCCGATAAGGTTTTCAATGCTATGATAAATTGCTAATGTTTAATTAGTAGTGCTTTCAATAGTGTAGAGAAGATTGAAGATTCTGTTGGGTAAAACTTTGATAATACATTCTCAACTTAATTCGGATGAGTTTTTAAACCTCAAGATGTTGGGACAACTTTGAGTGCATATTTTCTCTAATGTCCGTTATTCTCCTAGCTAAGGAATCAAAATTAGTTACTTCAAATTTACCTGAGTCTATCATCGATCAACTCATTAGTGTTGATAAAAGAAGTTAATTATAAAATAGGTGCATTTTTAATCAAAATCTAAACAGCATTTGCTGTACTCATATATCTATTTACCATAACAGAATATTTTGCTTAAGCTTATTTGTAACTTAGATAGTTTCTCTCGAGCTTAATTGATGAAATGATTACTGGAACTACCTGCTGCAGTGTTTGGAGGAGAGAATCTTCAAATGCTATATATATATATATATAGACATATATATATATATATAGGAGAGATAAGATCACTTTCGGGCACTCTCTTTTCGGTTTATGGTCTGGGTGATCTTTAAATCCAATCTCCACCGTTGGATATGAAGAACTATGAGTTAGAAACATATCCATAAAATTTCAGCTCAATCGGACTACGAATTCATGTCCATCCGGTCATTTGATCAATATAACAGAAATGATACAATATATATTTTTAAGTTTTTTTATTTTGTGTCATCTTGATCAAGTGATCGGATGAATTTGAATTCGTAGTCCGATTAAGCTAAAATTTTATGGATATATTTCTAACTCATAGTTTTTCATATCTAACGGTGGAGATTGAATTTAGAGATCACTCCGATCATAAACTGAATAAAAAGTATCTAGAAGTGTCTCTAAAAAAAAAGTGTCCTTATTTCTTGTCATATATATATATATATATATATATATAATTCCAATACATGGTGCGGAAGGCATTCAATACTTCCATCAGCGTGTTCGTTAGGATCAAATTCAAATGATACTTGCACAGATAAGCTTTAACCTTTTGATAACATTTGGTTTAATTCTTGCAATATGCCTATGGTAATCACATTTTGAAGAAACTTGATTTCGATAATTTAATTATTAAGGCAGAAGAAACTCTGCAGGAAATTCACTTGTGCATGGTAGTACTAGACATTGCCAGTTACGATAAATAGCATGTTGTCCCCGATTTCTGTGCAGTGACACTCCACTTCCGTTGTCTATCAACGGATTCAACTTATCAATCAAATTGACATTATTTATAAACTTATTTTATATATTTTTTAATAAATTTTTAGAAATATTTTATATAATATTTTAAAATTTTATAAACTATTAAAATATTTTACATTTTGAAATTTTATTATTATTTATTATTATTAATTTTTTAATTAATAAATTTTATTTTAAAAAAGTTTTTTTAAAAAAATTTTTTCATAAGCATTTTTAAATATTCCTTAAAATCTCCCATTGAATCCATGTTTTTTCTCTGTAATGAACACAACGTAAAGATTAAAGATAGTAATACGTGATTCAGAAAGAAAAGAAAGCGAGAGAGACATTTGAGCTTAATTAATGATTAATTCTAGCTTCAGGTAATCTAGTTAAGCATGTTTTAACAAATTGTAACACTATAGCGTTATTGTGAAAAATATTTATTTGTTAGTGACATGATAATAATATTAGAATCAAATTTTTATTTATTAGTGACATGATCAATAATATTAGAATACAACACAAGTTATGTACCTTCCAAAAACTAAAGTGATATTTTTAACGAGTAGCCAAAATAACAAGTATTGAAAATTCACAATATTTCAGTAAGAGTGAAGTATGAAACCACTATGCTAATTATACAATTAGCAACTTTAACAGTATATTTGGATAGAAAAATAATAAATATGAGTAAGATTAAATAAAAAAATTATTAGAATGGACACGATAGTAAGAATAATAATTTTATTTTATTTTATTTAAATATATCAATAAAATTAATAAATAATAAATAATTATTTTTATTTAATAATTGAGAATAAGTAAAAGTAATTTTTAAAAAACGATTAAAATATTTTTGTGTTAATTTTTGTTTTTTGGTTAAGCAAATCTGATAGAATCTTCTATTTTCATGCCAGTGTTTCTACGCGCTATTCGTTAGGTACAGAAGGATGACAATAAAGAACTTCTACTTACAAGCACAAAAGTAATGAACCAATTTATTCGAAACCTTCATCAGTTATTCCTCAAGGTTTTCAACTACGAAATACTTCAATGTAGGCTGCAGCTTGATATAAATCCAGAAGCTGCAACAGTTTGTATTCTTCTAAGTTTTCGAAGTATGACTGGGATCCTGAACATGCACTAAGAGCAGCTATTAGTTTCATTTGCATGTTATGTCCTCCTTTTGCCGAGAGTTTTGCAACAATAAGCTTCAGTTTCAGCAAACACCAACCATCAACATCATAGTTACACACTATATAACTGCAAGGGATCTTCAAGGAAATCAGTCGAGACACTGAATAAGCTATCTAAACAAAAACAAAAACAAAAAAAAAAAGAAGGAAAAGAATGTTGTACAACAATTCTCCACTTCCAATTCAGTGCCATAACCACTATAAATCACTATACCCACACACACCCACATGCGCACAGACAGAGGATTGATCGATCAATCAATCGATTAAATCAAAATAAAATAATTGATTATAGAATGGAGAGAGATGAGAGAGGAGAGAAGGTAATAGACTTACAGTGAAAGAAGAAGCTCGAGTTGTTAAGTTTCGAAATTTGCAGATGGTATTAGTTGGCGGGTGAGAAGAAGAAACGAAGCGGAGTGGAGATGCACGCAAGCGGAAGAACAGCTGTAGCGCAATGGCGGCATCTCGAAACAAAGAAACAAAAAGTAGCGAGACTCACTGCTGTCGAGATAGCGAGAGACGGCAGGGTGAGCTGCGTTGGCCGGCCGCAGCGGAATTCATAAGATTAAAACGGATCGAAGCATTCCAGATAGGACGAGCAGCGGTAGACGAGGAAGAAGAAGAGGGACGGAGAGAGAAGTTGGAGCTATCGAAGCCCGCGAGGTCAGTAGGTTCCACTGCATCATCGGGATGAGGCTCGGTCGAGAAAAGACGGCGAGAGAGAGGAGGAGAACCTCAAAACTTTCATCTGTCAAAATCAAGGCAATCACAGAGAGGTTTCACCGGCCGAGCGGCGGCTGATCAAGTGAAACGAAGAAGAAAATAAAAACCACTCAGTAAATAAGACAAAACAATAATGATAAAGATAGGAACTTAAATGCAACAAAAACAAATTTTTTTACTCCCGCTGACACCTCATATTCGGGTGTAACGTTAATCCTAACAAAAATTGATGAGAAAAAGTTCATTAATTTTATGATTTTATTGTCAAACGAGTGTAACGGAGAATGATTAGTTCACTCCGGTGCTCTCCGTTACAACCAATCCAAACACAAAGACAAAACCAACCAGACCTCTCTCTGTCTCTCTCTCCGCGATGTTGTTGACGTCGGACGAAGACAGCGATTCGGAATATTCCATCGAATAGTCCGACTAAGCGAGCAACGTGCATGGTCGGAGTTAAGCCTGTGCCGCAGGACGAGGGGCCGAACCCGGTTGTCCCCATCGCCTACAACGATGAGTTCAGAGAAACTATGGATTACTTCCGCGCCATTTATCTCGCTCGCGAAGTCACCCCTCGCTCGCTTATGCTCTCTGCTCTAGCTATCGCGCTCAATCCTGGAAACTACACTGTTAGATATCACTCAGTTGTTCGTTTTTATTTTTATTAAGTTCTCTACTTTGATTCTAGTCGAATTCGATCTCTCGTTCTCTTTCTTTGTTGATTGATTATGATTTACAGTTTTATAAATTAGCATGAGTTAGTCGATTGATTTAGAGTTTTAGGATAACGCACTGCAAGATCAGAATTGGCTTTTATATGTCAAGTTTTGGTTTAATTATGTAATAGGTTGAGTTCTGCATGAAAAGATGACATTCTTCTGTGAGAACAAACTCATCAGAATTCAGTTTAGAATGAATTCATTCGGATTTTGGTTAATTGGAAAGGAAAACTTTGGTGGTTTGTTGATGCATGGTTGTTTATTTGGGTTTGATAATTTGGGAAAAATTTATGAATGATATAAGACCGAAGATTGGATTTAGACTCGTTTGCTGGAGGATAGAAATAGATAGATGCACCTCTTATGCGGGGTCTCATTAGACTCAAATACAGAAACTCCTAAACTTAACGTAGAAAATTTCATAATTTCTAATTAATTTGCTTGTTCCATATATTCTAATAATTTCAGCTTGTACATATGGTTTAGGTCATTTTCAGGAGAATGGACAACAAGGTTAGGGTTGAGTATACAAATCAAGTTCGGATTTTGATTATTTAACTTGTTGAGTTCTGCTTGAAATGATCTGCAGAAACCAAATTTATATTTACGGAACAAGATATTAAAACGAGTGTATCTATAATTACTAAGGTCTTTCTGCATATATGATCGTATAGAGTTGAAACGACTAACTGGTTGAGCTGTTCCTTGTTTATTTTATAGTATTATTTTTATTTTTGGTGTATCATAAAGAACTATCTTGTGTTTTTCTCATGATTTGCCAATGACCTTTGCAATTACAAGTTGCTTATATGCTACAACAAATATAAGCATCCCATGATGGCATTTCAGGCGCTTGGTGCTTGAGGCTTTGAATTCTGACTTGCATGAGGAAAGAAAGTTCATTGATCATTTTGCAAATAAGAACTCGAAGAACTATCAGATCTGGTACACGTCACTCCAAATTTTACTGATTGTTACTTGAATATATATCAATGTACTAGCTCAATTTTGAACCTTTAGGAGAGCAAAATGTGCTTTAGACTTTCTTTTCGTATTGTATTGAGGTTGAAACATAAGTTCATCTTTCTATACTCAGAGTCATTGACACACTGATAGCTCCACATCATTTTCTATAGGCACCATAGAAGGTGGGTTGCTGAGAAATTGGAGCCTTCATCTGCAACTAAGGAACTTCACTTCACAAAGAAGATACTTTCTCTCGATGCTAAAAACTGTCTCGCTTGGTCGCATAGGCAGGTAAGTTGCATTGCTTACTTTGGTCTCGTTCTCTGTTGTATTTGTTTATTCTCATATGAATTAGCATCTTAATCTTTATATAGGTCGAAGATGTCTTTTTTTTCGTTTTTCCCTGTTATTTCTCATTTGTAAGACTTAGGGTAGTTCTTGCTGTATAAGAAATTATTTTGTGTTTTACGAAACATGTTGTAAGTGAGTATGAGGAACTTGGAGAAAAATAGGGTGTCCGTTCATCTCCTTACAGAGCTCACTGATTGGGCGGCTAGGAAGATGAGCTTGATTGTGGAGAGCTTCTTGAATTAGACATCTTTAATAATTCTGCATGGAATCAGGTAGCATAATGGCTCAAATCATCCAGTTTCATGATTCTGTTGCCTTTTCTTTTCGTGTCCTTCTAGTAGACATTCTGCTTTTTTCTTCTTTTAGTTCAACCAATGTGTATATTTTAGCAATGCACAATATTTTGTTAATAATATGAACATGTCTTATTAGCACTTGGATGTGAGAATTGTGTATAATTTCGCATTGCTTACATCATATTACAGAATTTTTAAGCCATAATATAGATAATATTCTAGCAGATGGGGTATGGAAAGCAGCTAGAATTATTTAAATGATTGGGAAATTAAAAGTTATAGATACTGCCAAAGCCTATTAGCCTATGGTCTTTTACTTATAATTATTTACCTTATTTAATCCTCCTATGCCTTAGCTGTGCAGCTCTCTTGATATGAAGTCTCCCTTCTCTAGCTTCTCTTTTATCTGTTAGCACACATGGACACCCCTTTTCTCTTTGATGTAGATTGTTTCCCTCAAAATCTTATTCAGTCTTTAGCAAAATGGTTTGCTTGGATTTTAAGTTTTAACTTCACTAGTAATTATTTAACTATCCTGGGGAACAATTAAAACAATTCGGTTCAGTCTGAATTCTGATTTAAGCTTATGCTAAGAATGGTAATGAGTTGACCAATTAATTTCAGACATGCATCACCACAAAAGGAATGGCAACTAAGCATCTCAGATGTGCAATTGTGCACCCCCCTTAGGTGATTCCAAGCATTGTCATTATTTGAACCTCGAGAAATCATCTCACACTTTGAGTTCATTTTGTTCTTTTTCCTTTCACTTCATATATACTGCTTGCATGGCCTCAATGAGCTGTGATCATTGTGTCTTTAAAATTAAATTTGACTAAATCTAGTTGCCACTTACTTGGCCAATTTGCCTGTGTTTTTAAGACAATCAATCTAGGGGCATAGCTTCTTGTAAGTTCCGGTAGAATGCTATAGAACTCAAGAATTTAGATATTGAATCATTAATTAAAAAAGTGTTAATGATCTTATTAAATATGCTCCAACTGATGTGGTATGCTAGTGTACAATAAGGCAATTGACTTTTTTACTTTTCTTTTAGTTTAAACTTTAGGCCCTGAATTTTAATTTTGAAATTAAGATTCATTTTGACGTGTCTGCTGTGGGAGAGGCATCTCATCACTATCAAGGATGCTGGATGAAGGAAGAATATCAGTATATGTTGATGGTTGATTTCCTGCTTAAGGAAATTGTTGGTTTAGTTGATTATGGATGATGGTGGGTGAGAAAGGGGAACTGGTTGTGAAAACCGATATTATCTGAAGGTGAGCTCTAAATAGTAAAATTGATTTAAATAATTAAGGTGCATTTATAAATAAATCGCTTTAGGACCTCAATATTCAACATGCAATTTGGTCTTCAACGTATTTGTGTTGGATCTAAAATTCTGCTTATTGATGGTTGCTTCCTTTTTCAGAGGTACTTTGTTAGAACAAGATCCCCACTTCATGGTGGGCGTCAAGCCATGCGAGAGTCAGAGGGCAGCTACACAATAGAAGCAATTTTATGTCATCCTGAAAATGAGAGCCCATGGAGGTATCTTTGTGGTTCATATAAAGATCAAATGGATATGATGATAAATGACAGCCGAGTTCCAGAGTTATGTCTCAAAGTTTTGAAAAGCGGTAGCAAAGTCCTTTTTGCTTTGGCTTTGCTTTTGGATATGCTGTGCTATGGTTTCCAACCATCCAACGAAATAAAAGAAGCTATTGAGAACTTGAGATACTCAGAGCGAAATCCAGATGGCCATCTTAACAGCCTCTATTTGCACAATTTTGGAGAATGTCAACCCAATGAGATCAAACTACTGGTCATGGCGTAGAATCAAGCTTGCTGCATAGTGTATTTTCATGCAATTGTAACATTCAATTGAATGTTGTATGCTAGTTAATATTAGCAGTCTTTGAGATTGCCATTTTGTATATGAACTCCACTGTGGTTGGAGCAATGCAGAGTGGACATGAAAGGACTGTGACAAAGCCATTGATTCACCACGTGGTTGGACTTCAGTATGCAGCTAGCTGGGGTAAACGTTACTGGGTAGCATGTAAACTGTAGGACTATTGTCCTCTTGCTATTTTCAACTAAACTATTTTCTGCAGCTTTTCGGAGACTTCTAGTTCAGCTCTGAGAGAATCCTCTTCTACTTCAGGGAGCTAATTTGGTCTTTGTGCTCGTTTTAGGGGACCCAGCCTTTTTAGAGTGTACAGGTGCAGACTTGTCCTTGAAGAGTTTGGTTTTGTCTTGTTAAATTAGTGCTCTTTTTTATTCGGCTAAAGATTCCAAATAACAAAATTTTCAAAAGAAAAGAAATACTATTTTCATGACAAAAATCTGACATCATTACTCAATTTTTTCTTTCTTTGATAAATGCAGTATTACTCGGACTCTGAGAACTTATATTGTACAACTAAACTTTGATATTCATTTCAAAATTATCACTCAACTCTTCAATATTCATTTTTATTTCAGTTAAAAATTTTCAATGTTTAAAAAGTTACCTCCCATCTTTTTTTGGGTAAAATAAGTTACCTCCGTCTTCCAAAAAAATAACACTACTCGTTTTGGATCAAGTGATTCAACTTAACAGAATCCCGCTGAGCCAGATTGTCTGCACACTTAAGAGATGAACAACGATTCTTGAAAAAGTGAGCAGAACATGAATGCTCTCTCCATCAACATTCGTGGAACTAAAGGAGACTGTAATTAAATTGGCGATTCATCAAGAATTAATAGTAAATCTCACGTCAAGGACAATTAATATACTAGAAATACAAAGCTGGCCAACTTTGATGATGGGATGATAGGCGTGAAAGCTGCTGTTAGTATCAAGACAATAATGATTAGAAAGATCAAATGGAAGAAAGGGTGTGTTCTTTTACACCCGTAAGTCACTTTTTTTTTATTAAGAAGTCACTTCTAACTCACTTTTTATTACAAAAAGAACATAAGAAATCACTTCCAACACATTTCCAATACAAAAAGAATACATCATTTCCAATAATACTATTTCTAAAAACTCACTTCTAAAAACTCACTTTTAAAGAACTCACTTTCAAAACCAAAAGAACATATCCAGAGTATAAGAGGTCTCACAAGAATTTGTTATGTAATGCATGACAACGGTAGTTTTTTCCCTTATGTGGAAACGAGATTACCCACTCCGATTTTGGATAAAGGTTGATAATTAGTTTTGTGAATAGCATTGCTTATAAACTTTGCCAATGAAAGGGAGAATGGGGATGGAATCAATGGCTCGCCATTTATATCTTCAGGGTATTTTCTTAACAAAAGTTTCACTTTCTATAACGCATCCTTTGCCAAGTGGCTTGCGAGCGGTTTCTCAATCTCTCCATTTGGCGTGTATACCTATTAATGGTTGAGTGTTGCCAACTTATTGAATTAGAATGAGTAGGCATTTTGAAAGAATCTTAAAACGCCTTCCATTCTAAGGCTTGAATCTCCCATAAACATGTGCAATAAATAAGTTCCTTTTAAATAAGTTTACTTTATTTAATGATATTTGTTGAAAATATTGAATGTATTCGGTTGTTGATAGATACAGTAGAAATATAAACCACATTCAATAATCTTATCTAAATATTACTATAATTGAGAGAAGAGCAAAGTAAACACAAACACAATAAATTTACGTAGAAAAAATAAAAAAAATCTCAGAAAAAATAAACTAGCCTCAAAAAATTACTAAATCAAAGTAACTAGAAACTCTTGTGTTACATTTTAAGTAAAAATTTTCACTATAAGCTTTACTTCTATCTCTCACATTTGATGTTGTGAGTAATGCTCTTGATTGAATGATAATGATAATGTTCCAAACAAATGCTTCTCATCTATATATGTAGTGTTCCAAAAAAACTTCAAACGGTTGTTTTTTTACCTTTCCATTAATTGTCCAAGTCTTTTGGCCTTCTATTTTTGAAAAGATGCTTCAAAGTCTTTGACCGTTAGCTTTCCAACTTTTTGAGTGATGGTTCATCTTTCTTAACTATTGACATTCTAATATTAATGAATATTTAATTTGATGCACTCTAATGAATTATTAATTATACGGTGACTTTATAACTTTTAACAATATTTACCTTCTTAAAATAAGAGGGGAGCAAGCTTTGGAAGGATTCTGTAGCTTTGTAAGAAATTGATGTAGACTTAGCTTAGTAAGGATTCTGTGCCTCACAAAAACGAACTTGTGGCAAGCTCTAGCCTTCTTGGTTTAGTGGACTGACCAAAACAAAACTTGAATTAGTGAGTAAACTTAATAAAGAACATGAAGAGCATCTTGGCTAATCTTGAAGTCATTCGTAAGGATGCATACTTTGGCTAATTTTTTCTTTATCACTACCGCATTCAATTTTTTGAGGACCATTTTCTTTAAACTAGTATAGGTCGAGTGCTAAACATCTACAGCATTTAAGTCTAGCAGATCTAGCTATAGCATACCTTTTTTGTTTGTTAGCTGAGAAATCAATTTGCCTAGCTAGGCATGGGTCATTGTGATTAGTTGCTGAATATTTTTATAGAAATGCCTTGAGAATAATCAAGTAATGCTGTATTCTTAATAGATTCAGTTTCCTTGGATAATCTCCAAAGTAGACTCCCTCTTAAGGTGTGTTAATGAAGTTTGAACATACAGCATGGAGTGGTTTTCCATCAACCCCTTTAGAAGCAACATGTTGGCTGGGTTGAATTTGCTATGTCTAGGCTAGAGATTTTGTAGAGCTTTTTACATGTTTTTCTACCGAGAATGACAACCAATTGTATGCACGAAGTAGCACTGGAATGTCATTTAGTCCTGGTGGAGACATGCTACCAAATACATAATCATTTGGCACCAAAGCTGTGGCGTTACATATACAAATTCGATAGCGTACCGGAGACGAGTGATAATCTCATAAGTCATCAATTAATATGTGGGCAATCGACATATGTACATGCATAACCTTTTGGTTGCCAGGACAGCGCAGCAACTAGTTAGGCTGGTAGCAGTCAAGATCGTGCTCATGGAGTGAAACTACTTGCTATATACTGTAGCAAAAGAATGAAATATTACCAAGATATGTGGATTGAAGACCTCTACTTAGATGCTCAAAAATTATCATCATCCTCAACAAATTTTAACAAGTAACTCAAAATCGCAGGCCTGTGGTCTTGTTCTGCTTCTTTATTTTTGGCTGACATTACACATTTCATCATTCGTGTGTAGAGCCTCTCAAGTTGGGGAACACTACATCCTTCTGTGCGGTCCATAAGGTGTTGCTTTAAGTTGTTAAATTGGTCGGAAATTTCTGCAGATTCCATTATTACATCCCGAAAGCTGGCGTTTGATGGTGGATTAGAAACTGTTGATTCTGGATGCTCATCACCTACATGATCCTCTGGGTTCTTTGCAGGTCTGTCATCAGTCAGATCTTGTGATGTGTCAGGTTCAGAAGAACTTCGCTTCAAGGATTCCAGATCAGCTGTGACCTGTGATTGTTCTTCTGTAGTTATACCTGAAGCACAATAAACTGTGATGTCAGAAGAAACAGACTGCAAATACCCTTTCCATTTCTCCAAAACTATAATTCCCTTTCTGTAGCAAACACATCATAGTAGGTCTTGACTTGCATACAGCAAGTGAAATTGAGGAATCTTGTCATACTAAGTAGGACATGTTCCCTCTAGACCAACTAGAGACTGTCAGCAAACAACAGAATCATGACAAAAAGAAAATTGCAGTATTGCAGTTTTCGTACATCTGCAACCAATACAAGCTCATTAGTACACAACCCAAAGATGTAAAAAAACCCAAGACCAACACTGTTAGCAAAGGATGTAATTTCTAGACAGAAAGAATGCCACATTTTATTAAGAGAATATCTCATGAAAACCAGCCTAATTTTTCCTCGTATTTTGAATTTCCTTATATTGGCACGCTTGGAATCTCTACAGCCCTCAATTTCCATGGTTGGAATTTCATACTAAACTTTCTTTTTAAATGAATAAATTTCTAAGTAGGCACAACGTCAAGTGTGCAACTCTAGTTGTTCTTTTAGCTACAATGAATCCTATGACATGTAGGACTTCAAAGGCACTGTAAGTGATCCTGCAAGCATGAAACGTCTAGTGATACAACAAATAACCAGAGTACACATATATCACTTCAAGGACGCCTTCAAATAAACCTGAATAACAATGCAACATCATGTAAGATGAATTAGCTTCATGTTTCACAAAGTTATTTTTGTTGTTTATACCATTCAAGCGTTTGACGTGGTAACATTTCATTCTACAAAAGTGCCCTTCCTATTTGGTTTAGTTTGTCATTTTGTTCCTTCTTCTATTTGGAGTGTAAGTTTCCTATTTGGAGTCGAAGAGCATATATGAATAGTCTCTTCTTGATATGAACCACCCTCAATTGCCAATGGTTTAGCAAAACTGGATTTTGCTGGCAAAATCTTCTAGAAAGGCGTGAAATTGAGGAGTTTTATCCAAATCAAAGCTAATTGAAAGGCATTAACTTATTTCAGTAATTTCTTCTAGTCCAATGAACAGATCAAGATTCACAATGAACAGAAAAGAATAGCTCCAGCCAGCTTGTCAAGTACTCAACAAAGAGCATTCTTTTTCATTGATCTAAAAGCTCTAAATAAATCGATGTGCGCTAATCTATAACTTTCTTTGTTCTTTGATGCATACCACTATCAAAAGAAGTAATGATAATTTATTTGGGAATTACCTGTGTGGTCATTATCACAAGATTTCTTTGACCTTTTCAGTGCTTCATAACTTTGTGATAAATTGACCTCAGGTTGGACATTACGAAGACGGGCACTAGCTCTAGTTACAACTGCAAGCTGAACCACAGGCGCTTCAACAAGATCCGAGCCAACAAGATCATCTGGTAATTGCAAAGGGTGCCCTTCAGCTGCAATCTTGTCACAAAAGGAAACCAAAGCAGGGTCCATCTGTGATAACATCCCGTGAACCTGGGAGAAAAGAATCCATGACAGATCTCAAGTATGAGCACAGGCTACTTACGTAATTACTAACTGTTAAGTGTAAAACAGCAATGAAGAAAATACCGCATCCCTAAGCTCATAAGCTCTGCTAACTATTCTAGCTCCGGTATAGTCATCCCCATTGTATGCCTGTAAATCAAATAAATATGATAAATTTGGAAAATTTTGAGCAGCTGAACCTAAAACAGTGAAGCAGTAGAGTATAGATCTCATATGCCCAGTCAATAAGGTAGAACATAGAAGTTTTACATTAATAGAAGAAACTCTCAACCTCACTCCAATAGATGAAGACTATTGCAGGAGATCTGATTTACAAGAACACTTCTCTGTCCGGAACTAAACTAGGAGGAAAAAAATACCTTTGCATTGGAGACAATAAGTTCGATATCCTGCAAGAAAGCTGAGCGCGAAAGATACTGCCCAAGGTCCACCTTTTGTAATATAGTAGCCATATCCATTGGATTTTGGACGATAGAACGATAATCTGGTACATCTTCATCCATTACGGGATAATGGAATGCACTAAAGCGTTTGTCATACAGAATTCTGCACAGGGAATTGAACGACCAAGTAGTCTAAGATCAAGCATCTCGTTCAACAAATGATAATACAAGAGTGACAAGAGCATGTTCCAGAAAGTAGTTTATAGATATCACAACTGCCAAACTGAAGTTACAAAATACAAACCACCAGTTACACATTCACAATCTCTTTCATGAAGTTACACCTATACACTACAGTATTCTCCTAAGGTAGGTGTCAAAACCTATTGAAGAATGCTCGAACAGTAGTTCTCCATATTGCAATTATAAATTTGATCAGAGGTACTTGTACAAATCCACTATTATGTCATGATCATACAAAGCTCCAGCTAAACAAAGCGCCATAGTGCCACGTGTATGTTGATTCACAAATCACAAACACATACAAACGCATTACGCAAGAATTATTAGCATAACACACATATTTAGCTTATGTTAACTTAATTAAGATTAAGATGTCCATCAATCAGTAAAGACGACAAAGCACAAGCATGCAGACCTGTTGCAGACATCTCGTAAGCACATCCTCAACCTTCGAAGAGCGTGATGCTGAGCTTCAGCCTTGGCTCTTAATTCCGAAGCCTTTGGACCAGAGATTTCCTTGGGTGCTTTTGGCAATTCTGGGAGAGAAGGTTCTTTAACTTTTCTTTTTGACTCCTCAAGTGGGAATGAGAGTATGGCTTCAAGCAAACGGCCAAAGAAGTTGCATCTGTCATCTGCACTTGGTTTATTAACTTGGTACCTGTCCAAGAAATGCAGCATCCTCAGCATCAATGTGGCACTTTGAAACAAGATAGAAATGGTGTGTGTATACAATGTTGTTGTGAACGCAGACCCCTAAACGCTTCAACATGTTCTACCTAACTGATCCAACTCTTGGTAACTTTTTACAAGCTCATAAGACTGGCAAGAAGTTATGAAGTTAACACAAGAATCTACAACTTCGCAGATAGTGTTGTAGTATAAGCATAACAAAATGGTTAATCATACAAACATGTGATGATGTACTGGTAAGTACCAGAATCACCAAGCAGATCATCCTCGAGAATCCATTTCACCAGGTAATGAGGTCACTTCTATACTATTATTTCAATTCTAAGTAGCCATTTTAATTCTCAGGCTAGGTTTCATTTGAAAGAAAAGAAAAGAAAGTGAGAGAAAGGAAAAGAAACCGAATTGACTTAGCTTTCTTTCGTTCTATCTTCTAGGAGAATCCAACTAGTACAGAGAGAATCCTTTTCTTTTCTCCTCATTAATTCTCCCACTCAACATATTACATAAAAGGGTGAAATGCTTTTATTTTTTGTGTTTCCATCACATCAAACCAAACCAAACCTTAATTAGACACTGAGCAACTCATAACTTAAAACACTAAAAAATATTTCCTAACGAACAGAGCATGTTAGAAACCATACTAGGTGTATGACAAGGTCCTAAAAAAGTCATTGAAATCATACACTATAGAAGGTGCAAATCAAGTATAAGTTAAAAATTAATGCAAGTACCTATCAACAGTCATTGAGGGATTGACAGAGACAATGAGTCTGCACCTTTCACTCAGGCACTTAAAGGTAACAACTTAAAATTTGTAGAAGTAAAAAAAAAAAAAAAAAAATTTATAAAAAATAATTTTTAAAAAAAAAAGAAGAAAATAAAAGAAAAGAAAAACAATGAAACACATACAGATATGTATTAAGAATGCCAAAGATGTTATCCTGAAACATGCATATCTGTATCTGGAAAACTAAATAAAAACAGCAACAGTGGCGATTAAAATAAAAGTAATTAAATTAAAAAGAATGAGATTGAGCTCCCTAACTTATCAGGACAACCTCGAGCTAAATGTGAGCTAGGACAGTTTGTTCAAACTATGTCTAAGTTATGCCAGCTGAACATAGGATTAAACACGACGACCGCTAGTTTGCAGCTAAAAGCATAAAAAGGAAGTAAGTGCCAAGTTAATGAACAGATTAATCATGTTAGTATGCACGTTCACAAACAACTCACACAACGATTATGCCAGGGTGCCAGTTCAATATAGAAAATTTAGAGCATGTAATAAAAATATTACAGTGCTTTCAGTCCCAAAATGCAATGCAGGTATAATCTTCCAGTGCATCATATTGTTTACTGCTTAGGGTTAAACAGGCAAAAAAGTGATAGTCTCATAGAGAATTACAATCACCATCTAACTTAAGCTTTATAAAATTCAATAAGAAATTAGGCAATAAATAAATTGCAAAAACATACGAGTCACGAGAAGCAAATATGGAAGTTAAAACATCATCTAACTCAGTAGGTGAAACTGCACAAGTTGCCAGTACTAATATGGGAAGATCTGAAGGCAACTCCTCCAAAAGGGTTATCAAAACAGCCTTAAGCTGTTCATGTGCCTGCGAGAGAAGAAAAAATGTTATTCCCTTTATTTCACTCATTTACAGCTAATCTTCATATAATAACTTAATTATAAGAACTTTGTACGTACAGTCTCCCACCAAAGCTGGAACTGAGGTAGATATAATATAGAGGGTGTAGCTCTTCTTGCTTCGCCAAATATATGAACCAAAGCCTCTTCAGGCGTCTTTGCACTTGGATCAGAAAGAAGAGATGGTAGCCCAAGAGAATGAACTGGGAATTTTTCTAGCTCATGCAATACAGCAGGTCCAAGATGGTCCTATTTAATACCTTTAGTTATAAGTTTCCAAAACAATAGAACAGCACTAAAAGTATATAGTTGATTAAGAGTAATACCAGTCCAACACTTTCATCACCATATATTAGAAGGCGAGGCCTGTAGACAAGGGGAAGTCCTGAACCATAAGAGAACACAGGCAGCTTACTTGAATTGGAGTTTGAAAGAAAAGGAAAAATATCAGATACTCGTTCCATGATTCCACGAAGATGTCTTTCTAAGCACGGGGCGATTATGGTCGAAAGTGGACGTGAGTGTACGATGGATCCCCTATGAGCTGCAGGCGTTATAGTGGACATAGCTTCTAGAAAATGATCTCTTTCCACTCTTATGGAGTTGACATCTATGACAAACTTGTCATCGCTAGTATACACTTGTGGGTACTTCTCCCGGAAAGCTCGAATTGCTGCTTCTGTGCACAAAGCTTTTAAATCAGCTCCACAATATCCAACACAGCTTGCTGCCAATTCCATCCTTAAATCTTTAGTAGGAGGTTCTTTCCACTTGCGAGTATGAATATCAAGTATTTGAGCACGTGCCTCATAGCCAGGTAGAGGAAAAATAAATTCACGATCAAATCTACCTGGACGACGAAGAGCTCCATCAATGGCATCGATCCTATTTGTTGCTCCTATTAGAACAACTTGACCACGTGAATCAAGGCCATCCATTAATGCAAGTAAAGTAGAAACTATGGAGTTATGAATCTGCTCTTGCTTGCTAGACCTAACTGGAGCAAGACCATCTATTTCATCGAAAAAAATTATGGATGGCTGGTTCCTCTGAGCTTCTTCAAAAAGCAGTTTTAATTGTCTTTCTGCCTCCCCAACCCATTTGCTAAGAACATCAGCACCTTTGCGCATGTAAAAGCTTACCTTTCTCCCAGCCTTTGAAGCAGCACAAGCCAAAGCCCTAGCAATTAGAGTTTTCCCTGTCCCAGGAGGACCACACAACAAAACACCCCTTGGGGGAGTTATATGATAGTTGGCAAAAAAATCTGGGTAGAGAAGAGGAAAGAACACCATTTCCTTCAATGCATCAATATATTCTGATAAACCTCCAATATCATTGAAACTGACACTTTCATCAACTTGAACTGGTTGGATATCTGCACCACCCTTTGAGCTTGGTCCTGCAGTTTGAACACCGACACTTAGTGAATTTAAAACATCTCCTTGGTGGGACCATCCAGAAGCAGCAACATTTAGGCCCCACGAAGTGGAACCATGCACATCCATGCTACAAAATGGCCATGGCCCTCCATTTCTGCTTCCACTTCGCATCCATGGAACACCCGGACCTTGATCCAACTCATCGACAAGAAGAGAGTCATCAGAATCATCAGGTCTTGCAAAGCGATGCCGCTTATTAACACGAGATCCACTTTTCCTTAAATCTTTGTTGCTTTTGGAGCCCATTTGAAGTACTCTACGAGGAGATCTTTGCCTCTGTTTCCCCTCTTTCTCAGGAGAAGATCTGCGAACCTCTGCACGATTTCGTAAATCATATCTCTTCCTTCCTTCTTGTTCTTCACCATCTTCATCTTCTCCATCTTCTTCCACTTCATCATCACCCCCTTCAACTTCATCTCCACCATCACCATCAACCTCAATGCCATTTTCAGTATCTTCATCGGCAGCCTGAGCTTCAGAGCTACCTTCACCATCTGCAACCTCTTCTGACTCAAGGTACGGGTGTTCCCTTTCTTCTCTAACAGGTCGTCGAGGACGTAAACCTTCCCGTCGTGGAAGGGCTTTGTTATTTTGCACCTTGTTATGGGAGAGATTGTTTTCTGCTTTCTTTCTCGTTACACGGTACCTAGGTGTCTGTAAGAAAATCAGTATCAAAAGGAGGATGAGAGTGTGCATGCACCTAACAACTCAAGCTAATAACTAACCTCTATAAATATTCCATGCACGGATAGTATAAAATCTCACCATAAGATCATCATCGTCTGTTTTGGAACTGTCGGTCTCATAGTCCTCCAAGTTGATGGAGATCTTCCTTTTCCTCGTAGAACGGCGAAGATTTGCGGTGACAGACTGCAAAAGGCTTCACTAATCAGCATGGAACAGACAGGAATTACAAAATAATAACGCCGAGCAGAAAATACTTGTAAAAAGTAAAACAAATGGAACAACCAACATCTGCAACTGCAAATAACCACAAGGGAAAATAACAAAATTTAATCATCTCATTCAAGAAGCTTCCAGAATTCCCAGGGCAGGACAGATGCAAAAAAGTGCAAGGTGTTTTAGAGTTTTACTTTAGGAACAATGACAACGCAGATTGTGGTAAAATTTCATACTAATACTTTTTATTGCACTCAAGCAAATCACAGCTTCTGACTAATATTAACATCTCCAACACACGTCATGAAATGAGCTGGTATGATTATAGTCAAAAAGTTTAACAAAAGTTTCAGGCAACATTCTCATTTAGTTTACTCCAAAATCAGCCCACTCGGCCACAAAGGTTCACATTTCCAAATATAAAAACATCATAACTCCAAATCAGAATGGTAAACTAGAGAAGATCTGTAGAATACAAAAAAAATAAACTAAGAACAAAAGGAAGCAAAGTGAGGGGGAACTAACTTTTTACCAGATGTAAAACAATAGGCGTGGTGTTTGCTTCCGACAAGTTAACAGCTCCATTTCCCAAAAATGGGTATATTGATTCCATGAACAGTTGCAAGAGGACTACTCAGCTTTCCTTAACTAGGATAGGATGTGGTGTGTTTAAAGGGAAGTGCTATATGGCAAGGACATTTTGGCCTTGACAAGTTAGTTGGGCTAAAGTGTCACCAGTCATTACCATTAAGATATGCCATTTTAAAATTCGAAAACTTATCTCCCGAAAATGCCAATTTTCTAATTATCTCTTTTACTTCAAGTGTGGAGATCTCTTTCCTTTTCTTATCATCCCTATTACCAAACATCAATGCTAATATTAACAAGTTAATTAACAACATTTATTCATCTCAAATCACAAATGATAAAGAAAAAAACATATTTAGATTGAAAATACTCTTGAAGTTCATAACAAAATAATAACGAGGGGCATATTTGAGAAACACTCCAAAATGGTTGGGTCAAGGCCAAATATATAGCATTGCTCGCATTAAAATAGCAATTCTGCGCAACCCCACTTGATTAAGATGACAAAAAAAATAAATACATATATCATCTTCATCAAATAACCGGATTGAGGTTGATTCGTACTCCACTTGAGTTGAAAGGTTGTTATCTCTAACTGATAATTTTCATATCCAACAGTGGAGAATGAATTTGAAGGTCGCATTAATCATAAACTGAGAAGAGAGTGCCCAAAAGTGCCCCTAAGAATGACAATCACTACGTAGAAAATACATTGATTCTCATTCTTACATGTAGCCAAATGGAAGAAGTTACATGCTAAACCTGCTCTGGTTGAAACAGATTGAATAATGTCTTCATGTGAGGCTACAAGATCGCATATACTTCCTCCTGGTTTTCATCTTATATAATTTGGTATTCAAAATTTAATTGGTCACTGTTGCCATCATCTACAAGGTTGGTGTCAAAATCCTCTTTCAATTTCCAAGAACCCTAACAATCTAAACGCTACCGATCCAACCTCCTACACTAATTAGTTACAACCACTTCCGTCCAGAGCACAGCACATAACAAGTATACCTATTAACAACAGAGTTCCTGAATCACTTTATTTGGTAGAAACAAACATGAGGTTTCCAAACAAAATTACATTGACAACCAATTAGTACACCACATCATAATCGAACTGTCACAGAAAGATCCATTCAGTCGCATGAATACATAAAACACACGTCAATTGTTTCCTGATTGCATGGACTAACCTGAAAAATTAAAGACATATACACACTATGAACAATGCACTTCTATAACACAATCCTGTATTATTTTCCTAATGATTTATATGCCTTTACATAGCACGAAATGGACCCACAAGCATACAATCAAATCTAACCAATTTTTGCATCATGATCCAAAACATAACAGCACATAAAACAAAAGCTAACCGCATGCAAGGATCAAGCAGGACTTACATCAGAGTTATTCGTGCCAGTGATGGCCGAAAGCTTTCTCGGATGGAGAAATTTCGCGATCTGTGAAGCAGCAGTGTGAGTCTTCGTCTTGGCTTTTCTCCTAACAACCTGGGGCTTGTAGTAAATGTGGTATCCCCTTCTACCAAACAACTTCCGCCGCTGCCGTAACCGATCGCTCGTTCTCAACGGCTGCATTCCCTTCAAACCAACAATGCAAATTTCCTTCACTGCAACAAAATGGAAAATTAATTCACACCAAAATCCAACAAATTCGATCAACATCACTTCACACCAAAACTGTGTGATAATTGAACAAAGCTAACTGATTCAAGTTGATTATGATCGAATTAATCTTACCTCAATACTCGAACATGATCAATGGATTTAGAAGATGAAACTGCTCGAACGATTTGAGAGAGAGAGAGCGAGAGAGAACTGGGCGTAAGATGGCCGGGGGTTTTCTACCTATAGAGAAAGAAAGAAGCAAACCCTTCGCACGTGGCACACACGAGCACACGCGAAGTCGCCGCGCGAGACCTGCCCAATAAAATCCTCGCCGTCCGTTTACGACCTGCTTATGATCTGACGGCGCGAATCAGTCTCTTCTCTTTTATCGAGCCGTTAAATGGCAATAGGTTAATAAAACCAAACTAAATACGTAAGCGTTGGATCAAGATCTGACGGGGAGGATAAGTTGTAGTTACAAACAAATTCGAAGAGTAGTGAATTGAAATGAAAACATTTGGAGAGAGGCTTGTGTATGTTTTGCTTTGGAGTAGGACCGTTGTGACAGTTATATGTAAAGCTTTGGCGCCAATATCTAATGTATTAGCTTTGAAACAATTACAAATAGACGCAAATATGTTTGAATAATGGTTGGCAAGTTACAAACTGGGACTAGGTACATATGAAAAGCATGTACTACATTTGAAAGTTTTAAGACCAATATGTAGTAAAATGTTAATAGCCGTTCTATGCCAAAAATAATTTCAATCATAAATATTTTAAAGATGTTTTAAAAACAGAATCTTCTCGGTATCACGTCCACTCTTGTTATATTTAGGACGTATTTATTTAAAACTCGAAATGAGTGAACTTGAATTTTAATAAATATATTAAAAAAATTAAATTAAAAATTAAAAATATTTAATAAAAATAAATTTTATATTAATTTTATATTAATAGTAAGTTTTAAAACTAAAATTTAAAAAATTGATAAAGAAATTTATTTTAATACTTTTATTTATTTTATATTAAAATAAATTTTAAAAAATAAAATTTGGAGTGTTAGTAAATACGTTCTTAAAATATGTTTTTTATAGGAAGTGACTTTCTAAATCATAATTGTTTCAAAAAAAAATTATTGAGTAAACTATTATAAAAATATATATAGCCTTTTGAAAAGAAATATTTCATTGATTTTGTCAACAAAATTCTTTTAGATTTTCTTTTTAGTTTTTGTATTACACATAGTTTAATTATATTCTAGCAGCATTTGTCTTATGAGATGACTCTACAATATTTTTAAAGTGTGGTATAAAATACTTAGGCCATATTGCAATGGCTTATTTGGCCGTTTTGTAAAATTTTTTAAATTAAAAGAAATCATGCTTTGTGGCGTAAGAAATTTTTAGATGATTTTAAAAATATGAGTAAATTATATATTATGAAATATTTATACGTACAAATTTTTATTAAAAAATTGTTAAAAATTTTTAGAAGAAGTTTTTTTTTAATTCTATTTGTTTGGCTATCCCAAACATGGTTGTGTGAAAATTTTAATCACTCAAACCGTCCTTAATTAATGTACCGTATCAATTGTATCAAATACTACCATACTTGAATATGATTCAAAGTACAATGTCAAAGTTACCTTTCTAATTAATCTTTTTACATCTTACTAGTAAAATTTCAATCACATGATTATCCTCATTCAAACTACAATTCTGAAATTATCTGTCAAATTAATAGTTTTATTTTATTTATATACTACGTACTACTTTAAAATGTGGTATAAAGCACTTGAGAGGAAAATTTTGAATTCCCAAATTGCTCGTTATCGATATATATATACTTATCGTTTATACCATATGCTATGTTTTGTTACCAATAATTCAAACTACGGTATCAAAATTAGCCTTCTGATTAATTTTTAAAAAGATTATAGTATAATTTTCAATCAATGAAGTTTTCCAGGTTATACTACTACTTTTAATGATAGTTCAAACTTTAATTCTGATACTACCCGATTAATTATTTTAAAATTAAAAACTATTATTATTATTATTATTATTATTATTATTATTATTATTATTATTAAAAGTATAATAATAGTAAATATCAAGCTGTCACAAAATTGTGAAGAATAATCTTGGTATTCTTAAAGCAAAAATATCAGAAAGTAAACATTTTTTATCAAATATAAAAAATATTATACTCTTCAATTATTAGTACTCTACTTCATTAGAATTACACTTAGAGCAAAAGAGTTATTGCATGTATAGCTAGTTAACATTGCGATCATACAATATGATTAATAGATTTCTAGTTAAAATTGTGTTTAGTAAATAAACATTCTTTTTGCTTTACTAATATAGTTTTCATCGCCGTGCCTACGGCATCTGCAATGTGCAAGAGAACTATTTGAATAACAATTAACAAGCTAACAATGAAGGTTTTGAGTTGCCCTAAATTAAATTTCTGCAAAGCTTAAACGAATGCATTTGAAATTTAAGATTCATGAATACTTAAAAGCTACAAGCTGTATGGAGAAGAACAAAGAAGTTCTCGTGGAAATCTAAACACAAAGAAACCATTACAAAACAGATGGAGAAATAGATCAACGAACTTTCTATTAAATACTATTAAATTTATATTTGGTTTAAAAGAATATATCAAATCAAAATTAAGTAGGATGAATTATTTGTAAAGAAGAAAAAAGAAAAAATAAAGTCACTGAAAAAATAAATAAGAAATAATTTTGATATGAATAATTTAGATTAAAAAGTTAAAATTCATACTAAATAGATAACATGTGGATACTTAGCAAATAATTTACTCAAAATATTTCTACATTCAATGCTTGAGCATAAAGTAGAAAGACTTAACCCATAACTAGTAATTTGTTCAAGTTGTATAGCTGTTATTGTTCAAGAATTTGCTCATTATAATTGGATATGATTGATTTGCAGCAAAGAAATTGAAGGAGAAAATTTGTGAAAGAATTATTTTGTTTTGTGTTTGTGTTTGTGCTAAAAAGAATAGACCAAATCATTACAATTATTATTGATATAAAAATTGATAGCTTATATGTAATGACAATGAAGTAGGAGTGGCAATATAAATTTATGGATCAGTTTCGGATTGATCCATTTAATAATCAGATTAATTCTAATCTAACTTATGAATTTATAGGGATCAAAATTTTCAATCCTAGTCCAATCTTTTTAATAATCAGATCAAACTCAGATTAACTCATTTAATAATTAAAATTTATTAATTTTTATTTTACACTTTTACTTTTCTCTATCCATATTAAAAAAATATATTTATTGAAACATATAATAAATCAACAGTAGTAGTAAAAATATATATTAAGTTTTATCCAAAAATATAAGAACAATTCCAATGCCAATCGTGAGTCATCAAAAGTTCAAAACCAAAATGATGGTAAGTATGTACATTACAATTTAACTTTTGATATTAACAAACATTTAATAGATAGTTAGCAATGATACATGTATATTTCTCCCGGAACTCCATTACGAAAAATAATATATGTAAAAAATTTATTTGAAAACAAACGGTTGAAAGTTTGCTTCACAATCATATTGATGATCTTGGTACAACACAAAACATATCAACTATATGCATATGTTATATCCCAAGTTCCCAACAGACTTTGTTACTGTTACAATAACCATATTGCCCTTCTTCATTCACTGATTACTAGTATTTCCACAAAATGCATATCCTTCTTTTCCTACAATCTGACTGCTGCCACAACAAGAGTACATAAAGTCACTGAAAAAATGCACAACATATACTAGATTAGTATACTCTAGTCGTTGATTTATTAACTTCAAATGAAATTGTTTAGCATCCACTAGGAGAGCAAGTAAATTTTTTAGCATTTAAAAGGCAAGATATTATATGTCCAGTGTTGTACATAAATGAAGTTAGCATCTACTAGGAGACCAAGTAATATGCTAGTCCTTTACATAAATTTTTTCATGCTAGTGTTGTTTCAATATCTACCAATCCATGCTTCATGCTAGCAACCAAAAGATAATTTGAAGCAAAAATAATCAGTATGAAGCAAAAGTAATCGACACTAAAGCATAGTTTTCAGTATGAAGCAAAAGTAATCTGTAATTGTAAACAACCAGAAAGCACAGTTTTAAAAAGCATATACATAATATTAAAAACTACAATGAAACTTACAAATTGATACTAAACAGAAATATAACTGTATGTGCAAGGTTTTTTTCCTAATTCAAAGCTAAGAAAGCTTAAGAAGACTAATTAGAATTTTAGTGAAAACTAAAAAATTAAATCATAGTATGCTTTTTAAAACAGAAACAATTAGCAAATAGAAACTAAAGCATGGTTTTTAGTATGAAACAGAAAATTAATAGTTGCAAATAGATAGCTTTTAGCCTTAAACTTACAAATTGATACTAAATAGAAAGAAAACTATATTTGCAAGGTTTCTTCCTAATTCAAGAGTAAGAAAGTCTAAGAGACTTATTCAGAATTTTAGTGAAAATGAGAAAGCTAAAGCATAGTATGCTTTTTTAAAACAGAAACAATTAACAAAACTATTAGTAAACTAATTCAAGGCTAAGGTGGTGAAAACCAAAGCACTAATTACTAGTAAGTATTCATTTAGTTAATACAGTAACTATTGATTAACAATAAATAGTTGAGAAAATCAACTCTTGAATTGATTGAATCTGGATGCTTCATAGTTCATAGTAAATTATCCCTACCATGGTTTTTGTAGCAAGTTTTCTTAACTACTTGCAAGTTGGAAAGCAAATTCTGAGGTTAACAATAACAAAGATGAATAATATTGTAAGACCAGATGAGTATACAGAAACTTAAGCTGGGATACAATCATTTACTCTGGACGTTTATTTATCAACACTAACAAAATAAATAAAATCAGAACGGTAGCGAAATCAATAAAATCAAACGATCTTAGTAGCAGAACAGATAGAAGCAAATGAGATAATAGAGAAATCCATCAAATCAAACTGATATTGGCCCTCATCGCATGCGGTTGAAAAGCTCTAGTGATCGGCCAAGTTAATCCTACGCCTCTAATCTACACAATACATCAAACCCAACTTTAAAATGATTACTAGAGACATAATTATCATCATTCAAATGAAAAATTATTAGCTATCAACTATTCTCACTGTTCAAGAGATTAACATCAAGAAAATCAGGTAATTGAAATCTCAATATTGAAACAGAAATAAAAGACAGAGATATTACATGCCTTCTAAGCCTATCACGGTGCTTTGATGACTGTGTTGTTATGTGTTGCTTGCAATTGTATAGATCTAAATTTTAGTATTCTTACATTGATCGTCGCCGAGGCCAGCAAGGGAGAGGAGATTCAGACGCGCTGTGCTGTGGCTTTACAGAACCGGAGATGTGAATCTGTGATGAAGAGATTCAACCGGCTAGGACAGAGACGACTCAGACGAGTTCGCCAAGCAGCGCCGTGGCTAGGATAATAGATATGACCGAAAATTGGAAATCTGTAGATCTTAAACGAAGAAGATGTCGGCGGAATGAGTAGATCTACCCTAGATCTATCGATCGGATTTGAGAACGGCTAAGAAAAAGGGGAGAAGTGACAGAAATGGGGAATTTAATAACCCTAACAACAAAATTATTCAGATTATTCAGGTCATATTCGGATTGACCCAAAATTATTCGAATTTATTTATATTATCGGGTCAATTTTGAATTCAATCCGAAATTGACCCAAATTTATTTAAGTTTCGATCCGAACCTAATTTTATCAGATCGGTTTCGAATCGATTTATCGGATCAGATCATACATTGCCACCCCTATAAAGAACTAGTCTAAAGATTTATTTACTTCTTTCGAAGCGATTCGAAAATTACATTTTTTGTCAATACATCATTGGGTGATTTTTTTATTATACATTCATAAATTTAATTTCATAATTCTCTTTTTTACTCATTTTAGTAACTCATTTTTAAAGTAACATACACCTATAGAGATATTTTTAAAACTTGTGTATTGTAGGGTTATAAGAATACATTTTAAATTAATATTTAATTATCAATAGTGTATGACACCTAGATGTTTTAGTGATCTATATGTACAATCATTAAGCTAGAGCATAGACATCATTAATAATCTAATTTATGGACTAAGTATACCTATTTGTAATAAATTTCTAATAAGAAAAAACTAGAATGAAATCAACTTGACCATTAGCATCTCCTCTAGATACCACGTGGCAACAAAATTTTGAGCAAGCACATATTATCGATAGGTCAATGAAGATTATGAGGTTCGATTTATTTTCATTTTATTTTATAACGAGTAAATTCATCTCAATTATATATAAAGACATTTTATTCGATAGGTTGCAGATATAAAAAATCACTACAAATTACCCACATATTTGAGAAACCTGAAATATAAAATTTATAGTTAGAAGATTTTTTTAGCAGAACATAAGGGTGTGTTTTGGCTAAATAACTCTTTTATTGTATAACATTATATTTTTAACTCTACTTTTGAAAATAAGAATTTCAGAATAGTAACTATTTTTTACCAAAATGTTTTAAGACTTCTATATGTTTTTCTTTTTTCAAGAACATTCAGTTTTGTAACGTATTTCGACAAAGTAATGTTCACAATCTGCATATGTTTATATGTATGCCTGAAGAAAAATTAGAACCAATTATATAAGATCTAGTAATGAGAATCTTCAAATAAATGAAGAAAATAAAAAAACAATTCTCTCTTTAACAAACCATTCTTCAATTACCTCTTAAGCGACTTTTCGACCAATTTTCAAATGGTCGAAGAATATATGAAGATTTTCAACATTCTTCGATCATTCGTAAAAAAATATATATATGAATTTTGTCAACCTAAAGTGACATTATACGGAATTTCTCCAAAATCAAGAAAAATTGTAAAAATCATAGAGTTTGTTAAAAAGAAGTATTACAAGATTCAAAATTGAATTTGAAAATTAAAAAAAAAAACATTTCATAAAAATATTAACATCATCATTAAAAATATTAAAAGAACTAAAAGATTCAGCCTGTTCGACCGTATTCAATTTTAGATTAATGGTCAACCATTTATTTATTTTTTTACGAATCATACACTGTGTTAAAAAAAAGATTATCGTAAGATTCATAATTGAAATTATAAAAAACAAACTAGTCAAGATGCAACATTTATGTTTTTTAATTTTTTTCTACCATCTTGATCAATATGTCAGATGACAATCAATTCATGGTCATATATAGATGAAATTTTATCACAAAGGTTGCGATCTATAGCTCTTCATACTCAACAAGGTTGCATGATGTTCTTATAGACACATGATTATAAACACATATCGGCCAAAAGTGACAGGCGAGATCTGTAAATCTAATCTTCGTCGTTAGATATAGAGAACCATGACTTTGGAACATATTGAAAAATTTTATTTAATCGAAATACGAACTGACTTCCATTGAAACTTTTGATTAAAATGATACAAAAATAAAATATGTATATATTGTCAATTTTAACTTTTTATATCATCTTGATCAAGAGTTATAATGGGGATTGATTCGTATTCCAATTGTGCTGAAATTTAAGATCAACATGTTTCTAATTCATGATTATCCATATCATCGGCGGAGATTAAATTTAGAGATCTCACCAGCTATTTTTGGCTGGCATGTGCACTTATATCTAATAGAGGTGGTATATTTTGATATTTGTAGATCCATAAACTTGCATCTAATAGAGATAAAGGTATTTTATTTCATTCATTGATAATTGTAGTCAAATAGTTTAGGTTTATTTTTTGCATGAGAAATCTAAAGCTTTTATTATTTTTTAATTTTTAAAGCACGTGTAAAAGGAAAGTGGTTGTTTCATACAAGTGCTTCACACAAATCGAGAAGGAGAATATAACCCATGAATTTATAAAATTCTGTGAGAAATATGGGATCAAATGCAACTTATGGCAGCCTATAACAAATGGTGTATATGAAAGAAAGAGTCGTACAATTTGAAATATAGTTCCAAGTCTTTTGGCGATGAGTGGAGTTCCTAAGAGTTTCTAGCCTTAAGCAGTCAGCTGGAGCATTCACGTGTTGAATAGAAGTCATACTCTTATTGTTCAAACATGACCTCTAAAGAAGCTCAGAGTGGATATAAGCCTGCAGTAGATCACTTTAGAATTTTTCAAAATAGTGGGTACTCTCAAATTCCAAATCAGATGAGAAGAAAATCAGATGACAAGGAAGAAAATTGCAATTTTCTTCCTGTTAGTGATCAATCAAAAGCTTATAAGACGTATAGTCCTACCACAAAGAAAATTGTAATTAGTCGAGATGTTATCTTTGATGAGGAGTAGTTTTGGTCATGGAGCAATAATGGTGTTGCTAGACAATAAATTTCTACAGATTTTGGTGAGGAAACTAGAGGTGACTCACAACAACTCCAACAACAGCAGGAACGAACAATAGCTGCTCCTGCAAATCAGCCGAATGAAGAATATGCTGTCTTTGACAACATAGCAGTAGCTTCAGAAAATAATGACAAGTTTTAAGCCACTGCTAGTTCACATTCTAACGAAGTAAAAGAAGGTCAATTTTAGCATGAATGCTAGACTATCAGGTTCTTGGTATTAATGATTTAGAGAATTCTCCCAAGTATTTTGCCCTGTTTACATATTGTGATCCCATAAGTTTTTAAGTTGCAGACAAAAGAAGATAAGTGGTAGAAAGCAATGGGTGAGACATTGAAAGAAATAAGACTTTGTGAGCTTACTAATCTTCCAAAAAGATAGAAGACCATTAGTTGAAAGAATATGGGGAAGTTGATAAACACAAATCTCGTCTAAAAGATATAAGCAAGAGTTTGGCATCGATTACATGGAAGTGTTTGCTCTAGTTGTAAGACATGACATAATGAGGTTGATTGTTGCAGTAGCAGCTTGTAACTCATGGCCTATCTTACAACTAGCTGTGAAGTCAGTATTTTTACGTAAAGATTTGCAAGAAGAGGTATTTATTGATCAACCTTCTAGTTATGTGAAATCAGACAATAAGCACAAGGTATATAAATTAAAAGAAAAAGGCTATGTATAGACTACAACAAACTCCTAGAGTTTGGTATAGTCGTATAGATGTTTATTTTTCGAAAGAAGATTTTAAAAGGTGTATATATGAGCATACTTTTTATACAAAAATTGAAGATGGTGGAAAAGTGTTGTTCATACTTATATGTAGATGATATGATTTACACGAATATGATGGAACCATGTTTGAAAATTTTAAGCAATCCATGATGCTTGAGTTTGACATGTCTGATCTAAGAATAATGCATTATTTTTTGAAAAGTTATACAATCAACTGCTAGAATTGTTCTATGTCAAAACGAAATATTTGTAAGAAATTTTGAAGAAGTTTGGCATGATGAATTGTAACTTCGTCTCTACTCCAGCTGAAAGAGGATTGAAGCTTGTGACAAACCCTCCAGGAAAAGGAGTTGAAGTACACTTTACAAGTAGATTGTTGAAAATTTGATATATTTGACAGCAACTCGATCCAATATAATACACTCTATAAGTATGATTAGCATGTATATGGAAAGTCTTGAAGTGATGGCTTCTATCTGCAAAGAGAATCCTCCAATACTTACGTAGAACTACTGATTGTTCTAAAAAGGGGTGAAAAAATCAGATTTGTTTAGATTTTGTGATAGTGATAATGGTGGAGATTTAGATGACAGAAGAAGTACCTCTAGTTATGCTTTTATTTTGAATTTTATGATTATTTCATGGTCTTTAAAGAAACAACTGATAGTCACTTATCCGCTACTAAAGCTGAATTTGCAACAACAGCATCCTGTGTATGTCAAGCTCTTTGGTTGAGGTATATTCTTGAAGAGCTTTAGTTCAAGCAATAAGCATCCTGTACAAAATATGACTTTTGTCGACCTTAATTGATCCTGTACAATATTTCTCCGTAAAATTAGAAACAATTGAAAAATCATAGAGTTTTTTCAAAAACAATTATCACAAAATTTGTAATTGAATTTTGAAATAAAAAGCTTGACAATATTTAATAAGAATATCAGCACTAAAAGTATTAAAAATAAATAAAAATTTTGGCCTAGGTATTCGATTTTAGGTCTTTAATGATCAACCATTTAGTTTTCTTTTACGAATCATACACTTGGGTAAAAAAATCATCGTAAGATACGTAATTGAATTTGACAAGAAATTTTTTGAAAATATTTTCTAAGAATATCACAGAATATGAAAAAAATTGAAGAAGATAAAGAATTATCACAAGATTTCTAATTGCATTTCATAATAAAATTTATTAACATTGTCTTATAACTATTCTAATGATATTATCAGAAACCATTCTTAATTTTTTATTACGAAATTCAATTACAATCTTGTGATAAGATTATTCTAAACAAATTATATAATTTTTAATCAAAAGAAATTATTTCCGTTATTATTTGACTTATGGTCAAAGAGGTTCAATCTTTTTTTCTTCTTTTTTTTTGTATATTTCTAGTGATATTCTTAGGAAACATTTATAGGCTTTTTATTACAAAAAGCAATTAATTTTTGTAATAATCTTTAAAACAAAGTTTGTGATCTTTAATCAAAAAATAAATATTTGACCATGATTCGACCTAAGATCGAAAAAGTTGTGAGTGACCGCAACCTTTTTATTCTTCTTTAATTTTATTTTATATTTCTAATAATATTCTTATGAAATGTTTCTATACTTTTATTTCAAAATTTAATTATGAATTTTGTGATAATTTGTTTTAACAAACTATATGAAATTTATAGATTTTTACAGCTTTCTATGATTTTTCAAACAGATGCTGAATAAGATCAAATAGTGTATAAGATATTCATACTTTTTTGAAGATGGTTGGAAAGGTCGAAGTAATTCACATGTTCTACGGCCAATGTTCAAAGAGAGATCGAAAGCGATCAATGAGTCATTGACGAGATATTGAAGAATGTTGGAAGAGATGTTGAAGAAGAGTTGAAGAAAGTTTTTCTTTTTTTTTTTTTTAATTTGAAGATTTTTATTATTTAATCTTGCATGATTTGTTTTTATATGTTTATATAAATTAATATTTGTAGTAATTTTTTGAACTAATGTTTAATTAAAATTTGTTATATATCTACGCAAAACTAGAGGTGGAGAAATGGGCCGGACCAAACGAGCCGGCCCGCGGTCTGGTCAACTGGTCCGAGTGAAGGCCCCTCTGGTCTGATGAATAGTTGCAGGACCGGATCTATGATTTTTTATAATACAAGAATGGGTAACAATATATTTACTGAAACTCATTGAATTATTGCTGAAAAATTTGTAAATTTTTTTAAAACTTTTTATGATGCTACTGTTTATTATCTGGTGTTTAGTATCTTACTTCTTTATTAGTTTTACATTCAATTCTTAATATAGCTACTATGTTATGTTCACATATAACCTATGAATTACTTGGACCTATAGTTATAATAATGACTAAAAAATTAAAAAAATATTGATCAGATAATCTTTTTTAATATTATTTTACATTACTATTAGATCCTAGATTTAAATTTGTGTATTTTACTAATACTCTTACATATATTGGTATGTATTTAGATATTTCCGATATTCAATTGCAAATAACTAACACTAATAACAAATTGTACGAAGTATATAATCTTTATGAAGTTAGGTTTGATAACTTATGGAATCAACAACAGCAAGCGACACCGGCACAAACTCATCAAAGTAGAGAAAAAAATAATCAATTGGTGTTTGATCTCCATCAAGTCTGGCTCAAGTTCAACACCATCTTCAACTTCAAGCAGCATGAAGTCTTCTTTGGACTTGAACAAATATTTTGAAAGAGATACTGTCATTATAGAAGACGATAAAAATCTAAAAAAATTTAATATTTTGAACTGGTGAAAGACACATTCAACAAGATATACAGTACGCTCTCAACTAGCATGTGATATTTTGACTATTCATATCTCAACGGTGTCTTAAAAATCGGCATTTAGTACAACCGGAAGGATAGTTGAGGAACGCAAAACATAACTTACTAGTGAGATGGTTGAAATGCTAACTTATTTGAAAGACTGGGAACTTGCAGTCAAAAGAATGCAGCATACAACTCATAATGAAGACTTAACTGAACAATTTTCAGAATTATTTTTAAATAAAAATATTCCAAGTACAAATTCAAATGTATAATTATATAAATATTACAAATTTGTAACATTTTTTATATTTAATAATAATTTATTAATTTTTTTAATTTTTTTAAAAATAAATAAATATAATAAAATAATAAGTTGGACCGGGCTTCAAAATTTGCATCCGAACTAGGCCAGTCCGGTCCGATCCGTTTGTTTTTATACCTCTACGTAAAACTACGTTGTAAAGTTGACTGTTATTGAGAAAAAGAAATTTAAAACTTTTAAATTTCTTTGTCAAAAAAATTACTGTTTAAATAAACTTATTTTGAAAAGTATGAAAATATAATTTTGTAGCATAAAAGGGTTAGTTAACCAAAAAACCATGAAACATTTAAAAGTTTCAACTTAAAATAATAAAAACAAATTTATGAGAATATCAGTATATGTTATTTCTAAGCTTCTCTTGAATAAACTTAAAATCTAGGAGCTCCACAAAATTTTGTCAAAGTTAACAAGACCCCTCAGCCACGCAATTCATGCACACCACAGAATTTCTCACTTCTGTCTCTCTCCGCTTACCCCGGTCCGATCTCGACCTCTTTGAATTGTTTATGAAACACACGCAACAACTTTCTTATATTATATTAATGCCATTGTCAATGTTTGAATTAATTATTGGTTAGGACATTAATGGTTTCTTTTACCTTCGCAAAATAAAAACAAATTTTAACTTACAGACCAGCTGTGGTGCTGGAAGAAAAACCAAGAAGAAATACATCCACGAGGTACGGTAGCAATTAGCAAACACACAGAGAGAGATAAGAGAGTATGGAGGTGATGAAGCACGCGTCGACGTTCTTGCTCCCGGAGGCTGACGATGTGCTGCCGAAGCTAAGGTACGCATTAGTCGTGCTCAACCGCCGGTTACCACGCTTCACCCCGCTGCTGTGGGAGCAAGGTTAGGTTGCCTCGTTGAATCTTTTTCGTTGTTTCTTTCCTCATTGAAATTCTGTTTTGTATGTTCCTTTCGGTTTTCGAGATTTTGGGTTATTTGTTTGATTTTTTTTTTCATCATTTAGATTTTTAAGTATTTGCGTATGTCCTTTCGTGTTTGTTGAAAATTTTCAGCCTAATTTATTTCTAATTTTCTCTAACTGTTCATTAAATCAAAGATGGGTTTGGGGATTTTTCTTTTTGGCCGAGTCTTAAGGTTTTGGTTTTTTGGATGTAAAAGCAGCACAAGTGCGGATATGTGCTGATGGAGGCGCTAACCGGGTGTATGATGATTTGCCGAAGCTTTTCGCCGATCAGAATCCTGCTGACGTACGCAAAAGGTCACTTTCGCTTAACTCTCTCTGTAGCAGTTCCACTTTTATTATAATTAATTGATAACTGATGAAAGATTTGTCTGTATTTACAAATTAAATGGAAAATGAAAAGCAATAATAATTTTGTTTGATTACTTGTTCGACACAATGTGCTGTTTATTTTGCTTTAGAAAGCTGAAGTTCTCGTCCCTTCTGTCCATTGTTGCCTATACTTCTTTTCCTCTTCCAAGCCTTGCCTCTGTTTCTGTTTATCCTGCTTGCTTTTTCTCAAAATATAGGCTATGTTTCGCTTCCTGTTGCTTTTGGCCTTATAAAGATGATTTGCTGAAGCTTTTCGCCGATCAGACAAAGTTATTTCAAAACCTAGCACATGAAGATTTCAAGCACCCTTTAATGCTATCAGACAAATTTATTTAAAAAATTGAGCACATAAGACACTTTTACAGACTGCTTTCAATGAGCCATAAGAAGCAATGCCTTATTGTTATGGAGGAGAAGCACTGTGAGATTGCTTAAGGGTTTGCTTGGTAAAAAGGGAATTTTCTGTCATTGGGTAGCAGCTATCTGATATAGAATAGGTATAGAAGAAGATAGACAAATAGATGGAAATCAAATCGAGGTAATGGACAAAAGAGAAGCCGTGCAAAAGAAGAGGAAGAAAGATAACAAAATCAACTCACAACTTCATCATTTTAGTAATCTAATTTGCTCAAATGCAAATAAAAACTCTATATGTAAAGCATGGCCAACTAATAAACTCCTATTAAATAAGATATCCTTTCACTATGTCATTTATGGTTAAGTAAAATGTTTGGCGAAATTTAGTGGTGGTTGGAAGTCTACATCTCAATAGGACTAGACAGTGACAATTTTAAGAAGACTAGTGATCATAGGTGGTTTTTGGTTGTTCGGCATAATATTCCCAAAAAAAAAAGTAATTTGGAGGGTATCTCCAAAGACCTACTCTTTCACAAAATTTCCAGCACAAAATTTTCAGCTAATTCAACTTTTATATTAGAGCATTTATGTTAATTGTGGCTGGTGCTAGACAATGTTGGTCTAATTTCTTTTTAAAGTTTAGCGTTTGGTTTTAAACAAAAACAGGCTACAGTTGAAGCAATTCGAGGATGTTGTATAAAAAGTTGGACTGGTCAAGATAGTGTGGCAAAGAAAAAAAAATTCTACAAGCTGACTGAAATTTCTAGTTTGAAGGAACTTTGAAGTCTGCTTAAAAAAGAAATTACAACAACTTGCAAGTTCATATACTGCTCCAAAGCAGTACTTTCTATAAGGGTGATGATCTTTCAAAATTATTGCACGCTACTTTTAGGAAAGGTTATGGTTAATTTATTTTGCTTGCTATGGAAGCTCAGACGCTTTGATCAGTCATGATAGAAGTTCCATCCTTCAGATAGACATGACGATGCACTAGGAAGTTTGTCCACACACTGAGTAGTGGGTTTTGGAAACAAAAGGTTCAAAATGGAAAACTTGGGACAAACTTCACCACCGAAATCCTCATTTGCAAGTAGACGTGGTTGAATGAATATTGAAGAGCTTAAAATAGATTGTTATGCTCACACCAGGCAGTTTGTTGTATTTGACAACATATCTTTTTACATCTTGGTAAATTTTCTTGGTTTGATGATATCCATCAACTTTAGTATAGAACATTTGGATTAATCTAAGATTATCATAAGGATATGTTCGTGGATTTTCTTTTAGATGATTTTGCTAAAGCGTTGTCATTCTATTGTTTGAATCTTTGACTCATGAATATTGCTAAATTCCATTTCTTTCTTTCTTATCATTTCAGGTACAGGCCAGATGTAATCAAAGGTGATATGGATTCTATAAGAACCGAAGTTAAGGATTTCTATACTGAAATGGTATGATTCATTCTAGTATCTACCTTAAGGAAAAATTCATATTAGTAATTTCATTTTATTATTTTAGATTTAAGTTATTTAGGGGAGGACGGTGCTTCTTGCTCCATTAGAAAAAGAATGAAAAGAAGCAAGAAAGAAAGAGGGAAAGAAAGAAAAAAAATTAAAGGCGAAAACATTAAAAGAAAAGAAATGTTTATATTCTACTAACTGAAAGGCATGGCCCTTTCAATTCAAGTATATACACTTTTGAAGACTACACAATCAACAACAAAATATTTTTCATTAGATAGTCTTGCGAGTACAGTAAATAAGGAAAAGGGATATTTGTACAATGCCTTGAATGGAAATTTTGCTTGGTGTCTAAATTGTATGTTTAGTTGCATCGGAGACTAACTTTTGTGAAGCAATAGTAATATTTTTTATTTGTTTTGGTAGATATTACATGAGTACAAATTGTGTTATGACATATCTCTTTACACTTTATTGTGAATCTGAGACACCAATCGGTGTTGTATGGGCAGGGAACTGAGATTGTGGATGAATCACATGACCAGGACACAACAGATTTACACAAATGCATCAATTATGTTTGTGAATGCACACCGAATCTTGATGAATCCAATGTGAGTTCTATAGAAGCCTTTGCAGGCTACATAGGTAAATATGATTTGGATTTTCTACATTAGAAATCATTAAGTTTATTGATTCTTTGATAAAGACAAATGTGTACAAGTATAGAGTACTCTACAGTAGAATAGATACCTGAAAACATGTAAGATTACCCCATGTAGAAATATTGTACAAATAAAGATTGAGTTATAGGATCATCTGTTTAGTCAAACCCATTGACATATATGCATATGTCACAAGGGAACTCTTGCATCAGCAAACATTTGTGAACTTTGGAACCACTCATCACTAAAACAAATTGTTTTAGCACAAGACTTTTAAGTTCTAGCATAGGAATGGATGTTTATATGCATCACAGAGGGTAAAGTGCTATTCAATATCCTCTAGAATTGAAACAGTGCACTATCACTGTCATCCAATAAGATGTTAGATACATTGTGAGCATGTGCTCCTCTCTTTTGAATATTGCATTTAAGTTATCTTTAGCTCTTAGGCCAACAGTTCTCTACACTGTGAGTTGCCTATTTTTTTGTTATTGTAATTCCTTTGGCAATGTCACATGGTTGTCTTCGTTTCTTATTTTCTCCATTATCCTTGTTTCTTATTGCAATTTTTAGTTATGCATTCTTGTTGCCGGTGCACTTGGGGGAAGGTTTGATCACGAGGTTGGGAACATCAATGTTTTATACAAGTTTCCAAATGTACGGATTATTCTACTTTCCGATGACTGTTTGATATGTCTTCTTCCAAAGACACATCGCCACGAGATTTATATTCAGTCAGAAGTAGAAGGACCCCACTGTGGGTTGATACCTATTGGTGCACCTTCAGCTAGTACCACAACCACTGGTCTGCAATGGGATTTAAGTGGGTGCAATCTTATGCCTGAACTTCTTTTATGTGAAGTATTTTTTACAGTAGTCATTTGAAAACTTTTCATGTTGTCATGTGTCTTATACAGCGGAGACAAAAATGCATTTTGGCGGCTTGGTAAGTACTTCAAATATAGTGCGAGATGAGAAAATTGTGGTCTCTTCAGATTCAGATCTCCTATGGACGATATCCCTCAGGAAACCATCTAGCTAGAGATTTTTGTCCGTTACTTTCTTTCTTCATTTTCACTTGTCATATATACGACTGAGCTAGATAAACTGTTTGGTTTTGCGAATCTATGCATCTCAGTACGCAAAACAGGTGGCTCTTGTATGGAAACCTTGTGCTGTTTATTAAAAGAATAATGTGAAGACAATATTGTGGTAGTTTTTTTATGTTATTAGTGACGTATGTACAACCACCTTCGCCGCCGAGATTTTTCCCGTAACAGTCTGGTGTCCGACCTAACTGCATCCAAAGCTTTTATAGTAGACCAAGTATGAGAAGCGCATTAGCATGCTCATTCTAGCAAAACCTAATACCAGTTATTCATGAATTGTTCATTCAATACTCGATCAATCTACGGCCAGCAAAAGGTACTTCAAACAAATCAATCACATCATACAGAAACTGTGTTTATTGAGAAACTAATAAAGTAGATCAAATTGATGCTGAAATCAAAACTAAGTAGGCAATCAATGAATCTAATTTTTAAATTAGTTGATCGGAAACGGAGAGGTAACTCACAGTTTCGTAAATGTAGCTGTCCAAATCATCGACAGGAATCATCCGGATGTAACAGATTCGGCCGAACCACGATCACTGCGCGAAATTCAACAACAAATCAATTCATTCGAATCGAATGACCAAAGAATGAAATAGAAAATCAAATTCTGTATCGATCAATCAAAGCTCGAGGGACATTTGGAATTATTTTAAAATGAAACTTTTTTTAGTTGAAAAATAGTTTTATTTTTTTATAAAATAAGTTTTATATTTTTTATCAAAAAAAATAATTAATAAAAAAATTTTACTAAATAAATTTTTTTTATATTTTTAAATAAATTTTTTAAATATTTATAAAAAATATATTAAAAACAAAATTTTAAAATTTATTTTCTAAAAAAATAATATCAAACGTTCTCTCAGCTCTGTTTCACTGAAACCCTGCGTGTTTAGATACGGCTAAAATGGGCCGTTCATGGGCCTCCCCTATTGGAGCGTAGATATGTATTTACTTAAAAGAAAAGGCTCTTTACATGCAGCCCAAATCACGGTGGGGTACACTGAGTTCACTATTCTTGAAAGCAAGAGTCAAGCTGCATGCACAATCATTCTGATATTTGTTATAGAATAAATTTGATTGAATTTCATTAATTAGCTGCTGTTGAATTTTGCTGAAACACTGATTTGTTGCGTAAGGTTATATATTCATGCAAGTTAAAGAACCCAAAAAAAATGTAGATTTGGAAAAGGAAGCGTTCGCTTTTCACTAAGAAATACTTTTCGTCTTTTTTTTTTTTTTAATCATTCACCGGTGGAATTAATTTGCAATATTTTTTCTCAAGGTTTGTGTAATTTTTCTTTATACCGAAAACAAATTGTAAGAACAAGAAACAAACTGTATGAAATATCTAGAAGTTTTTGTTGGATCACATATTACCTCTCACTAGAAACATCAATCTAGTTTTGAACTCCCCTTTTGAACATCCTGTACAACTCTTGATTAGTATGTAAAGCAAATGTATCATCTTAATCATAAACCGTAATAGCTCCTGAGCATCGAAAAACATTTACAAAAGCCAAAAGACTAATTTTTTCCTAGAAGCCATCTCTGGGGTTGTTTGCAATTACTTAAAAAGTATAAACTTTTGAAGATAACATTTTCTTTATAGAATTTTTAAAACGAGTTCGTCTTTTTAGCCTAAATTTTTATAAAGTTTATGATCAAATTCTCAACTAAAATAATTGACCAATCACTTAAAATTTAGCAACTTCTATGTATAATCACATGCACATTTTAACATTCAGCTAATATAGAACTATTAAAAAGGAGAAAGTTCATAACCCACCAAATTAAGTCTAAGTTGACCCAGCTCAAGGTGAGTCTCTGGGCAACCTCTAAGGAGGCATTTGGAAGTATTTTTGAAATAAAATTTTTCTGAAATGGAAAATAAGTTTATTTTTATCTCAAAAAATTAATAAAAATAAATAATAATAAAATTTTACACCGTAGAATTTTCTATATTTTCTAAAATTTTAAATTAATTCTGTACAATATTGTATAATATTTATTAGAAAAAGTAAAATGAAATAGAGTTGTTGGGATAGAGTAAAACTCACTCCCACACACCTTAAGTTAACTAGTCTATTTTTCATTTAGACACCAATCTAAACCCCTGCACTATTAACCTGGGCCAACCCCCGAACAACTCGTTTTTCGCTCAAGCCCATCCACCTTCACGTGTGATTTCATCCCTAAACAACACACAAGGTGACATTATCATACCGAGCTTTGACGAAAATTATATGATCGCACCTCCAATCTAAAATAATTGGTCAATCACTTAGGAATTAATATATTATACATATAAACACATCTTCATCCCAAGTTAGCCAATACAGGACTATTAAAGAGCGTAAACTGCTAAGCTAACCAAAATATGGCCCAATCCAAAAAAGTTGTTAATGTACCTCTAAATTAGCTAGCCTTTTTTGGATAAATACCATCACAAACCCTTATGCTAATAATTCGGACATAATCCGTCAATCTTACACATTTTTCATTCAAACCAACCAAGCTCTTCACACTACTAATCCAAATGTAGTCTAATTTTGAAACCCTATAAAAATTATGCATACAATAATTTCATGACGTATAGTTTTTCAAAAGTAGATGTAAATGTTGATGAAAATGAAAAATGAAGATGAGCCTAAACTGTATAATGTCCTCAAACTATTTTTTGGGATTTTATTTTAAAGTTATTAATTTTTGTGTGGGATTCTTTGAGCCTAAATTATACTTTTCTTTGGTGATTAACTTATTCAGGTTTTCTTTTTTTTTTTTGCGGATTCTTTTAGATAACAAATAAACTTTGACTCATTAAAATTACTCCAACCAATTAAATATTTTGATCTCCTTGAGCACTCTTAGACTCTCAGTACCCAATACTATTTATTATTATAAATTTTAATCTCCTTGAACTTGGGAGCAGAGTGAAAGGCAAATTTTACTAAGATTAGTATAACAGAAATTTGAATTCAACAAAAGAAAGTTTTAAAAAAAAAACGTTCAAGCAACGGATGCTTACAGAGACGTTTGATATTCCATTTCAGAAAAGTAATATTCAATTTTTCAATTTATATTTTTCAATACACTTTTTACAAACTTCTAAAATTTATTTAAAAATATAAAAAAATTATATGTAGTTAGATCTTTTATTATTTATTTTTTTGAATAAAAAAATAGAATTTATATTTTAAAAAAGACAAAAATATTTTTCTGTTTTAAAAAAAAATTATTTCAAATGCACTTGCAAATGCTCTCTCCCTCAAATGTTGCAATTCAAGCCCTCGAATTTGCGGTCCTATAAATAGAAACATCAGGAATGAATTGTGGCTTTGGGCCCATTTAAGGCGCTGAAAAACAAAAATTATTGAAATGAAAAAATTCAATTTATTTTTAAAGTAAAAAATTTATAAGTATGTTTGAATGATACGAGTTTATTGTTTAAAAAAGTTATTTGAAAACGGTGTTTCGTTGAAAAAAATGCTTGTTGAAAGAGAATAGAAATAACTGGACTATTTTTAATATAAATATGTGCTATATGTTAAATTTATATATCCTTTTATATATATAACTTGACTTTTCTCTTAAGATATCATTTTAAACATATTTAACTTTTAAATATTTTTTAATAAAAATTAATGTTTGTAAATATTGTTTTCACATAATCAAAATTTATAAAAAATATTAATACTTATATAATTAGAATTTTATAAATAAATTTTTAAAATGGAGTTTACAGATGGAATTTGGTAAGATATTTAAGACAAATTTCATCCCAAGTTTGGAGGCAACTCACGTCATTTTCTAAATTGTTGAGTATAAAGTAGTCATTTCTATCACCCTGTCTTACAAAATAAGTGCGCTTATTTTTAGGGTGTGTTTGCATTGCTCATCAAGTGTTTTTCATTCCTCCATTTTATTTTATTTTTTAATATATCTTATATAATATTTATAAAATTATTTAAAATCTAGAAAGTAAAAAAAAAAATTTACATTATAAATTTTTAATATTATTTATTTTTATTATTTTTGAGTTAAAAAAAGTATAGTTTATTTTTCTAAATAACACAAAATTATTTTTTATTTAAAAAATTTTATTTTATAAGTACTTTTAAATATATCATAAATCAATAAAAAGAAAACCCTTATTGATATGCGGGGACAATCGATTTACTAGCCTAATAAGCTGGGCGCCTAAACAAACCCTTCCACTACTCGTGGCCGATTATTAAGCGCAAATAAGCAATCCTAAATATGGCATTTGTATCAAAAGAAAACAAAAGATATAGACTTTTTGGTTTACTTCTATCTATACTAAAAAAATGAGTTAAAGTAATTTTTTGTGTTCTTTTATGTAAGCTGAAAATCAATCATAAATAATTTTTTAATGAAAAAAAGTGAATTGTAAGGGTGAAAAGAACACATCCTAAGAATTGAAGAAAAAGGAGAAGACCATTGCACAATAGGAAAATATCTAAAAGATACCAAATAACAAAGCACATCTTTGAGCTTCATGAGTTAATCTTTCTGAGAACAAGTTTTCATCCTCTTCGTTTGTCTTTCACTAAGAATTTAATTCCTCTTAGAAGGGTGATTTGGAGCTGAATTGTGATATTGCAATCTCTACAGAAAAAGAAAAGCTCAATCTGTGAACTTGTAAGTGGTTAGAAAGAGAAAGACTTAAAGGAAAACCTTTTCTAGTAGGAGATCTTGGTGAAAGGCTTAGGTGTTCAGCAATAAGACTTGGCTAAGTTGAAGGCTGTGTTTAAGTTCTCATTTGCGAGTAAGTCTCGTTGAAGCTTACGCACTTGAAAGGAAAGTAAGTGGGCATTTAGGATTGCTTATAAAATAAAACTTTTGTGAAATGAAAAGTATTTTTATCTTTTTTTAAAAATGAGCTATATTTTTTTTACTTCAAAAAAAATAATAAAAATATGTAATAAAAAGATCTCATTTCGTAAAATTTTTTTACACTTTTTAAATTTTTAAATAAATTTTTTATATATTTATAAAAATATATATTAAAAAATATGAAATAAAAAAAAATTAAAAAAAAGCTGATAAGTAATTTTTGAAACGGAGAACCAAACAGCGCCTAAGTCTTGATTGTTAAGGCAGCGGCGGTTGGTTGGACACGTCAACTCTAGGTTGGTTAAGGCGAAGGTGTTTTGAGTTAAACATTGTTTAGGATTGTAACTTTGACAAGTTAGATTGTTCAAGCAATGTAAGATTAACAAGTTAGATTCCTCGTTTTCATACTCTAATCGTGGATATAAGTAGTAAGATTGCTCAACAATGTAAAAATTTATTGTGTTTGTGATTTGCTTATTTTGATTTTTTGCATTATTTTTGCAAACTAGCAAATCTACGGCTGCGTCAAATTTGAAAAGTTTTCTGTGTATTTATCTTATACAATTTACTTTCACACCCCCCTCCCCCTTAATTTGAGTTGTGTTTAATATGAATCTTAATAATTGATATCAGAATAGATTCTCATATCAAAATTATTGGCTAATTAGTTAAAAGTTTGCATTCTCACGTTCCCTTTAAAACATTCAACTGATTTGAAATTATTAAAATATGTGACTGTTAAGCCCATTGAATCGAGGCCCAACTTAGTCCAAATTAAGGCGAGACATTAACCCACATACTATGGCTAATTTATTTTTCTCTCATGCGTCATCCCAACCTCTCCGCTAGTAGCTTTTACCTAGTCTAACTTGAAAGTACAACAATATTCCATCCAATGACATGCGTGGTGGCTCCATCGATTAGCCAACAATTTGAATGTTAGTATGTTCCATGTATAAACATATACTTTTTTCAACATCAAGCTAATGTGAAATTATTAACTGAGCATAAACTATTAAGCCCAACAAGATATAATCTAATTTGATCCAGCACAGTGCTACCCGATTGCTCAACTATCTCCAGCAAATTTCATTCTAAGGACACATTTCAAATGTCCGTAATTTCACTTTTTTTCATCAAATTTTAAATTCCTAATAATTTACACGTTTTAATACATAAGAAACTAATAACTCTACTTTCACATACAAAATTTCAGTTTTAATTTTTTTATTTGCATATTTTTCAATACAACTATATCTTTTAATTTTTAACACACTTTCAAAATCTATTGAAACATAAATATTGAGCTCCACTTTCACTTTATTTTTCAAAAAATTCTATTTTCTACTTTTTATTTTTACGAAACTTAGTTACCGATATTTAAAACACGCTCTAAGGCAATTTCATATCCTCCTATTATAAAATTTATGACGTGCAGTACTACATGTCCCTTCAACACGAGATAAACATCAACGCATTCGCACTTCCACTGCAGAATCCAGTATATGTATATGATTTCCAACACAGTTGCAATCCAAGATAACCAGTTGTGGCACCCAAAATACACATTGCAGGTGTTGCTGATGCTAGAATTGGAGCAAAATCATGTATGCATATTCTTCTCAGAAACCTGCTTTCCATGATTGTGCTAACAATATGACATGCACTTTTTACAGTTGTACTGCATCTACAACCTTCAAATTGGGACAACCACATATTTCTGAAGCTAGTGTCTTGTTCAGGACTCTATTAGTCTTAGGACGCGACGTTGTGAATCTTTCTTCATCAACTCTAGATAAGTGTGAAACTACGCCACTGAAATATATTGACGACCAAACAGATAAGAGCTGATGAGCACGCTGATAGAGGACCATCTAAAAATATCAATCCTCTCGTGGATGACCATCTTGCAGATCATTCCCGCTGTCTTCTAAAGCGAACCATGGGAGTAAAGACTCCAGGAATACCATAGCTGGGTTGCGACCTGCAACCTCCTGAGGAGCTGGAGCATGGGCTCTGTCAGGAGCAGCAGCATTGCCATTACCATGAGGCATCATCTGTGGACCGCCCATTAGGTGCCACACCTCTTCAGGAGGAATTGTTGGTATTGCATCAGAAAAATCTGAAACCAACAGATGTGAGTACCTGTCCAATAGCTGAAACAAGTTATTGAATGACCAAACATAGTGCCAAACTAAGTTTATAGATCCCGAGCAATGTCTGACTGGCCAAGTGCATTTAGATATCATGTTCTAATAGAAAATGTGTCTAAGTGACTGCAGGCAGTTTCAAATTCACTGGACCTGGTCCAATAAGATATGCTAAAGGTAAAAAGTATCCTGATAATACATATAACAAAAGAAATAGCAATTGCAAATGAAAAATTAAAACACTTTGTGTACCATGCCAATAGATGCTAACTTACTCATTCTTATCAGATGTGAATGCCTCTTTTCTAACGCAGGCCCAATCCTCGGCTTCGCTACTTTTCTCCTTTAGTGCTTCGACCACCATCAATGCAGCCTCTTTCAAGAAATTCTGCAGCTCTGGATATCTCCATATTATATAATTTCTTTCTACATAAATATTAATGAGGTGTTCAAGGGAAGGACTTCCTGCTTTTGCAGCTCCAAAAAATGGTTTCTTGAGTATATTTTTCCAAGCAGGATCTGTTAGTGGTGCCTTATCTACAATCTTCTGAAGCACAAGTGGATGAAGCATCAACGCCTGCTTCATAAGATCGATAGATGGGGATTTCTCTGTTTTTGAAGTACTAGCAGATCCATCTCGTTCAAGATAGAATCTGCTGATGGCCAAAGAATAAGAGAAGTTGGGAAACAACCATAAGGAATTGTCACTCTTATACGCCTCTGCGAATTGTTCCAGCCACTCATACTCCTGTGCTCTCAAAGAATAGTAATCTATGCAAAATAATACTCCTTTTGGATCATCAGCATCCACCGAGAGAAGAAACTTGCAAACCTCAAGAGCTGATCGATGACAACCACGTCTGTCCATAATTTTCATGTGACTGAAAATGGCTGAGAACAGTGGCTTGTTTGTGTCATGGAGGAATTGCAATTGACAATTCCCCTGCAAGGGACTAAATAGCGGATGCCAAGCACATTCCAACGCATATAAGCACTTCCCTATGGCATCTGCTGATGATTGGTGCTCTCCCGAAAACTTAAATACTTCAGCAAGAGTCAACAAGGACTCAACATGATATGGATAGCGTGCCAAAATACTCACAATAGCATTGATATCATTAGCAGCTTTGGCAGCCTCAAATGCTTCTTGTACATGTCTATAATTTGGAGGATGCACATACCTACAAAGAAAAAAGATACAATAATAAGCATTTAAGCAAAAGCAGAGAATAACATACAAACTTAGTGCGTTGAAAAGCCATCAATCTTGATATTACATGCGTAATTACATACATAAGTACATGCATACTACCATACTGTGGTAACAGTAATAGATAATATAAACCTCCAGGCAAATTTCCAGCACCATATTACATGCTCTTTTAATGAAACGGAAGAGTACTGTCACATTGAAATGGAAAAAACACAAACGTGTATGCCTGTTTATGGCTTGAAAACTCCAGATCAAACAAACTGATGCCAAAATGTAAACGTGCGTCATGGATGTCAAACTATGCTAAGATTCCGTGCTCTTATTCTCAAAGCTTTTATGAAGGCCTTATCAGGAGCTACTTAATGTTTTTTTAAACAGGAATATAGAACATTAGTTCAGATAACATCGTCTTACCAACCAAGCCACTAATGGCTGCATTTGCTGATACTTCCAATTTTATTTGCTTTATGATGTTTCAAGCTTTAACTATTACAGCTATGCTTGTTTATATGTTGGTGCTACCAAACAGAAGGTTACAGGTCGATTGTAGAATCACAGCTACAAAATCCAAGACTAAATGTTTGACTCAACAATGACTTTCATTGTTCTTAATATCAAAATAGGATAAAATAAGTTATGATCCCTCAAGTGTAAAACACTTTTACATTCCCTTTCAAACTTTACTGGACATTTATTCAAGTCGTATTTTCCATGTTAGGAATTCCAGTAATCAACAGAAGAGTAGAATCTATTAACTCATATATGTTAGTAATCTGATGAAAATGGTACTGTACCTAAAGAATTGCAATCCATCCTTCGACTCAAGCAGTTCCATGGTCATGGATCCATCCCATCTGGGCCAATAGCTTGATGGAGTAACTAGAATTGTTCTTCTTGGGTTATGAGCAACACGTCTTCCACCATACATCTGTCTTGAGCTCCCAGCATTGTGACTATTCTCAAAAGAACTGACCACTTTAGAACCGAAAATCCTTTTTAACTCATTCTCAGCTTTTAAATGTTTGGGGTCAACTGCTAGGATAGCTGAAGAAGTGTGCTTCTTGCTATGAACTTGTACTCCATTATTGGCCATTACTTTAATTTCCTCCAAACCATCAGAGGACCTAGGTTCAATAGATAAATCTTCAAGGATCTTATCAACAGACTTTTCTGCCTTTTCCTCTTCAGACAACTCGCCTTTATTCTTTTTCTTCCTTTTCTTTTTCTTCTGCTTACTGATAGAAGTAGGAACCAAAACTGATGACGACTTCTTAACTGCATGTTGTTTTTCTTCTGTTGCATCTGCTTCTTCGTCTTCATCTGGAGCATTTTGCTCATCCTCCTCCACAAAATAATACACGTTCCAAATCCATATTAATAAGAGAATGGAATAACAGTAGAAAAGGTATGATAAATGATAAGATCAAAGAGAGAAGATCTAGCTCCAGTCAAAAAATGAGGTGACGTAGTCTCCTTAAAACTAAACACCTCCCTGTTTTATCTTTTATTCCTAAGAGAGGCACAAGTAAACCCACACCAAGACAGTATTTTTGTCGTGTTAACAAGCCATAAGATACTTATTTTTCTAACATTCTTGTTATGCACCAAAATTTAATAGTGATCAAGCATTTTACAAATGGTTTGAAATTACAAAAATGAAACACTCATTTTGAACAACAGAAGGTGATTAGTCAGGTCCAACAGCATTTTTCCAACAAGCCTTTCAAGAGCTTTAGGAACCCTTTATAGTTGTCTAAATAGCAAGTTATTTCCACACTATCAGTGTTACTATTGGCATAGTCAGAGCCATGGAAGAAATAACTGATTAACCCTTCTACTTTTAGTTTAGGTTGTTTAGATAATTTAAGAGTTTCGGCATTATTTTTTTCCTTGCTCCAAAAAAAAGAATAATATAGACTAATGGCAGGTCTTCAAGCCAACGAAATTAGTAGTGTTATTTGTGAATGTATTGAACAATATACTAAAGAGGTAAAAACTAACTGATTAGCCCTTCTACTTTTAGTTTAGGTTTATATAGGTTAGAGTTTAGGCATCATTGTTTTTCCTTGCTCCACAAAAAGAATTAAAATAGACTAATGGCAACTCTTCAAGCCAATGATATTAGTAACATTATCCGTGAACGTATTGAACAATATAATAGAGAAGTTAAGATTGTGAATAATGATACGGTACTTCAACTAGGTGACGGTATTGCTCGCATTCATGGTCTTGATGAAGTGATGGCAGGCAAATAAGTAGAATTTCAAGAGGTTACAATAGGAATTGCTCTGAATTTGGAATCAAATAATATTGATTCACAACAGAAAACTGAAATTAGGTGAAGTAATTATAGCTGCTTACAATAGCACCATGTGGCCTCTAGTCAATTAGGTGTGCTTGGCTGTACACTATAACCACTTTAAGGAAAATAGATTCATAAGTTCCTTTTATTTTGAACAGCCATTTCTATGGTATGTTTCATGATAAAATCTCTTTGTGTTTCCTAATCTATGCTGAACTCCAAGCAAGTGGCTTTTTTTAGTTGTTGTGAACTAAACCTTTCACTGAAATTCCTTGGGAATACTCGGACATTAAAAAAGTAAGTTCATAATGCTTTTGGTCAATATTTATCTAACTGGTAGGACTTCCAATAACAGAACTTGTGCATGTATAGGTTATCACTGGTGCATTTACTACGGCACACTATAGTAGGTAGTCAATAAGTTTCTCTACTCATGAAAAAGTCAGGCCACAAGAATCAAAAAGGTCGTGAAAGTCATAAAAAGAGGAAATGAGACATCCAATGTGGCATTCATTGTTTAGTTGTTTGTGGAAAGTAATACAGGAACATGATCGCTGCATGTTGGGATACCCAGATGAAAGGCAAGATTACAAATGACCCGACCAGGATTTTTCTTACTCCCAGAGGTAAAGGGATGAGTTATGTGTGGCACCAATTAAGAATAAAGTGAGAAACTGATTTGAGGTAGCTAGGGAGCATGATGCCCCTAACACGATATTTGTTGAGAGCAATTCCTTCAGCTCTATCCTTATGTTTCCAATAAATGGCAATTCATGAGTCACATATTAGGATACTGACCACAAAAACCAGGTAACTTCACAGTCCAAGAAACATAGCACGCTCTAACTTCCGAGTCTGATGTTGTACACATTTTTGGTCTATCAATGAAATTGCATCAATTACGGACAACTAGTTTTCTTTGGTGAAAGGAATTGCCACAATTTGATTTCATCGTAAGAAAAGTAACCAGTCAATTTGTAGGAAGCAAAGAAATATTAAAGCAAACAAACTACAACTATCAAACACCAATAACCTCTCAATTTGCAGAAATAAAGTCAAAAAAGAAAAATTAATTCCAGTCGAATTAAATTAGGGCAGTGAAAACCTGAAAGCCGAGAAGGTCGAACGGGTTCTTAGAAGGAGCAGCGGAGAGAGGAGACTCAGCTTCGTCTTCGCCAACGCCTTCATCGGCGACGGCAGCGGCGGAGGGGAGATAGGGTTCGCGCTCCTGCAGAACTTTCTTCAGCAATCGGGCAGACATTTTATTATTTGATTAGAAAGTAAACGAAAAAGAAAATTAGAAATTGGGGCTTTGATGGAAGATGATTGTGTTGTTTCTCTCTGAGAGGCTTCAATAAAGACACAAGGATTTGGCTTCTTATACATGTTGATCAAAGAATTGTTTTTAAATAATTTCTTTATACGTCATAAAATGTAATTTAAGTTAAATAAATTATTTATTTTTATAAAGATTCGATATAACCCAATATTCTAGAATATGTCGATCAAGGAAAATGGTGAAATCCTTCAATATAAAAGCAGAACCATGTGATATATGATAGTAAACAAATTATAAATAATAAGATTACTTATACGATATATAAATAACATAACTCAAAATAATAAACTGTAACTCATGTTTAGGTATGAACGGTTATTGCATTATATTTGTAATCATAATTTCATTCACTTTAACGAGGATACATATATCATTTTGTAATTTATAAAATTTTGAGTATACTAAAAGCTACTTTAGCACCACAGCGTATCAATAATTTTTCATTTCAACTTTTTATTTTATATTTTTTATTAAAACTTTTTTAATATTTTATAAATTTTTTAAATTTTAAAAATACAAAAAAATTATGTATCATATTATTATGTATTATTATTTTATAGATAGAAAAATAAAACATTTTTTAAAAAATTAAAATACTATTTATTGAAAAAAATAGTTTATAAGCACCATGTGAGTATGTGACATCTCCTTTTTCAGATTTTACTACAATTCAAATAAAATATAAATAAGAGAAACACCAGCTACAACCATAAATAAGACTTCATATTTCTACCACATTAATTGAATATTACGTACTGGAGCTACTGCAGTTGTCTATGTAACTTAAGGAATTAATTTAGAGTACTTTTTTAACTATTTTTATATCTTTTTAATTTTCAATAAGTCCTGTATATATTATAAAATTGTCTTTAAAATTTTTTAAAATATAAATAAACTATGCATGATGAGCACGTACACACACCGCACAAACGTTGCAGACATACCGAATTATATCACACGATGGTTCACAACGCAAAGAAGCGTGATATTTATAATTTTGGAGTTGTTTTGATGGTCACGGTAGTTGGTAAAGAACCACATGAGTTCTTCAAAAATAAAGAGATAGGGATCAGCATTGTGAAGTTGGATAATTACAAGCTATGCCAATGAAGGATAATCCGGTAGCAGTTGTTGGCGACCTGGAATAGGATAACACTGATAGGTCAAATTGAGTTTGTCCTTAAGTTACGTAGCCTGCTTTTGCAACGATGGGAAACCGAACGACCGGCCTACTAGCAAGGAAGTAGATCTATGTTAAACCAAGTGTATATATATATATTGGTTAGCGACAGTGAGTCAGTTTAGAAGCAATTGAGCTTGTCCTAATTAAAATGACCTGCTTTTGCACTGCGAAGAAATCGAAGGGCGAGTCCTACTAGCTTCGAAGGTTGATGTTAAACTGGAGTTTCTATGAACTAAAACTTGGTGTGGTTATAGAAGTGAAATGTCTCGAGCTCATTGAGCAAAGAATTATGGGTATTTTTATCCATCTAGCTAGAGATAAGTAGACCCTTTAAAGCTTACTTTTTAACAATAATTTTAAATTTACTCTAAAATCATCATTATTAAATAATTAAAAAAACAAACATGTTATAGCTTAGCTACATGTACCTTTGGCTTACATTTCACTATTGTAGCTAGGGGTGGCAATATAAATTAGTGGATCGGTTTCGAGTCGATCTATTTAATAATCGAGTCAAATTCTAATCCAACTCATGAATTTATACGGGTCAAAATTATCAACTCTAACCTAACCTACTAATAACTGAATCAAATTCGAGTCGACCCATTTAATAATTAAAATTATTAATTATTAATTATATATTTTTAAGCTTCAGCGAAATTATAAGATCAGTTCGAATGGAAGTGTACGATATTTTTACTGACAAGATATAATTATGTCCGACAAAATATGCATTCCTTAATGTCTTCATCGGTACTTAAAATATCCAAAAAAATTATTATTTTTATTTTTTAAAATTATATGATAACAGCTGAAATTTATGATTATAAATATATATTAATAATTTCGATAAAAATTTTGATAAATATATCTATCTAACAAAATTTTCATAAAAATCTTTATACGAAATCTAAATTCGTCATTAAAAATACCTACATAGTAATACTTTCCATAATATTGTAATTTTTATCTTACACTATTTTACTAAAGTATAAAAATAAAGAATTAATTATACATACAATATAATTTAATAATTTATAAATAAATATTATCGATTATTTTTATTGCCAATTTTATTATACGGTAAGAAAAAATCAAGAATTGTTACTTCAAAAAATGACATTTCGGATTGGTAGGTCAATTTCGGGTTAACTCGGATCGACCCATTTAATAATCAGGTCAAATTCGTTCAATTCTAACCTAACCCATATATTTATACGGGTCAAATTTTTTAATTCTAATTCTAATTAAACAGGTCGGTTTCGAATTGAATTTTCGGATCAGTCATATATTGCCATCCCTACTTGTAGCTTAGCTACTAGCAAAGCATGTTATGGGATCTTCTTCTTCCTGGAATTTTTAATGTAAATTTAAATTCGTATGAAAATATTTAAAATAAAATATTTTAAAAAGTTTATTTTAAATTCTATAAAATTAAATTTGTTTTAGTTTAAAAATAATAAAAATTATATGTATAAATTTTAAAGTATAATTTACTATGTTTATAAAATTTTATAAAAATTCATTAAACACGATTAAAATAAAATGATAAATAAAATAAAATAAGTACTAAATAATTTGAAGGACTTCCACTCACTCCAATATTAATATATTATTGTCTAGATTCAGTGTTCACTTGGGTACCATTGTGCCCTTAGCGTGAGACAACTTATCCCTACTTAAGGCATCTCCTCTTTCTCTTTCTTACGGGTCAGGTCAGCACGTGTCTCCTGAACCAACGACAGCTCCAAGAATCCCAACCTCGTTCATCGCCATCCATCACCGTTCACGACCGTCCATTCTCTCAATCCAACGGCTCTTCTTTACTTCCCGTTAATATTTTTTTTTTACCGTCCAGATCCGTTCCCAACGGTCGCAAATTAAGTTCTTTTTCTCCAATTATATGATTCTCCAAAAACGCGCTTGCATTTATTTGATTCACAATCACTTATAAATCTGCTCTGTGCATTGAACAAACAATCACCAACATCACTTCTGCAGAAAGAAAACAAAGGAACAATCAGTTCTTCAGATGTTCAGTAGCAGTAAGGAAGTTGATCTCGCAACAATCCCTACTCTCTTACTTCGGATTTCATCGATCTTCAATTTTCTCCAACCAGTTCTGTACTTCCTCCCCAAACAAATCAGATCAATTCTTCCAATAATAAACCATCAATCATCACCATCTGTGAAGACTCAACCGAGAGCTTCAAAATTAACCGATTGCGATAGAATCGAACTCGAGAAAATTTTTTCCACCTTCGACTGCAACGGCGATGGAAGAATTACCAAAGAAGAACTCAACGATTCTCTTCAGAACCTGGGGATCTTCATTCCAGACGAAGATCTGACGACTATGATTAATTCTATTGATATCGACGGCGACGGTTGTATCGACGTCGACGAGTTTATTGATTTGCATAGCTTGATCACGGGAGATAAAGATGATGATGAAGAAGAAGAAGAAGATATGAAGGAAGCTTTTCAAGTGTTTGATGTAAATGGAGATGGATTTATTACCGCTGATGAACTGAGATCGGTACTTGATTCGCTTCGGATCAACCAAAGATCGACGGCTGCGGACTGCCGGAAAATGATTGAAAGAGTTGATGGGGATGGTGACGGAAGGGTTAGTTATCAAGAGTTCAGAGAGATGTTGATCAAAGGGGGAAGATTATTAGGTTGAATTGATTTGAAAGGGTTTGGGAGAAATTAATTAGTAGAATTGATACAGTATTGTAAATATGGTTGTAATACGCTTAAGAGCTTTGTTTGAAATTTATTATAATATAAAAAAGACAAAAACCTTTTTATGTTTTCATTTCTTAAAATTTCACTATTTATTATGTTGGTGGCCGTAATTTTTCTACTTTTAACAGTAGTTGTAAATATTGTTATTAAAAACATTCATGAATCCAGGAGTTTTTTTCGAGTATACAACTTTGGCCATGTTCCTTGTGTATTGAATTGAATTTTCAGGATTGAATTCTTAAAAATAAATTATTTAAAAATAAAATTTAATAATTTGATTTTTATATTATTATTATTTTTATTAAAAATAAGTTAAAAATAAATATTTTATTTGAAATTTTAAAAATAAATTTTTTTTAAAAAATTAATTTATTTTTATATTTATTTTAGACTTAAAGTGAACTAAAAATTAAAAATTTTCAAATATATTGATAAACATGCCTTTGTGCTACGAAGATATCAAAAATAAAAAACATGGTCAAAAAATAGAAGTTGTCTTTTACCTCAAACTTTATTGTTATATACTCTTTCTGGCACCATTTGTTTGAGAAAAGTTTGTTATTAAGAAGTTAACGTTTATTATTTATTTTTTTTTACCTTTGCTGCTCACTTTAGCTCACTAAAAACTCACTTTTAATTAACTTTACTACACCAAAAAATGCAAAAAATCACTATCAATTCATTTCTTTCTAAAAAAATATAAAAATTAACTCACTTTTGAAAATACTATTTATAATAATTTATTTTCTATGTAATTGTTGGAACTCGGAAGATACTATAGAATTTAATGAATTGAGAGCAACTTAAATTTGTAAAGGAATTATTATTTTCATCCAATCTTATGTATCATCTATCTATTTTTAGGCATATTTTTATGTTGGTTTATATATAGAATCCATTTTAGATTCTAATATTTTATATCCAACGAATTTTGGGCACAGTTTTAGTATCATTGTGAGACTCGAATTAGACCATCCGAATCGATTCAAAAGATATCGATCTAAATTTAAATTGGTTCGGATTTACGAAAAATCAGTAATATCGGGCCGGTTACTGGTTGATCCGGCAAACTCTCCGGCCTGGATCGACAGACTATTAAAAAAAATTATATGTTTCAGGCGGTCGTGTTGCAGCAATGGTTTCGGACAGGTTGAGCGTAGCAAGCCATCTGCGGACATTAATGTCCTCACAGTTTTCTCATCTGTCTTGCTACTTCTAAATAAGAATTGATTTATGTTGTGTCATCTTCTTCGCCAGGATCATGCTCTTTAACCACCTCACCTCTCATCGCCAGAGAATCCTAAAACCTGCTCGCCAGCGCCGCTATCTTAACTGAATCAGATCTATGTCCCATCAGCAACACATTCTTCGGAGGAATGCAAACACTATCTCTTGCTTCTTCTTCCTGTGGCACAACCGCCGCAAAAACTTCTTTTCATTGTTACTGGAACCCACAACTTGAAGCTCTTTAGCTGAACTTTTCTTCCTCTTTTCTAAGCAGTAAACACACTAACCTCTGCAGTCTGCACCTTCTCCAACAACTTTCCTCCGCTGCTTACCTACTTCGTTCTCATAGAAAGCCATCAGCCACCAAGCAAACACAGTGCCGCAAATAACTCGATACCTGCTTCTCGATCTCTGTGTTGATCGACGATGCGACATTGCTGTTTCTCATCCTCACGAGGTGTTTCATAACAGTAGAAAGACTTCCAAGTGCAAGAAAGGAAGTAGTTGAATTCACCTAGAGCTCTTAAAGCTTCACAGATGCTGATAGGGATCTGGTGTACTTAGCTATATCCGCTATGACCAACATGCTTACTATGCTCTATGAAGCTAGCTGCTTCGCCAACAGATCTCACGGATTTGGACCGAGCAACACCAGCAGCTGTTATTGTTGCCCATATTGGAAATACGGTAGTATGTACGAACAAAAAATAGCACAGCGAAATATATAGCACATACTAGGATCTTATAATTGAGATTGTTAAATATGAATAAGGCAATCACACAATACAAAGATATATGTGGAGAAAAATAAAAAAAACCCCACGGTGGTGTAGTCACAAAAAAAAATATCACTATGCGATGAGATTATAATATAGGCTTGCAATTTTGCTTTCTTGCTTGTATTCAACTTGCATTCTCTTTTTGCATACTTATTCTAAATTCCATACATTTGGGACATATATATATAGAATGCAAGAAAATTCTTTGATAGCTAGTACATTAAATAACAGACACTACAAAGCAACTTTTTGGCATTGGTTTCTTGGCATAATTTTCTATGGTAGTTAGAGTGAATCTGGACATAACTTTCTCATGAATCTGGACATAACTTTCTCATAAATCTGGACATAATTTCTTCATGAATCTGAAGATAACTACCATAGCAGCTATATTGGACTAAATAGTGGACTATCAGTAGCTACTTGTTGACTATTTGATTAGAAGCTCATTAAAGTGTTTTTATATCTAACAGCCCAATGGAAGTTACTTTAGGATAAGGGTCAACAGCTTCGGACGTGCAGTTTCTTCAACGTTCGCCGAAGGGGAACATAGGAGACTATAAGCTTTTGACACTCCCACTGCTGCGGAGTCATCCACTAACCGAAGCTAAGTACTGCTATCCAAAGTACGTGCATCAATAACAATTCGAGATGTAGGTTTTGAGAGCAAGGTTTGAGGAAGAGAGCTAGCTCATAAGCCTATAAATTGCACCTCATACTAGATTATGAACTAGCAACATTCATGCTCCACAACGTTATAGTTAACTCATACTTCTACTTACCTAAGAAAATATAACACTAAAAAGATAAAAGATTACGAAACTAAGCATGCAATATTGGCAAAGCAATACCAATTATTCATTAAAGTGAACTTTTAGTAGGTGTAATAAATCTTAGTCCAAAACAACAGCAAACGAGGGGATGCTTTGCCAGTAACAGGACAAAAAAATATTGACCCGATGGATTGACCGTCGATTCGGATAAGTTTTCAGGTCGACGATTGGTCCGATTCTACTAACTATGATTTTTTTAAAAATACAAATGCAATTTACTTTCTCTGAAAATCTCTAATATGATATCATAAAAGAATCTAAACTTTTATAATATGATCATATGCATTTGGAACCGGTAAAGTATGAATCAAATAATGTGTATTAATTTCATGCAAATCACTTCTCCCGTCATCTTTTAAATTGGATCTTATTTTCAATTTATTTTGTTACCTCGGTTTTTTATTGAGTTCATTTCTTATCAAATTCAATTTTATGAAACTCATTTCTTATCAATTAAAACACACCCTAAAAGATTCAACTTTGAAATTTCTCTTTACTCAAAATGGTTTATATTATTCTAATGCATTTATAGCCACATAGAGGATGATCACTTGAGACGGCATGCAAGCAGATCCTATGATTACGAAGACGCACTCATCTCAGTCTTGAAGAAACTTTCATCGGTGACTTAGTAAGCAAATGATTCGGTCCGAGACCGTGGCGTGGTCGTTGATTTTTTATTTGACTTGGCCGGTCTGATCGGAATTTGGCTACACTGATAATATGTAGAGTTTCATTGATTCTAAAATAATGGAGCTATTTGATTTTACGAATTATACAAAAAAAGTTTAGGTTTTGATGAACAATTACCAATTTTAGGTAATAATAACAAATTTCATAAACATAGTTTAATACATAAAGCTTTTGGATATTATAAAAAAATTGTTAATTTATAATTTAAAACTAAAATTAATTATTTTGTAATTAGCCCCAAAGAATACATTCTTTAGTTACTTGACTTACAAGAACCGAAAGATACAAAAATATTGCCGTGAGTCAACAATATATTATTCTAGATATCTTTCCTTAGAATTATATTTTATTCTAGATATCTTTTTTAGAGTTATATTTAGATGTCTTTCTTTATTTAAAACTCTCCTTATTTAGATTTATAAGGAGTCTATATATATGTACTTATATTGAATGATAAGAATAAGATTGAAAGAGTTTTTCAACTTGGTATCAGAGTAAAACCCTAGATCTGCTCGCCGTCGTCGTGGAGAAAACGACTGCGACGGTCAGATTCCGACCAGACTATTCGTTGTGATCGTAGAGATACGATTATAGCGGTTAGAAATTCCGACCAAGATAAATCCGACGATTTATCGGACTAGTTCTACAACAAAAATAGGGGAGAATTTTTGCCGCTGCCTCTGCCGCCAACGCCTCCGCCGCGCCTGAAGCTCCCGCCAGCACGTTCGCCGCCGCCGCCAACCCACTCGATCGCCGCCACCGCCAGCCCGCTCGATCGCCGCTGCCAGCACGATCGGCCCGATCGATTGCCGCTGCATGCCGGTCGATCGCCACCGCCGCCACCGCCGCTTCGCTCTTGCCCGGTCGATCCGGCAGATTCGCTTCACACCGCCGTACAACCACCGGTGAGAGCCCGACCGAACCGGCCGACCGACCCGACCCGACCAAAAAAAAAAATTTATGGAAAATTCAAGTGCTCTGTCTCCAGTTGCCTCAATGACTACTCCTGTTTTCAATATAAAAGGTGATTCATCCTCTACTATAAGTGTTAAGTTAAATGGCTCAAATTATTCTCTTTGGTCTCAAGTCGTTGAGATGTACATTACCGGAAAGAACAAGATGGGATATTTAACTGGAGAAATAGCACGACCTCAAGAGACTGATCCCACTTATGCCCGATGGAGAACTGACAATGCTATCGTCAAAGGATGGTTGATCAACTCCATGGAACCAGCTGTGATGTAGCTTTTTATTCGGCTTCCCACTGCTAAAGATGTTTGGACTGCTGTGTCCAAAACTTATTATGATAATTCTGACATATCTCAGATTTATGAATTAACATGTAGGGCATTAAAATTGAAGCAAAGTGGAAGGCCCGTTACGGCCTACTATGCAGAATTACAGAGCATTTGACAAGAATTAGATTTTCGTAATCCAATTACAATGTGTTGTGCTAATGATGTATTAACTCGACAACAGGAGATTGAGAGGGAACGTGTCAATATTTTTTTGGCTGGGCTTGATGATACACTTGATAAAGCCCGCAGTGATCTACTACGAATAGATACCTTTCCTGGATTAGAAGCATCTTATGACTACATTCGTCGTGAGGAGCAACGACGAGTAGTTATGACGGGGTCTAACGATATTGGAGTTATTGCTGCTGTGGCTTCCAAAAATCTTAGATCCCAAGTGAAGTAAAAAGCACAAGAAAGACAGTGTACTCATTGTGGTAAAGTTGGGCATATTCGGAATTCATGCTTTCAGTTAGTTGGTTATCCTGATTGGTGGGAGGAACTGAAGAAGAAGAAGAAACAAGACAAAAAGATCTCTAGTATAGCGTCTGGAGTTGCATGCCTCACTTTAGCTAATCCTTCATCTTCTATATCATCGACTGCTTTTTCACCAGTTCTATCTCTAGTGTCGCAGGTTAATTCAAATTCTTCAATTTCAGGTAACTAAAGCGTTGCCTTTACTGTTTTAGATTCACAACGAGATACATGATAGATTTTAAATTCTGGAGCTACGGATCATATTACATTCGATCCAAAAAATTTTCATATCGTAAGTGCTTCAGTTAGAAATAATGTGACATATGCCAATGGAGAGAATTATCCAGTGACAGGTACTGGTACTGTGGCATTATCATCATCTCTATCTCTACAGAATTGTTTATTTGTTTCATCTCTCTCACACAATCTTTTATCTATTGGACAAGTTACTGAACAGTTGAACTGCATTGTTCTTATGTATCCTTATTTTTGCTTACTTCAGGATATCCAGACATAGGAGATAATTGAGCGTGGTACTACGAGAGGAGGTTTATACTATCTGGATGATGTTAGTTCAGGCAGAGTTTACAGTGCTCGTGGATATGAAACTGATAAGAAAAATAAAGTCTGGCTTTGGCATCGCCGTCTAGGTAATGTTTCTTTTGGTTATTTAAAACATTTGCTACCATCTTTATTTTCCGGTCTCAAAGAGTTTGAATTTCAGTGTGAAGCATGTATCCTTGCTAAGAGTCATCGAGTATCGTATTTTCCTATTAGCAATAAAAGAACAACTCTTTTTGAGTTAGTCCATTCGGATGTTTGGGGACCCTCTCCAGTTATGACTTTTACTGGCATTAGGTGGTTTGTGACATTTGTAAATGATTGCACATGCATAATATGGTTATATGCTTTGAAGAATAAAAGTGATGTTACTGATATATTTGTGCGGTTTCATAATATGGTGCAGACACAATTTTCTCTTCCTGTTCGAGTTTTTCGCTCTGATAATGGTGGGGAGTATGTTAATATATTTTTGAGCTCTTATTTTTATCAGCATGGTATTATTTATGAGACTTCTTGTCCACAAACACCACAACAAAATAGAGTGGCTGAAAGAAAAAATCGACACATATTAGAAACCGCCCGTGCTTTATTGTTTGGAGCTCATGTTCCAAAACATTATTAGGTAGACGTAGTTCAGTCTGCAGTTTATGTGATTAATCGCATGCCATCTAGAGTTTTGAACTTTCGGACACCACTTGAGGTTTTATCTACATTTGTTACTATACTTTATGTTCTCTCACTCCCGCCTCGGATTTTTGGATCTGTTGCATTAGTACATTTGCAGAAAATTCAAAAAGATAAATTGGATCCATATGCCTTAAGGTGCATATTTTTTGGCTATGGTCATCACCAGAAAGGTTATCGGTGTTATCATCCTCCTACACGTCGTACCTTTGTGACTATGGATGTATATTTCTAGAGTCGGAAATGTACTTTGTCAGATCGACTTCACATTCAGATCGGGAGATAGAAGCTACGGAAGATCTGAATTGGCTTACCATTAAACTCAGCACACATACTGAGGAAGGTCAGAGAAAATGTGTGGATCATGGCTCAGGTCTAGAGGAGTTTAGAACTACTGAACTTGAACAAAAAGAGACGGAAGAGATAGACAAAGCTGAAGCTGTAGAAGAAACTCCTCTCTCGCATCCTACAGTACCCGCTCAAACTCCTGAGGATATCCCTGAGGTAAGTACCGAGACTCAGAATATTATTATGGATAAATCTAATATTGCATGAAGGAATTATCAGTTACCACATAGAGAAAATCGTAGAAAACCTCCTGAGAGATATTCACCAGAAGGAGAAATCTCAGATATCTTATTGCTAATCATGTGTCTTCTCACAGGCTGTCCCCATCATATGTTGCTTTCATTAATCAGGTGGCAGCTGTGACACTTCCTTCTAACACTAGAGAAGCCTTATCCGATCCTAAATGGATTAAGACTATGGATGAAAAGATGGATGCTCTTCAGAAGAATATGACTTGGGAGATAGTACCATTACCAAAAGAAAAGAAAGCAGTTGGTCGTAAATAGGTGTACAACATCAAACATAAAGCAGATGAAACGATCGAGAGATATAAGGCAAGATTAGTGGCCAAAGGTATTCACAGACTTATGGAGTGGATTATCACGAAACTTTTGCCCCAGTTGCAAAGATTAATACCATCAGAGTATTGTTATCTCTCGCAGCAAATCTTGATTGGCCCTTGTAGTAATTTGATGTAAAGAATGCATTTCTTCATGGTAAGTTAGAAAAAAAAGTGTATATAGAGTTTCCGCCTGGCTATGAGGTATCAGGAAGAACTGAATATGTCTGCAAGCTAAAAAGGACTCTATATAGTTTGAAGCAATCTCTAAGAGTATGATTTGGTGGATTTAGTCAAACCTTGAGCAGATATGGTTACCGACAGAGTAATGCTGATCATACATTATTCTTGAAGAATCAAAATGATAAGGTAACTGCTTTGATAATCTATGTTGATGATATGATTGTTACAGATAATGATCATGAAGAAATTCAGAAATTAAAGACATATCTAGCCTCTGAATTCGAGATGAAAGAATTTAGAGATATTTTTTGGGCATTGAAGTGGCCAGATCTAAACAAGGTATTTTTCTATCACAAAGAAAGTATGTCCTTGACTTATTATCTGAGACAGGGATGTCAGATTGCAAACCTGCCGACACACCTATTATTGAGAATCATAACTTAGCAGAGCTCCCTAATCAAATGCCAGCAGCTAAGAAAAAAATATCAACGATTGGTTGGCAGGTTGATTTATTTATCACATACTCGCCATAATATAGCATATGCTGTGAGCATTGTCAGCCAGTTTATGCATTCTCCACGTGTCGATCATATGGAAGCTGTGAACAGAATTTTGAGATATCTGAAGTCAGCACCAGGCATGGGATTACTGTTCAGAAAGAATAATCATCTGAATATAGATGGATATACTGATTCAGACTGAGTAGGAGATAAAACGGATAGACGCTCTACATCCGGCTATTTTACATTTGTTGGAGGAATCTAGTCACATAGAGGAATAAGAAACAAAAAGTGATTGCTCGATCTTCTGCTGAAGCTGAATATAGAGGAATGGCACATGAAGTTTGTGAACTTTTATGGCTTTAAATATTATTGACAGAGTTTGATTTTCCTCAAAGGAGTTCTATGAAGCTATTTTGTGATAATAATGTTGCAATAAATATTGCCCATAATCCAGTACAGCATGATCGTACCAAGCATGTTGAAATGGATCGACATTTTATCAAAGAGAAACTGGATTCAAAATTAATTGAGTTACATTTTGTGACTTCAGAGACACAGTTAGCAGATATATTGACAAAAGAAGTTTCAAGCAAAATCTTTCATAACTCACTGAGCAAGTTGGACATTGATGATATTTTTGCACCAACTTGAGAGGGAGTGTTGGCGTGAGTCAACAATATATTATTCTAGATATCTTTCTTTAGAATTATATTTTATTCTAGATATCTTTCTTAGAATTATATTTAGATATCTTTCTTTATTTAAAACTCTCCTTATTTAGATTTATAAGGAGTCTATATATATGTACTTATATTGAATGATAAGAATAAGATTGAAAGAGTTTTTCAACTAAAAAGCCTTTCTATTAATTATTATCTTTGTAATTTCGAATCTGTTCTCTCCGATGTCCACTATGATATTCGACACTGTGATCTTCTCTACGATCTCTTATCATCTCTACAATTTTGATCGTCTCCTTCTTCAGCTTTTGTAGCGAGTCGAGCTTATGCAGCTTCTTGGCAAGCTTCATATAGGAATACCTTCAAGAGTGTGCTCTATTATTACTGCTGCCTCGATCTGTCTAGGGTGGTGCTTAGCTTGTTCGTCAGGTGATCTGTGTACTCTGGTTTACCGTTCATCACCTTGCAGAACATGCTGACAAGACCTCCTCAAGTAGGACGAGCACGTTTTCGAAGAGTATGATGAACACGAGGCTAGAGCCAACAGCAGTACCATAGACGCAAGGCTGGAGCTCGAAGAATTTGGACTCGATTCCTGCGACTTGGAATGCTTCCGTAGCTGTGAGAGTGGTGGAGACGTCAGGTGAGACACACGAGAGTTCTGATAACCGGTGAGGAGAGCAACGATGTAGGAGAGAGGGACGAGATCACTGAAAATAGTGTTGGTCCCCCGGAATAGGAGATAAGATGTAACGGCAGTATATTGAGGAGGCTGGTGGTTGCCTCCAAGATCTCGAACAGAATATTGGAATAATCCTGGAGCAATGTGTTGGTCCGCACGAACATTGCATCACGCATCACTGCCGTCGGCTAAGTTAATCTAGTGGGTCGATCCGATGACTGCCAATAAATCGGTAATCAACGATTCGGCAGTGTTTGAAGATCGATATTCGAATTGGGTCTGACCTTTATATACAATATTGCTAAATTATATTTTATCATACTGAAATTACATCATTAATTTTAATTAATAATAAAATAAATATTTATTAGAGTTTCAAATGTTTCTCTAAACTATATCTCAAATTCAAGAAATTTCCACACTTGAGCTTATACATTTAGAAAAGGTAAATATAATAACAGGAAAGCATATGAAGAAGATGACAAAGGAAATTTTAGTCGAAAATATCTAAAGTTACATTCCCCTCGTGCCCTTTATTAAAGAAAGGGTTTATCGGTCTTTTGGCAAGTTACTTTGTTAGTGGTGAGATTATAATTAATGAATTTATTTATTAATTACATTCGTCAGGCAAGCTCCCTCTCAGTCCAACTTCGCTGCTCCGCTTAACCTGCTCAGGTTCTCTCCCTCACTACCTGCTATGATTTTTCGTTTTTTTATTTTAATCTTTATTCTTAAATATGAAATATTTATTCTGATAGCTATCAGGGATGACGACTTTTAAATGATTGCGATTTATTGAAGATAATTTGCTTACAAATTGTTTTCTTCTCTATTTCGTAATTCTTTTATAGTAGCGTGTATATTGAATGCGATTAGGGTTTGTTGGATAAGAGGTTTATTTGGTTGGAGATTATGGGGTCTTTATTGATTTTGGAGGTAATAATAATAATATTTTTTGTATGATGGTTTAAGGGAAGTCATATTAGAGTTAGCTTCGAAACTTTGGTCAGATGAAATTGTGGTTATGGTTTTATTTTTACTTCATAGTTTCTACCAGGAGTTGTAACTGCGAGCTTCTTAAGATTGTTAAGAGAAATCAGGAAACATGAGCTTTATTTAATTTGATTTGATAACTAGAGGCATGCCTTATTGGCAATTATTATTTTCAAAAGACGGGTGGCTGTATGTAGAATCACAGGATACATTTGACAAGTGTCCTATGATTCTTGATAACGTACTGTTTTAAAATATTAGTCTAGGTCCTTACTGGAATCTCTCGCCCATCTCCCTTAGGATTATGCTCTCTAGAATTGAAATATGAAATAATTGTGATGAACTCCTATAGGGGATTGTAATCAGAATTGATGCTTGGTCTTTTGTACTACAGTCAAATGGAAACCAAGCTGGGGGAGTACTTGGGTTTTCACTTGAAATTTGTTTCTAATAAGAAAACTTGAGTACAACCAAAAGCATCTCAATCGAGCTACGTCAATGCAAGCAATAGCAGACTGGAGGGTGCTTCTAGTTATTCCAATTGAAGATGTGAAAGATGACACAGATACTTCAACGCATCAACGTAAGAGTGGGTATTCTGGTTTTGAGAAGCTTAGAAGCTGAATGAGGTGATTGAGGATGGACCTCACTGAGTTAGGATTTGTAGCAATGATTCATGAATTTAGGGTTTTGGTGGCCTGTCGCAACAAGAAGATTGTCAAAGAGCTGAAGAGAGGGAGGCGAGGATTAACATATTTTAGCTTTCGACCTACATTAATCGAGAGAAATTTCATAAAGTTCTATGTAGTAATGAAGGATAACATCTGTTTTAGTGGCGAACAGGAGCATCATAGCATCATAACATTACAACTTGACAAATCTGCACGTACATCTTATCAACTTATGTGCCAACCGTACTATCCTTTGGAGATGTTGCTCATTGGAGACGTATTACTGTTGGAGCAAATTGCTAAACCTTGCTGCTCTGGCGACTAGTAGACATTAGGCAGAATGTCAAGGAGGTCCTTCTAGAAGAATCCATAGCTTATATGGGGCAAGCCTCTGGGCTCTGAATCTGGTCCTGCAGGAGTGAGTAGGAATCAAATGAAAGAAATGGCCTACTTACTTTGCCACCTGGCCAAATTGGACGAATGCTTAAAGGCAGTTGCATCATAGGATAAAGTAAGCAGAATGTGTTCGCTACTTTTATAAATAAAAATATTGGAGATCTTCAAGGAAGACTTTCCAATTTATTGTAGAAGACAACTTGCATCATGTCTATCCCAGTTTCATCCATCTAATTTTATTCCATGACAAATCTTGGAGACTAGTTGTTTTTAAGCAAGAAGGATTGCCGACCATGAACAGTTCGCTTCTTAGAGTTACTAATGTGAGTGTGGCATGCATATCATTTACTTCGATGTACCTTTCAGTTGCTGCATTTGAATTATAGTACTTAGTTTGTTTCATGGATTTTTTTTGTTTTCTTCTTTGCTGTTGTTATCTCCAATACTTTGATGCTTCTAACTGCTTCTGTATACATTCTTCACTACTTCCAACTTGATGTAGCAAATGGCTCATATATATGAATGTGCACTTATATACTGGACAATGATTGCAATTGATTTTCAATTGCTCCTATTTGCGTTATTGATTTTGATGATTTTTGAACTAGAATCTCTAGTTGCATGTAGTGGATATGCGTTTGAAGGTTTTCTTATGCATATCTTGTAATTCGGAACTTGGCTATATTCATTTGTGCTGGAAGAAGTTGTGAGCCTAGGAATGTTGATTTAGGTAGAGAACCAAACTTTTATACAAAGTCTTTTGTGTTTTTGTTCGCCTTGGGGTTCCTGTGTTTGATTGGCGCGCTTTTAGTTTTGACAAGACATTAGGCTAACAAACAAATATTGGAGTGAGCATAAGGTTCCAGTTAATATAAACCTAATTGGTGTTTAAGTTCAAACACGTTGACAATATCAAGACCTTCCTTGTATCACTTCCTCATATGAAATCAAAACCGAGCCAACTAGACCACTCTATAAGTAACTAGAAACATAATAAATAGTTCTGTTATATCCAGAAACCTCTTATAAGATACTTTAGAGGCCGAAACGATACTTTCAAAGTTTGTGGACTATTTTTACATTCAGGTGAAATGTTGGAGATGATTGGTGTTTATCTGCCAGTTATTATTGTTTATTATTGGAATACAATTTTGTTAAGGCTAGATTTGATCATTGAATTGTCGTTATGTTGCTGATATGGATTGAAGAATCCATTATAAAACACTTTCAGGTAACTTGGTTAGTATACCTGCTGCTTCCACTAATTTGCAATGTTTCAGAAATTGTTTCGTTATTTCGAGCTTTCTAGACCGAAGAATTGCTTTCTATATAATTACAAAATTCTTTAAACTTTCTCTTCTTTCTTTTTTTTTTTTTTTTTGGTTCCCTTCTTCTTCTTTCTCTTTTATGACTGTGAATCATTGAGTGATTCCAGACATAAGAAAAATACATAATGCAGTATCGGCAGATCCTATATGCACACTTTTACTATTTTCTTATGATTCCCTTTACTCTTTCCAACCAGGTATAGGTGTATTACCATGACCTGTACTTAACATTGAAGTTAATGCCATGGGACATCGGGATATAGTAGAAGCATACCTCAAGCTCTCACGCAAAGATCTCCAAGGACTATGCAAAGAGTATAAACTTCCAGCAAAAAGAAGTCATGCTGAATTAGCTAAATCGATCGCATCCTTATTTAAGGTGACATTATAGAACTTGGAAGCCATGTCATAATTGACGGATATATTGTTAAGGAATCAATCTAATATTCTCATAGTTTTGACAGAAAACTAATATTTTCTTATGACTGTTGTTATTATTTCCTTTCATATGGATTTTATTGTTCAGAAGAAAACCTCATCTCCAACACGAACAAAAAAGAGAAAAAGTAGTCTTACTGGGTCTCCAACTAAACCTGATTTGGGAAAAGGAACTGTCTCCGCTGTTAAGGAAGCTAGCAGAGGTATACTGCATCCATCAATTAATTAATGGCAAACAAAATGACAAAACCTTTTAATTGATCCAAAGCTTTACGTTAGGCATGCTGTGATGTGCTTACAATTTCTGGAATTGCAGGAGAAAATGAGAAAAGATCAAATCTTTCTGAACACGGTACCAGTCATCTTAAAAAGAAGGTGATGGATGGAAGGAGGTATTTTCCTCTGAATCAGGTGATAAAGAGCTTTAATGACTTCTTTGTGGACCTGTTTGGCATTGGGTCTTCTATTGCATGATGGTGTAACTGGAGGATGTGCTTTGTTGAATTAATGCAGGTCCAGAAATCCAGGATAGGCAAAGTTTGCTCGTTTCCAATTGTTAATAGATCAAAGGAAGTCATAGGTCATTCTACTAAAAGGTTAGGAGATGGCGACGGAGCTCCTGTTTCCACAAACAGGACCTGTTCTAGGAATGCTTTTAGTAATATAAAAGAGCTATCTAATTATGGACATGAATTGCTCAGTCCTACTACGCCAAATACTAAGAATGGCAAAGCCGCAGAAGATACACTAAGGGGCTTGAGCATTGTTTCAGGACTTCCTGATGAAGATAATCACAGAAAATGTATGCCTTCTTTCCAATTTTTTATGGCATCAGGAAGGCCTTAGTATTTATGTTGATTTGGACTTGAGTGTGGGCAATTGGATCAATACCTTGAAGGAACAGCTTTGCATTGATAAACATTTTAGCATCTGTAACCACAATAAAATCCCATCTGATGGAGAACTGCAAGCGTCAACACTGGAAAGCTTTTCTCATCATGGGCAGAATATGATTGTAGATAGCAACTCTGGTTGTACAGCATCCTTTTGTCTGAGCTCAGGTATTGGTGAGAACAGTCATTCACAGGCCTGTCCACTAGATGCCACAGTTGCAACCTCCAGACATCCTGCATTAACTCTTCAAAGCGATTCTGGTAATTTCTCAGTCGAGGGGAATCATGTGCTATCATCTTCCTTCAGAAATTATTCTGATGACCAAAAAGCTCATCACTTTTCTGCTTCAGGAAGTGCCCTTATCCATAATGACAAAAGATTGTTATTACAGGAAGAGAATGTATTGACTTTAGAAAGAAGGAATTCTTCAATGGCTGATGATTCAAATCAGTGCAAGAACATCAATAAGTTGAATCATCATGTGCCACAACATCCTGATCCAGAACCAAATATCCTAAGCGCTCATAGTAGTAGTTCTGCTAACTTTGAGTCTAGTGGCTTTAGTTATTCAATTGGTGGTTGCTCTGGAAGATTTGATTTTCCAAGCGCTGATGGATTTCGGAATAAAAAAGTGTCTGATGGAAGTGATTTTAAAAATAGAAGCTTAACATGTCATGTCTCAACAGGTATTGAGGGTGTTGATGGCTTCTTTGAAGTTTCAGATAACAATAACCACCTCACAACCACTCTCTGTGAGGTTAATAGCCAGGCAGCAATTGATTGCTCCTTGATTGATACACAATCAGATGTGGGATCGATAGAAATTCCAGTTAGCCATTGTGCAAGTGGCAGTAGAGAGAGCTCTCTTCTTGAAGATCCATTATCAGCAGTTGCAACAACTGTAGATGAATTGGTATGACCTTTCCTTTTGCACTTGTAGCAGTGCTGCATGATTTCCAGCTTCTAGGATTTTGAGATGCATGTAGGATTGTCCTCGATTTACAAAAGTTTTTCATTCTTTTTAATTGTCTCAATAGAAACATTCTAGCAGAATTTATTAAGGGGCCAGACTATTAAAGTTGTCTCTTGCAGTTTAGTGGCCTCCTCGAGAAGGAGAAACATTTCTCAGAGTAATAACCACCCTCTGATTAAACTTAATGACGAAATATTATCTTAGATTCTAATCTTCTTCGTGTATAATTTGATTATTGTGCAGAAGTAGACTATTCAATAACTGCTTGGGCCAAATTTCCAAATGATCAGATCAGGACTTTCAGGATGTTTTTAAGGATTTTTGGGGCAGGAGGTACCTTTTCAACTAACAAGGATACATGAAGACTGCAGCCAATGAGTTACCAGGTGATCCAGTTGTTGTTCCAAGGGGGTCCTCAAGGCTTACCTCCAAGGTTTGGCACAAGTAGATAACTTTTGTGTTATATTTTATATGTACGACCACATACTCTTAAAGATGAAGGAGATGATCTTCTACTGCAATTGTACTTGCACCAAAATAAATGAGAAATCAACATAAGTGTGGCTACAACAAAAATGCACCCAACAGTTAAACTAAGGCAACAGCATCTGGAACTATTGTTGTTCTAAATTTTAAGAGACTGTACTGCCACTTGTCAATTGTAATTGTTTCAGCGACTTGTTTGCTTCTGAACAGGACGAAGATAACTCGTTTTGAGCAAAAGTTTATGCAGCCTAGTAGAATCAGCTGGAATACGATTTCAGGTGCTTAGGAAAGCATGAACCCTGTATCTTCTTGCTAATTGTGTCTGTAAAAGCCAAAGGGCTACCTAATTCCCTTCTATTTTCTTAATAAGTACTCTTAGACATTTTTTTTTTCCTATTTTTCTCAGTGTTTAGCTAGAGTTTATTTTCATGTGTGGTGATTTTAATAATATCTAGTTTCACCAAACTTATTTGTTCTTTCTGCAGAGTTGCCCCAGCAAAGCCTGCAAGTTAACATTGTTGTGTATGACATAACTCGTTCCCTTGTACAAGGAACTGACATACATATATAAGAAGATTGAAGCAAAACGAATGGCACCTGTAGTTGACCATATGTGCATTGGAGCTCTTCGCATTCTTCTAGTTGTGTCTTGTGTTGTATTCTAAACTCAATTGAATTTCCACACATCAGTTTTGGATATTGTTGTAATTCTGATGTAATAGATGGATAACCATAAAATGAGTGATTCCTGAATGTGATCTGTATGATTCTCTGTTTCATACTTCACTGTGTTTCGACGTCCCACCAACTATAATACTTTCTATTTAAATTGTTGATGGAAACTGTTAGCCAGCTGCTGGTTTTCTATATGTCAATTAGGGTTTCAAGATTTTTGAAGCATACTTGGGGCTAATTAAGAGATCATAATGTCTTAGTGTTTAACTGCTTTGCTCGACTTTACATTAAATAGGAATTTTATGGGTCTTACTTATCAATCGTTTTTTGGTGTAAAATTAATTAGGAAATAATGCAAAAACCTTACATCTCTTTTTATGTATTTTAGAATCGAACATACAATAGCATAATGCCTTGTCAGCTTTTCTAAGGCATAGCGCCAACAGAATTTTACTTCATGAATAAACATTTAGTAGTATAGAAAATTTTTCCTTAAAATAATGAATTTTGAAAAATTATAAGGAAGAGATAAAAGAAAGAACAAAAATAGATAAAGACATAAAACTAGTCCCGTTCAAGACGCAAAAATTGTAATAATAAGAATTCACAACTAAAGACTGCAAATGAAATTTTATAAACTTCTTTCTTTACTAATCACTATTTTTAAGTAGAAGAACATTGCACAATATTATATAGAAATCTTTTTCATGAGTTTATTTAAGAACGCCAGTGCAACGCACGGGTCTATGACTTATACTACAACAAAGTTGGAAATTTGCAAAACGCAAACCTGATTTCCAGAACAATATAAACAATTGAGTTTCCATATTTGAGGAATAACCTAATAAAGGACGATGAGAGTTTATAAAATAAAGATGTCAGCAATTGACATTTATTCCCAGTACTAATATTAGTACATTGTTGGAAAACAATGTTACTATATTTTTAACCAATGAGATAAAACAGTAAAAGGTTTTAAGCTGATCTTATAAGGTTTTAAGCTAAAAAGAAGGCATGTATGAAAAAACAACATGTCCCGTATGTTAAGCCTTCATCTTTTATTTAAAGTTTATATCAAAATAATAATTTTTGTGCTATTTATGATCTCACTGTGGGCTTATTTGGTTGCAGTGAACTGAAATTACAAAAAAATAAGTTTTTTAAAAAATAAATTTAAAAAATGAATTAAAATTTATACCTTAATTAAATTTGAAATTCGGAAGTAAATATTTATGCTTGACTATATTTAAAAAATAAATTTGAAAGTAAATTTTTATTTAAAAAATGAGTTTGAAAAAACTGCTGCGTGCCGTACAGTGAAAGAAGGAAAAACTTCAGCGTAAGAGAAAAAAATGTTCACTGGTATTTGCTGTCGACCTTTTACTTTACTTCAGTAAGGCAACATCTCAAGTTTCAGCTACTGCAGTATTTCTGTATCTATATTATTCCGACTAACAAGGAGTTGCAGCTGCTCTGGCTCTAATTCCATCATACATCTTGCAGACAACAAATTTACTCTTGCATCTTTGTTGAGAAACTCCCACCTGCCATAATCTAGAACTCTCACCTAAACCAACCCCACACATTCTTGCAAACATTTCTAAACAAAGCTAGTAAAATGTCCAGAAAGCTCAACAGCAATTTGCTAAAAAAAATTGCTAACAGTGAACAAAAACTATTGTGAAATTGTGATCAGTTGACCAGTTTTCATTATAAGCACTTGCAACCGTAGTATTACACCATTAGATAATAAAAATAAAATCAACTTTCATAACTTAAAATGGGAAGAAGCTCACGAGAAAGTCCATAGGTACCCCTTCCATACAGTGAGAATTTGTGCAGTACGTCATCTCTTTTGCTTCTGTAGGTCATTGTAAACAAAGAGAAAATGACATATTCAGAAGAATTGCTAAAAATCCTTACAATCTACTTACAATCTAGTTAGACTGCTATAAATCCATTCAATCCAATTAGGCTATAAATCCATTCAATCCAATTAGGTTCTGTTACTTTAGATAACATCGTGTCACTAGCTCTTCAAATAATGCTGACGAGCTATAGCTCTGATGCTGATGTTTTATAGATTGAGAACGCCAAAAGAACAGGTACAGCAAAGCAGTATACAGGGGAATGAATAAAAGGATTCATCTCATATGCCTTCACTAGACCTCTGCAAGACTGTAAAGAGCCCAATGTTACTCCATAACCCAAATTGTGGCAGACAACAAATATAGCAATGAATAAAATGCTTACCACTATGCATTGCTAAAAGATGGTAACTAAATATCAGGCATATCTCAGAGGAAATAACAGGTACATTTTATTGAATTACATGCAGAGTTTTACTTACAGTCTGTGACATTTTGACTGCTCATTATCCTTTTCTTCAGAGTGCAAAAAATTGGTGGTACAAACAACTTAACTACTATACCTTTATATACATCAATAGGTATAGAAACAATTATATGCCAGAGATGACTCAAATCTTAATATTCTATATCATTTTTATGTAAGAAGTTTCAATCCTCAAATGATACAGCAAGCACCACTATCATCAACAAAATCACATTATTAGGCAACTTCATATTAATTGGCAGGTATAAGTAAACATGAAAATAGATCTTCAAGCAGCAAATAAAAGAAGGCAAAAGAACATTGCAAAAAGTTTCTGAATCCTAGTTCTGTATTGTATCTTGACATTTACTTTCTGTTGTAAGGTATTGTAGAGATATAAAGCACAACTGTGAAAAGCAATACAATTACAGAAATTAGTGATATGTGAAATAATGGAGCATACAAGAAAAAAGATTCTAGGGACTCATGAAAACAAATTTCGTAGAAAGATTTGATAAAGAAGATTTACAGTTTACCTTCCCATGCTTCCATAAAATTGCCAGAGAGAACAATAAGAGCACCTTTCTTAGCCAACGCCCACGCCAAAAGCTAAGTGCACTGGTAAAGCTTCCACTCCTAGAGTGCATCTCACAGTAATCATCTTTCTTTTTTCCTGATAGGGAAAGGTAATGCGAACGGTATGCTACTTTTTCTGCCATCATGGCAGCTATGAGTAAAACAGTTGGCAAAACCACAAGGCACATATGAGGTATAACAATGACCATCACATCAGGCACCCCTAAGTAACTGTCAGTGCTGCCCATGACCCAACCTTTGTGAGTCATAGAACCCAATTCTGTTCCTGAAGTAAAAACATGTCCTGAAAACCAAGGAAAGAACACCAAGTAGATTAAATAAAGCAGCAGTCCTAACCAAATAGATGTCACCTTGGAAAGCTCCATCAACATCCAAACTGCTTTGTTGAACAAAACTATGGCCACACTGCTCAGGTTAACATTACTATTTAAGTTATTATTCATATAATGCTTTTCCATGAGTAGTAGATAAGCTCGAGGGATTAACAGCATTGAGAAAACAACAGAAACGACAGACCATAAGACTAGCTGATAAAATGACGCCCACTGGATTCCCATAACCCAGAATTCTCTCCACGTCCACTTAACACTTGCGGTAAGACCATTAACAGAGAATGGCCTTAACTGGCTGTAGCTGACATTCCTAGAATTATCAATTGCCTCTATTTGCAACCAGTATCGATCTGGTGATGGGTCGACAAATGCCCGCCAATTCCAAAGTGCTGAATAAAGGTCACCCCTAGTTCCATTTCCTTCAAGTTTTTCCAAGACTGAATCGAATACTAAGTTGAGTTCTCCAGGCCTTGAGTCATATATTTTCACTGAAACAGAAACTATTTCTTTTTTAGAGAAAATTAGAGTTCTAATCGTGTCGTAAGATGAGCTTCTGAGATTTCTTTGGCACAAGTAATCCCTAGAAGAAGAAATTCTTTGCATGAACCGCGAATCCAAAGGAAACGTGGGCAAAATGATTGTTTGCTTAGGTCCAAGTTTGAAGCTTACATCCACAAATGACACATAGCCAGAATCAATAGCCACTATCCTCACCATTCGATTCTTTCTCCAATCACCCATTTCCCATTCCCAGAATTCATTGGTGGATTCAGACTTGTAAGAACAACTATCATCACCCATATGAGGTGGGACTCCTTCGTGAAGATTGTACTGGTAATACTTACCAGACGACAAGAAATGCCTAACTGACTGGTGATGACGCTTTAAGTTCTTCCCAAAACTTGTGTGAAGATGCCCACAAAGATAAGTTGCTACTTTATGCTTGAGAAATACATCTCTGAGAATCTTACCAGTCTCTGATGGAGCTGTAAATGACAAGGGAAAGTGCCCAAAAGTAATCTTTGTTGTCAGTGTATTTGGGAAATCAGAATCCCATTGTGCAAGCTCAAGATCCAGATCTTTAAGAATTTGATCATTTGGATGTCCGAATAAATTTGTTGGTCCACGGAGACCTATTTCCATTGCACTATCAAAGCCGACAAAGAGATGCTTCCATCCATTGTTCTGCATTGGTTGCACCAGATATTACATAAACAACACAACCAGCTCATAATTATAAGACCGACATGGGTACACATAACATGCAAACTAATTCACAAATGACACAAGTAATAAACCTCTCCATCAGGAAACAATATGAACTAGCATACAACACAGTTGCATGTTTCAAACTATGGTAATAAAACAAGCAGGACAATGGCATATAAGTAAGCAGCTAATGCCAAGTCCAAAGACGATAAACTTGTGTACATTATGATGCAACAGTTAAGTTGCAAGAAACTTGTACTTTCTTCATTATCTAAAAAATCTGCTTCTCACTAGTTTTTCTGTTTTGTGTCTCCTCTATATGTGCTAGGGTTTTACATCCTTTTTTAAATTATGTCATAATAAATAACCACCCAAAATCCAGCTCTGTACCTGGTGTTAGGGAGGAGATGAGGTGACAAGCAGTATAGGCATTCCATCTACTAAGCTATCTGGCCTTCCTTAAAGATACCTATGGTTTCATATAATAAGAGCTTTGCCCAATGGTGGGGAATGGGACCTTGGTTTCAGGGACTAATGAAGTGTTTTCAAGAAAGTAAGTCTAGCTTCTTCCAACTTAATCAGCAATATGAGCGCCCTTCTCGTAATTGTTCTGAAAGCTTCAGTGAGCTGCTTACTTTCTTATGGCATAGACCTCTCTACATTTTCCCCTGGTGGGTGATGCAATAAGGTCTGCCTGAATTCATAATTAATCACACATTATGCTGGCAGATTATGGATAAGAACAGCTGGATTTTCACCAAAAAAAAAAATTCAGAACAAAATGGTTTTCATCAAATTTATGAAAAAGGCACTCAAATTGAAAATCTTTGGAGCTTAACAGATTAAATATTGAAACAATAGGGCATAACAAATTTTCCTAATCTAAATACGATACTGGGATGAAACAATCTAACTTCTGTGAGCTACTTCAACATATAGTGAAGTTTCCAGATATAGCCACTATTCAAATATTTCAAGTTTTCTTCATGACATAAGCCTCTAAAAATATCTTTTATGATGGTGCAAAAAGCTGATTGAAACAATTTTTTTTTAAAATAAATAAATAAGCCTGAAATTCACTAGCAGAATATTAACTAATAGATACATCAAAATAATCATGCAAAGTTATAATCAAAAGACTTACCATCTGAACCACTAACCTGCAATGTGACACTCTGAACATTTGCATTCCGTCCCTGTGCAGCATTAATACTATACTTCTGGTAAAAATCAAATTTACCTCCAGGCTCTGGTACACCAAACTTATCATGATTTCCTCTAAGGTCATAAAAGATCTTCATGTCCAGTCCACTACTTTTAATTACATCATCCATCACTCCTTGATACTCCATCCATTCAGCCTCCTCTTGTTTCATTATCAAGTGGTCTATGCTTTTCCCATCTAACATAATCAGAAAGCTGGGCTCAGCATAAACATATATACTTTGCTTCAAGAATATCTAGATGCTTTACCGCTTTACAAAGAGGAATCTACTTTGTCTCTTGCCAAGCATAAGAATTTGTGTCAATCAATTTGAATTTGTTAACAACAAAAATTTGCTATTTAAAATGTAGCAACACCATAATTGTGATGTCAAAAAGTCAGCCAAAGATCCTATCTTCATTGCTCGCTCTTCCAAGATTCCAAAAAGCAAATGAAGGCAACATGTATAAAAAAAAAAATTTTTTTAAATGCAAACTGAACTGAGAGTAATAAATTGTCTCAATTAATTGAAAATATTTTAGTCAGTAAAGAAACCAAGGTCATTCAGTTTATATAATAACAAATTACACAAACGTGATATCAGAAACACAGCAAAATATCCTAATTTGTTGCTCAATCGTCCAAGATTCCGAAGAAACAAAATAAAAATGCATCAATCATTAGAAAAAGAAAACAAAAAGATTAAAACACAAATTTGCAACGAGGGCATATGGAGGGCTTGCCTGTGAGATCGCCGGTGATTAAAACAAGCGAAGGGTTGATCATGGAGAGAGCGGGACCAACGAGTCGACGGAAATCATTGGCCCTTTGAGGGTGGAAGACGCTGAAGTGAAGATCAGAGAGCTGGACTGCCCACACCACTGATTCTGGCCCGCCGGAAACATCGATCACTGCACGATCGGATAACGCCGGAGAGATTAAAACAATTAGCTGCAGTAGAAAGAGCGACAGCAGAGCTCTGTGTTGTTCTGTTGCCATCAGGAATGAGAGAGAGAGAGTCAGAGATGGTTGAGGTGGTTATGGTAGTTACAAATCTTTTGCGTTGGATAGATCTGGGAATGGAGGGAGTTGAGGAGAATGAAAGAGTTGAAAGAACAGGCACCAGGTTTTTTTATTTCGGTTTTGAGTGAGAATGTGCATTGCGGGTACAAACGGTAACATGGAAATTGAAAACTGAAAATTTGATTTAAATAATCAATTTTAGAAAAAAAATGATCAAATATCGACATTGAAGTAAGATGTCAACCATATATCGAAGTTACAGATTATAATGACGAACATTATCATATCGATATCATAATATCAAAATAATATATTAACATACGATTCAAAATTAATTATATACCGATTTTGTACAATAAAGTAAAAATATCATAACACCGATATAACGAGGTTGATGTCATAATAACTAATAAATTTATTGATAACTATCAACATACACATTGATCTCAGCATCAACTGTTAATCTCATGAGATATTAAATATTCTATTTTATGAGGTTAATATTATAAGGTGAATATCATCACATCAATATTACGATAACATGAGATAAAATCATGGCATTGATTATTTATCGACTGTGTATCAACCTTAATGGTACTATTAATCTTATAAGGGACTTGATTCGTATTATTGTATACTTCTGAGCCATAATGCACGAATTGAAAAATTTTAAAATAAGTCGATCGCGGATTATCGCAACTAATTTTCGTCTTTCAATCAATAAAAACGCACGTGGAGAGTCAATCATCAGAGTGAAATAGGAATTGAGAATCAGTGTAAAAATCACAAAAAAATCGATCGTGGTCGGAGCGAAATGAGAACTAAAAAATATGGAATGTGCGGAAAATAAATTGAAATAAAAAGAACTAAATTTAAAAGTGTATTTACAATGCCTCCCATGCTTCTCCATAAGTGCATAACTGATAGCAAAATAACTGCTTATTCAAAAAAGTCAAGCTTGCAAAATCTAGACATGAGAATGTGTATAGTTGGATCTTTAATCGAACGGTTAAAGTGAGGCACCATGATATCGCTCATGACAATCGTGGAGTCTCTATTCATAACCATAAATATTATTTCATTTTAAATATATTATTTTCATTCAAATTTGCAATCTAATGGCTTCCTCTAAGCCAAAGATGTAACAATACCAGTTTATATTAAAACAAATAATAGTAATTATAAATTAAAAAGAATGAGGTATTTTTACAAGACAATTATATTTTTCGATTTTTTTGAAATAAAATATTATTCCTTCCCTCTCCGTCTGTTACCTTCCCAAACTCACGTACACTCAAATGTCCTACCGTTCTAACTTCTCTCCTTCCTCCGCTCCCTAAAATCCCAAACCAGAATCGAACCAGTCTCTCCACAACACTATTGATCTCTCTCCCGTTCATCAATCTCACCTGAATCCTCATTCTTCTTCTTCTTCTCCAATGGCGGCAACAGGGACATGCCTAGGTCCGTTGTTAACCCTGTCCTTAGCGATTCATCCCACCATTCTCTGTTACGTTTCGTGACGGCTCAACTGGAGGAGCCGCCGTCAGTTACAAGTATAAGACGAAGAAGCAGTTGAAAGAGCAAAGAAAGTGACGAGCGCAGGAAGAGTCGGCAGGCATCACGGGATGATCCAAGGAGAGTTTGCTGGCCCAAGGGTTGTAAGAGCGAGTCGTTTCCTGATACCGCAGTGCGGATTAAGATTGTTTCATAAGTTGTTGGATTATTACAGTAATTTGTTTATTGTGTAGGTAAGGAGACCACTTTGCCCTTTTTCAAAGAAGTACTCATTGGAATCGGAAAAAGATTTAAGACCTTGAAGAAGATGGATTCTGACTGATGATTAGTATGCAGATTTGCAAACACAATATGTTTTGTGTTACACCATTGTGACTTACTACAATTTGTTTATTTATTATGTATTTTCTATGGAATGCCAGTATACTATCTTCATGAAATGATCCTAAACACTTAGACCAGCTACCACTCTTAGATTAAGTTTCATACCTTCTATTCATTCTAGCTTATCCTGGAAACCTGATTCATATAAAAAAAAACAACTGCCAATTTTTAGTAGAATTTATATGCACCTTGAACTTTGGATCTTTTAGTAAATCCCTTAAGTTTTAAGTGTCTATTTGACCTCTGAACTTCTATGAGTTTGGAAGTCTTCCTCAGCTTCCTTGTTTACTCTTTGATTAAGACCTCTTATTTTGTATTCTCAGCAATTTCAGTAAGATATCCAATAATAATTGGAAAATATATGGAGGAAGCCTCATCTTTGTATGCAAGGACATTCAAGTTGTTCGACTAATCGATGTCAAAGTTTTGTGTATTTTTCATATGGTGCCATTTTATGTCTGTATAATCTTCCATTGTACATAGGGAAGGAATAGAAAGTGTTACATGTTTTTTCACTTGGTTAGGACCTAGGAAGGATAGAGTTTATCTTGGTGTTTTCTGTAGAGCCTATACTATGTCTCCTGTATGGTTAGCTTAAATTCCAAGTTGTTCTGGCTTCTTAAAAGAAGACAAATACTGAAGCCTTCCACTAGTGTGAAGTAGTCCACGTATTTATTTTAGATCCTTGCTTCCATCTCGTAATTCTGAATTTGCAACTACCCAATGCTGGTGGTCACGTGGAGGAGGCTTTTGAGTTCAACATTTGTGCTGATGACCAACAGAGTGTTATTATAATGGAATTTTTTTATTTGTAAAGTTTGTTAGAATATTTTGTCATCTGAATAATACTTGATGAATCATCTGATTTGCTAAGAAGTGGATGTTTTCATGTTTACGATTGTAGGAGAAGATCAAGGTGGCATAGAAATATGAAGTCCTTACTTTCAAGAATTGATGCTTTTACAAGACAAACATATAGGTGAAGAGCGCTTCTGCCTGAAAAAGATGGCATAGAAAATTCACCTATATTCCAGTTGAAAAGGAGATGTGTCTTTGGACGGGTCATGCTTAATATGCACCTGCACTGTAAAAAAAACATGATTCCGTGAAAGTATGCAAGTCCTGTAATCCAGGTCAAGTTCTTGAAATTGCAAGAGAGATAGCTAGTTAGGCGGCAGGATGCCACCGCAAATATTTGGAGACGATACTATAATTTTTACTGAGGAAAGAATGATGACCAACTTGAAGTCTTGTTACCAATTGATACACTTTGCAAGAAAAGGTGTTTAACCTTTCTTTAATTCACTTTGGTATTTCTATTGAGTTTGTTTGAATAAGAACTGCATTCTTTGGTGTTTGTTTATAGACTGGCGTCAAGAGATAGAAATTGCTTGTTTTTGTGGTGCAAGCAAAAAAGTCACAGTATGTGCAGTCTCTTGAGAGTGTCAGGCGTTATATAGCTGAGAAGGAACTAGAAACATATTCTAGATGCATTGCTCTCTATGGTGATCCTAATGCACGTAACTCCGCTATAGCATATGGTGATGGAGGGCAGAAACACTCGTAAGCTGGAAAACAGAGACACATCCAGTGGGAAACAAAGTGAGGTTTCGGGTAGTCTCTCCAATGAAGTTATAGAAACAGATAATTGCGATGAAGAGCTGTTGGGATCGGATGGGGTAGAGGGTTGTAACAAGGACATAAAAACTGATCTCTTTGATTCAACTGATCTCTTGGATGATGACATGATGTATGGATCTCTTAGAATAAGCACTGGATTACTATGATGAAGTCCTTGACTCTGATATTTGCTCAGGATACCAAGATGATTTAACTGAGTTACTGTTGATGGAGTTAAAGTAACATGCAGGTGACTCTGTGTTCTCTTGGCACTCATGACCATGATTTTTGAGGTAATCTTAAGAACTGTTAATTAGCTTAAACTCTGATTGCCTTGTCAGATTTGAAATTTGTACTTTTTATGATTAACGTTGATAGACATACTATGATAGCTATCTTTCATATGGGGCCTTCTTTTTGTTATTTTTAAATATTTGCTTGAGTATGGTTTTAGTATGATTATAACGATCATGCTGAACTTTTGTTCTCGAGTTGATTGTTACAATGATATTGATATGGTTGTGTTACTTTGTCAATGAAGAGTCTTGCACCTGTACCTATTATTATGACCTTGGAGAAGCAAACCATTTCAACAAAATATATTTAGAAGACAATATAGACAATGTTATATTTGCATTAGCAAGAAAGTGGTATCCATATGAGTTTCATTGAATGTTCCAACCATTTCAACAAATTCTGAAATACCGCTAGTATAATAAGGCACCACTTAGTCCAGTTTGAGATAGTAATTGAGCTACAAACAATGTGGATGGCACAAGTTCCTTCACATGTACAGGCCCCTCATCTTCACATTTAAGAGTCATTTTGAGCTTCACTTGGTTTGTAAGATGAAACACGAATTATTATCATCCATGTGAGATATTCTGACAATATATTTAAGTATAATAAGAATGAAAATAGATAGTTCAGTTTCCACCAATTATTTCCACAAGAGCACAACCCATTTTTGAAATGGTGAAAACGATTTCTATCCCTCATGACAATTTTTCTTTGTGTAACCTTTGTAATGAGCTTGATTGTTTCATGGCAATCATTGCATACTTTTAGATTCTTCATGACCCTTATGGTTGTTCCTGGTTTAGTTGAGATAAGGCCAAAGCATATTGCAAGTCTTTCGCTGTGGATTGCCAAAGCCAATTCCTTCTCACCGTCTTCAATGTCATGCAGTACTACATCTTTGTCTGGAGAATATCCTTCTTGTTTCAGAAGAATATGCAACTCTTCAATCTTCTTATAAATTTCTTCTCTTTGAGGATGTCTAATGTCCCCTAAGAGGAATTCATGAATCTGGTTGTTTACTACAATGGAACTACAACCTGGTTCTTTTTGTATTCCCTTATGCTTCATTTTCGTCCTTATCCTTGCTGCTTCTTCCCATTTTCCTAATGAGGCATATATGTTGGAGATAAGCACACAAGTTCCAGAATCTGCAACTTCATTTTCAATGAGAATAGTGGCCACCTTTTCTCCTAGTGCAAGGTTTTTGTGGATCTTGCAAGCACTTAGCAAAGAGCTCCAATAATATGATCTGGTTCAATTTCCATCCTTTTAATGAAGTCGTATGCTTCCCTCAGTTGACCGACACGGCCAAGAAGGTTAACTATGCAGCCTTAGTGCTCAATCTGCGGCTTCAAGTAGTAGTCTTTAGACATGGATTCAAAAATCTGAAAACCCACATTGACAAGGCCACCATACCTACAAGCGTATAGGACTCTCAGAAAAGTGATATGAGTCGGTCTAACGCCATTTTTAATCATCTCCCGGTATGTCTTCACTGCTTGGCTGCTCTTGCCGTTCGTGGCAAGCCCCGCAATAATAGAGTTGTAAGAGATGACATCCTTTTCAGGCATTGTGTTAAAGACTTCAATTGCTTCCTCCAAACTACCACATTTTGAGTACATGTCAATGAGTGTTGAACCAATGTAACTATTTAGTTTAATGTTACTCTTTCGCACATAAGAATGGACCCATCTGCCAATTTCCAATGCTCCTAAGTTTGAACAAGCTGATAAAACACATACTATAGTCACTTCATTGGGTTTGATATTCCTCTTCTGCATTTCTCTGAACAGTTTTAGGGCTTCATTTTCCCTCCCGTTCCTGACATGGCCGTCAATCATTGCTGTCCAGCATACAGTGTCCCTGTCGAGAACTTTGTTGAAGAGAGCCTGTGCTTCTTCTATCCAGCCATTTTCACAGTAACAGGTAATTAATATAGTGGCAGCAACAGCATCTCTCACGGGCAATTCACCGAACACCTTCTCCGCATTCAAAAACTCCCCGCATTTTGCATAAAGTTCCATCAGTTTCAAACAAGCGAGTCTTTCAGAGCTTTGTTGCAGTTTCAAAGCCTGGCAATGTATTTGTCTTCCCTCTATTATAGACAACTGAGAGATGCAAGCTTTGAGAAGGTAAGCAATCACTACGGGGTCTGGCAAAACAGACTCCTCTAGCATGTCGGAGTAAAGCTTGAGAATCTCAAGGTAATTTTTCCAGCTGCCAGAAGTCCAGCAATGAGGGCAGTGTACTGGTAAATGTCAGGGTTCTTGATCCTTTTGAAGATCTCTTTAGCATAGCTGGTGAAGTTAAGCGTGGAGCTCAGTTGGATGATTCTGGCAAGAAGCCTGGGATCTTGTTCTTGGCAGGTTTTGAGAATCACAGAAGAACTTGGCGTAGTTGCTTGATGTTAATACATTTCTTCAGAAGAAGGATGGTATGTCTCCGGGAACCAAAATTTCTTCAGTTCTGTTTTGTTTGGGTAATATATCACAACTTGCTTTCAATTTCGGGAAATAAGCATATGACATTGCAGCGGTTGCTGCACAGTTAAACATCTGTCCTTTTTCCTGCAATCTATTTTGCAGAAGTGCTTCTTATATAGGATTGGATTTCTTTGGTTGAACCAATCATGCTTCCTTGGATGATAAAAAACAATCAGTCTCTTTATGCTCTCCTGATGGGGCCCGCATATCAATATGCAGTTGTTGTTTAGAGAGTTTCTTTTGTTTTCTGATTGGCAGTATTTATGGTACTCTTCATTCCCAAAAAGAATTATATTTTTTTAAAATTAAAAAAAGAAGAAAATATAAGTAAATTATATATCGTATAATTTTTATATATTTATTTTATTAGTTTTTTAAATAATTTTTGGAATTTGTTTTTTGAAATTAGTTTTACTTCAAAAAAATTTCTTATTCAAAATACTTCCAAACTTTTCCTAATCTATCGCCGCTGTGTGCCTTAACTAGTTAGTGATGATAAATGCTGAATATAAACATAGCTGTTACGTATAGTATCAGAGCTCTTTCGTTTTTTGTTTCCCTTTTCTCCGGAACCATCTGTTGGCTTCTGCTGCTACCTTCTTTAACTTTTCAAAGCTACTATGAGAATAATTATTAACGTAGCGTGCATATGGTTTGCTTTATAACCTGCTCCTTTCTTTCTATGAAACTTTTTACAGTTTGGTTTGCAATCATGTTGTATTTCGGACACCACTATCTTCGAGTTCAAAGAGAACATTTAGGAATACTTTTAAAATAAAAAATTTTTGAAATAAAAAATATTTTTATTTTTTATATAAAAAAATAATAATAAATTAAAAATTGAAAAGTCGATCTTCGGATGGAATGCTAAACGGCCCAAGTAGTTGATGTGGCTGAACAAGTCTAACCTTGATGTGGAATCTAAAAAAAGTTTGCAACCAATTTCATCAGCTTTTATCTCTAATGTCATTTATTGAATTTTTAAGCATGTTCATTGATTAATGAAATACTAGAAGTGATTTAAAAAAATATTATTTTTATCTAAAAATAATAAAATAAGTAATAATAAAATTTTACTATGTAAAATATATTTTTAATTTAAAAAATATTTTATAAAATATCATAAAAAGTTTACTAAAATATATGATTAAAATGTACTCTTAAATATTACCTTATTAGCAGCAGAATAATACAGACAAAAAAAAATCTAATCTGAAAGTTTGCTTTTCTTCTTTTTCTTTTGTTTTGGGACTTAAGAAAAATAAAGACAAACAATCTTTGCATCCAAATGATCCGAATTTCTTAAAGCAGGGATGCCTCATGTTCGGTACCAGACGTGTGTCTTTCTTCCCCTGAAAGCATGAGAATGGACTACAAAAAGGAATTTTAAGGAGGTACACATGATTCATGCCCCTTTTTTCTTTTGTTGTTTGCTTTTTGTTAAGTTTGAAGATAGCAATTCTTTTTATGAACTCTTTTGTTGTCCGTACATCTATTATTATATATTTGATTAGATCAAAGCAAAAGTTTAGACGGTAACTCTAAAAATGTAAAATTCTCTGTTTGAACATTACTCAATGCTCCGTGTTTTCTTTTCTTACCGGACGTGTGTCGCTCTCTCTTCTCCTGATTGAGGAGAAGATTTCCAAAAACATCAAACATTTTGATAATTTTTAATTTTTGAAACTTTTTTTTATTATAAATACTTTTAAATATTTTCTGAGAATAAAAAATAAAACTTCATTATAGAAGCACGTATGCAGCTAGAAAATTTTATCTTTTTCCTTTTTGTTGTTTTATTTTGTTCTTTATGAGTAGAGGATATAGTAAGATTCGTTAACTAGCGAAAAGAAAAAGAAAAGAAAAGAAAATTTCTGATTCGGAGCTTTTGGGAAAACATGAAAAAGCTAGTTTTGTCTTTTAGAATATAATTCTGTTATATCTCATATCTATATATAGCTCAGAGTTTGATGAGGCTATTTGTAAGCAATTTCTTATAGTTAACGAATAACATAAACGTACGTTCTTTTTCTTCTTCTTTTTTTTTTAAATTTTTTTTTCAAAATTTCCCCCTATTTTTAGCAAAAGGAATAACGTCAATGTGACCGTGACAAATTTTTATTTATGTTAATAATGAGGTCGATGATAATAGGGATGTTTTCCATTTTCTTTTAATCTTTTCTTCTCTTTAATCTGTTCACCTATATTTTCTTGTATTAAATTCTTCAAACTCGAGCAATGGTAATTCTGGTATATAATCTTTTATTGGGTACACTTTTTAAAATATGAAATAAATATAAATATTAAATTTATTTCTAATAATTATTTTTTAAGTAATTTGTTTTTAGTAGCACTTTTATGCTATTTTACTTTTGAAGCAAAGCAAGCCTATAGTAGATAACATAAAATCAGCAGGCCAAGTTATGTGGTGTTACTGTGAGAGCGTTTTTTAAACGTTCGTAATTTTATTTTTTTCTGTCAAATTTTAAATTTCGAACATTTTATATATTTTAATTATACAAAAAATTCAGAATTTTATGTTTACATACGAAATTCTAATTTTAAATTTTTTATTTACACACTTTCTAATATAATTATATCTTTTAATTTTTAACATATTTTTAAAAACTATTAAAATACAAACACTTAACTTCAATTTTATTTTATTTTTAAAAAAAATTTATCTTTTTTATTTTTTATTTTTACAAAATTTAATTAGGCACATTTGAAAACATATCTTTACATAAAAACATCTTCTTAAATTAGATTCACGTGCACCAATTAGCCCAATCTCCAACTGTCACTGTTAGTTGCTGACGTCATTTAAACGTGTGTCCTTTTCAATGAAAAATTGAAAAACGAAAACATAAACGTTTTTTCTCCATAGCCATCGCGTGCGAGTTTGCGAAGGACTCGTACGCACGTGCACCGGTCGATCAAAACAATTGTTATTTGCAGTAAAGAGTTACTAAATGACTATTTAGCATATCGATTCCCTAACTAATTTATTTTGTGAAAGAAGAGATGTTGTTATCTCCTTATATATATATATATGTATGTCAATGTAATGAATTGGTATTACTTTCCTAATGTATACAATATTTTTACAAAAGGAGCATCTTTAAATGTAGATCTATCAAAATTTGCATAGTAACTTTTTAAAGATTTTTGTTTTTTATGTGTTAGTCATTTAACTATGTTTTGATTTAGTAATTTCTAGTAAAGAAATAATAACACATTTAACAAATTCTTGTTTTGCCTATTTCAAGAATCAATTCATTTCTTTTGTGTGTTAAACAAGTTAAACTCTAACTTTTTTTTTTGTTCATCTAATTTTAAACTAAACCTAAACAATAACAAATGTTAGATTGAGTTTAATATCTTTTACAATAAACTAAGTTTTAAGACAACAAACGTGAGGTTCAAACTCAATTATCGGAAGAGTTAAAAAAGAGATTAAGGCTTGCAACTTGAGAGGTGAGTTCTCAAAACGTAATGCAATATCACAAATTGAACGAATTATATTGCAATATTACCAAAACATATTTTAGTTTCCATAATTCATTAATTCATCATCATCGTCACAGCAGCAAGCCCGCCACCAAACACGACCACCTTCTTCTTTCTTTCCTAATAAAATAAAAACAAATCTTCTCATTCTCTACCTCATCCTCTCTTCACTTAATTTCTCTCTAAAATTTCTTTATTCCATTTCTCTCTCTAGGGTTTGTTTCTCTGATCTATCAATCAATGGCGAGAAACGGAGGAGCAGTCTCTGGCGATCCCAAACTCGTAGTTAGCTTCGGTGAGATGCTTATCGATTTCGTTCCAACAGTCAGCGGTGTTTCCCTCGCTGAAGCTCCGGCGTTTCTTAAAGCACCTGGTGGTGCTCCGGCCAACGTTGCAATTGCCGTCAGTAGACTCAATGGTGCCGCTGCTTTTGTTGGAAAACTTGGTGATGATGAGTTTGGCCGTATGCTTGCGGGAATTTTGAGGCAGAATAACGTTGATGATTCTGGTGTTGTGTTTGACTCTGGAGCGAGGACCGCGTTGGCGTTTGTTACGCTGAGAGCTGATGGTGAACGAGAGTTCATGTTTTATAGGAATCCTAGTGCTGATATGTTGCTGAAGGAAGAAGAGCTTCACCTGGATCTCATAAAAAAGGTAATCGATAGGTTCACTAAATTCGTCAGTGAATGATTCTGCGTAGCTGTTGTTATCGTCCTTCATTTTCTGAGCTGTTTCTTTATGCGAATGGGTGATGAAAAATTACAACGATTGGCAGATTTTGTTGGGTTAACAGAAAAAGAGAAGAATGTTCGTTTTTTTTTAAAGCAAAAGGAGTTTCATAATTTTGAATTACTAGATCTCATATAAATATCTATGATCTCTTTTTTCTTTGTTTGAAAGGATATTTGGTTAGTTTCCGAACCCATTCTGTCATTATTATCAATATATCTTTGAAGTGATTTTGATCCTTTTAAATTGTAATACTTCAATTACTGCAATTTTGTTTCTCCAGAAAAAAAGGGAAACGGAAATATACTCCTGATTCACTTTGTTGTGGTTCTTGTTTCATTGTTTGTAGGCTAAGGTTCTCCAATCAAGGATTTTGTAAAAGGAAGTGTTTGTTTTTCTTATGGGTTTTAGAGAAGTTAATCTTTATTTATTGTTGTGGTAGTTCATGCTCTAAGTTATAAACAGGTGAAACTTCATATGAAGAGTTGATGTTAATAGTAAAAAATTGCTTCTCTTAGTTAGAATTAATAGGTGAAACTTCATATCAAGATGAGTTGATGTTAAAGTCAAAAATTGCTTCTCTTAGTTAGAAATTAATAGGTGAAACTTCATATCAAGATGAGTTGATGTTAATAGTCAAAAATTGCTTCTCTTAGTTAGAACTAACAGGTGAAACTTCATATCAAGATGAGTTGATGTTAAAGTCAACAATTTCTTCTCTTAGTTAGAAATTAATAGGTGAAACTTCATATCAAGATGAGTTGATGTTAATAGTCAAAATTTGCTTCTCTTAGTTAGAACTAACAGGTGAAACTTCATATCAAGATCAGTTGATGTTGATAGTCAACAATTTCTTCTTAGTAAGTAGTTATCAAGGGCCTGTTTGGTAGAAAGGTTTTGGGTAGGAGTTCCTAAAAAAATTTTGGTCTTAAAGAGAAATTTTAATACAATTTCTATTTCTTTTTGTAATGGAACTATTGTACAGTTGCTTCTCTTTCTTTTGTGCAATGTACATAGCTTCTTGTATGTTACTTAAATTTTTAGATTTTGGATCTGCTTTTCCCTGTTGTTGTTTTTGGAATTAATGGAAGTTCATATGCTGTATTTTGTAGTGTATGCAATATCATTTTCAGGAGCTCGTCTGGTTATGCTAATTTTGAGTTCATAAAAGATTTTCAATTTTCTGTTGGGTAGTGTGTTTCTGCTATCTGTGAGGTGGTGAGTACAAGGTCATCTAGTTTCCATTCTAACGTCTAGTCCTTTCTAATTTGCCTTTTCGCCGTGCAAGTGTTCCTTTATTTTTTCTTGAGATAGTTCTCTTCAAGTGTTGAATATAATTCTGTTTATGAAGCCTTTTGTATAATTTCCAAAGTTTCTCCTTACTTATTGGTTCAATTAGATCCTTGCCTTCTATCCCTCCTTTGCATCAAAGATCTGTTTGTATGTTTTCTAAACTTTCTTTTTACTTAGTTGTGGTTGTGTGATTCAATCCAGACCCTGTAATCTTTTTTTGTAAAGGTAGCCACCTAACAGGCCAACATCGTCTAGGAAGTAAAGTGTTTTCTGCTGTCTTGGATAATTTTATAAGTTTTTTGTTGAGACCTTTGGAGGAGATCCAATGATGCACTTCTGTTTTCACATGCTACATTTGTCATACATAGGATTCTTGTGGTACCCACCTTTGCTAGATGCCAACATGAGGTGACTTAATTATGGGCTTTATTACATGTATGGGTTATGTTGTTATTCATTAATGTATTTTGCCTTAATCTTTGGGCAACTGGTGACTTGAGGAAAAGTCAGTCGGTTGGATCTGTATTGATTTTCTTATATGGTGTATTAATAAGTTTATGCAATGTTTTTAATCCCTCTGTTGAAAATTCAACCCTGATGATCCCGGGGATTAGATCAAGTTTCTGTTTTTTGTGGTCCACTTGCTTACATTTTAGGTAGAAGTGATGGACATGATCCCTTTAAAGTAGATTTTCAGCTGGACTAGATCATACTACAACTGTAGGCATGCGAATGCAATAATGCATTACTAGTTTTCTTTAACATCATTGGCATTCCATAAAGTTTATGAAGGTCATATCTTACAAGTCATATTTCTAAATATATGTATATGTATTTCTGTCTGTACTGTATGTGCAAATAGGTATACTTGTACTTGTGCACAATGTATGCATGCTTGTACAGATGGATGGACGTGTTCAATAGTACACTGGTAGTAATGTGAAGTAATGTAAGTTGTATATGTATGTACCTGTGTATGCATATGTACTGTTTGGTGTTTCATGGATCATACCGTCCATATCTTGGCATACTTCAATAATTCAACATATTTAAAGAGCATTCAACATATTTAAAGGGTACACTCTCCAGATTGGTGGAGTTCCAGTTTGATGAATAGAAATTAGGAAAGGCTTACTGGTTTGATTGCCACAGTTGATTAATTCAAGAGGTAAAGTGTGATATATTAAAGATTGGAAAGCAATTCATGTAAAAATTACCAGCTCATTTCCACACTCCAAATGGTACTTATGTCTTTTTGTATACCGGTAAAATACCTTTTGGCCATCTAACAACTTGTTTTCACTTATATGAGATAGAACTAAAATGTAAGCTTCCTCTGTGAGTTTTAGTTGAGCTACTATAACTTTAGAGGTCTGGTGCTTTGAATTAATTATCTTGTCAAATTGATTGTGGATATTCAGGCTGCCGTCTTCCACTATGGCTCCATCAGCTTGATTGCTGAGCCTTGCAGATCAGCTCATCTGAAGGCAATCGAGGTTGCTAAGGAAGCGGGTGTTTTGTTGTCATATGATCCCAACCTTCGTCTGCCTTTATGGCCATCGCCAGAGGTCGCAAAGGAGCAAATCATGAGCATTTGGGATCAAGCGGACATCATTAAGGTCAGCGATGTGGAGCTTGAGTTTCTCACAGGTAGCAAAGAAGTGACTGATGAGGCTGCCATGAGCCTGTGGCGCCCCAGCTTCAAACTGCTCTTGATCACCCTGGGCGACCAAGGGTGCAGATACTACACCAACGTAAGCTATTGAGTACTTAACAAAGATTCTTGATTGGGAAATAATTTCATCGTCTACTTAGAATGTATTCAAGTGATGAGCACTGATAAGTATTTTTATGTCGGTTCTCTCAGGATTTTCATGGGAAGGTTGAGAGCTTTGCTGTTAATACAGTAGATACAACAGGTGCAGGAGATGCATTTATTGGAGCAATGCTGCGAAAGCTGGTTGACGACATGTCTGCCTTACAGGTAAGCGAAATGGTGACCTTTTTTCAATTCCCTACACGCATATACAGCTAAATACTTTAAGAGAATAATAAATGGGTAATCATACTGGCTTGTTAGCATATAGGCCAGTAAATATTATATACCTGATGAACTATATTGTGCCTGACTTCAGGACGAGAAGAAACTGAGAGAGTTGCTCAGGTTTGCAAATGCGTGTGGAGCGATTACAACAACCAAGAAAGGAGCCATCCCTGCTTTACCTACTCCAGCTGAAGTCTTGAGTCTCCTTGGAGACTCTTGAGCAACCCCATCGCACAATTCCATTGCTTGCTGTAACTTGAACTTCATTAATAGGTCCGTTAAATGCTCCATTCTGTTGTATGAATTTTGAGTCTAGCATAAAATTTCTTGTACCTTCTCAATTTTAGGTTTTAATTCTTTGTTTAGATATGTATAATAACATGCAAACTTCACAGCAGTGTATTCTACTTGCGGTATTGCTGAGATAATTTCTGCTATTTCCAAGGGTGTCTTGGAGCTGTTAGATTCCTTTTTGGTTCAAACACCTGAAATAGACTAAGAACTGAACTTGGAAGAGGCCTTTACTGATTCTCAGACAAATATTTAAGCAGCAAATTAAACACGACAAAAATTGTTATGAACTAAAGCATTTCCGTGGAATCACGCTGGGAGCTACAAACAATTCAAATGGCCTCCCTTATATGTTAATAGCAGGAGTAACGATAATCAGGCTACAGCTATGGAAGAATTCCAAGTCAACCCACAACTAAATTTGAGCAGCAAGTTCTGTTTATAATGATATAAATTCCCTGTACAGCTAGACTGGTAGACACCTTTAAAACAAATTTCACACTGAACAACAGTTAAGATGGTTTATTCCTTTTTTTAGATCCTTGCCACATATAAGTGTTTTAAAACTGATAGGCGATCTTCTGAGTCTCCACGGAAAAATAAAGAACACTGCTTATTACATGATTCACAAGAAGAAGTCTGTTATTTATATCAAGCAAGGTACATTAGAAGTGTACTAGAAAGAAGCTAATTTCATCTGCAATATGATAGAAACTTTTTTTTGTACAAAAAGAAAATCTCATGGAATAACATGAAAAATTGGGGAGACCGTGGCCATATATCATACTAAAAAGTTGTATATCTGGTTGATCATCTTTGTTTAGCAGAGTATCTGAAAGGTAGAATAGTTCCATTCTAGTATAACCTGTAAGTACCTCAAGGCTGCAAGTAGTATGTATACCAGCATTTTAGAAGCTAGCCATGAAATCTAACTTAAAATAAAAACTACCACATGTAATAGTGAAGGAAGCATATGCTGCAAATGGGAGTTTTACCCATTCAGCATTGGCAGGGTGATTTGTGTATCTTTAACTGCAGTACTAAGATCAACATACTCTGGCTTTTGCAAGTTCACATGTTCAGTGTCATTAGCTAATAGTTCACTTGAGCATTCTGCAGATTCAGCCATTCATGTTGTCACTGATGATCTAACAGATAGTGGGTTACCTCCATTGACTTCGTCTTCAGAAAATATCAATGACAATAGCTTCTGAATCTTTTAAAAGTCCTAATGAAATCTCTTTCTCACCTGCATGCAACAGCATCTCTAGAAAATGACTATGTTGACATAGGGAACAGAGAGCAGGCTGATAATTCAGATTAAATTTACATAAATAGACCTTAAGGGGTTTTCGCTCAGGGTCCACTAAGTAAAAGCTTTTGCTGGAAGCTGATGCTTGAATTGGCATAGTCAGCGAGACCACCGACATGAATCATATATATCATGTCTTCTATAATCATTACTCTCAAGGTTTGGAAACCTTTAATCTCCTGAGAAAGAAGAAAACATTAATCTGTCAGTTAAGCTGCCTTAGCAACATTATCAAACAAGCTCCTAAACATCTTTGTCAAGGATGGTAGGACCAAAGTTTGCCAGAAACCACTTACCTGACATGGAAATCAAGCTAACAACAACTTTAGAGCCATTGCTTAACATTATAACCCATGAAAGCACTAAAACTGAGCAAATGCTGTATGCTTAAGTAGTAGTATCGAGTGCTCTAATTTGCTAACATCAACTAATAGCAGCAAAGGCACCCATTTACCATTTTAATGAAGTTAGCAAAATCACCATTACAGGTTTCACCATTTTATAGTAAGGTCCAAACTTGTGTGGCCATATAGAAATATATGTAATAATAATTAACCTGGAAAATTGGAGTGGCTCAATAAAGACACTCTCTGGAGCACCTAAGCATGTTGCAGAACCTAAGAAAAAGCTTGAGCAAGTCAACTCAGAGAATACAATCGTCCTTTTGAAGGAAAAAACGTACATGGCAAAACCAAGAATTACACACGGTGATTCCGCGGAAGGGTACATAGCACTTTAGGAATTGCTTGTCATTGCTAGAGATTAATCAAGCTGGGTAAGGTACCATGAAATGTTTACAACATTGGAAAAAGAGCACTCAACAGAACTTTTACTTAATCAATCATTGCATAAAATCACCAAATAAACTCAAAAAGAAACGCCCAAACCTCACGAGCTAGACGTATGAGTGAACACAAATGTTCCTGCAGTTCCGGCATCTTCCCACCATAGTCAACGATCACAACCGGCCGCAACCCACTTAGAAGTGTCAATACATCTGAAGAAAAGAAACAGAAGATATCAATCTCCTATATTTAAGAAAGAAAATTCTGCAAGCCAGTAGCTTTTGGAGCTGTCAACAGACACAATTTCAAAGCGAGAAAAGACAGTTCTCTTGCAAATAAAACCGTTAACTTTATTTACTTAACAAAGAATAATAACAAGGGCTACTTAAGCAATGATTTCGGAAAGCTAGTTTTTGGTTCTCACCGGTCTAGAGACGGCGGCGGCGGCTGGCCGGAGATGCAATCACTCGGGGAATACAAGAATCCAACACCATCAGGTTTGACTCTACCAAATTATCACTTGATTCCATTGCTCGATCGATTCAAATCTCAATCAAATAATTTCTCAGCAAGAAGAAAGAAACAAAGAAAGCAGAGCTTTCAAAAGTCTTCTTAGGGCGTGTTTTATATGGGTAGAAAGTCAAAAGCGTAAGTTTTTAAGAAGTCACTCGAAAAAGTTTAATTTATGTAGTTTTTTTATTTGAATTGGGTTGAAACTTGAAAGTAAAAAAAGAAATTAAAAATTCTTAAATAGTAAATTAGAAGTAGATTTCTCAATTTAATGAATAATTATAAAATATAAACTTTTCGAAACTCTCCAAAAGAAAAAGTCTTAGCATTTTAAAACACACTCTTAGAAAAAGGAATGGTTTCTTTAGGGTCTGACTAGAAATAAGAGTTATAAATAGCAACCGAGTGTTAAGTGTAATATAAATGCGTTTGGCTTTCTATTTTCTCAACAAATTTTTTTAATTTTTAATTTTATATTTTTTAATACATATTTTATAAGTAGTTAGAAAATTAATTTAAAATTTTAGAAAGTGTAAAAAAATTCTACATAATGAGATCTTTTTATTACATATTTTTATTATTTTTTTGAAAATAAAAAAATAAAATTTATTTTTCAAAAAAGATAAAAATATTTTATATTTTAGAAAAATTCTATTTCATAAATAATTTCAAACGCAGTAAAAAAATGGTAATAGAGTGAATAAAGTAATTATATAAATAGAGTCTCAATATGGGTTAACAAATCACCTTCAAATTGATCTATTTAATAATTAAATTAGAATCATTCAATTTATACTGAATAAAAATTTTTAAATCTAACTCAAATTATTTAATAATAGTGTTAAATTTATATTTAATAATTAAAATTGTTAACAAAAATCATAAGATAAACTCTAATAATAAAAGATAAAAATCATTTCATATCTAAAACAAAAAAGATTAATTTTAAAATATATAATTAAGTAATAAATTAAAAATAAACTAATTAAGCCAAAAAATAAATTAAAATTAAAATTCACCGTCATTGTTATAAATATTTTTTAATTATTAAGTAATATGTATTATATAAATAATTATACGGATTAGATGAATTAATTTTGAATCAATTCTTAAACTGATCGGAACGCATTTATTTTTCTGATCAATTTTGGGTTGACTACAAAAATTCGAACCTGTTTCAAATCCGAACTCAATGTAGACAGATTGGTTGTAGTTGGGTTTGTGGATCGTATCGTATATTACCATTCAAAATATTTAGGGCATGTTTGACTGTGCTTTTAAGAGTTCATTTTGTGTTTATTTCAATTTTTGCTTTTTTAAGAAATCTTCTGAAGTAAAAATTTATAAAAAAAAGTCTAGAAAGTATATATATATATATATATGAAAAGTGATAGGGGCACTTTCTCTCCGGTTTATGGTCGGAGTGACCTCCAAATTCAATCTTCACCGTTGGATATGAAGAACTATGAGTTAGAAACATATCCATAAAATTTCAGCTCAATCGGATTACAAATTTACATTCATCCGGTCACTTGATCAATATGACAGAAAGTAGAAAACTTAAATATATATATATTGTATGCAAACAACTAGAGTTTTAGAATCCACCACTAATGCCTCTAATTTAATTTTTAAATAAATATGATAATAGATTATGATGATTGTGAAGACTTTGTACCTAACACTTCGGTCCAGTTTTTAGATACGATTTCTAATTATAACTTTAACTTTGGTCCAGTGTAAAATCACCTATCCCTAGTGATATTCTAACTCCTTATTTAGAAATTACTAGCAATGTATTAGGTTCTGCGAAATCATAAATAATATAGTTACATTCACTTTGGTCCAGTAAATATTAATTACAGTTATTAAATCCTATAATTCGTAAATTATGCTCCGATTGGTCCTCGTAAATACAATTAATATAATAATTTAGATATCAAACTCAATGATAATCATGCATGCAAATTTAACATCTAAATATCTTCAAACAAGCATTAACAACTCACATAAAATCAACAATCTGTACATCACATAATATTCAAGAAATAAATTAAATTTATTAGGGTTTTATCCTAACTCCAATTTAGAGAATTTAGCCACTCATATTAATACACACAATAATATTGTATGAAAAATAAAACATGAGGAAAAGAAAAAAAAGCAAGTCTGAAGAATTTTTCGTCTCTAATTTGATCTTCCTTCTGTCTCCTGTTCAGCTCTCTCTAGGTTTCTCGTCAGCTCTTCATTGGCTCTTCGTTCACCCATTTTTATAGTTAAACTTCCTCCCACAAAATTAGAAAAAAATATCTTCATAATCTTCGGATTAGATTTGATACTAGATTTGATGCTAAATATTTTGTTTATATTTGATTAGTCAAATGAATCAATAAGGACCGCTGTTTGATATTTTCTCCCATGATTAGCTCTTTTATTTCCTTAATAAGATGATAAGATCATTATGTTAGTAAATAAATGGGATTTAAATGGGATGGCTTCTTCTTGATATATAACACTTCCTTGCATTCCTTCAATAATTTATTTTTTTATTCACTTATGCATCACAAAAATAAAATAAAATAAATTAATTCATATTATGAATAGAATTTTACAAAAAAATCTAATATTTACTATAACAATAAGATATAATAAATATGTATCATTACACATTATCAATAAATACAAAAAAATATAAAAGAGGAGTATCGGACCAATATTTTTTTAACTTTTTAGTCATTACTATAACTATAGGTCAAAGTAATTTATCTGTTATATGTGAATGTAATATAATAACTATATTAAAAATTAAATATAAAACTAATAGAGAAGTAGGATAGTAAACACCAGATAATACAACAGTATCATCATAAAAAGTTTCTAAAAAGTTTACAAATTTCTCAACAATAATTGAATGAGTTTCAGTAAATATATTGTTACCTATTTTTATAGTAAAATTTGATAATATGACAAGCACAATATTGATGTACTAAAATTTCTCCCATGTATGAGCTTAGCTCCATTTCAAGAAATCAAATTGCCTTGGTATTTGCTGAAGTATTATTTAAGGTGATAGAGAAAATGCGGTTGCTTATGCCCCATTCTTTAACTACATTTATAATACATTTAGAAATATTTTTAGTATGTGTGTGGAATCATTAAGTCTAAAACAAATAATTCTTTTTTACATAATCCATCCTTTGTAGGGTTGTCAACTCGGATATATGGGTCAGTTTCGGATCGACCCATATAATAACTGGGTTAAAATTATTTAATCCTAACCCGACCCATTTATTTATATGGATCAAAAGTGTCAACTATAATCCAATCTTTTTATAACCGGATTAAATTCGGATTGACCCATTTAATAATTAAAATTATTAAAATAAATTTACAAATATTAAATTTTAGCAATAATATATAAAAATTAATAATTATGATATACTTAAAAAGAAAAAATATAATTTTGATAAAATTTATAAATTAAGTAAAAATTAGTTAAATTAGTATAAATTTAAAATATATTTATGCAAATTAAATTCAAATTTTATACTATTATTATCTAATTATTAAATAATATATACTATATAGAAAATTAAACGGGTTAAACGTGTCAATTTTGGGTCAACCCAATTCGAATCCAACTTTTTTGGGTCGGGTTCGGATCGGATCGAAATTTGCCACTTCTAAATTTATTGTGAATCAAAATAATGTGCAACAATACTTAAATAATCTTGTTTAGCTCTATCGTTCCAAATATCAGATGTTAACGCAACAGAAAATTTTAATGAACTGAATTCAGATTTTAATATAGTGCGCATTTTATTATAATAAGTAATAATATCACTTCTAATAGTTGTTCTACTAATTTTTTAAAATTGTGAACAATATGCTCTTTTAATATGTTCTTCATAAAAAGATGACTAACCAAAATTAATAGGTAAATTCGTAACACAAATTACATAGGCAAAAAATTTTCTAGCTACATTAGAATCATAAGATCAAGTATTTATCGAAAATTGAAGTTGAATTTGTGAAGATTCCTTTCAGATTTTTTTATTGGAAGCATATTTTTTACCATGTGCTATTAAATATCGAGCTCTTGCAATAGGATTAGCAGTTAAAAGTTTTTCGCAAAACTTATATTTTGCCATTTTTTATTTAGTACCATCACTTTACACTGTATATTCGGTAGTGAAATAGTTACCGGCTTCAGAAGTTGTGACTTTTGAACGTTTTGTTGTTGTCGATGTCGATTTTGAAACCGAATTACTTTCAACACTTTCAATTGAAGGATTTTCGTTGTATCTTTGATGAAAACTTTTTTTTTGTATTGGGGGAACATCATCTTCTTCCTTCATACGGCCAACATCTATCTTATCCAAATGTTAATCGTACATGCCATACTCATCCATATCAAAATTAATAGCACGAATATTTGAATACATTCGAAATAACAACTAAAACTTTTTGAGAATGGAGAAATGTGAATTTAAAAAATAAAGTAAGAAAAAGTTATTTTTATAATCTTGTATGAGCTTGAGTAGAATGAAAATAAAAATTGAAAAAGTTGTGTAAAAAATGAATGAGAATATGATATATTTATAGGTGAAAAGTTGAAATTAAAAAAAATTAACGTTGCAGCCAACAGTAGTGTTATCGTTGGATTATGTCATGCTGACGCTAGCCAACAGTAACATTACCATTGGCTGTCACTCCAACGGTTATGTTGACGTCAGCATGACGGTTGTTGTTTCTTTTCTTTAAGAGTGACAATTCGAATTCATGGGACGGTTTCGGATCGACCCATATAATAACTGGATCAAAATTATTTAATTCTAATCCGACCCATTTATTTATATGGGTCAAAATTGTCAACTCTAATCCAACCTATTTATAACCGGGTCAAACTCGGGTCAATCCATTTAATAATAAAAATTATTAAAATAAAAATTATAAATATTAATTTTATTAATAATATATAAAAATTATTAATTGTGATATATTTAAAAAGAAAATTATTAATTTTGACAAAATTTATAAATTAAATTAAAATTAGTTAAATTAAGATAAATTAAAAATATATATATACAAATTAAATTTAAAATTTTTTAATTATTAAGTAATATAACTATATGAATAGTTATACAAGTAAAATGGATCAATTTCTGGTCAACTCGAATCCGACTCGAATACGTTTAAAATTTTCGGATCATTTTCAAATCGACTCGAGATTGACCCGAACCCGACTAAGACTTAACCGGAATTCGACCTTTTCTAATCGATTTTGGGTTAGATTTTCGAATCGGGTAGAAATTTGCCATCACTAATTTTCTTAATCTGATCAACAATCAACGTTGACGATGTCAAAGTCAACGAACAATACCGAGCGGGCGGACCGACAAATTCTGCCCGTCTTGTCCGTAGGATCGAGCCGAACCGGCCCGCTTCTACCACTGTTCATCGAACCGGCCTAAATCTGAACGGATTGATTGGGCCGCGAAAAGGCCCAACCTATTTGTGCATCTCTATTTTAGAACATAGAATCTCGTAAATAGCGAAGGACTAGTCAATGTTTGACTTCATTGTCTCTGTTCGACCCTACCATGCAGAGGGTTTCAAAGAAGTAGCCAAAATAAAAAAGAAATACGCAATTTTGCTGTAAGGGCAAACTCGATGTTTGGTTTAGATTACTAGAAAAATAATTTTTTAATTTTTAATTTTTTATTTTTTAGTATATATTTTATAAGTATTTAAAAAAATTATTTTAAAATTTTAAAAATATGAAAAATTTTATGTAATAAAATCTTTTTATTACATATTTTTATTATTTTTTAAATAAAAAAATAAAAATATTTTTTATCTCAATAAAATTTTATTTTATAAATATTTTCAGACGCACCTAAAAATAAAGATACTAACTTTTTACAATAGTTTAAAATTTGACAAGTACAACAAATAATCACATGTCTAGGTTAGATTTGCTGATATGGCTGAGTTCAGGAAATAGAATTGGGCACACCAATTCTGTACATTTTGTGAGTTTGACAACATGTGGCAATCATACTGTAGTTTTTTTAAGAGCTGGTTTGTGGTTATTAAAAAAAGTAAATCGTTGAAAAACAATATTTTTTAATTAAATTTTATATATATAATAATTTTATGAAAAATTCAGTCATATTTTTTAAATTCAAAAAAATTTCTACGACATTATAGACAAAAAAATTTAGTTTGAAAATTCATGGTGTGTTTTGAGAACGCAACTCCCGACAACCCTTAAAAGCGTCAAACTCATAAGACTTGTTTGGCATTAATTAAAAGTGACTCGTTATATCTCAGCTTTTTGTTTTTGTATATTTATAGTAGATTTTTATTTAAAAATTTAGAAGACATGAGTATCATTGAATTATTATATGCATAATTTTTTTTAATCTAAAAAGAGCAAACTTGTTTTCTAAAATATCCATAAATTTTTGTTTTCACCAAAAAGCTCATTCCAATACAACTGTTATATGGTTAATGAGCAACGTCATAGACTTATTGCAGGCGGATATGTTGCTGCAACAATGCAACTATAGATGTTACGAAAGGGCTCTCCTTTAGTATTTGTTTTTTAGATATAGGGGATGTTTGGTCTGAAGGCTCTAATTCCATTTAATCTAAATAATTTTTTATAGTATTATTTAAAATTTTAAAAATATTTAAAAATTATATCTCGTAAAAACTATATATATTATTTTTAATCATAAAAATTAAAATTTTTTTTAAATATTTATTTAGAAAATTTAAATATTTTTTAAAAATTATTTTATAAATACTTTCAAATATCTTCATAGATAAATCTTTTTTTATTATTGATTTAGTTTTAAAAACAGTTGTAGACCAGAGGACAGCGTCTCTTCGCAAGAAGAAAAGAAAACTAGCTAGACCATTCTCTAAGATAGCTTGCGATACCAACCATGAAGCACAATTAAACACCAAATTCAAAGGAAATTGAGGAAAAAAATCAACAGAAATACGATAATTAAAAACAAGATGCTATCCGTATTTTCTCTCTCTCTCTCTCACCTTTTCACAAATTTCTTAACATAATGAAGAAAAAAAGTTGGAACCCTTTGATGAATCATTCATATTTAGGAGCATTAATTTGAAACAATTTCTTCATATTCATGTAAACTGATGCAAAGAATAGTAGCTAAAACCATATGCAGAATGGAAACATATATGTATAATTCAAAGTTTACCAAGTCGAAACTTGGATTTCATTTCTGCACAGAAGTTTCAAAGTACTGCAGAAACTGCTAAGAGCAGCACATTACTCTCGTAGATCTCAGTCCTTTAGTTCACATACATACATAACAAGCATGTACTTGCTGTTTCTCTCTTTTCCTCTTTTTTTTCATTTTCATTTTTAATTTTTCATTTTTTTAATCACAAATTTAACCAAGATCTGGGACTAGGAAGAACTCTTCATTATCATCTTCTGCAATCTCGATCCTAGGTTTCTTTGAGATGTTCTCAAATCTTGTAGGTCTATGGATATTGTAATTGTTTGGCCCGGATGCTGGAAGTTCAGGCACTTGCGCAGCTGCTGACATTTTTCGATGTACTTGCTCACCAAAGAGACCAATGTCAGAAAACCACTCCAGTTCCTCAAAGCCAAGCGTAGAATCCTTCTGCAATATTGACGATATTGAAATCAACAATCAAGATTGCTATGAGGAAATAAGAATCAAAATCAACCCGAAATCATATGAAGACTTTCTATCATTAAACCATATAAAGCTATATTTTTGGCAAAGTGTAACGCAATCTGCCAATAAGTGATATCAGTATCAAGATCGTTATTGGGATAACCAGCATTTAGCCAACTCCGTATTTGATAGGTGAACATATCAAAAAACATTATACAGACCTCAAGAATTTTTAGCGAATTCAAGAGAGTGCTTTAAATCCTCTGTTGTTCACCTTATTGTTTGACTCGTAGTCAGATAGTTGGAGGAATTCATCAACTGCCCAAGGGGAACACATGAACATAGTAGTACAAGTAGCAGTAGCAGTAGCAGCAGCGGGAACTTGTTCTGTTGCAGTGTTTCCCTTAGGAACGATTGCAGGTTGTGGCTTGTCATTGGAGGGGTTCGAGTTATCTATTTCAGGAGCTTTGTCGCATATTGAGTTCAAGGCAACTTGAATGCCAGTGGCAAGGAAGCGTTGGTGTCTTCCAGTGAGACTATCCGCTATGTGAATGGACTCATCGCAGTTCTGGCAAAAAAGAGCCCTATCCTCCACGCAGAAAATAAAAGCTAATTTCTCCTGCAAAATATAAGATGGGAACTTGTCAAGACATCAAACTGTCGTAACCTACACATCTTGAGAAGAAACCTTCGCATCCATGTTGCATAAATCAAAGATACAATAAAATTTCATCATGCTCACTTCCACATAGGGGATCGGTTACTGCACTTTTTTATATTTTTTATCAAGAAAAGCAACACCAAATAGGCAGCTATCAACTTACACAACAGTTGCCAAGGTTTAAACATTTTCATTCATATACGGTTTTCGAAAGCAGTAGATCAATCACCATGCTTTCTGAACTTCAATGGTTTGCATTGAAATGAAAATACAGAGATTAGAGATATATCAACTCGATAAGGTGTAGGAACTACTCGTGTGATTTCTTAAGTTGGTAACATGACACTTTCCACTAGTAATTCTTGTCGTGCTCTGTGAAAAATCAACCCTAAATTTCTACTTCATTTCTTGAATCTGCATGAAACCCCAGATCAAACTCTTACCTCCAAACTCAAAGTCATTACAAACAAAATCTCCCCGTTTTCAAAGGTCATCAAATCAAAGCATTTCATAACCCCTTTCTTGGAGAGTTTCTTTTTTGGCAAGATTAAAAAAAAGAAAGAAAAGATTTTTGAGTCTTTTATTAAATTTTCTAATCTTGTTTATTTGCTAATCAATTGATCCCACTCCTTAGCATCCATACTAAGAAATTTAGGCAGTAAAACTGAAAAATAGCAAATGATAAACTGAACTCAATCCAAGAATCATTAAAGTTGATTACAGAAGGACTTCATGAGAAGAAAAAAGTTTAATTAAAAGAAGAAAAATCAAAGAAAGAAAAAGAGAAACTACCTGACAAATATCACATCTGGGTAGCTCGTTAGGAATGGAATGAAGCATAAGCCTCTGATGCTTACTTGCAAGTTTATTAGCAGCATGGATTTCTATATCACAAGCTGCACACAGCGCGGCTTCATCTGCGCAGCAGATTACCGTCGCCGCGTTCTCGCATACATCACACTGAATCTTCATCTTCTTCTTCTAATTAATTCTTTCAACTCAAAAATAGTAGAACAACAACAACTCTTGAATCAAGAAGAAGAACAATTAATTAACGGAAGAAGCTATATATGTAAGAACAGTAGAGAAGTATATAATCAAGTAAAAACTTTAGATGAAGGAGAAGAACGGATAAGAAAAGATAATTATAGCAGCAGCATTTGGTTGAAGACGGGAAAGGGAATAGGAATCTAAGCCGGTTCCTTGAATATAGACGTGCATGATTACATGTTATTGGTTGAAAGAGGGACAGAAGTTGCAGAACAAAACAAAGATCGAACCGGTGCATGTAAGGTTGTTCCTTAAAAAAAAAAAACCGGACCGCAGATGGAACCAAAATCTTGTTCTTCCAAATTGTTTTCACATTTTGATAATCATAGAATTCTTATATAACATCATAGGGCCGTTCTTACTATGGTCAATTTCGTTCTAGGTGGAGGATCTACCATTTGATTTAAAAGTTATTTAAAATAAATGTTTTTAAATATATATATATATATATATAAGTTTTATAATATATATTTTATTTACATTTTTAAAATTTTAAACTTTAAAAATTATAAACATATAAATAGAATGAAAAGTAGTGTGAGACGCATTACAAGATAAGCTCAGTTTAACTGAAAATGCTATCAATTATTTCGTCTTTAGTTGTGTTGTAATTCAAATCTCACGACTCGTTTCTCAGTTTTGCTTCTAAACAAAACTTTTTATTAAGAGAATTAGTCTCTTAGAAAATTCAAAAGAAAAATTATTATTTATTAGGATAATTTTAACGTCAATAGGTATAAAAGTTAATATGTAAATACATTTGGAAATATTATCTTATATTAAGTTCGGAACAGTTATGCATAGCAGTTTTTAATTTTATAAAAGATTCACATTATACGTAAAGAAATAACCTAAATTACATGTTCATGAATATCAGCTATTTATAAAATAAAATTTTTTTGAAATAAAAAATATTTTTATTTTTTTTTAAATAAGTTTTTTTAAAAATTTTAAAAAAATAATAAAAATATATAATAATAAAATTTTATTACGTAAAATTTTTCTATATTATCTAAATTTTTAAATAAAATTTTTAAATATTATAAAATATACATTAAAAATATAAAAGAAAATTGAAAAATAGTGTTTGAAATGGAATTTCAAACACACTTTCAAGTTGGTGTGGTTCGGTCTGAGTCGGTTCAAACAATTTGAACCAAACAATAAATATCTTCAGTAGCTGTTTCTGTACTCTAGTGGACTAATTTGTTTCCCTGTAGCTTGTGGATGTGGTTTGTGGTTCTAAAAGCTGCCATTTGATTGAAACAGAACACGCTATAATTTCTCTCTTTGTTTTTTTTATTTAATGGTGTTGGAGTTGTAGTAGGTTGATTTTGAGCCTTTCACTGAATTGCAACAGATCTGGTGGTGATGTGGCCTGATTGTGGTTGTAGAAAAAGAACTCTTCAATATCTAACAATCTTTTGGTGATCGGATTGAGTTACTATTTGGCATTATTTATTAATTTATTTTATATTTTGTTAATAAATTTATTTTATAAATTGTTAAAAGTTTATAAAATATAAAAAAATTTAGTATTACGATGTTTTTCAAAATAAAAGAAAAGTTTATTTTAAATTTTTTAAATAATATTATCTAATTAGAAAAGGTTTCTAAAAAATACTCCACACATTCCTTTATTTTTTGGTTGCTTCTTTTAAATTGTGTTTGGAAATTGTTGTTGTTGATGGGAAAGGACTGAGCGATTGAAGCGAAAATCATTATCTGGTTTCTTTCTAGACGAAAGAATTTGCTTAGATGAGAATCTATACTCATGATAGCTATAATCAATATCGAAATGTTTCAAGATCATATTATTCTCGATGTCGTAGTACATGAAAATCTCTGTTGATCTTTCAGGCGATGCAAAGGATCACGAGTGCGTTTATTTTTAAACTTTTTTCTATTTTACATATTTTAATATATATTTTATAAATATTAGAAAATTTATTTAAAATTTTAGATAATGTAAAAAATTTTATGTAATAAAACTTTTTTTATTATATATTTTAATTATTTTTTTGAAAATAAAAAAATAAAACTCATTTTTTAAAAAAAAAATTTATTTTATTTTAAAAAAATTCTATTTTACAAACAATACCAAACGCACACCACCCCGTTGTTTCTTAAGCTGGCGACAGGAGTTCGCTCACAAGTTCTGCATAGGTTACCCATACCACATAAGAAGTTGTAACCTGAAGTAGACCACCTTATGCCAACTTCTTTCATCTCTTTTTAAACTCTCGTTTTAAAATTTTATTTTCAAAATATATGTGAATTATATATTATAAAATTATGATATTTATAATTTTTTAAACTAAAAAATCAAATTTATTTTTCAAAAAATCTCACCTAAAAATTTATTTTTATAAAAAATATTTTATTTTAAATAATCATAAATACGGAATTTGATGACGCCATTCCATTAGCTGCCGACAGGAGGCGGATGCTCGAAATTGTTTATGATCTTAAGTTCATTTTAATTTTTAATTTATAATTTAAATAAAATTTTTAAAATATTTTATAGAAATTTTAAAATTTCTAAATATAAAAAATATTTATGAATTTTATTATTAATTATTTTATTATATTTTTAAATAAAAATAATACCTATTTTTAAAATATTTTAAAAAATTATTTTTGTTTTCATTAAGCATTTTCAAACTCTCCGGTACCATAAAAAAAGTTATGAATATGGCCGAACACCTTTACCAAATTTATGGGTGGTTTGGAATTATTTACTAAAAAATATTTTAGTAATACAAATAAATTTATTACTTTTCACATTAAAAAACATAATAATTATATATATTAAATTTATAATATATAATTTATTTATATATTTTTTCGCTTTGACATTTTTCGTATCTAAATATCGAAACATATTTGAAGGCGTCATTTTACGTTACTTATAGAGTGTTTTTCTTTTTAAAATATTATATTTTAAATAAATCTTATAAATTATTTTTAAATAAAATAAAAATATTTTGTATATAAATTTACTTTATAATTATTTTCAAACATACCTAAAATTTTGAAGTTTTTCTTCGCTAGTTACGGCCAACCACCCTATCCATTCAAGTGCAGCCGCTAAGCATTTAATTCGAACCTGAATAAAGTTTGAACTAACTTCTCCCTTCACAGATTCACGAAAACAAAGCAGTTGTGGGATAATACGTTTTAATATGTTTTATTTTACTTCTATAAATAAAATCTTTATAATATCTATATAATTTAATTTTTTTAAAATATAAAAATATTCTAAATATAAAATTTATTATTATTTATTTTTAATTTAAAATAATTTTATTTAATAAACATTTTCAAATATCTCTCGAATCATTCAAATAATCTGGAGTTTCATGATCACAGATATCTTTCACAACATGCGCGCTCATGTATATCATTCTCCACTTCATGCCCAAAAGTATTAACCAGAACAAGAGTGCTAGCACTACTCTGCTGTTAGAATATTTGTTTAGGAAGTATACGGTCTTGAATATTCTTGTTAAAGGATCAAACCGATACTAAGAGTTGTACATGGTGTTCTTGATGATCGTCAAAGATATTCATTGAAAGAATGAAGTCATCCTTCTCGAACCTGTTTCCCGGATCACATAGTAGCAAACTGTAACACGAGTGATGAAATGCTGGTTCCGGAGGTTTCACAAGTTCCGGCAAAACATGTCCTCAAAGGGCCGTAGAAAGACAGCTCTCTAGATTCGTAGAGCATTCATAGTAGCTGATTCTAAAGCCAACTTTATTTATATCAATAGGTATGTAGAGTAAGTTAAGCTCGATGAAGCTGGAAACTTACAATCATTTTTCGTCACTGCTTGCATACTGGTTTGAGAAATAGAATGAATGGCACTCTGGGAGATCCATCGAAAACTTCACAAAATAAGAAGTAGAACCCTAGCTTCGAGAACAAACATACTCTTCCGACTTGTTTATTTTTTACGGAACACAATTTCTTCTGTCAAAAATTGAATTTCAGTGGGTTTCCATCTTTACTTATAACTAAAAATTTCGCTTTTCATAACTTCTAATATTCACTTCCATTCCAAACACAAAATCACTTCAATATTCACTTCAAATAAAAGTAAATACATAAATCACTTTTAATAATTGTATTTTTAGTAACTCATTTTTCATAACTCAGTTTCTCGTAACTTATTTTTTTTTTAAAAATGAGCTTTTATGTATGAGTTTATTATAAAGTGTTTCTAATCAGTTAAGAATGTGTTCCAATCATATAAAAGAGTTCCGCAGAAGTGAGTATTATAAAAAACAAAATTTATAAAAGGTGGTGAAAATAAAATTTGGAGTGGTAATTGAAACTCGTAAAGTGGAGTTTGAAATAAAATTTTGACGAAAATAGATCTTACTATGGAAGTGAAAGTGGAATTAGGAGTGATAGTTGAAAGTGAAGTGCTGAATTCAAAATATGCACGGAGAATATTATAGGATCAGATTCCTACACTAAAAAGATTAGCCAATTTTTTAGAAATTAGCATCCTTTATTTATAAACACGTATTTATTTTAATATCTAACCAATATGAGATTATTAAAGGCGTGGGCTATTAAGCCCATAATGTTAGTATCCACTTGGTCCAATCCAAAACGAGTTAGTAGCCCACATTCAAATTAGTTAGCCCAATTTTAAATCTTAACCCAATTCAAGTTAGCTACGCTACTAATTCGATTCTAACCCATCAAACTAGTTTGTCTATCACTTAGGTCCATTAATTCCTATACGTTAGTCATTTAGGCTTAGTTTAATTTGAAAGCTCAATAATCTCCCTACTGGAATCTGATATCAATTATATGATCGAATTTTAATATTAAAAGAATTGGATAATCTTTTAGTAATTAGCATCTTCTATTTATAAGTACATACTTATTTCAGCATCCAGTTACTGTGGAATTATTAAAGGATATAAACTATTAAGTCTACCAAATCAGAATCTACTTGATCCAATCTAAAATGAGTTGCTGCACACTTTTAAATTAGCTAGTGCGTTTCACTTGATCACTATCCTAAGCTCTACTAATTCGATCTTAGTCTACCAAACTAATTCGTTACTTGGATCCATCAAACTCTATATGTTACTAATTCGAATTTACTCTAACGGTATGTTTGGATAGAGTAATAAGTAAGAGAAAATAAGAGTAAGATTAAACAAGATAAGATTATTAGAGTGGAAATAAGAGGAAGAGTAATAATTTAATTTCGTCTTGTTTGGATATATTAATAAGATTAATGAAGAATATATAATTATTCTTATTTGATAACTGAAGAGTAAATAAGAATAATTTTTATAAAAAGACTGAAATATATTTTTATATATTTTTATATTTTTTGATTTAAGAATCCCGCTGAATGCTCTATTATTGATTTTTTCTTTTCTACTTCTTCTTGTTAATATGTTATTGTTGCAGAAAAATTAATCTTTAACAGAAGAGCAAGTTACATACTTGTAGTGGGCACTTGAAATGAATCAAAACATTTGAACTGAATCCAGACGTTTTATTTCGTTCAGTTAACTGAATAAAAACTGAAGAAGATTCAACCTTTACTATAAAACATTCAGCATTAAAAATTTGTTGATAACAACAGAGAAGAAAGAGATTTGCATGGGTGAGAACAAGGTTGGAGGAGTTGGGGCGGTGATGGACAACGACATGGGAGGAGATGGGATGCAGTACTGCAGCGAGCATACGTATAGGGGGATTAACGCTGGTGGAATCTGTGCTCTCTGTTTGCAAGAAAAACTTGGTAAGCTTGTTTCTTCTTCGAAGCTCTCAAGCCCCTTTCTTCTCTTCTTCTTCTTCTTCTTCTTCTTCTTCTTCATCTGCTCAACAACACCAACAACAGCAACACTCTTCATCTTCTTCTTTTCCTTCCTTCAATGATTTCTCTTCTTCTTCCTCCAACTTCGGTTCCGGCATTAACGTTCCTACTGATAATGCTTCTGAGCATCGAAGCCGGCGATATAGAATGTCCTACTTGCTTTCTTTTTCTTCTCGTAAGAAGAAGAGATCAAGCGTTACTGCTGCTACTAGCACTGCATACAATAATTCTTATAATGCCTCTGTTCAGGATGCCACTGCTAGCAGTAACACTAGTTTTGCAGTTGCAGTTTTGAAGAGAAGCAAATCCGTTGCGCCGAGTGGTGGATTTGTTTAAGTGGTCCTGGACATTCCAAGAAAGAAAAGTTTCTGGTCTTTCCTTTCCTTGCCTTCCACTTCTTCATCTTCATCTTCTTCCAAGGCAAGATATTCTTCGTCATCCGGCGAAGGACAACCGCAGCATGGTCTGAAAACTCCGCGAAACCACCGCCGCCATCAACAACAAAATCAGCAAGAGCAACAATGCACACCGCATGCTCGAAGCAGAAGCTGGGCATAGGCTTTTACTAGCCCTATGAGAGCCTTCAGTTATCCAGCTTCCGTTCAATCAACACCGTATCGACACCGCCTTTCGCCAGCGTCTCTCAAGTTCCCGCAGTCGATTTTCTAGCTCGATTTGCTAGCAGAGACTTTGAGTACTTGTCGTTGACGCGTCTTCGGCACCTGCAACGTAATTGTTTTGTAGTTTGAACTTTTCTGCGGAGGCCGATGAATGACCGGAGTTCGACGAAATTCATGTTGCAAGCTTTCGTCGGTACGTGAGCTTGAAAATTATAATAGTAAGTAAATTCAACAAAGTAACATGGGCAACACGGAAAATACAAGTTTTAATAGAAGCAGTATTAATCTTGCTCCAAATTACAACCCCAACCATGTTAAAGTGTAACAAATTACAGATTAATAAAAATTAATGAGAAGAAATTTTAATTCCTAATAATTTTATAAATTCGATACCAAATTAGAACAATAAAAAATAATTAATATATTTACTCTCCAATACTTTATATTACTCCTAATCCAAACGTATCCTCATTTGGAGATCCATCGGGTAATGGAACTCGGTTGTAAACATGCCTAAACGCTTGGCTAATTATTAGGCCTGTAAATGGGCTATGAGGCCACCCAGTAAGCTACGTAATTGAAATTCTCAGAGGAGCGAGTTGAACAGCAATTGTCCCTCAATGAATCGATTGGTGTTCCTCGCCGGAATCTTGATCACAGCCGCTGCGGCTGCGGCGGTGCTACCGTTGTGTCGCGGCCAAGGAGGAGAAAGTGAACGGTTGAGCACGAGGGAATGTGAGTCGCTGGGATTCACTGGCCTGGCTCTCTGCTCCGATTGCGACGCCTTCGCGCAATTCGTTAAGGATCAAGGTCTTATTTCTACCAATCAATTTTTGTAACAAATTTTTGAAAATTAATTATTTTTCCCCAAACTATTTTGAAACTTTCCAATTGAATGTTGTTGCTACGGTGGCAAAATCACCGGGATTAATTCATTTTAGTTGATGATTTAGAATAAGAGTAAACAAAATAGGCTATTGTCGGAGTTAAGCTTCAGTTATTTGTTTAAGGGTGTTTCAAATGCTCTATAAAATCTAAATTTTTGTATTATATGCAGAACTAGTATCAGATTGTCGAAAGTGTTGTTCCGAAGATTCTGATGACTCCATCAGTAAGGTAACTGTCATGAGGATCCATGCTTGACTAGAATTTGCATCATCTAATTGTGGTTTCTACGGTTCTACCTAATATAATTTTTTGAAGTATTTTAATGTTTTTAAAAATGAATTCTTGATGGTGTGGGTACTAATGTCCTCGTAAATCTCATCCTGCATTATTATTATACTTTATTCATGAAACTCTAATCTTATTCATGAATTCAAGTTTTGATTTCTTATTTTGATAAGACCTTGTGGGTATGGTGTCCTGTCTCCATGAAGTGTGGCTTTTAGATGAGCCTGTTACACGTTTTACTTGAGAAAAGAGGAATTCAATAGACATCCTAAAGTCGCCAAAAATGTGTTATTTATTGGTTCATGCATGCAAAGTACTAAAAGGAAAATAACACAAAAAGGAAGATTTGGATGCAACTATTGAGGTTTCATGCCATACACGGTGCATAAGAAGTCATAGGAACTTGTGTTTTTTCTTTTTTAAAATTACTTACAACTAGTTACCCTTTGTCTGCTAGCTAGGTTGGCTTGATCACAGATTATCTAGCCTCATTCATCAAGATAGCTATTAAGTCACCTTAATTTTGACCAACAAGTGGAGAAATAGTTTAGATAGACTCTAAGATCTAGGAACATAATAATGCAAGAGATTAAAAATGCAAACAACTTTGAGCTAGAGAACATTGCCAAGATTATAGTGTGATGCGATCTAGTCAATCCATGTTTAATGCATTTTTTGTAGCTGTGTTGAAGTCAGATTCTACTTTTTCGATTCTTTAAATATATTAAACAGTTATTTGATTTTGATTTGTTGATTATAGCTTCTAATTATAAATTTTATCCAAAATCCATGTTTGATAGCGTTTATGATTGTAGATTCCAGCTGATTAGAAATTGAGAACTACTAGAATTTAGAGGTTACGAAACCTGAGCTCCTAAATTATAACTGCTGATTTTAGATTTTAGTGATTCATAACAGCTCTTCAAAGCAGGTCAATAGAAACAGAATTTATGTGTGCGTGCGTGCGTGTCTGTGTCTGTTTTCCCTATCATTGGATTTAGGAGCTTATCTCATGATTTGTTAAGTTTTTTATAGCTCTATTAGTTGACATGAACTAGGAGGTTATGAAGTTATTATAATTTTAGAAAATTGTGGGTCAGTTGGTAAGGCAACTATGAGAAAGAGGTAATTCAGAGGAGTTAAGTGTGATTCATCCAGTTAAATTTCAGGCTGAGAGTCTAAACCTAATTTTGTTGTTACATGTGTCAGTTATATCTAAAGGTCTAGTGTTTTACATGAATGTAGTAGTTACGGAGTTTTCTATACAACAGCAAAAAAAAACAATAAAGTCATCAGCAGCCTGCCTTTATTACTTTTGAACAGGTAATGAAATAGCTTGGTTTTGCTATGTTATTCTGCTAATACATAAGCAGGATTACTCTGGTATGTCTCTGGTACTTAGGTTGCAAGTGATGGACTTAAAGTGCATTACATTGCTGCTTAGAGCCAGCTGACTGAACTGGCAGGGTAATTGGATAGGGGGATAAAATGCATGATTTTTCTTAACTCAAGATGAACATATATATTATTGCAATAGCATACACTTATGTTGTAGAAACAAACTATGTTACTTTTATAGGATATTGTAGTTAATCACGTTTTCAATGCAAAAGTTGTGTAATTGACTGATTTGACATGAGCAGATCATGTTTTCTGGTGCAATTCTGGAGGTGTGCATGAGGAAGCTAGTCTTTTATCCTGAAATTGTATCATTTATCGAGGAAGAAAAACAGGAGTTTCCTGCAGTCAAAGTTCAATATGTCTTTGCTTCTCCCCCAAAACTTGTCATGCTTGACAATGAGGGCCATGAGAAGGAAACCATAAGGTCAGTTTTAAAAGGCACTATTTCCAAACAAATATCTCCTAAATACTGAAGGATTTGAGTTTAACTCACTAGTAAAATCATTTGATTATTTGATATGGAATATTTTGTCTTATTTTACTATTTGAATGTAGAGTATTTTAGTGAGGATAATTGATACAGATCAGATTATATGACTATTCGATATGGAACATCTAATTAGTCTAATTTACAAGTCTGATAAGTAATGTGTTAGTTGAAAGTTATTGCAGCTCTAAAATCTTCAAAAGCCAATAACAAGAAGGCAATACACTTATTTGTTTTTGGTGTACCTATGTTCAGATATGTGTAGCACTGACTTTTCTTGGTATAATTCTTCTTATAATGGTTGCCTAATTCTTGGTAAAGCTTGCAATGAAGAATCAATATCATGTTCTGATCAGGTGATTCCAGTAACTTAAGATTTAACTGGAAACTCTTTTGTCTTTCCAATTAAAGTCTTGAATGTACCTGTGTTTAATCTAGAAAGTAATGCTGAATTTGTGTAATCGTCTGAGTTCATTTCACTCGTTGTGAACCACTTCGAAAATTTGCACACTATCCAGTTTGTCTTCTAGTTGGATTAACTGTGTAAATGATGCTTCATTTATTTAAGCACGTTATTTGTTTTCGTTTATATATCTGCTGAAGTGTTAGTGTTGTTTCCTTCCTTGCATAACAGGATTGACAACTGGAAAGGTGAGCACATTCGGCAGTTCCTGAGAGAGAAAATCAAGCCTAATGCAGCTTCAAGCTAAATGTACTGCTTCAGGCCTTTCTTTCCACATGATTGCATCATGTATCTACAAAGTTCAAAACATGGGCCTGATTCATCATGTGATTCTATCAAGCAGTAGAATACTTTGTGTTGTATTTTTTTCCCTTTTTGTGAGAATATATCATGGCAATGCTTTCCATCAACTCATTCACTCATTATTAAACTGGCTATGCTTCCTATAGCGTGATGGATAGATATCCTATGCTGCTACTTCTATGTACTAAATTCCTGTGTAATCAAATGTATGTAGTTATTTTGCTTGACCATTCATGAGGAGATAAGCTTAAGGTGGCCTATGTATATCATCATTCACACCGTGAACCGTGTCTTCTGCCTTTTTGGGTTAATCGATTGTCTACGATTTCTATTATAATGTAATTTTTGTTGGGTAAACTCATGAAGAACAACTGTAGGAGAGACAAATTTTAAGGGCTTGAATGAACTTTGTTTAGGATAGTAGATGACTTGCTTTGAGGATGTTACCTGAAGCGGAGAAATTTCAATTGCCTCCTGAAATTGTGATGCCATATCTGTATGTATTATATATTCTGCAAATGGGATGAATTTGTTTCTTGTGAAGTTTTGGAGTCTGACAGTGTACTGAATTTGGTAAAGAAATAAATTAGAGATAAATTTGGTAAGTTTAGAATAAACTGAAATACAAAAAATAAATTTGAACTCAAATTTTGACCAAAAAAAAAAAAAAAAGATTATAACTGAAACACATCTTTAGAGTGTTGAGGATAGGGAACCCGATGAGTTGTTTAGACAACATTTTTTGTTCAACTTTAGAGTACCTTGATTCAACTTTAAAATGCATCGATTCAACTTTAGGGTAAGGAGCAGTACTTTAACTGACGCATGGTAGGCAAATCCGTTAAGGGGCGTTTAGAATTGCTTATGAAATGGAGTTTTTGTAAAATAAAGAATATTTTTATTTTTTTTTGAAAAACGAGCTCTATTTTTTTTACTTCTAAAAAAATAATAAAAATATACAATAAAAAGATCTCATTACGTAAAATTTTTCTATATTTTCTAAATTTTTAAATAAATTTTTATATATTTATAAAATATGTATTGAAAAATATGAAATGAAGAAAAGTTGAAAAGAAGTTTTTGGTAAGCAATCCCAAACAGCCCCTAAATGTTGTGACTCGTTCACTGAACTATCAAAATCCTGCCTTCATGATTCTACGACAAGCCTCTTATCCATTTAAGTGGGATTTGGAGATCTGTAATATTCTGTATCGTATTTGAGATTGGTTTCCTTTACTTTTTATTACTGAATTTTTTTCTATGCTATTACTAAATTTGGGCTGAAATTAAAATCTGCATAATCAAAAGCCGAACACATTGAAGTTGTCTCATCTCCATTTGCCTTGATGACCTCTGGTGAAAGGTCCTTACACCTCCAAAATGTCCAACCGCGCTCTTCTTCTCTTTTTCCTCCACTCTCTTAGATCCCACACCAGAAGTAAACCATCTCTCTTCTCAATTTCACCAAAATTTTATCTCTTCCCTTTACCTCTCTTGTCACCAAAACCTTCTCTCGTCTTCTCCAGTGGCGGCAATAGGGGTTACGCACAGGGCCGTGTTAACCTTGTACTTGGCAACCCGCCTCACAGTTCTCTGCCGCGGTTCGAGACGATCGAGCCGGAGGAGCCTTCAGTCAGAGAGAAGTACAAGACCAAGAAGCGATTGAAAGAGCAAAGAAAGCGTGAGCGCCGGAAGCGAAGGGAGGCCTCAAGGACTGATCCAAGGAGAATTCGTCCACCGAAAGGGTTGAAAAAGAAGAGTAAGGGGTTTCCTGATGCCGCGGCACGGATCAAGTACAAGATTGATAAGTTACAAAAGAAACTTTTACTGTTAAATTCGCTAATTGTGTATGAATTCTATACAATCTAGATTTAGTGTTGAATAAGTTGTTAGGATTTCTGCATATTGAGTACTTAAAGGTGAAAATTTTCTGATCTTAAGTACACTGATGGCAATCTTTTCTATACATTATCCATTTGTTTCTATCGTTGTTAGGAATAGTTAAGGTAATAGCAGATTTATTACAGACACAATGCAATAACATTTTTGTTTTCTTTTTAAATTGTACTTGTTCAAATGGAAAAACAAGCTATGCTATTCTCTAATACAACTTCTTTAGTTTCTATGCTTTGTTTATGATGATGCTGTTGTATGTTATGATTTGTTATTTATTTTCTATCTGGATGCTAGTAATTATTCTCATGAAATAGCCCTAAAGTTGTGGACAATCTGCCAAACTTAGATTTAAGTTTTTTTCCCCTCTTTCTGTCCATTTTAACTTGTTCTGGCACTGAATTCTCTCAAAAGAAGACAAGTATACATTTATAGGAGGATTATGTAGTACTTGATCTCTGGAGCATGTGCAGGCAGCCCATAAGTTCTAGTTTTCTTCTCCAACCTTTGAAGCTTCACTAGAATATGGAAGAATTGCGGTTTTTTTTGGTCATTTTCTAATTTTGGTAGAAACTCTTAACATTTGTAGCTTCAGTAGTCGCTGAAACATTTCCAATGACAAATAGGAAAATGGAGGAAAGGGCATCTTTTGCGTGCGACATTCAAGAGGCTCAAATGCATCTTCAGAGTTTTGGGAATTTTTTGAAAAGGTTTTCCAATTGCAGTGTAAGTTTCCGTTGATCTAGGAATATCATGGAAGTGGTACATCTTTCTTTACCTGACCTGACTAGGAAGTTAGAGTATGGTGAGACGTCTTTGTAGAATTGATACTGGATTTCCAATATGGTTGTCTTAAAGTCCAGGATGCTCTGAATTCTTAGAAAGAAAGGCAAATGCTATGACTTCAGCTACTGTGGAAGTAGGACTCTCTTTCTGATGTCCTTTTCTTCCATCTAGATGGTAGTCACAATGAGAAGGTTTGTATGTAGAAGGACTGGTTTATTTCGCAGTAGATTGAAGGTGATTATTGTTGATGGAAAATTCTTCATGTGTTGCGTTTTTATATAAGAATACCTTTTCATGCAAATAATATGCTGATAAATCATCTGACTTTCTAAGAACACTAACGTCATATAGAAATCTAATGGATGTTTTCCTGTTTATTACTGCAGGCGAAAATCAAGGAGTCGATGTTGATAGAGAAGCTCAAGAAATATGAAGTTCCTAAGGTTCAAGGACCGATGCTAAAGCCAGAGGAACTTACAGGTGAAGAACGCTTTTACATGAAAAAGATGGCACAGAAAAGGTCCAATTATGTTCCAGTTGGAAGGAGAGGTGTGTTCGGCGGTGTTATACTTAATATGCATCTGCACTGGAAAAAACATGAAACTGTGAAGGTTGTCTGCAAGCCCTGTAAACCAGGTCAAGTTCAGGAATATGCAACAGAGATAGCTAGGTTAAGCGGTGGGACCCCTATTCAAATAATTGGAGATGACACTATTATTTTTTATCGAGGAAAGCACTATGCCCAGCCTGAAGTCATGTCACCAATTGATACACTTTCCAAGAAAAAGGTGTGAAATTTACTGTAGTTCACTATTAAAACAAAAACTTCTATAGAGTTTGTTTGCATAGGAGCTGTACTCTGTTGATCTAGAGAAGGAAAAGCCACAAATTGCTTGTTTTTTCTGATTGCAGGCACTTGAAAAGTCGAAGTATGAGCAGTCACTTGAGAGTGTCAGGCGCTTTATAGCAATAGCTGAGAAAGAACTAGAACTGTATTATAGACACATCGCTCTTTATGGTGATCCTAATTCACGTAATTCTGATCAAGTGTATGGTGATGGAGATACATGCAGTAGTAAGCTAAAAAACAGAAAACTATGTAATGGGAAACAAAGCGAGCTTTCGAATAGTCTCTCGAATAAAGCTATAGAAGCAGATTCTGGCGATGAAGAGCTATTGGAATTAGAGGCATTAGAGGATTCTAACGAGGACAGAGAAACTGATCTCTCAGATGCAATTGATCTCATAGACGACGAGATGAGTATCGATCTTTCTGATTCAGCACTAGGTTCTGATGATGAAGTCCTTGAATCTGATATGACCTCAGGTTACCATAACGATTTTCCTGAGGTACAATTGACAGAATCAAAGTGACATGCAAGTGGTTTCGTGTTCTTTTGGTGCTGTTATGTGCATTATTCTCAGGTAATCTTAAGAACCCTTAGTTAGCTTAACCTCCATTGGCCTTACCAAATATGAATCTATCATGAATAAGTTGATGAATGTAGTAGGATTTCTTTTTAGTACGGGCTGATTCTCTTTTAATATTCAATCATGATTTTAGCATGATTATATCGAAATTGCTCAACATTTTAGCTCGGATTTCTTGTTAGTGTGATATCAGCAGTTTGCAATATGCAATATGCAATTTTATATGGTTGTGCTGCTTTCTGAGAGTCTTGCACTTCTACTCATGATTATGACTTTGGGTTAACCTTATGGAAAGGTTAGTTGCACATTCAGATTTTTATTGAATAACATGTTCATATTTCAGAATAGTTTAACCACAAAGTATGGTTTCAACCAATTATCACTTATGTAAATACAATTCTTACTATGTGCTTCTTGTATGGTTGTTTTGAATTTGATATATTATTTTTAGACAAGGCAGCTTCACAATAAGACTTCGAATGCCGTTAGGGAAAAATACATGCACTTGCATGTTGGCCAGATCGTCATGTGTGAAAATATAAAGATATATAACTAATGGAGTCATAGGTATGTGAATACAAAACAGTGGTGTTTGTGTTAAAAAAAATGGTTCAATTATTTATATGGTGTTTTTTTATAAGATTATATAGTTATCATGTGGGAACTATCGAGTTTCTCTATTCAAATGTGAAGGTTTGATTTTAAGCAAAAAAGGCCTATATGGACCAGTGACAAATTCGTTAATATTAATATCACTAAGAGATGGTATGTGAATGGTTCATATCTATTTACAAGTCAAGTTGTGCAAGTATATTACATGCATGACAGTGTGATGGGTAAGAATTGGAGAGTGGTGCAAAGGGTTATACAACGTCATCTATATGATCCATCATTGCTTCGTTGAGACAAAGTACTGAAATAAGATGCTATCAATATTGAATGCGATGTGCATCAAGAAGCCAGTTGTGTGAGTATAATAGTTGAACTTACATGTGAAGAGATGTATCCTCAATTTAGGGGTGACATAAATTGAGAGGTAGTTGAACTTCGTAATGAAAAAGGAAGTTTTACGTATAGACGACATTAGTGATAATGATTAAGGTATATAAGTTTATTTCATTTCATTTTGCATAAAGATCAATCACAAAAAGTTATATGTTAAGCATAATGTACGTGTTCATATATATATAATGACTGAAATTATTTTAACATTTGTTATATATTTTTAGCATATGAAGATGGCTTCTATTTAACTCTTTCTTCGAGCTCCGATATCGTGCGTTCTTTACTATATGCTTTTTCGGATGATACTTCAGGGCTCTTGCATATCACTATTTGGCAGTGCTAGTAAGTTAATATTAGATTAATATTGAAATTTATCTAATGATTAATATTATTTGCACCATTATAAAGGATCCATCTATCAAGACACGCAACATAGATACGGAGTCATCCGTGTAGCTGCCTTAAAAAGTTATACTGAGAGAGAAAAAAGTGTAGTTGTACAACCTAATATTGATGGCATGCTCGTTGCTGTGAATTTGGATTGGCTTACAAGAGAGTTGGGATATTGGTTCGTTGTCATGCTCCGATAGACGTCGAAGGATGCATATGGTTAGATAAGAATAGACCGAAAGTCATTAAGACAATACAAGCATGCTTAATAGTATTTTATTAATATATCATAAAAAATATTTATATATAAGTTTTTACTAGTTAAATTTGTATTTTAGTTCTATAAAGAAAAAATTCGAAATAGACTTTGCAAATCTAGTTTGATGACCTTACTTACAGGTAGGGAAGACTTATACAAGAGATGAAAACATATGCAGACATTACAAGAAATTGGGCGTGCTAGGGCTAATCCACTAAGAGATTTTAAAGAGAATGATAGACTTTTTGATTTAGTTAGTTTATGTGATCTATTTTGATAGTCTTAAATTTATGTTGAGTGTAATTATTATGATCTGTATAGAATTAGATTTTTGGTGCATTTAGGATTGCTTTTAAAAAAAAATCACTTTCTAATTTTTCAACTTTACGTTTTTCAACAAATTTTTTACAATATCTAATAAAATTTATTTAAAAATTATAGAAAAAAATTTTACATCATAAAATTTTATTATTATTTATTATTAGTATTTTTTAAAATAAAAAAATAGAGTTTGTTTTTCGAAATATGATAAAAATATCATCTATTTAGAAAAGTATTTTTTATAAATACTTCAAAACGTCCCTTTATAATTTATTAACTTATTATATTATTTTATTAGGAGGTGATAGAAGATTGAAAGAGTCTCAAAGTAAGGCAATTCGATCCCTATCACACAGGCAGTGAAAGCATTACAAGCATTTCTAGCTAAACGGTAAGTATATCTTAATTTAGATATGTATGCCTAAATACTTGTTCGCATTCATGTTATACAATCTACATTGAGTGAAGGACTATTAGGAACATATAAAATTGAATATACTAACAAGACAGGTGAATGGGGTTCAGATGAACACGATATAACTATGCAAGTAAAATAGTTCAATGTCTTAACAATTATATGTTCTCTACAAAGTATTGTCATAATGATTTTATAAATTGCAGGAAAGGATGTTCTAATTGCTCGAAGAATTATCACAAATCGAGTATTTGATGGCGCAAGAGAAAGTAATGCAAAATATTCTAAGAAGAATGTCTAGCTATTGCAGTAGTGAAGACTTGGACCTAAACGACCACTTAAAGATAGCAGCTCATCCAAGGTTGGCGTGCTTCAGCAACAACCGTAGAGAGAAAAGTAAGAAAGAGGGGGGCTAACTAATAGAGCTAGCGCCCTTCAGAAACAATTAGAGGGCGTTTGGAAGTGCTGGAGTTTTTTTAAAATAGAGAGTATTTTTGTTCTGTTTGAGAAACGAGTTCTATTTTTTTTATAAAAAAAAAAATACAATAAAAGATCTCATTATGTAGAATTTTTTATATTTTCTAAATTTTTAAATAAAATTTTTAAATATTTATAAAATATGTATTGGAAAACGTAAAATAAAAAATTATTTTTGTGGTAAGCTAAGTCAAACGCACCTAAAACTGTAGTAGAACAGAACAATGATCTTATGAAAATAGTGTGGTCTATTCAAGGTAGACAACTACGCTATGGTTTTGCAAGTAAAAAGTTAGCTTCTTAATAATTTTTTTTAATTTTATTGGATATTGAAGTTTTTTAATTCTATTATACTACATAATTATGAAATTATATCAACTTGAGGGGGCCATGATGCGTTAGAAGATTTGGGTTTATGTTTATTTATTAGGACGACTGAATCAGAAGTAATGTGTTATGAAGATTTTGTATATAAATGACTTAATTTTATGACAATTTTAAATGGTCAAATTTTAGAAAAAGTGTCGACATGCTGCTAAACAAACACGTATACAATCATCTCGACCAGAGTGATTTGTAGAAAGAAATAATAATGTGTTTGGAGGTAGCACGACTGAAATAGAAGCATTTTTGTATTTTTAAAACTTTTATATAGAAGTCTTAGCTCCAAAATAACTGAAAGGTCAAATTTTGGAAAGAGTGTCCAAAATGCCGGCATATCGACCATCTCGGAAAAGTGACTTGTAAGAAGAAACGATACTGCATATGGAGGTAAGATGAGCGATCTAGAAGCATTTATATATTTAAAAAATTTTATATGACTAACTTAAATTTCTAGCAATCTAAGAGGTCAAATTTTAAAAGCATCGAAATGCTTCGAAACTTAAGCGTATACAATCATCTCGGTGAGAGTGAATTGTATGAAGAAATGGCATTGCACTTGAAGATAGAACAAGTGAACTATAATCACTTATGCAATTTTAAGATTATTACATGAAAGACTTAATTTCATAACATTCTAACGGGTCAAAATTTAGAAAAAAAACATAAATGTCACGAAACCTACGCTTACACAGCCCTATCGACGAGAGTGATTTCAGAAAAAAAATGGCATGATATTTGGAGGTAGGATGAGTGAACCAAAAGCATATATCCATTCTTAACATTTTTATATGAAAGAGCTAGCTTCACAGCAATCTAAGAGTTTAAAATCTAAAAAAAATATCAAAATGCTGCGAAAACCTACTTGTAACGGAATAGACTCGGCGAAAGTGACTTGTAAAAAACAAGCTGTTTTTAGATGTAGGTCGAGTAAACTAGAAGCATTTTATGTATTTTTAAAAGATTTTTATATAAAAGACTTAGATTCATAATAACTTAATGTGTCAAATTTTAGAAAAAGTGTCGAAATGTGCGAAACCTACATGTACACGACAGTTTCAATGAGCGTGACTTATAGGAAGAAGCGGTATTGCGTTTGAAAATAGTACAAGTGAACTACAAGTATTTATGTATTATTAAGATTTTTATATAAAGGACATACCATCATAACAACTTAAGGAGTTAAAATTTAGAAAAAATATTGAAATGCTACGAAACTTTCGTGTACACGACCATTTCGGATATAGTGACTTGTAGGAAGAAGGGATAATGAATTTAGAGATAGAAAGAGTGAACTATATGAGGTTATATTCTTTAACTTATATATATATATATATATATATATGATTATAAATTTTCTATACGTTGTGATTTTTAGCAATATGTTTTTACTTTATTTTAGATATATGATCGGGGTTGGCGCTTGTATAAAATGGATTTTGATGACTATATTTGTTATGAAGTCGGTATTGATACATTGCTGAGAATTGTATTGTTAAAACAATTATATACTTTGTATTTAAAAATTATTGATATTATTTAACTAATGTATATTTACAATTTCTTTAATTTAATGAATATTTATGATTATTTGGTTACGTATTCTATTTATGGTATGCTTTGTATGCGTAATCTTTATTGTGTAAATTATACTTTTTAATAATAAAAATTTTTTTAAAAAATTATTAAATATTAGCGACTAAGAGTGATTGCCACTGCTTCTGTAGCGCAAGCACTAGTGTCAAGCACTAGATCTCACTATAGCTAATAGCGATCAGTAATGTGCCGATCTTGATTTCATCAGCAACAACATTGACCCGATAGCTGTTACTTTACCGATTTGACGATATTGTGTAATCTATTAACGGACCAATGTTAATTTCTAGTCGTTATTTATATCATCGACCAGCTTTTGGCGATTGGTTGCGACTGACTTTTTGATCGCTAATGTTATCGTGGTCCTTATTAGTATTTTTATTTTAGTGTATTTTTGAAGAATAATCGAATGAAGCTCACCATTCGCAATCATTACACAATATATATACAAGTTATAAATGTTGTGCCCTAACTCTACCATGGTCTGCACTATTGTAAGAACTAGAATAGTTAGAAGTTAGTGTCCAAATTAGAGCTTTGAAGCAGTAAGTCTTCATTGAACCATCAAACTCTTGTTCAGTAGTCTTGTTTTATAAACTTGTACCACCTCTATTTAAGGAACTCATAGAATATAATTTTGATCACATTCTATAGAGCGACCTACAAAGAAAATGATGAACATTATGAGTTACTCAAGAAAGACTGCTCGTTATACTTTCTGCTGGTGGCAACCGCCATTGTCACGTTGCTGGCGACGGTCACAGAAGATATAGTAGAGTGATTAAAACGAACAATTTCAAAGTATAGGAAAAAATAACAAGAAACAAAAGTATAGGGATCGATTTATCTTTTTGAATTACAATTTTAAAGTTCCCTATGAATTGGCAATTTCACTTGTCGTCTGAGTTTGGTTCTTTCAGCATGCACTGCTTTGAAAATTTTCACAAGTGTTCATTACAAGTCTTATTAATAGAATTAAATTTCAAGATGATGCTTCACTTATTTGAGTACATTATTCTGTTTGCTTTTATTTTTAAAATCATTGTTGTTGTTTCCTTCTTTGCACAATAGAAAAGATCCCATTCCCCTCATATACTAGAGAATTCAAAGAGATATGTTGCGAATTTGAGAGTTATACGCAGAGGCTTATATGTTGAATGTAGCTCATATATTAAAATGGTTTAATAAATTAAATTTGCTAAATCTTATTAGTTAATTTAAAAAGCATAGATTATATATTAATATAGATAATGGGTGATAAATGTGTGAATGTTACGAGTCAAACGTTATCCATAATTATTAGTGACTTAATGAGTCACATATTTTATCTATTTTGATGATTAATGGATAATGAATGTAATTCTTATAAAAGATGGATCTTACTCTCTTTTCTCTAATTAGATCTGAAGAAAATTTTCATCATCTAAAGTTTTCTTCTTTACAATTAAGATGAGATTAAGAGGAAGAAATCAAGTTTTTTTAAAAGATAAACAATTGCTTAAAAATGTTATGGATCAATGTATGTTTACACTTCCGTTCAAATTTATTGTAAAAATTATTGAGTTTTTAGATTTTGAAATTATGATCTACGTATGTTGGATGTTACATAGATTTAAAAAAATTACTAATAATTGGTATCAGACCGACATTTTTAGAAACCAGTAGTTTTTTATTAAATTTGATTCTTCTCTCTTGATTATAAAAATTCTAAATTATTTATGTAGGAATTTTATATTTTTTGCTATCTGATATATATTATGTTGGAAATAGTGAGTGTGTTCGATTATCGATAGACGCAGCGGAAATATAAAACACACTTAAGGATTTTGCGTAAGTAATACGAGAATTGAGACAAGAGCAAGACAATCACAAAAACAAGAGATTTACGTGGAAAAAAAGGAGAAAAATTCTACGGAAAGACAAACTAGCCTTGAAGGAAATCACTAAATCAAAACAATTACAAATTCTTGTTTACACTTTAAGTGGGAACTCTCACTAGAATGATTTGTTTATATCTCTCATATTTGATGTGAGAATGATTTTTTCTCATTTTCTAGTTTGTTCTATCTTCCAAGCAAATGCCTCTCATTCATATATATATAATGCCTCAAGGAGACTCTTGAACTTCCAAACGGTTGTCCTTTCATTTTCCCACTAATTATTCAAGTCATTTGGCTTTTCATCTTCCAAGAGATGTTTCAAAATCCTTGACTATTGGCTTTCCAACTTCTTGAGTGATGGTTCGTCTTCCTTAATTTTTGGCATTCCATTATGAATGCGCATTTAACTTGTTGCATTCTAATAAACCACTAATTTACATAATGACTTTACAATTTCTAACAAATCTCACACTTAAAGACATTTCGTAAATTGCAATCAAAGAATAACAAGAAACCGATACGTAAGCGTCAAAATTCGATGATACTGAAAATATGTATGATTGAGAAGAGCAGAGCTAGCACGCATACTAGCTGACTTTCTTTACCTCATACCGTTGCCTATCTTCTTTCTATTCTATTGCTATTTTGAAGTGATTTCTTTTTGGCTTTCTTGTGACAACGGTCACATCCAATACTGTTCCCCATTGTGGTTTCATACAGAGATCTAGAGAATAAAAAATATATCAAGGGTTACTGCCTCAGATATAAAGCATCCGCAGAGTTTTTTTGGGTAGAAATCTTGAGCATATCAATGCTCCCACTGAAAACAACCTCTTATCCAAATCACCTGCATAGTCTATATTAATAAACTCTTTAATAATAAACCCAGATGTTGTGTAACACAATGCAGCATTCAAGGTTTCTTTCACATACCGAAGGATTCTTTTCACCGCATTCCAATGCTCAATGCCAGAACATGCCATTAATCTACTTACCACTCCCACTGCATGTCCAATGTCAGGCGAGTGTAAATCATGGCATACATTAGGCTTCCTATTCCTGATGCATATGGTACCTGCGACATATCTATTCTCTCTTACTCCTGGTTAGAGGATAACAAAGAGAATAGTTTAAGACTAATACAGAGTAGGGTAAACATCGGCTTACCACCACACATGTTGAACCGTTCCAACACTTTTCTCAGATAACTACTTTGAGACAGCCGAATCTCTCTATTGCCTCTATCTCGCCATATCTGCATCCATAGGGTTCTGTTTGCGGGTCCCAAGTTCTTGGATCGAATTCATTAGCCATTTGAGCCTTTAATTACTAGATGTGACCCATGCTTGGACCTGTCACAAGCATATCATTCACATACAGTAGCAAGATGATAAACTCATCTCTTTCAAATCTCTTGATGTACACATAAGAGTCTGAGACCACCTTGCTGTATCCAAAGCTTCCGATACAAGAATCAAATCTCTTATACCAACATCACAGTGCTTGCTTAAGCTCAAAAAAAGACTTGGCCAACTGACAAACCAGATCCTCCCTGCCTTTCACGGTAAAGTCTTCTGGCTAGACCATATATTTCTCCTCTTCAAGCTCCTCATGCAAAAATATTATTTTGACATTAAGCTGTTCAAGATGGAGAACCGATGATGCACACAGCACTAAAATCACACGAATAGTTATCAAACGTACCACTGCAGAGAAGATCTCATCAAAGTCGATCCCTTCCATCTGGGCGTAGCCATTCACCACCAGCCGAGCACAATACTATTCTATTTGATCATTTCTGCCTCGCTTGATTTTGTAGAACTATTTATTTCCAATAGCCTTACGGATTTGGGATAGAGGGACCAGCACCCATATCCTATTTTTATGAAGCGCTTCAAATTCTTCCTCAATAGCTTCCATCCACAGAAATGCATCTGGACTCTCTAACGCTTCCTTGAAAGAAGATGACTCTCATTTTTCTGTGAATAAACAATATGCAGATTGAGATAGCTACATAAAATAGTCCTCATATCTATCAGGTATTTTTCTCTTGCGAGTTAAACGCCTAAGGGACGTAGGTCTAGGAACTCCATCCTCTTCCATGTGCTCATCAGCTGGTTCAGGCTCCAGATTAGGAATGTCTTTTCCATCATTTTCTTCCAGTACCGATATGGTCACCGCTGGGAGTGATGCCTCCTTCTTCTTTACATCATCGCCTTCAGTCACTCTTTGCAATTGGTCCTCCACAAAGATGACATTCCTGCTGAAGATAACCGTATGGACAGTGGGATCCCATAGGTAATACCCTAAACATCTTCAGCATATCATACGCATCTTCCGAACTTAATCCTGCTGCTGAATCAAGTTCCGTTTGAGTTTTAAAGAATTTGAATACCTCAAAGACATCCGACTTTCTTCGGATTAGGAACATACAAGTTGTAGTCCGAGTGAAACAAATTGAGTTTGTTTTTAAACTAAAAATGATCTCCAAATCTTTCACAGTGCTGCTCACCGGTGACACACTACTCACAGAACGGCAATTTTGCCTCGGACAGTCCCGTCAGGAACTTCCGATCACTGAGGATCTTCAAATATGTTCCGAGATGTGCCCAAATTTTAGGTGCCACACTCGCGTGATATCCCCAATATTGTCTGATGCAATACAAGCATCTACTGCACCCGTATTACCCCACGCACTTTATATAGATTTGAATCAATCATTTTAACCTTCAGTTTTTCTAACCCGTCCTTGATGACCTCAATGATCCCGACTTCACCGTGAATCTTGCAGCCTAGGTCATCCAGTTATCCTACAGACAATAAATTTTTCGTAAAACGAAAAATGGAACGTACCTTACTGATGATGCATCTCCTTCCATCATTTGCCATAAGCTTAATGGAACTGACTCCAGCAACTTCAAGACTTGTCACATGCAGCAACTATTGTCTCTCCCACTAGAGTCTCACCATTATCAGTACGCCACACAAGTAAGGGACACTCGAGAGATCCGCACATCCAACCTTACTTGTCATAGTCATGCATTTCTTTTCAATCTCCTACTTGCTTGTCATTGCAACAAACCAATGGCTCTAATACCACTTGTTGTAAATAGAGAGTGTGTTCGGTTGTCGATAGACGCAGCGGAAATATAAAACACACTTAAGGATCTCGCGTAGCAATATGAGAATTGAGACAAGAGCAAGATAATCACAAAGACAAGAGATTTACGTGGGGAAAAAGGAGAAAAACCCCACGAAAGACAAACTAGCCTTCAGGAAAATTATTAAACCAAAGCAATTACAAACTCTTCTTTACACTTTAAGTGGGAACTCTCACTAGAATGTTTTGTTTATATCTCTCACACTTGATGTGAGAATGATTCTTTCTCATTTTCTATTTTTGTTCTATCTTCTAAACAAATGCATCTCATTCATATATATAATGACTCAAGGAGACTCTTGAACTTCCAAACGGTTGTCCTTTCATCTTTCCACTAATTGTTCAAGTCCTTTGACTTTCCATCTTCCAATAGATGTTTCAAAGTCCTTAACCATTGGCTTTCCAACTTCTTGGATGATGGTTCGTCTTCCTTGATCTTTGGCATTCCAATATGAATGCGCATTTAACTTATTGGTTTCTAATAAACCACTAATTTACATAATGGCTTTACAATTTCTAACATATTATACATTAGATTCGTTAAATATTTAATTGAATCAATTGAATTTTGTTGAGGTTAGTTTTCGACTAAATTTTTTATTTTGAATGTTAAGTGCTTTTAATATCTCTAGTAGAGAAATTGTGCTTATGTTATTATGGTTTAAAGTAATTACTTATTTACAATTTAAATTTACATTATGATGATTTGTTAGTTCTCAAAGTTGCCAAATTTTAATTGTTGTAAATTTTAAATTATAAAATTTGTATTTCAATTTGAATTCACGTGACGATATATTGGTAGTTACCAAAGTGGCCAAACTTCACATTCTTGTGAATTTCAAATTATATAATTTATATATTCAATTGTCCATAAATATATGATGCCTATAATGGAAATGATATTATGTTAACTATTTTGTTATTGACAATTGAAATCGTAATTATATGGCATTTAGAATCGCCTAAAAATTGATTCGTACTGCGTATAATTTATAAACATGACATGATAATTTATATATTCTATTAAATTTATTTTGTATATCCGAAGATAGCAAATATGTTTAATTTGAATATATTTAATTATCAAATTAAGTTCCAATTTTAGTATCATTATGCTTTACGCTTGTATATCGTTGTTTCACCTAAGAAAGAATTGCGATATATATTTATATCAATTGTTTGAATCTGATTATGTATTTATGTTGATATGCAAAGCAATAATGTACGAGCATTTATTACTTTTGCAGTATCTGTTACTATTTCTTTGCAATCGTACGCCATATCTGGGTCACTATCTAATGACTTAAATTTTCTAATTTGTGTGAACAAGTTCAGTTTCACTTAGGTGTACTTAATTTTAATTAGCACTATTAACAGAGACACCCGCCGTTCTTAGATAACAACATCGATGAAGAGAGATCGTTTGATAATGATTTGTAAAGTTAAAACAGATTAAGTTTAATGTTTATGCGAATAATTATTATAAAGAATATCTAGTCAACTTTTTCTAACACTAAAAATGCTAAGGAATTGAAGACAATGTAAGTCAAGAGCCACGTAAAATGAAAATTCAAGAAGTTAGCGTACAAATTCTTTTATCCTCAACCTTTTATAAAATTGTTATTCCTACAGCTCTGAATAGTTAAAAAGCTTCTAAGAACAACAAATAATGATGCTCGTAGATGAACCTATAATCAATGAGTCATAAAAAATAGCATTAAGAAAGTTTCAAAGACAAAGAAAATCTACTATTTTGAATGATTATGTGGTTTATTTACGAAAGTCATATTTTGTGCTACTGTTTTAGTTATTAACTAACTACTAGTTTCATTATCTTAGTTCTATTTACTAGCCAGTCTAACCAAGCCTTCTAAAAGGACTATAAAAAGAACACAGGTCATTAGAAAGCAAACACCAGGCAGACACCCAAATTACATGAGTGTAACACCTAAACTCACATTAACTGAAGATTAGTTTCAAATTGTTCAAAATTCTGGTTTAAATTAAAAAGTTCCATATATGTCAAATAAAATGCATGACAAAAAAGTGTGCATAGTGAATATGAATTTAGCAAGCTATAAACTAAGCCTTAAACTTAAAACAAAATAATAAGCATAGATGTTTTGCAGAATGAAGATGGATTGTCCTATAAAATATCAATTTTTTTCTGTATGAGTTGACTATATAGAGCGACCACAAATGCAATGGCATTGCTATGCTGAATCAAACTTCATATAAACTAAAATTATAGAACTAAAATCTCAAAGACACATCTTGAAAGAAACTTATGAACACAAAAAATACTTCTTATCAGAAAATCCAAACACTTATTACAAAGAATTGAATCAAAAATTTCACAAAATTGAATTCAAAGATATTAAGTCGAAATCGAAGAAAAAACATTTGGGCGCGGCGAAAATGAAAGAGAAACGAAGTTATAGAACTTACCTCGATCAACAGCTGCGAGTAGCACGGCGAGATCAGGGAGAGCGCGGGAAGTGAGGGAGATGATCGAATACGATGTGAGCTGCATCAAGTGATGAAAATCTATTTCGTGTATAAATATCATCAAACAATATGGGCAATATAAGAACTTCAATTCATCTACAGTTACAGAAATTCTCTTTATTTGGTTATACCCCATATTATGGTATAACGAATTACTATCCAGTAAAGATTAATAGTGAGAAGTCTTACTCCCCATTAATCTTTTGAATTCATTGCAAAATAAGAGCAATTGGAAGTAATTAGTTCACTTACTCCTAAGTGCTCTCCATTACTCCCAAGTCAAACATAGTATAAATATTAGTGGGAGCAAATTTATATTTCTAATTTTGTATGTTAATGATATCTTGCTTGCAACAAATGATCTTGGTTAATTGAATGAGAATAAAAAATTTCTCTCTAACAACTTTGCAATAAAAGATATGAGAGATACAACTTATGTGATCGGGATTGAAATTTATCAAGATCGATCACAAGTATTGTTAAGGTTATCTCAGAAAATATATATCAATAAATTTTTAAAAAGATTTGGAATGAAAAATTGCTTAGTAAGTGTTGTTCCAATTAAAAAATGTGACAAATTCAGTTTTATATAATGTCAAAAAAATGAATTGGAATATAAAACAAATGAATAAAATTTTTTATGCATTTCTTGTTGGGAGCTTGATGTACGCTGAAACTTGTATTAGTCCCGATTTCAGTTTTGCCGTAGGAATGCTAGGCCGATATCAAAGTAATTCAGAATATGATTACTGAAAAGCTGTTAAGAAATTATTAAAATAAGGAACGATATATCATATGCTCACTTAAAGAAAATTAGACAACTTGAAGGTTGTCAAAATTTCATATCTAGACTAGATGTGTTGGTAGTATAAAATTCACATTCAGATATGTGTTCCTTTTGGCTGTAGGAGCAATATATTGAAAAAATACGAAGCAGTCTGTTATTACTACTTCCACTATGCAAGCCGAGTTTGTGGCATATTTTGATGCCACAATTCAATCTATTACTACAGAACTTTATTTTTGTATTCGATGTTGTCGATAGTGTTGCCAAGCCGCTGAAAATGATAATTTTACAGCAATCTTCTTATCTAAAAGACAAGTATTTCAAGGGTGCCAAATAAATGGAATTGAACCGTTAAAGAAAAAGTTCAGAAACAAAAAGTGTCAATTAGACATATTAGCATGAATTTTATGATTGCGGATCCATTAACGAAAGGATGCCCCCAAAAATATTTAATGAGCATATCGAAAGAATGGATAGTATGGAAAAATTTTGATATTTTTCTATATTTGACACTCAAGCTTATTTGTATATTTTTATATATCATATTTCTTATATTGATATATACATGATTGATTATATGAACATAATACTATATGTCTTTTACAAAGACATTATGTGGACCGTTATTATATATCCTATTTATCAATCATGTTAAGTTTAAGATTAATTTTATAGTACATGGAAGAAACTTCGGGTTAATAATATAGAATCGCCATGACTCATATTAATTCTTACTTAATGATGATATTATAATATAATCAATAAACGAAAGGAGTTAGATTTTATACTTAATTTAATGAAGTTAAATTTAACACATGAGCCATTGGTTAATTTAAGAGGCACATATATTATACATTATTGTAGAGAGTGAATGATGAGTGTGTGAAAATTAAGAGCCTCACATTATCCATGATTGTTAGTGGGTTAAAAAGTTACATATTCCATCAATTATGATGATTAATGAATAATAAATGTAATACTTATATAAGGTGGATCGTGGTCCTTTCTTTTCGAGATCTAAAAAAATCTTTTATTATCTAAAACTTTCTTCTATAGAATTACTAAGAGATTAAGAAGTAGAAATCAAGTCTTCCAAACAACAAATAATTGTTTTAAGAAAAACGCTATAGATCAAGGTATGTTTATTCTCTCGTTTAAATTTATTGTGAAAATCATTGAGTTTTTATATCTTGAAATTGTAATCTATGTATGTTGGATATTACATGGACTTCTAAGAAATTACTAACATTATAATGTTATTACAAAAAAAAAGTACTTTGTGACACTTCGACGAACAATTGAAAGTAAAGGAACAAGATAAGAGAAAAAAAGACGAACAAGAGACCGAACGGATGAACAAGCAGGGGAAGATTGAAATAAAGAAGCTTTATTCTTCATGCCTTCTTCTGAAGTAGATCCTAATACTTATACTCGTAGCCACTAGCTAGAGTTTATTACAACATGAAATACTTTCCTTCCTACATGACTTAGTTCTCATGATCACTAAGCATTCTTCTAAACATTAAACTCTTAACTACATGCATATTCTAAATGCAGGACTCCTACTAGATGCTAAACTCCTCGTAATCACACTATCTAGTACTCAATCAGCTACTACTACACTACACCTATCTTCTAAGCTTCTTTTGTAAACACATGTCTTATGTGCACCAATTAACTGCAATTTCAACCCACACAAATTGACATCTTTATTTTTGGCTGTCTGCGAGGCTGTGATGCTCTTTCTTTGGGCTTCTCAATTCTCTCTTTTTCTCTAAAACTCTGCATATCGGTAGTATTCATGACATTCCCCTCTTTTGAAAATCCTGCATCGTCCTCGAGGCTAGTAGAGGGATGTTGGCATAGACGGTGATTTATAACACACTCACCAGGTTGGTCGAGTGTCTCCGTACCGTTGTTCCTCACTATTGTCGATGTTGGCTCTGAATTGAACTCATCCGCTGGGCATGATGGCAGCTAATCAAGCACCTATGGAGGGAAGAATCGTCCATCCTTAAGCTTAGAAACGTGGAAACAGGGTGGATACGAGCGTCAACTGGAAATTTAAACTTGTAAGCTACTGGTCCGATCTTCTATAGAATCTCGAATGGCTCATAAAAACGGTGGCGTAGCTTGTTGTCACGTCTTTTCGCTGGTGACGTCTGCCGATAGGGTTGCAGATTTAAAAGCACACGATCGCCGACTTAAAATTGTTTGTCTTGACGATGGCAATCAGCGAATTGCTTCATTCGGTTCTATGCCCGAAGTAATTGATGCCGCAACTCCCGTAGGATGGCATCCCTTGCTTTCAGCTTTGTTCTAACCACATCTAAAGGTTCCAGCCCTCCCGAAAATTTTACGAGAGGAGGCAGTAGTTGTCCGTAGACAGCTTCGTAAGGGAAGACATTGGTAGATGAGTGAATACATGTGTTTTACGAGTATTCGGCCCAATAGGGCCAACGCATCCATTGGCGTGGTGATCTCCAACAAAGCAGTATAGATGTCTCTAATCCCCTATTAACAATCTCTGTTTGGCCGTCGGACTGAGGGTGGTACGCGGAGCTCATATGTAGCGACGTTCTTTGGAGGCGGTGGAGTTCTCGCCAAAACGAGTTAAGAAATATTGGATCGCAATCAGACACAATGATGGAGGGAATTCCATGCAATGGGATGACCTCCTTAGCAAAAACGTTTGCCACAGTAATTGTTGTGTAGGGGTGTCGGAGTGGAATGAAGTGACTATATTTAGATAACCGATCAGCTACAACCATTATAACATCTTTCTCTTCAGATATCGGAAGCCTGTCAATAAAATCCATAGAAACATCTGTCAATGCGATACGGGATGGGCAATGGTTGAAGCAAACCTGCAGGGCAAAGACTTTCGGCTTTAGCTCAGGCACAAGTGACACACGCCGATATGTGTCGTTAAACATCCTTGACAAGTTCAGGCCAATAAAACTGTTGAGAGAGTCTTTTGTATGTTCGAAATTACCCACCATGACCGCCATATGCTGTGTTGTGAGCCTCGAAGAGGAGCTACGATCGTAAAGCCGGCTTATTAGGAACTCAAAACGCAACCATTATAAAGAAGAAATCCTTTAGTTGTTGTTATCTCTGGCCGATATCCCTCTTGCGTTGTTTGGAGAAGCTTTTTTACTATTGGTTCCTCCTACTGGCCATGGAGTAAGTCATTCCAAAATGAGAGATTTAGAATAGTGATGGCAGCAACGGTTGCCTCCGAACAGCATAACAATGCATCAGCTACCGCATTGTTCTTCCCGGCACGATACTCTATTTGTAATCATATCCCATGAGCTTCATAAGCCACTTTTGTTGATCATCGGAGACTACTCACTGCTCTAGCAAATACTTTAGACTTTGATTATCGGTAAGGATTTTGAAACGGTGGACCAAAAGATAAGGTCGCCATCGCTGCACTGCCAACACTAACGCCATTAGTTTTTTTTTCATACGTAGATTTTGCCATGACCAGTTGAAAGAGCCTTGCTGAAGAGGCTATTGGCCATTTATTCTGGAACAGAACCGCTCCTACCCTTCTCCTCGACGCATTAGTCTCCACAGTGAAGGCTTCGTTGAAATTGGGCGTAGCTAGTACTGGCGTTGTTGACATACTCACTTTAAGCGTTGGAATGTTATGTCAACTTGTGCTGTCCAAGAAAATGAATCCTTCTTCAAGAGAGCTGTTAGCGGGTCAGCGACAAGTCCATAATTTTGGACGAACCTCCGGTAGTAGCTTGTTAGGCCTAAAAACCATCTCAAGGCCGTCACAGTCTTAGGTGTAGGCCACTCTAGCATTGCTTGTACCTTTGATGGATCAATTCCGTGCTCGGAAATTATATTCCCAAGGTATTCCAATTCACAGCACCTAAACCTACACTTCAAGGGTTGGCATAAAGTTTATGTTCCTGCAAAATAGAGAATACGATGGCTAGGTGGCGAAGATGCTCCTTCCAATTGGTGCTATACACTAATATGTAGTTAGAAAAAAAAACCAAAACAAACTTGCGTAGCTATGGACAGAACACCTCATTCATTAGAGATTGAAAAGTTGTTGGAGCATTCATCAATCCAAAGAGCATCACAAGAAACTGATAGTGGCTATCGTGTGTGTGAAAAGCAGTTATATATATGTCTTCTTTCTTAATGCGGATTTGATGATAGCTCGACTTGAGATCAAGCTTTGAGAAGAAACATGCACCATAGAGCTCATCTAATAACTCATCTATGACCGGAATTGGATACTTATCTTTGATAGTAATTTCATTGAGTGTTCGGTAATCGACGCAGAACTTCCAAGAACAGTCCTTTTTCTTTACAAGTAATACCGGCGATGAAAAGGCCGAATAGCTTCGTCTAATTATGCCTTGAGATAGCATGTCGGTGATGGCTTTTTCAACCTCTGCCTTTTGTACATGAGGGTATCTATAAGGCCGCACGTTTGCCGGTAGTGCATCGGATAGTAATGGAATTTCGTGGTCATGAGATCGCCACGGTGGAAGGCCTAAAATTGGTTTAAAAATAGGACCAAACCTGTTCAAAAGTTGTTGAAGCTCTAGTGGAAGCTCCTCTTACTGTTCAGTCAGAGGTGAAATAGCCATCAACCTTAGAGAACCCAGTAGGTGCCCCGGGTGATGGCTTGTCAATTGCGATACTCCCTCTTCTCTAATACATTGTAGAATGAACTCCCGGGCCTTCGTAGAAAATCTCATATCGGAACGACACCAATTATAAATGACATCTCCTAAACTTTCTAGCCATTGAATTCCAAGCATAAGATCCGTACGTCATAGGGGAAAAGGATATGCATCAACAACCACTTCAGCCCTTCTGTATTTCTAGCGGCACCTTCTTGTAAATTACTTCAATGGATTGAGGCTGTCCGTCGGCTAGCTCCATCTTAAGTGGTCGTACTGTTGTTGAGAACAGTCGTAAATGTTTAGCCAAACTATCCGATATGAAGGTGTGAGTGCTTTCCAAATCAATGAGAATGAAAACATATTGTCGTTTAATTTTGCCTATAACTCAAATGGTTTGAGGGCCGACAAGACCGTGCATGACACTCAGCGATGATGTTGCATCCTTAGACGAGTGCTTGTTCGTTCCCCCTTCATTGATTTCCTCTTCACCATCATCAGAATCATAACCAGTAAGGGGTATAACTTGGCAGTGCATTTGTGCCCCCTCTCATATCGGGCATCACAATAAAGCAAAGATCTTTGGCTCGCCTTGCGTTAATTTCTTCAGAGGAGAGTCGAGGTCGTTGAGTTCCAATGAGGTTTGAAGATGGTAGAGAGCTATTGCTTTGCCTTATAGATGATTCAGTGAATGCTGCAGTTGAAGTGGTTGGTGCTGAACAAAAGCGTGTAGAGCATGCTGAGTGAGTATCAGTAGATTGCTTGAGCTCAAATAGTCCGGCCAGCATATAGGCATCTTGCAAGGATGTTGGCTGCTTTGCCATTACCTCTACTGCAATATACCGGATGAGCCCTCCACATAATCTTCTAACTAGGTCATCCTCTGTGATATGCAGAATCCTAGCTCGCAAATCCTTAAAACTAGCTTGGTATTCGCTTACTGTGTCCACCTGTCTAAGCTGATGTAGTGTATAACTTGCGCTACCGAAAGTGTTTAGGCTAGATCGCCGAAGGACAACAGTAGACAAGTCATCCCATGAATGTTGCGTAGATCTTTTTCAAAATTATGGTACCAACGATTGGCGTCCTTCGAAATACATTGCGGCTATGGCTACGCGATCCCAATCTACTGTCCTGTAGTACCTAAAATAGCTTTCTGCTGAGTATAGCCACTCACGTGGCTCCTTACCGTTGAATATTGGAAATTTATGCCGATCTCTAGGAACCGGCGTATACTGATCCGCAGGGGCCTACGTTGCAGTGGATGCACTTGTTGAATTTTGATGATCTTTGTTGGATGTATTCGGATAAGGGTTTGGTGTTTGGTAAAGTTGGTGAGTAGTGTTTTGGTATGCACTAGATGGAAGAGTATAGTTTCCTAGTAATGATTCATGGTGCTTGGCGTTCTCAGGTGTGAATCGGTTATTTGGTGGAGAAAGCAAGTGGTTAAGGGTTGTGTTTGGGAAATTTTGTATTGGGAGGACTGTTGATGTGGATGGTTGGTATTGGGTCTCTATAGGTTGATCAATAGTAGGATTGACAAGAGCCGTTGAGGTGGGAATCGATGCTTCTGTTCGGTGCCAGTTTTGTCGTGACGCACTCAGTTCTTTATGCAACTCCGCAAAATCCGTTGCCATACTGGCAAGCTGAGTGGAAAGATTGAACGCAAGATGTTCAAATCTGTGATAGCCTTGGATTTTCGTAGGTGGGTGTGGGTTGGATTTTAAGTGGAGGCGATGGTGTCTTGAGAAAGACTCCAGCTTGTGGTGATTGTGATGAGCATGGTGATTTAGGTGACATCGGCGGAACGGAAGTCGGATGTTCCATTGATCAATGTTCTGGTACTAAATGTGACATTTCGACGAACATTTGAAAGTAAGGGAACAAGACAAGAGAAAAAAAGACGAACAAGATACCGAACGGATGAACAAGCAGGGGAAGATTGAAATAAAGAAGCTTTATTCTTCATGCCTTCTTGTGAAGTACACCTTAATACTTATACTCATAGCCACTGGCTAGAGTTTATTACAAAATGAAATACTTTCCTTCCTACAATACTTAGTTCTCATGATCACTAAGCATTCTTCTAAACATCAAACTTTTAACTACATGCATATTCTAAGTGCAGGACTCCTACTAGATGCTAAATTCCTCTGTAATCGCACTATCTAGTACTCAATCAGCTACTACTACACTACACCTATCTTCTAAGCTTCTTTTGTAAATGCATGTCTTATGTGCACCAATTAACTACAATTACAACCCACACAAATTGACATTTTTATTTTTGGCTGCATGTGAGGCTGTGATGCTCTTTCTTTGGGCTCCTCAATTCCCTCTTTTTCTCTGAACCTCTGCATATCAGTAGTATTCATGACATACTTTGAGTTTCTTACCCATATTTTTGTCTACTTTTGTTTATGTGTACATGTTTAGAGCTTGGTTCTCAGCAACAGATGCTTACGTTTTACTAGATTTACGGGGTTACTCTTAAAAACATTTTTTGATATACGAATTTGCAAATGCAGTATATTGCGACACGTTGGAAATATTATATTTATAAATAAGTTGAATCATCAACCAGCTGCACCAGAAGTTAGTATAGCATCTGGGAGCAAGAAAGTTTTAATAATCCAAGAAAATGCATCAAGGTTACCCAATTTATATGTTTAATTGATGTTACAGTATACAGAATACATATACGTTATGATATAGTAAAAGTTGATGAAATTGCATCTAGGTCAGTTATGATTTCCGTCAGATTCTTTTAGCAGTTCGATTCTTTCGTCTGATCTTCTGATGTCAATAGCTTTTATAAGCACCATCTGCAGGTATATGTAGTCTTCATTTGCTGTATATATTATTTAGTGTCAGTATAGAGAAGATAGTTGTGAGTCTACTTGGAGTCTCTTCTTGTCTGATAGACCTTGTAAAGGCTCTGAAGTGGTCACTGGTGTTTGCTGACACTTCTCGGTGCCCATATATCTGCACCATTGCTTCTGGCTATTTGGAGAGTAGATACAATTGGCATCAGAGATAGACCTCTGCTTTTTAGGCTGTTGTACTGCTCTGCCTCCTGGGAGAAGAACACGAATTACTAACATATGAAGGATTTGGTTATGTTCTTACATGAGGAAAAACTCAATGAGAAGAGAGTTCACCTGTGCATTCCCACTGGTTGGGCCGCGATTATAAGGAGCACTCAGGACCTGGTAACATATCAAGGTGCAGTAAAACTAGATCAACGTTATAAAATTGAGAGAACTTTTACTTTCAAGGAATCCTGAAATAAGCTAGTACTCGGTGTTTCCAGCTCAAATTATTTGAAGATTTATAAGACTCAACAGTAGAACATTAACAGAAGATCTCAGCCAATGATACCTGGAGCTGATCATGCAGAAATCTGATGTAACCACTTGCCTCCTGAAGCACCGATGCAGTATCTGTCTGTAATTAATATGCACAATTGCTTAATCACTTCTAGATGAATTTGCTTTGATAAAGTGTTTAAGTTAAAAAATTGTAATAACTTGCCTTGCCGTAAGGACAGACTAGTTGTTGTAGTGCTGTAACTCTTTCAGTGAACCTGTCTTTCTTCTCCTATTCACAGGAATGTAGAAACATAATCAGTTTTCACCCATGACTTTATGCACAGGAGATAAAGCTTGAAAGCAGAATCTTACCTTTGGGGACTTTCCTGATGCCCTTTTGCTGCCGGATACACCAAAAGAAGCAACTGACCTGGTGCTGCAGCTGCTGCCATTAGCATCAGAACCTGATCCAGCATAGAGGTAATCCTCGAACCGTCCTCTTTTATGTCCTGCTACTTCTGCCATCATCATCTCTAGCATCTGCAAGCTTTTATCGTCTCTAATTTAGCCAACATATCTATTATGATCTTTCAATGAATTGAAAACCACAGAAGGTGAAACTTACATCTGTAAGAACTCTTTCAGTTTGTTAGCTAACCTGCTATAAACTTGTTTCAACCACCGACGATCTAACCTGATGATGACAAGTTTTTATTATTCAACAAACATTTAATGCATGGTTCTGTCTTCTTGTCTAGGTTTGCATAGTTTTTTTAAGGTTCAGTAATATAATGTTTGAGAAATTGAATGTGGATTTTGCTTCCAAGTTTAGTTGGAAGCTATTATCGTAACTATACTCAAGAACATGCTGTAACCACAATTCATTACTTCTGTACAAGTAGTTTGAAGACTTCAGTAAATCAAAATAATTAAATTATGTTGTTCTTGAGACCTACTGTTTTTATTTTTAACAACTAATTTCTAACTCTGACAGATGAGAAGTATGAAGTTGATCTTCAATCCGAAGATTGAAGAAAACGTCTTTCTTAAACTCGAATCTTTCCTAGAATTTCGGCTCAATTATGACGGAAAGAGTGAAAGAGACTTACCAGGTTAAAAACTTCAAGTGCAGTAGCAGCTTGAAGCTGTTGCTGTTAAGGATTGAAAGTAAGAGGAGCAGGAATGTTAGATAGACTCTAGTCTCTGAAGTGCAATGGTTTCTCTTGAATGCTCTCTTCATGATTTATAAGTTCTTTCTTTTAAGTGCGAGGAAGAAGTTAAGAGTCTCTTAAAACGCGTTATGGCGTAATTTCACTTATTAATTATCAATTGTAGAAATTAGAAAGAATAGAAGGAGACTAAATTTAGACAGCTAACATACAGCACACACTGATATGACTCTATAGACTTTGGATCCCCTTTCTCCTCTGTTTGCTTAATTTGCTGAGGCTACTCTTCTTGTCCTGTTTCTCAGAAAATTTCTCCACAATTTAGAGCTTGTTTATTCATCGTAAGTAATTCTTCCGTCAAAAAATTATGTATTTCATAAATTTAATCTCACAAATTTATTTGTTAATAATTTGCTTCCTACTTATCTATAAAAATTTATTTTTTTAGAAACTTCTCGTTAATATTTATGACAACCTCTTTTCTGATTTAGAACTCGAATTGCGGTAAACTCCGACCTGGAAACAAGTTTATACCTTTTAGTAATTCACTAGTTTCTCTTATGGCGTGACATCTCCTAGTTTTACAATAGTTCGGAGTGCCGTACATTTTTACGGAGCCTCAAGTATAAATAGGATCAGTGACTGTTTTAAATATTCATAATTTTATTTTTTTTATCAAATTTTGAGTTCCGAATAATTTATATATTTTAATTATATAAAAAGTTTAAAATTTCATTTTTATATGCAAAACATCAATTTTAATTTTTTTATTTATATATTTCTCAATACGTTAATATTTTTTAATTTTAACACATTTTTTAAAACTATTGAAACACAAACAATAAATTTTATTTTTATTTTATTTTTCAAAAAATTTTACTTCTTATTTTTTATTTTTACAAAATTCAGTTATGCACATTCAAAACACATCCTAAAAAATAGTTGAAAGTTTTTTTAAAAAAGTATGTCTGAAATAAAAAATATTTTAAAATATTTTATAAAATATTTACTTCAAAAAATAAAATTTAATAATAATAAAAAATTAAAAAATATAATATAACAAAATAATAAAAAAAAAGCTCAATTAATTAACGCCTAAAAATTTATAATAAAGGAGAAACGATCTGCCAAGAAAAAGAACACAATAGCACCAACAACCAAATTTTATTCCAACAAACCAATCAGTTAAGATTGTGTTCATTTGAACTAAAAGTGAATTATAAAAAGTATTTATTACAAATGAATTTTTTTGACATAATAGTATTGAAAATAAATTTTATTTTTTATAATTTATTAAAAACATAAATTAGAAATAATTTTTTATATATTTTAAAATTAAAAGTGAGGCTACAATTAATTTTTTTTTAAAAAATGATTTGAAAAGATGAAAATAACGGATCCTATACATCTTCTCGGGCTTTTGGAGTGTCTATCTTACATCTGTTTTTTTGTACGCTCCAAAAAATGTTTCCATCCTGAAGCAGCTGCTAGGAGCCTACTCTCTTTACACTACATTCATCAAGTTGATATTATTTTTTAGAAAAATTTTAGCAACCAAGAACTTGCGGCAAATTTTCAATATCTGCTTTTTTGCTGCTGCAGCTTGTACCGTTACTTTTAGAGTCTATTTGATATTACTTTTTTAGAAATTAATTTTTTAATTTTTTATTTCATATTTTTTATGTATTATATATATATTTAAATTATTTATTTAAAATTTAAAAATATAAAAATTTACATAATAATTTTTTTTTTAATTTTTATTTTTAGATTAAAAAAATTACACTTATTTTTTTAAAAAATTTTATTCCAAAAGTCAATTCTTGAAAGGAAAGCATGACAAGAAAAACAAGACGTTGATTGATTGGTTGACAAAGATTGTAAAGTTTCAATAGAGGGTCTAAACACGCGTTTATCAATCTAATTATTAAGTTTGCTGTTTTTCTCCTTCTTCTATTATCTGAGAGAAACAAAACAAAATTTCAAGGACCCACACGGTTCTTTCTTCACAATTTCTGCTTCGCTTAATCGCTCGTCAGGCCAGTCTGGCTATAAAAATTCGTGTTTCAAAAATCTATAATTAAATTTTATAAAAGTAAAAATTAAAAAATAAATTTTTTTAAAAAGTGATTCGAAAGTGAAATTCAATTTTTATATTTTAATAACTTTTAGAAATGAGTTAAAATTAAAAAATATAATTATATTGAAAGATGTGTATAAAAAAAAATTAAAATTAGAGTTCCGTATGTAAAAGTAGAATTCTAAATTTTTTATGCAATTAAAATATATAAACTGTTCGAAATTCAAATCTGATCAAAAAAAGTGAAATTACGAACGTTTGATGTTTTCAATAATAAGTTTTTAAAAAATTAGAGTATTTTTAAAAAAGTGCCAAAGTGTTTTTAAAAAAATGATATTTTCAATAATAAGTTTTTAGAATTAAATTTAATTATTATATTTAATCATATTAGAAAATAAATTTCAAAATAATTAGTATTTGATTATTTTTTAAAACGAAAAGTAGAAAATATTTTTTTTATTTTTAGAAAATAAATTTAAAAAATTAAATTTATCAAAAGTGAGTGAAAAATATAAATTTTATTTGGTTGAAGATTTCTTCAGCTGAAAATGACTTGCGACTGTAAACCATAGTTGTAAGAATCGGATCGGACATCGAACCGAAAAATTATTCGGATCACAGTTCTCGGATTGACCCGGATCAACCGATCAAACCGTCGGATTAATAATATTAAAGTATTTTTAACTAATAATAATAATAATTACAGTAAAAAATCTATTGCCAATGACACTACCAATAATAATAGCAACAACAATCATAACAAAAAATTAGAGTATTTTTATTTTGATATTACTATCAACAACAACAGCAATAACAATCACAGCAAAAATTGAAGTATTACCATCATGGCATTGTCACCACCAACAACAATAATAACAACTAAAATTTATAATGAAAAATATTTAAATAAATTAGGAGATTAGAAAAAGATAAAACTAAAATAGATAAATCATAAAAGAGATATAACTAACTTTTTTAGGTATACATATTTGAGTCTAAATATTTTACAATATAAAATTTAAAAATCACTAATAATTAATATTTATAAATAAATATAATTAATTATATTTTTATATTAATATATCCAAATACAAAATTCAAACTACATATTATTTTTCAATATAGGGTTGTTAATAATTATTTTTGCATTAAACATATCATCAATTTAATATTTTTTAATTAATTTCTTTAAAATTTTTTTAATCCGGTTTGACTCGGACAGGCGGGTCGACCGGATTGAAGTGGGTCAAATCGGATCGACTGTATAAACGGTTCATTTGCATATCCGGACGTTAATGGGTCGACGATTTTCGGATCGATCCGGACGGGTCGGTCCGGGTCTGACAACTATATTGTAAATCAATCACGAGAATTGAATCAACAGTGACTTTAAAAAAATCCTAGAAGATGAATTCCAAAAGTGATAGCATCATCCAGAAAGGGCGTATTTTAAATGCCTGTAATTTTACTTTTTTCCGTCAAATTTTGAAATCTGAATAGTTCATATATTTCAATTATACAAAGAACTCAGAATTTCATTTCCATATACGAAACTTTAATTCTAATTTTTTATTTATATATTTTTTAATACAATTATATACTTTAATTTTTTAAAAACTATTAAAATACAAATACTGAACTCTACTTCTCTTTTCACTTTATTTTTTAAAAAATTTTACTTTTCATTTTTTACTTTTATAAAACTTAATTACGAGTATTTGAAACACGTCCAAACATTCTAATAAATGTCTTGCCGTGTTTCATGCCACTAAACGATGGAACAAATGTAGATATCCAAAATTTGAAGTGTTACACTTATTTGTCGCTACAAAATTTCTAATCAACAACCGGAAGTTCCAGGTACATAAGATAATGCGCTCAGTTCTTTTGGTAGGTACAGAAGGTATCTAAATCTGCATTAAGAAACTGCAGGTACTGTTGACATAGATAGGCAAACCCTAGCTAGTGCATCAAAATTCCAAGCTCTTTACATGGCAGAAAAATATTTACCAGAACAAAATTCAAAACTATTATATCGTTCGTCTGGCATTACACTTTAAACAATAATTTTTTAATTTTTAATTCATATTTTTTAATATATATTTTTATAAACTTTTAAAATTTTTAAAACTTTAAAAAATATAAAGAAATTTATATAATAGTAAAATTGTTTTATTATTTAACTTTATTATTTTTTGATAAAAAATTAGAATTTATTTTTCGTTCCAAAAGGTGTGAATGACAGCAAGCGCAATTATATTTTGAAATAAAAAATTAAAATCATAGGAAGCTCCCTATGACTGTTAAAACTGCACTTATAATGTTACTGTCCTTGGAATGTAGAAAAATTTTGGCTCTACAATTAACATAAGCAGAGTTAACTTGGATACATTTAAGAGTATTTTTAAAATAAAGTTTTTTAAATAAAAAATATATTTTATTTAAAAAAATGAAATTTACTTTTTTTATTTTAAATATATAATAAAAATAATTAATATTTTATAATGTAAATTTTTTATTTCTATAATTTTAAATATAAAGTTTATAAAATATCATAAAATTTTTTATTAAAAAATGTAGAATAAAATAAAACGAAAGCACTCGCTCCTTAACAATACTGTTCTGTAAAACCAGGGAGCATGTAGACTGCGTAACTACCTGACTGAGTGCTCTGCGTTTCGCAAGCTTTTTATTTTATTACTTTAGTTTGTCTTTTCTAACAATTTTCTACAGATATATAAAAAATTATACACCACAAAATTATTATTTACTTTTATTTTTAATTTTAATAAAAAATGCTCATATTTTAAAATATTTTTATTTTAAAAAAATATTTCATAAGCACTTCTAAATATTTTTTAATTCTTTCATCAAGGAGATGTTGAAAAAGATTACAAAATTTAGAAGGTGTTTGAAAGTATTTATAAAATAAAATTTTGAAGTAAAAAATATTTTTATTTTTTTACTTTTAAAAAATAAGAAAAATATACAATAAAAAGGCTTCATTATATAAAATTTTTTTACACTTTTTAAATTTTTAAATAAATTTTCTAAATATTTATAAAATATATATTAAAAAATATAAAATTAAAAATTAAAAAAAGTGTTAAAAAAATGCTCACAAACGCCTCCTTTTGAGGATTATTTGGCGAAGCGTTCTGCTTCATTTTATTTTATTTTATTCACTTTTTAAATAAATTTTTATAATATTTATAGTATTTACTTAAAAACTTAAAAAGTATAAAATTTTATATTATAAAATTTTATTTTATTTTTTGAAATAAAATAAAAATTTTTTTGTTATAAAAAAACTCTATATTTTAGGCACTTCTAAATAGGGGTGGCAATATGGGTTCATGGATCGGTTCCGAGTCGACCTATATAATAATCGGGTAAAAAATATTTAACCCTAACTCGACCCGTTTATTTATATAGGTTAAAATTGTCAACCCTAACCCAACCTATTTATAACCGGATCAAACTCGGGTCGACCCATTTAATAATTAAATTATTAAATATAAATATAAATATTAATTTTTAATAATAATATATCAAAATTATTAATTATGATGTATTTAAAAAGGAAAAATATTAATTTTGACATATTTATAAATTAAATAAGAATTAGTTAAAATTAAGATAAATTAAAAATATATATATACAAATTAAATTCAAAATTTTTGATATTTTTTTCTAATTTTTAAGTAATATATACTATATAAATAGTTAAACGGGTTAAACGAGTCATTTTCGGATCGACCCGAACCCGTTTAAAAATTTCGGGTCATTTTTGGATCGATCCAAACTCGTCTAAAGTTTGATCCGAATCCGACCTTTTCGGGTCGATTTCGGATCAGATTTTCGGATCGGGTTCATTTTTGCCACCCCTACTTCTAAACAGCGCTTTACTATTCAGAAGCCAACTTTTTATTTGCAATTTTCTTTGGCAATGGTTTCCTTAGTCAATCCATACCATGTGTATTAAGATACATGTGGTTACCTGTTTCGGTCCTCTGCATATATTCACAAGATTTCGCTAGAGATAAAAAAAAGTAATCCTTTCGATTTTGCTAATATGACTAGCGGCTGCCTACTCAGACCCTGTGTTAGAGAACGAGAAGTTCATAACCTATATAGGGCTATACCAGGAAATTGGAGAAGAGAAACCTGAAAACATCAGCAGCTATCTAAAGGTTATCATAAACCCAAGATAAACATATCCTTTTTAAAATAACATTCAACGAGTATACTTCATAAAAACAGTATAGACGTCAAGTCAAAAGAAGAAAGAGAGTTTAGGTGAAAAGCCAATAAAGTTTCTAGTTTTAGTAACTAAAAAAAAGATCCTCAACTACAATGAGTATATTATCTACAAGTGCACTTAATTGGACTGTCGATGATCAGGACTACCATCATACAAGTAACACAGAGCCGAATGTGAGTGCAATCAAGATAGTATTGAAAGAGGCAATACATGCAAAGATACACACACAAATACATAGATTTAACCCAGTTCCACGCATAACTGATATGAGTGCGTTTGGGATTTCATTTTAAACGTTACTTTTCAATTTTTTTTATTTTTATATTTTTTAATACATATTTTATAAGTATTTAAAAATTTTATTTAAAAATTTAGATAGTGTAGAAAAATTTTACGTAATGAGATCTTTTTAATATTTATTTTTATTATTTTTTAAAAAAAATAAAAATATTCTCTATTTTAAAAAAATTTTATTTTATAAGTAATTTCAAACGCACAGCAACAAAGAAATGAAAAAATTTTCAAGGCTGCACAATAATCTCACTGTAAGTGATCTCAAAATCATTTTACATAACCTTTTCAGTTTATATGAGTATGGAACTATTTTATAAAACTTAGAATGTGATCCCACATTGTATGTGGATGAAAATGTTAAAGCAACTAGCAATTAAGTTGTGGAAACCGAAGGAATTAAATACATAAAAAATGTATTGAACACTCTTCCATTGTACTCTAGAGATGTTACGTAGTACTATCTTTAGCATGAAAGTGGTATTGCATTTCACTTGGATTGTTCAAAAACTCTTCCAAGAGTCCATAAGGTTGTTCTAGATAGCATGAAAGAACTTGTTACCATGCACACATTGTAATGCAGGGAGAATCAAGCCAGTGGCTCAAGCTCAGTGCAAGAAGCATGTTAAGTTTGCTTTTGAGACAACCAGCAAATCACTTTTAGTTGAACCCATCACTGGCCGAAAGATCAACCACACACTCTAGCATGCATTATGAGTTTCTGTATGTCCTTAAAAAAGTCAGCTAAAACACTGATTCGACAACATAACAGTTAAGATTACTTCCTTCAATATTCTATTTATTATTTAATTATGATTATTTATGATCACTTGTAGTCTATAAATATATTGAGAAAAATCTTTATAAATATATTTGAGAATAATTTTTTATGATAAAATTTGCTTCTTAATTTATCATTAACTAGGCGTATATTTCTTAGATATTACGATAAGTCTTTGATTTAAGGTTTTTCTCAAATGTCTTTACTTTTGTTATTCCCACTTCGTCACATTGGCGTTGCAAGTACTTAAAAAGGGGCCCTTCACATTCATCTCTATCAAGCAGCATAACCATGCATTTGCTCCTTTAAGCCAAAAACACTTGCTAAGATCTCAAAAAAGAGGTGAAACTCAAACAAGTCCTTGTCTAATTTATTCTCTAGAATGGTTGGTGATTATACAGACTTCAAATATTTGTACAAAATTTGCGAGACAGAAATGAAGATTTTGCCAAAGTTAATCATGCTATCTTCAAAAGAGAGACACTAATTCCTGAAAGGATGAAATTGCACATATTTTCTAGACAGTTCAGGCATCTTCAATAGAATATGAATATTTTGGTAATGACATTTGCTTTATTTATAAGAAATGGCTATGAAAGGCATGTCCACCACTTTTTGGAGTTAATCATCAAAGTAAAATAGTATTATGAGAGTTGCTCTTTTATATAAGGAATCCCTTGACTTGTTCGAATAATTATTTAATGTATTTAAAGAGATAAAGAACAAGAAAGCATCAAAGTTGTCCTAGCAGATGAGTGTAAGTGCAAGTATGAGCAATGCAGTCAAACAAGTATGGGTAAGTACAGCTCATTATCTTAGTACTTGTGTATCAATCAAAGTGCTACTAAGCACTTAAGTCAGGTGTTCCAAACAGCTCCTAGTTGTATATAGGATTTTAATTGTTTATGCTTGAAATTGATTACCTTGGCACTCAACTTTAAACATAATAATTTGAGAAGAAACAATTAAATAGAAATAAGAGAATATGAGTATTATTTTATAGGGACCTACTTTTGTGCAAACATAAGAATTACCAAAAGCATGAACAAAGTTAAGAAGCAACGTTTGATTTGGATCAAATTCTTATGACTTTTTTGAGAAAAACTCATATGCTTGATGAAAATTGATGATTCAACAAATTTGAGGCTAATCTTTGATCTAGTTATCCACTCCAAAGTCACACTGTTGAAAATTTTAAAGCAAACTACCTCTATATACACCTTTAAGGTATTTAAAACCTTTACAAGAATTTGAGTTTTATATATATATATATATATATATAAGGTGAGGGATAAAAGCATTTCCTCTTTAAAGGCACTCTCGGACACTCACTCTCCGATTTATGGTTGGGGTGACTTTTAAATTCAATTTTCACAGTTAGATATGAACAAATATGAGTTATAAACCTACCCATAAAATTTCAGCTCAATTGGACCACGAATTCACCTCCATCCGATCACTTGATCAAGATGACAGAAATGATATAATATATATATTTTTAAGTTTTCTTACTTTCTGTCATCTTGATCAAATGATCGGATGGAAGTTAATTCGTGGACCGATTGAACTGAAATTTTGTGGGTAAATTTCTAACTCATAATTTTTCATATTCAATGGTGGAGATTGGATTTGAAAGTCACCCCAGCCATAAACTGAAAAAGGAGTGCCTCTATCCCTTCCCTATATATATATATGAGGAGAGATACGGGCACTCCAATCCTTATGCACACTCCAGCGCACTCCACGGTATTTGTGGCCGTGGAAACCTCCAAATCCGATCTTTATCGTTGGATATAAAGAATTACGGGTCGTTAACATACTAACAAAATTTTATCCCGATCGGACTACGAATAGACCTTCATCCGGTCATTTGATAATTATGACACAAATACTAAAAGTTAACAAAATATATATATCTCCTTTTTTAGTCATTTTGATCAAGTGACCGGATGAAAGTCCATTCGTAATCCGATCGAGGTGAAATTTTGTCAGTATGTTAAAGACTTGTAGTTCTTCATATCCGACGGTAAAGATTAAATTTAAAGATCCCTACGGACACAAACACCCGTAGAGTGTGCTGAAATATGCATAAAAATTGGAGTGCCTATATATATATAGATATATATATATATACTATAGTCACAAGACCATTTAAATTTAACAAAAGTGCAATATCCTTAGTTACAATACCACCAATGTTAGAACAAGCTATATTTTTCTATGTAACTGCCCACATAGAGCTCCAAAAAGTTTGAATTTGTCAAAGTTCTATGTTAGCGAGCTTTGAAAGTTGTTGATCATAAAAATAATAATGGCTGATTAGAGAGGACATCCAAAAAGAAAGGACAGTTTCAAAAAGTAGAAGCGACCAAGGGTTTGATTGTATCCTTCCAGTAAGGAGGTTGAAAATTTGCAGCCAAAAATTGTAAGAAATACATTCCTTATATTATCAAACTAAACTTGCTCAAATCTATAGCCCTTCCTCGATCTTCTTTTACATTCTTAAATAGGTAATCAAGATGAGAATATGATAGCAATTCGTGATTTGATCTTAAAGATGAATTTTACGAGAAAATTCTTTTCTTTACGTGCAAGGGTAAAATTGTCAACATTTCACATATGGAAGTTTGTTCGAAATTTTGAAGTTTCAATGGACTTTTTCGATGATTAGGATTGATATGTATGCAACTTGTTGAAATCGTAGATTGAAACATTTCAACCAGGAGATAGAATTGTAGGACTCAAATAGAAGGCCATTCACTGCTGAGGTAGTTGGAAAACCCTAAATGTGATAAAGATGACAGGTGGTCAAGACGGAAGATAGGAAGTCTTGGTGGCTGGCCTAGACTTTGCTTGAATAGCTTGATATGCTGCCATTTGACTCACAATGCTGCCAAACCCATGCACAGGTCATACAACAGCCTCCATGACAAGTAATGCGGCACTGAATATTGCATGTGATTACATCTTTAGATTTGTTATTTTCTAGTGTCCCAGGTTAAGCGAATGGCCTGTCGACATTTGTATCATTACTAAGCATCCCAATTTACTAGGTGTGAACAAATATGTTTGAGAAATGGTAGGTAATATGCTAACGCACTCAAGTACGACCACTGTAAATGATAAAATCAAGACACTTACACTGAACAGCAATGATTCTTCCTTTAACCATTCCAGTCTCTAGTAACTACTAATATATGGCGGACAAGTAACAGTACCATCAACTGCAAAAAAGAACGAAAAAATTGGTGATCAGATCATTTTATCAGAGAGCTAAAATAAGGCATGCGGAAAGAAAAAGACTTACTTTAAAAGCAACTGTGCGGCAGCAGACAATCCCACTAAAGTTTGATGCACCATATCATCATACTCTGCATGTAGAAGGTCCTGCTCTGCAGCAGCAAATGCCAAGTAACGAGGATCGTGTAAGATCGATCCTTCCATCCCAAATCTGCCTGATGACTGAAAATGATAACTACTTTTATTGAAAAGGCGAAGATGAATTAACAATACGGGGGAGGATTAAAAGTACACGAGGTCAACAAAATAGCCAAGCATTTTCCTGCTAACAAATTAAAATTCTTGGGTTGCAAAAGAAAGCAGGCATCAAAAGAATGCAGGGAAAATAAAATCACAAAGCATACCACTTAGTTCCCTTTGGAGATGTCATTGAAGACTATCTCTAATAACACAAAGAAACAGCTCTCTAGTTGCTAAAATGTAAAAGCATATGCCAAGATTTTAACTTAACAAATATTAGCCTAATTGGAAGTTAAACAAAGGATATGGTGGGTACCAGAAGCAGTATAACATATATGCTAAATTGGGTAATACTAAATAGCTATTATGCAGAAGCGTCTAGAATCTTTCTACATTGTGTTACCCACAAGATTTTCGAAAATAACCTCACTTTAGAATTGATGAAATCATTAAAATGATCAGAAAATCTACAGTGCAGTGTGTACTTTGTAGAAGGTGAGCCACATTCCCACAGTCAAAGTAAACCAAACAGCGAGAAATATCATACCTGATGTCAATCACCATCATATCAGAACTGGTTTTGGTTGGAGGCATTGAACAATTTGGTGAAAATACCTGTTCAAAGATGATATGAACGTCTCTTAAGTAATTTAGAACAAGAAAACAACTTCAGCATCTCCAGCCAGAAAATCTTGTTTTTGTCCATTATTTCATAAATATCCTTTCAACATCACAGCTTGACTTTCAATTATCCTTAGATTAGTGAGCAAATATGCAAAACCTCTCCACTTGAGTTTTTAAAAAAAATGAAACACATTCTGCAATAATCATGATTCACTATGCAGCTTCTACTAAATGTTTTTTATTTTCATCAAAAAGTTTCTAGTATTTGAGTGATATGCCACAGAACACTTTCAAAACAAAAGACATTTGCTGCTGCAGAGACAAAAAGTCACATATAAGGCTCTTTCAAATAGTTATTATACCCATATCAGAAAAGGATACTCCTTTATGCAAAGTTACACATTGGTTGACTAATGTTTGTTCCGCCAAGTGATATTTTATATGTACGATTGATCTCATATGTAACTTCAATTTTTTTTCAACAGAACTCTTTTGGATGTTTCATTTTGCAGCTACTCTATAAATAAATGTCCAAACAAATAAACAAGCCAACTTTAATAAGATTCAAATGGCCTAGAAAGTCTATGGGATCAATTAGTTCATGCTACTATCACTTTTAAATAGGCATTTAATGGCATCCATGTTAAGGTACTACCATGCTACCCAACATAGGGATCCCTTTCACATTTTGGTTATTCTCTATTGAGTTAGAATTTACAAGAGGGTGGGTGGTGATACTTAGCCTACGACTTAAATAGAGGAGTTTTGACTTTAGAAAGAAGCATTAGGATTTTGGTAAATTTCGACAAGATTATAAGTATCTGAATGTACTATATTCATGAAGAATTTGTGTTTATACTCTCTAAGAAACCTCTTAAGTCCCATATCAATTAAGTTGGAAAACTACCATGAATGAACCAAAAAACCATATTTTGCAATAAGTTAGAAGACATTTGTTACTTAAACTATTATATCGCTAATCAAGTCATTTATTCAAAAGGGCAAATAAAAAGAAAAGACAGAAACATGAAAAAGCAAGTCAGAGGTCATATTATAACTTTTAGAAATTGGTTGGGAGATAATCTTGAACAACTAACCTGGTTGCAGACTTCACAAGTGATGCTTCCCTTCTTGTTTCACCACCTCTGAATGCACTTCCTGTAGGCAAACTGCATGGTTATCATTCTATACATTACATTAGCTCTTTCAAGATTTCTAATAATGCTGTGGTTGTCTTTAGGTTAAGACCTTGGTTTTAGAAATCCAAATTGTAATTAATAATTAGTGCTCATTTTCTCATGATGGTATTGTCTGGTGCTTTATTAGTAACAAGTAGATGTTTGTTCAAGTTGCATGGATGATGTAGAATGAAATTTGTTTGGAAATGTTTAGTAGTCCTATATGTTATGGTTCAGGTAATTGATGCTTGATGGATAGCTCTACGTAAGTGGGCATAATCTTATAACATAATGTTGATGTAAATATTGAAGGTATATTTAACATTTTTTGTTTAGTCCCAAAGATGTATTTGACTTGAAGATGCTCTTAATTATTCTTTATATGCTTTTGTTCCTATGACTGTTTTTATGCTAATTGCCAACAAAAATATTATATGCATCATTTTTTTAGTCTGAATTCTAAGCCTTTGTTAACAAAGTACCCTGAACAGTTCACTATAAAACTTCTTGTCCGCGATGATCATTAACAAAGCCTATGGATTTTCTATGTTAGGGTACTTTTGAATTTTCTCAATGATTTTTTGTTTATATAAGCTTCTTATGTCATATATTTTATATTGGGATGCTTATGGAGAGTATAATTTAAAGATAATTAGTACTTTTAGTTATTAATTAAGTTGACTTGAATATGACTCTATTATTAAATAAATTGAATTAAAATTAATAGTTATGATTCATATAAATTTGAGTAATTTTAATAAGATCATTAAATAGATTGATTTCAACGTGACTTGTCAACGTAGCCAGGTAATCACATGAAACAATGAAATCCCTGACCTTAGTGATGCCTTATTTTTTGTTACGGTACAGGCCACCACCAACTGTTAATCATTAGATGGCCACTATGTGGTCATAGATTTAGTATTCCTGTTTCATAATATACATCTTTATGGGCTCATTGTTTCAAATACAATGACAATAATAGTGTTGTTATCTTGATCCGCTATTCAATAGCTGGACATGGAAGTTGTCTCGCTCTCAGGCGTCGCCATTGCTACGCCCAAGGCCAGGTTCACTATCTCGCGGTTCCCCATATTGAGATTTTTGATTGCCGATCAGGCTTGGGGTTTCAGGAGAGCGCGGAGATCAATTTCATTGGTTTGCGCTATGGCTGAAAAGGTTTGATTTTCTTTCTCTTCTTTTATTTGTTTTAGTCTAAATGGGGATTATGCGTCTATGAGATTTCCTCTCCTTTTTTTGAGAAGGATTTGGTTTGGTTTTATCAGTTTGATGAATGAATGATGATAGGAGAATGAGTTAATTTCTTGTATTTCGGAACTTTTCATTTTTATGAATCTCTGCACTACTTATAATTCCTGGTGAATCTGAGTAAAATTTGGGTTTTCTTTTTATATTGTGTTTGAAGATATTTGTTTCTTCACTGATTGTTCTGGCGCTTCTTCTCATGTTAGCTTGCTTGTTCTTTTGGAGCAAACTCGGGTAAAACGATGTGTAGGGTTATGTTACTTGTACATAATATTTTGCTGCTCGTGCTGCTACTCTGATGAAACAATTCTTTCCCATAAACTCATTAATGGCTTGTAATTTACATTGAAGGGTGTGATGAAACTTCACAATATAATAAATATTTGCATTACCAATCTTGTTTAATTTGGGTAAAAGTTTCACAGTAGTGGTGCTAATTGATAAAATGCGATATTAGTGTTTATGTTTATACCAATGTTGGGGGTTTTGGTATTGGTTGGTACAGGATGCAAAGGACACATTAACTCATGCTAGTGATTATATTGCTGACTCGGTGGAAGTTAGGGATTGGGAGAGTGGAAAATCATTGGACGATATAGCGGCTAGTCAAGGAATCAAAATTAGGAGACGGCCTCCAACTGGGCCTCCTAAACATATGGTGGGCCCATTTGAGTTCCGCTTGGAGAACGAGGGAAACACTCCTCGCAACATTTTAGAGGAAATAATATGGAACAAGGATACTGAAGTTACACAGGCATGTTTAAGATGCTGATCTGCATTGGGGATATATACTTTTATCTTTTTGTTATAAGAAAGTTTGAGTCCTTTCATGTCAATTGCAGATGAAAGAGAGAAAGCCTTTGAGTTTTCTGACCAAAGCACTTGAGAGTGCTCCTCCTATTAGGGATTTTGTTGCAGCTTTGAAGACGGCCCATAATAGAACTAATTTACCTGCTTTAATAGCTGAGGTGAAGAAAGCTTCTCCAAGTAGAGGAGTTTTGAGAGCAGATTTTGATCCAGTGAGTATTTCCTCTTTTTCTGGAATGTTGTACTTTTATTTTTTTTATAAATTTACATTGTAGTCGTAATTATATATAATAATTATTCAGGGTTCACGCTCTTTTGGGTGTAAATTTGGGGATATCCCAAAATTATCCCCCAAAGAACATCCACGTAAATGAAAGAGAATAAAATTGACATTTTGGAATATAGAACTACATATCTTCAATTCTGACAAAGTATTTGATCTTGTTCTAGCTCATTGGTTTTGAAATATAGAACTGCTTATGTGCCTTTTGATTTGACTTTAATCAGCTTAAAATTAATCATCTATCCGTGCAGGATCCTCAGCAAAATGAACCTCGGTTGAAGCTAACAGAAACATATACCAAAGGATAGTTGTGAGCCATGCAAGAGTTCAATATATTCTAAGATAGTTTGGACGTCATACATTCTGAATTTTAACCATGAATCTTGAGATTCCTTGTTATTTCTTTAAGCTCTAGAAGGAAGAATAATGTTATCTTCTTGATTGAAATATTCAATGGCACTTGGAAGGGTGAATCATTTGCTACTTTGTGGATACTGTGGGAAGACTGAAAGAAATTTCAAAACCTAGTCATAACTTAAATACAATTTTATGAACTTTATAAGTTGGTGCCATTAACATTTAGTTTATGCTGTTTAGTTGTACTAATTCCATGAGTCTGTTGGTGGCTTTAGTAAGGGGAAATGCAAACATTTGAGGGATTCTAATATTTAATGGGAGTTGTGTTTGAGAGCTGTCTTCTTGTAACAGGTTGAAATTGCTAAGGCGTATGAGAAAAATGGAGCAGCATGCTTAAGTGTTTTGACAGATGAGAAATACTTTCAGGTGAGTAAGCTGATCTGCTCATTTCCCAGGCGCTTCTTTTTTTTGTTGGAAACTTGATCAACCCCAAATATTTATTGTAGCTATTATTATTTTCTAGGGTAGCTTTGAAAATCTAGAGGCTATCCGCGCTGCAGGAATTAAGGTTTCTCATCTTGAAACTATTCCATGAACTTACCAGTCTTATCTTCTTCCCTTTTATATGCAACATTTGACTTTTGGTCTATCTACCTCATATGATATCAGTGCCCTCTTCTCTGTAAAGAGTTCATAGTTGATGCTTGGCAAATTTACTATGCTCGATCAAAAGGTGCTGATGCGATCCTTTTAATTGCTGCTGTTTTACCTGATGTTGATATCAAATATTTTACAAAGATCTGCAGAAGGCTTGGTCTTGCAGCACTTGTTGAGGTATGTCACAAATTTTGCAATAATTCTTAGTAAAGTCTCACCTATATTGTTGTAACTTAATTTAATGAACTTTATATATTAGGGTTCCAGTTTTATGAAAATAATTTGCTACTGCTAAATAAGGCAAACATAATCATAATGACATTTTTTTCTTTGTCAATTCAAGACTTTGGAAATATGATTTTGAAGAGTAGTTCTTAAAAGCTTTACATACACCCTTTAGATTCATATTTCTGAGTTAGTTGAATGAGTCTCCTTTTTCAGGAACATATTGGGTGCTGTAACTTTTAAGCAGCTTTCATCTTTTTCCTCCTCGCTATTCTTGTGGGTTTCGTTATAGAATTGTGGATTTTTCTTTTTGCTATCCACTCTGTTGTAGCAACAAAATATCCTATCTGAAAGGACATTGTGACCAAAATAATATATGAAAAAATAGTGGGGTTTTATTTGATGTCATCTGGTGATTTGATTTGGTATTGATGTCTCAATTGATGTCTTTGTTTTTAAAAAGCCGGTAACAACTGTGAACTATGTGTATATTTTTGAACATCTGAATTGTGACGTTTACTAGTTTCAAATTCTGCACTTTATATTTGCTTTTAGAACTTGGCAGTTTGATAATGAGAAGCAACTCGAACTAGATAGCATTGTCACCTTATACTTCCACAGGTGCACAATGAAAGAGAATTGGACCGTGTTTTGGGCTTAGATGGGATTCACCTTATTGGGATCAATAATCGTGACCTTGGTATGTCTCTCTTGCTAATTGTATTATTTTCAACCATTGTTAATATAATGGAAGCGTTCATTAGATTTGGTTTATAATTGAACGGAATGAAAAAAAGAGATCCATGTAGCCGACCCCACGCAAGTGGGACAAAGGCTTAGTTTGTTTTTGTTAATATAATGGAAGCGTGTTCTTTTAGCAGAGCTTGTCCAAAGTATGGTAATTTTCATCTTTTCTTTTTACATTTTAGATTCCTTGTCTTCTACTCTTCGAAGAGAGTCGTTTTTAATTAAATAAGCATTTGATTTCTAAATCAAACAACTTATCCAAATACCTAGACGTGCTTGATTGGAGTCTCCTTCTAGTGGCAGGCAATTCTTATTAAAATTTGTAGTTGACTGTACTATATCTGGTTGAATTGAAATGCCTAGGTTTTTGTTTAGTATATTATTATTTGCTCATCATACATAAGTGAAGAAACTGTTGAAGATTCTTATTTCCTGTAAATAATACAATAGTGAAATGTTAGTGAAGGTTGTTGCCCAATATTCTAATTTGTAATTTAACTTTGAAACAATTTGAAATACATATCACTGTTTAACACATTTGATGACACTCGTGTGTTAAGTATAGAGCTTTCAGCTGCTTAGGGATTGTTAGCAGTTGTTTCTAGGTACCTTCGAATGACTATATTTACTGGAGTTGCAAATTGCTCCAAGCTGAAGTGCTTGGAAATAAAATTAGAAATTAAAAAAATTACACATGAGAAGGAATTCTGAAACCTTTGTGAAAAACTTGATATGTTCTGATCAGTGGTGCCTAAAACATCCCTCACTTGCAATTTGACTATTGAGCGTCGTTTTGATTAGTTTAACTTTCTTACTGTACCCCTTGTTTTCACACTGGTTAGAGAAAGGAGTACTCAGACTTTTTTTTCTAGTTTTTTATTAAGTATGATTTGCTATTGTTTTGTATTGATTTTAAGTTGCAGCATGCACCAGACTTTCTTGTGCATGTAAAAGTTATAAAAATGACACTTGCAAGTCGATACAGCAAAATATATAAAATGGAGAAAGTTTAGGAACCATTTATTCCGGTTGACCTTGTTTAGGTTCAGACATAATATCTTTAGACGGTGCATGTCATGTATTAAGTGCCAAATAGGTAAAATTATGATTTCATTGTATTGTGAGCAGACTTCTGCTTAGTAGTGCTGCAACATGAGTTTTGTGTAATACATGAGACTATTTGATGACAATTAGCATTATGAGCAATGTGTGGATACTTTTGACTTGTGTAGCATATGGCAACTTCCTTTCTTTAATTCTTTAGCTATATCAAAGATGTTGGTTTTCATGACTAATAAGATCATTCCAATGATATACTAATAGAGTATGGTCCTACATTGCTTTCTATTTGTGTCTATAAATCGTTACAATAGTTACTTTTATTTCAGAAACATTTCAAGTTGATATTTCAAATACAAGAAAGCTTTTGGAGGGAAAGCGTGGAGAAATTATTCGTCAAAGGGATATTATTGTACGTATCATAATGCATGGTCATCAATAGTTTCACATAGAGGCTATTTCATTTCATTTGCGCACGTCATATATACATATGAAATTGTTCTTTACCAACATTTTCTAGAGTACACCTAAGAGATGCAGTTATGCTAGCATGCATTTGTATATGAAAGAATGCATTTAATAATATGCGCAAAAAGTCACATGCAATAGAATATAAATGAAGAAATATACTAAATTACGCACTTCCGAACTCCAATAAGAAAATCTGCAGATAATTATAATTGTCAGACAGAAGTTGCTGAACATTATGAAAAATATACCAATACGAAGTATATTTGACTTAAGCAGTAGTTGCTTAAATCAAATATAGTTTCTAAATCTTAAATAAATATCTTGATATGAGGATCATTCATCTCTTTTTGTAGTTTTGTTCAGAGGATCCGTTTGTTTTCTGCCTTAATGGACTCTTTAACATGTTGATTTAGTGTTGCCACGCATGTGCTTGCGTGCTATATTTGTAATGGCCTCTAGTTGATGTGGTGGTTATGCAGTTGATATTTATTAAGGAGTTCCCTACAGCGTTGTATATGTAGTTGACGAAACACTACACATCTCAATCTGTTTTACAAGGCAACAACTAACTCCAGGTCTATTTATGGATGAATGCCCTACATCCATCTCATAACATGGTGAAATATGAGCTTCGATTTCCTTTGTGTTTTTTCTTTTTTTTCCCCTTTTTTGTTTTTGGTTGTTGTTTAGTGTGGTTTGAGGATTATAAATGTCAAATTTATACCAATTTGAAACAGATATTATCTTTTGGCTTAGAAAGAGTGCCATATTTAAACTCAAGCAATAATCACCTTCTGAAATTAAAGGCTAAGTAGAAGCATAAATTTAGTAGATATATATGGATAACATGGTGTGTTCCTTGTGACTTTTCATGATTGTGTTGTATTTGAATTGAACTCAAATGGAGGCCTTCCGGTTGAAGTTAAAGTCTGTTTTGAGTTTCAAACAAGCACATGTATGTACTTGCTCTGTCGCAGTTGAGTTACTGGGCATCCACTTAGGAATTTAAGTCATAATGTAAAATACAGGACATGCTACGCCAACTTGCATTTAGACATCGATATCATGATTATGTCATGGTGTTTTGAGGTCATGTTGCATATATTAAACCACCTACAACTTGGGCTTTAGATTAATTAATTTATCTTCCATATGGCCATGATTCGTATCCTTTAGTTTGTGATTACTATTCTGTATGCCTCTAAGTTTTCATATTGAACCAATTGTTCCCGTTGCATACTAATGCCTAACTAATGGTACTATCTGATGTCCAGGTTGTGGGAGAATCTGGATTGTTTACTCCTGAAGATGTGTCATATGTTCAAAGTGCTGGTGTCAGAGCTGTAAGTATCTCTTAATGCTTATTAGTTCTTTGGAACATGAATAATGTCAATCACTTGGGCTGTCTTTCACATTGTCTCAATCAAACCGTCTTTTCATGTATTATATAGAATTTCCCATTAGAGCTCCTATGATGGTATATGGATTTTATGAGTAATAATAACAGCGTTCATGGGTTGGGGACGTCTGGATCTATGTTTTACAAGGGATTAGCCATCAAATAGTTGTAGGGATGTTCATGCTAGGTCTGAACTATGATTTATCAGAATTTAGTGATCAAACAGGTATATGGAGTATTTATCTGACACAACAGTTTTTGAAGGCCGTTGGTAGACCCAAATTCTTATTCATTTGAAGGTCAAGAGATGCTAAAAGTCTGAAGAGTCCAAGTTGCTAAAGTGACATGTATCAGTGCAGTAATTCTTTGTCGCTATGATCACAGGCAAAAGTTCATAGTTTCAATAGCTTTAAAATCAAGAATCAAAGCCAAAAGTTCATAGTTCTTGGTCCATTGAATTAGCTTATTAGATTTAGAAAGAATTTATCTGCTTTAATACTTTTCTCCTTCTTCCATAGTTGCATGTGCGTCTTTATGGCAGTTTGCATTATCATTCAGTCCAATGGTATTCACCGCAGGTTTTGGTTGGGGAATCTCTCATCAAACAAAGTGATCCAGGAAAAGCTATATCGGGGCTTTTTGGTACAGATGTATCCATTTAATAGTTATTGTAGTGGCTTCCCTATGGCAAAGCGCTTCAAAATCCTCTTTATCATTCTGAAACACTGTCTGGCTATTGCCCCTTCCATTCTGACGCTTCACTGCATGGACCAAGCTTTATATGTTCAGTTATGTACAGAATGACTGGTGTGTGTCTCAGTCATTTGTGCAACTACAGAATAACTTGATCGGCTTAAATTGCTGCGGTACAGATTACCAAAATCATCTGAGCCACTTCAATTTTTGTTTATTCTGACCGTAATAAAATAAAGAACATAAAGATCATTTTCAATTTATTGTTTATTCTGACCGTTGGATGTTGCTTGATCAACGATCAATAATAAAAGTGGAGAGAATGTGTGCAGATCAAATGTGGCTGTTTGATCACTAAACCCTGATAAATTAGCAAGGAAATCTTTGGAAAATTAAATTTTCCTAATGAAATTTTAGAAATTTTTTTTGAATATCCATATAAGTGATAATGAAATTTAGTAAAGTTGGACCATTAGATCTTGTATGTTGAATAACCTGCTATTATAGACTGTTCATGTCAAAAATATTTTATCAAAGAAAATAATTAAATATATCAAAATTGTGTACTTATTTTTAAATATTGTCATGCTTAAATCAGGAGTTAAATCTTACATTCAGATATAAGAACATAGAAATCCGACTAATATGATCCATGCTTAAATTCTCGAGGTCATTTAGAATTACTTAAAATATATATTCTTAAAAGTTTTTAAAAATTTCTAAAAAATGAATATATCTTTTATTTTAAAAAATTTTGTAATGTAATTTATTTATATTTTTTTAATTTTTTAATTTTTTGAAGTACTATAAAAAAATTTTTCTTGAATATTAAAAAATAAAATAGAGATAAATAAGTAACTAGAAACATCTTTCCTTTGAATTTTTACCTCACTCTTTATCAACAACATAAAAAAATCTTTCTGTTTGATAGAAATAAAAAGAAGTAATCATTTTACGAATTTCAGAAATTTGAGAAAAGTTTTGGAAAACCTTCAAATATTGGATTGGCCCACAGGAAACCGTACGGCGATCAGCTCTATAAATACCAGTTTAATTGAAGAGGCTTTAAATAAAGAGTCCAAAGATCTCAGCGATCCCGTCTTCTTCTTCACCGCGGGAGTTTGATTTGTTCTACTGATCAATCCCTCACCATGGTAAATTAATTTTTAGTTCTTAAAATTGCTCGGTTCTATTTCTAGATTTTTGAAAAATTTTCTTTCTGCGATTTCGATGATGTGATTTTGTTGGTAATTTCGTCTTCTATTTTCTCACTCATTTCTATTTTCTCGTTTATCTGTTGAAAATTAACTAGTTGGTACAGAGATTTCGTTAATTTCCTATTTGTTGATGGGACGAGTTAGAGATCTTCCATTTTAGTTGTTACGATTTTTTATGTCAATCGGGCGGTGTAGTCGAACGGGAAAATTGTGAATACTGGGATTGCATCGAAATCTTCGGTCTCAATTTTTGTTGCAATACCTTAGTTGGACTTTTGGATACTTGGTCTGGAGGGTCACCGGCATTGTCATGATTAGGAGCAGCAGGAGTACGAAAATGAAATTTAGATGGCTTCTATGTTTAGTATAGTATAATTTATTTAAGTACTGTTCATTGACTGTTTCTCTAATCCGTTTCATTTACCCAGATTCTACAACAGCAACAATGTCTAGGTCAAATTGCCTCTTATTTGGAGTAGTTTTTATTTCTAGTGCAAAATAATTTGGGGAACACTACCAGCATACTCATAGTGTTTTTTTCCCCATGTCTAAAGCATTGGAAAGGGTTATTAAGGACAAATAATGTAGGTTGCTAGTGGCCCTTTAGGAGTCATGGTCTTAGAGCATAGTGGCGTGCAAGAATCCCGTTTCATGGGATGCAGTTTCATGGGTGTTGCATGTAGAGAAGTTTTTTTTTTCAGAAGTCCTCAGGTAGATGACATTATCCTAGGATGCCTTCTTGGTCTTCAAAAATGTTTGTTGGGAGTACTGAAGTTGAACTTAAGGCTACTTGTTTGTAATTCTCAAGTTGCTTTGGTATTACTTGCCTCGGATATTTATTTTTTGTGTTTAACTCCCATACCTTTCCTGCAAGATGGATTACATAAGAAATACTTGTACGTAGCATTTGCATTCTTATATGCAATTATTTTCCCTGGTGCATTGAGATATTGTTTTGAGGGAATTTCTCATCCTATATTACATTTTGTTACCAGGTACTCTTACAACCAGACCCGTTTCTTAATGAACTTAGAAGTATGTATGAGCGGCAGACAGAGAAAGGATCTGTTTGGGTCACTTTGAAGCGCTGTAAGTTCTTTCAAACACATACTTTATGTTTTCATGTGGTTTCAGAAGTTCATTGCTTATAGCTGTGGCCTTGCTAACTTTTGTACTTGATATACCAGCATCTATGAAAAGCAAAGCCAAGAGGAATAAAATGGCGACTGCAGGTGAAGTCATTGAATACAGATGTCTCATCCGTGCTACTGATGGCAAGAAGACAATCTCCACTTCGGTATGCGTTTAGCATAAGTGACTCGATTGTTGTTGCTTATCTAATCTCATGTTTCTTAGATATGTTAAGAACCCATCAAGCTTTGTTATCAATTGTTATTACTCATCTATGTATGTAGTAAGAAGTCACTGATTGTAGTCCTTGTTAGCTTAAGGTAATGAAATATCAATCCTATTAATAAATCTGTGCTCCATATTATGTTTATGCCTTGACCATTTACAATGTTTCCTAGTGCCGTACATTAGCAAGATGATTTAATGCTTTTCTATTTGTTGCCAATCTGAAATTTCGGTGCTGCTATGAAGAAATCATACTGCTTATGTTCCATACCCTAGCTTTAGCAAATGCACTTTTAGGATTATCACTTGTAAATAAATCAAACTAACGTAAAACGAGATGTGCACCTCCTGTAGAGTTTGATCCCTCTGCTTGACCATGTCATTTCTTAAGTTAGTTTCATGTGGACATCAGTTGAGCATGAAGTATCAGTTGTTAGGTTGTTGTCGACTGTTGCAAAATTCACAGTAGCTTGAATTAAGTTCAATGCAATAAATATAGTTAGGTAGCCTAATTAAATCCCTCCTATCAGTAGACTTTTGCTATCACTCCTATTAATATCAAATATGGAGACATTTAGTTAACTGCGCATTATTTGACTAAAAAAATATTTAATATTATTTAAAGAGTAGAAAGATGTTAAGAATGGAGGGAAAGTGTTCTAGTGCCTAGTATAAACATAATGGAGACGTTCAAGCTTGTATGGATTATAGAGGGATTAAGTTCATGAGCCATATTATGAAATTATGGAAGAGAATTATTGAGCATAAGTTAAGATGTTTTTGAAGATTTTAAATAATTAGTTTGGTTATCCCAAAGAGATCTATTATGAAGAAATTTATCTACTTAGGAGATTGGTGAACTTATGTAGTTTTTTATATATTTAGGCTTACGATAGAGCACGTAGAGAGGTATTATGTTTGTTGTTAAAAAAATGTATACCTATTACATATATAAAAATTATTAAATATATGTATGATGAAGTAGTAAATCGATACACTATAGTGATGATAATAGTAGAGAATTTTCTATCAGTATAAGTTTACATTAAGGTTCAATTTTAAATTTTTATCTATTTGTTTTAGTAATGGATGAACTCACTCAACATATCAGAATGAAGTATCATGGTGTGTGTTGTGCCAATGATATATTTTTCATTACGAAATAAAGAATAAATTAAATTACAAAATTGAAATGTTGAAGTAGTATCTTAAAACTAATGATCTTAAATTAAATAGGATTAAGACAGAATACATGTATTGTAATTTTAGTAAATATAGAAATTATGATAATACTGTTGTTGTCATAAAGGATTGTATTATATCGAAAGTGATAATTTTAAATATTTAGATTCGATTATTCATAAGGAAGAATTAAATAAGATATCATACGTAGGATTAAAACAGAATAGATGAAAATTGGTAAGTTGCTACTGAAATTTTATCTAATAAAAAAATTCCTTTGAGATTAAAAGTTCACTTTAATAGAATAGTCATTATGCAATGTTATATGGTAGTGAGTGTTGGGCTATTAAAGGTAAAGATATCTATAAAATTAAATGTAGCAAAATGTCAAGATGAATGTATGTGTATATTAGAATAGACAAAATACTAACTAAGAATATACGCCAACAAGTAGTTGTCACATCAATCAAGGATAAATTAGAGAAGGTAAGTTTAGATGGTTCTAACATATCTTGCGCAGAGCTAAAGATGCTGCAGCGTATAAGTGATGTGATTTTAGGAAAACATTTTAGAGAAAGAAGTAGACCAAACTTAAGTTGGTATAGGATGGTGACGAATGATATAGAAGAATTAGATTTTTTGCTGAACCTGATAGATAATCGAATGAAGTGAAAAAAAAAGAATTCATATAGATGATCCCACTTAAGTGAGATAAAGATATAGTTTTTTGTTGTTGTATCAATAGACTTTTGCAACTCACATATATCCCACTTAATTTGCAATAGTGGAAGACTTTCGAAGCAAAGTTCTCTTATATCCTGTATTGGAATATATGTTGTGACCTTGCGTTCACATTTTATATAGATTGCAGCACAGCCAAATAAGGGTGTGTTTTAATTGCTTGGAAGTGAGAACTGAGTTTAGTGGAACTGAGTTTGGTTAGAAGCAGATTAGAGGTGAGTTTAAAGTAAACTGAAATACAGGAAGTAAGTTCGAACTTAAATTTTGGCTGAAGAAAGTGAATTCCGTGCAATTGAAACACACCCTAAACGTTGAAGCTCTTTGTTATTGAACATTTTATGGTACACATTTTTAGGTGTTATTTTTCAAAGAGGTTTGAGTTACTGTATTCTTGTAGCCAGCCTATTTGTGTAAGTTGTCAGTAGCATTACCGGATACTTTTGGATGATTGTAGACTACAGTCAATATCGTCTTGTGTTAAAACATGATCCAATGAACTCACCACACCAAACATATCGATCTTCATTATTTAAACCCTACGTTGTTGCTAGATAGCATCACTTCTAGTTCAAAGCTGGTACTGAAAATCTATATCATTGCTATTAGGTTTTTGACACATATTAACCAGTTTTCTATAGGAGTTGTGTTTTAATTACATATTTTAATCTTCTGTTTGAAGTTTCTTAAGCTAGCGTAACTGATGAATGCAGTCTTAAATGTTGACTTACAATTATTGAACACTTTTCAGCTCTCAGCAAAGGAACATCAGAAGTTCCAGGCTTCATATGCAACACTCCTGAAAGCTCAGATGAGCGCATTGAAGAAGAGAGAAAGGAAGGATAAAAGGAAAGCTGCAGCAGATGGCCAGAGTAAGAAGGCCACCATCCAGTAGATTGTGTTGGCAATGAGGGGAACAGCTAGCAGATTGGAATACTGATATTTATCAGGAAACTTTCGCTGAGAAGATTAATTCACGTGATAGCAAATACCAGATATTAACTGATTTTTTTCCCCGCTTACCATAGGAACTTGTGAATAGTTCAAGCATAGAACTGGTCATATTTACTAGATTATGTTTCTTTTGTGGAGAGCTGTGATCCTTTTATCTAGTTATGAAGTATTCAGGCCATACTAAGTATTTGGTAATTTTTAGCCAGTCTGAAGTTTCAAATTTCGTCAAACCACCTGGAAATCTTTCACCTTTCTCCAATTCTTGCTTCATCATCTCATCTCTGACAGATTGAATGGTGTACTATGGTATATTGTGGTCTCACTTGTGCTCATCATCACATCTCAACTTTCTGGAAAACCTTGTTACCTGTTAACAACGTCCGTTGTCCTCTTTACATATTGCCTCTCCTAATACCTTTCTCCTTAGCATGTGTGATGTCGCTTGTTTGGTACGGTAGGACATTTTCCTTGATGAGTGAAAACAAGTAATTTGATTAGCAGGTTTTTTCTCTGCTGTTTCTGAATTACCTTATAATATGAGGACCAAGCAGGTGATGGAATTTGAAATACAACGAATACCGAGTGCAAAAAGTTGAAATTCAGAAGTTAAAACATCTGGTACTAAATTGGAGATTAGCAATAATTGATCTTTTGTTCATAAAGAAAAATTATTTTCAACGCAACCGTCACAACCAAGATGCAAGAAGGCCAGAGGATTTGTTTAGGTGATATTGACAACTTTGATACGGAAGCTTTGATTAAAGGACCTGATCAAGTCTTTACCCTCCCTGACTTACAGCACGAACCAACTCTCTTGGTTTATGCCAAACACTTGTGTTCTAACAATCTTTCTCTCTAACCAGTTCTCATGTGTGATTACTTTCCTATTAACATTCCTCAACAGAACACTGCCTCTGATTCCAATGTGTTATAAAAAATAATTATTTATGAACACATCAGTCTCATAATAAATCTTCTGAACTCATTATAATCCGAATTTCAGACGTACATATCTGAAATCTTCAATCTTTCTTCTCTGTTTTGCGGTAAAAAGTTTAAACAATAAGAAAAGAAGAAAAAAATTGTATCCACCTGTATGTACATCTTCTCAGCTTTGGTATATATATGTATAGTAGATGCAAAAACACAAAATAAAATTCTTTGCCTTTAAAAATGTTTGATGACCCTGTCTAGCTTCGCTAGTTAGTGCCCTGCTCCTCCATGGCTAGGACCAGAAGGTAACATAGCCATCCATGTTGACATCTTCTCTTTCGCCCTCTCATACACTGAAGAAGAAGAATAAGAAGGAGCACTCCAAAAATCACCATGACCAGGGTAGGATAAATAGCTTCCGTCTCCATTAAAGCTGCAGTCTGAAGGTGCATGTCTTGCTGCCTCGCTTCCTGTAATAACATGAATGCATATCATGATCAAGGAAACTGCAATCACCAGACGTAGAAGCGCGCAGTTTCCTGAGATTATCATTGTGATTCTGGAACAAGTGACGGATGAAGGTTTTTTGTCTTGGAAGGTTTGGTGAGTGTTTTTAAGTTGCTGGTGGGTATATATAGAGAGATTTGCATACTGAGTATTAATTTTAAAGGTTTGTTAAATTTGTTTATTCGAACTCTCAGTGGTTGCTTGACCCTTTCGAATTTGAAAATTATTTTCTTGATGATCGACCGTGTTGACGACGGAGAGGATTAAGACTTGACTTCATAAGTTTTTATGTTTGGAAAATTGTGAGTTTTTTTATTTTCTTCTTTTGACAATAATGCTCGTGAATAAGTGTAGTATGAACTTAAATAGTTCTGACTCCATGAAACTTCAAACCAGTCAGTAGCACTCTAAAAAATGTATTGGCAAGGATAGAGGCACTCGCCCGACTGTACAAGCACTCCCGAGCTCTCTCAATATAACCCTATGATCACTTGAACGAACGGTTGAAATTCAATCAAGCGATTAGAATATAGAAGATAAATTTGTCATTTTCTCTTTTAAAAAATCATACAACCATAGCCGTTAGATTAAATGATCCTACGGCTGTATTGTAGAAACCCTGGAGTGCTTATGAGAGTGGAATCGTAGTGTCTCTGTCCTTCTCCATATATTAGTAACGATTTAGAATCTGAGTAGTGTATTTATGCAACTTTTCTTCTTGCGCATAAGCATGTAAGATGGACATGGTTTCATTCCATTATGATACCCATGGACTTTGAATGCAAGTTTTACCAATGGACATTGTTATGACTCCTTGAAAAAATACTCGTCTTTGCAGCATGTAGGTGCAGAATGTTCTCTCAGTTGCCTTATTTTGACTGCAACTGAATTCCAAAATGTGTTTCTATCGTTTAATAATAAATAAATTAAATGAAATCAAAATATGTTTCCTTTACCCAAGAGAGAATTGTTTATTCAAGAACTTCGAAATACTAATAATTATTTACTATTTGTATTCTACATGGTTACACTTTTATTGTTAGATACAAATTCAGCTAACCATTATTTCTCCTATGCTGTTTTAAGAATTTTCAACTTCAAAAAATTGATTTTCTAGCTATCTAGAGAAACTATACAATTTCAACTAAGGGTGTGTTTTTTTTTCATCCAAAAAAGTGACTTTTTTGAGCCAAACTCGCTTCTTGATAACTTCTCTCTATTCTTTACAATAATTTACTTTTGCTAACTTATTTTCTAAAAATTTACCTTCCTAAAAATGTAAAAAAATATGCCTTAAGTGAAAATGTTTAGCATGGTACTCTATTTGACAGAATAATTTTCAATTATCTTCATGTTTCATTTTTTAAATTATTTGAGTCATAGTCATGGTTTTTGAATTTTGTAGTTTTATTGATGGTCATGTTCTTCATGTTAATCTCTATTTGTGTTTAGTTTGACCTATTCCATTTGTTATGTTATTATATCTGTAAGGCTTGTTCAATCCTTTCATCAGTTATCAAACACAGGAACATCACACAATAATCAAATTAAAAAGTAAACAAAGATGACTACAAAAACCTCCACTGAATTTTATTTATAAAAAAAAAAAAAGCTGAAAAAAAAAGCTCAAAGAAAAATCAGGAGTCGATTCAAGGAACATTAAAATAGCAGAAGCTGAAACAAAAACAAGTCGGCATCACATGCTTTACAACTATACAGTCTTATGTTAAGTTTGAAATTTGGAGCCTAAGATTAATTCAACACGCCTCTTCAAGTCTGTCAACAAAATACATATAACAAAGGTTAGAACTTCCTATACCCGTTTAGATTATAACCATATACCAAACATAAACACATACATTCAATTCTCTACCAAACAAACCACTATCAGTTTAATTTGGAACCTTACAACATTCCCTACGATTGATCTCTTCCATAGCTATTTTCGGTCCTTCCCGTCAAAATTGGTATATGCCCTGGACTTGAACCATTGCTTCTCATTGTCAAATGGCTAGATTAAAATCATTCGTTGTACTTCCTTCGGAGCTCATCAGGCCAGGGATAAGCAGCCTCTGATTTTGTAGCTGATGTTCTACCGGGTGGGAGTTCTCCCTTCTATCAAAAGACGAAATCAGATTACCTATCAGCTTTGACCTTCAAAACTAAATTACTCGTAAACACAAGTACGTGCCAACTCAAACTTGTACTATTATAATCAAACTACAAGCACAGAAGTCTGAACATCTGAGGTGGTTTATGATAATTTTCTCAGGATATCTAGCAAAATTCTAGCTTCAGAACAGTTTCAAATGGTCAAAGACAAGGGCTGCTGAGCCATACTACTAACAAGAACCTCACAGTCCTTGAAAAAGTCTTGCTGAAAATGCTTGGCACCAAACCAGAAAAAAGGGCACCTACTGCAGTAAGATTATAACTGAAACTAATAAACATACAATTCTCAGATCAGAAACAAGCGAGAAGTGGTTATACTTGATATTAACACTTATATAAAATACAGTTCCTGCTATCACTTGACGCCCTCTTTGCGCTTCACATGCACAACGTATTTCTACAAGAAGACCGAGAGGACAGGTGCTGTGTGTGCGGCCAAGAGACAACTCTTCAAACTATCATTCAAAAAAAAACATTGCTCCAACTGCTTCATAGAGCTAGAGATGGGAGATGTAAAAGGATACTCTAATGGGAGCCGAAAATCTTGACAAAGAAGCTGGTTAATTGGCTGTGCCCATACAATTTTAAAAATGGCAACATAAGAGACATAGGTGATATGGAGGAAGAAGGTGATTAAGAGAGTGACACTCAAAACTGCTAGCGAACTCAGGTGAACAACTTAAATCTAAAATTCAAATGCGGTAACAATAAAATTATTCTTTAGAATGACAAATCAAAGAACTATTTAGCAATAGATAAGTAAAAGCAACAATTTCGAAAGTGATAAGATGATACTTGAATTTCTTTAGCCATTATATCATACAGTAATTTAAAAATCAAGATTCCAAATAAATCATTCGTGGTTCCAAGCATACCGTTGTCCATGATGTATCAGACAGCTCTCGTTTTAGACTTTCAAGGTCATCATTCACAGATGAGCTCTCGAGCAATGTAAACTATGATGCGAAGAAGAACAATCAGATATTAAGATTTTGAATTATCTACAAAAGAGAAACTTCAGATAGTTGAAGGTACCTTTGCTTCAATCTCATCAGTTGTTAACTGTTGTAGTGAATCTGCTTCATACTCCATAGCAAGAACTGTTGAAACCAAGCATTACATGTAAAATGCTGCAGGACTGCCAGAAAATCCACCAATAAACTTAATTCATAGCTGTCCCAAACCACTCTAACTCTAATTCCTCTCATCAATCATATAAAATGCTAGTACCAAAGATGCACCTACCTGCATAATAAGATAGAATGACTAATGCAATGGAAGGCCAGCTACCCAAACCCTTCAATCATGACCTAGGTAGGACAGGACCGGGGACTAGGGGCTTTTTGTGCTTCCTTTCTAATCTAAGGTCACGTGTTTGGTACCTTTTTCCCAGCAATTTCTTTTATTTCCTTTATACCAAACATGTAGGGAAAAAGTATTTGTTCCAACTGAATACAATTTCTAACTCCATAGTGCATATTGATGCAGAAATGTACACAGGGAATATCTGCAGAAGTAATATGATGACTGAATTAAGTACCTTTTTCCTCCATCCTTTCAAAAGCTGCAAGAGCGCTACTTGTATCAATATTTTCTAACACTTCATTAAGCTTCGTTGAAGTCCTATAATAATCAAATATATCTAATAAGGGGCTCGCTGTACCAGAAATTAATGCAAGTAAAAAAACCAGACTTTGCAGATTTTGCACGAGCTTTTAGTGCGTCTTTTTTTGACTTTGCTTCCTGTATCTTGCTCTCCAGAAGCTACAGCAAAGAGAAACACAATAAGCATGGTGATAAAAGCATGAAAAGCAAATAAGAGAAGTACTGATTTGACAGGATGAAACAACTCTTTGTAATTGTAAATAATGAATTCAACACTGAATACAGCACAATTTAAAGGGTTCTGAATCCAGAATGAGAGTTGCATTTTGCAGGATTCAATCTCATTAAATGGTTGATGACACATCCAAAAAGAGGACAAAGCAAAATATGAAAACAGTGAAGAAATTGCATCCTTATACCTAGCAAATGTATTAAGGAATTGATAGTTTTGGGTAAGAAAATTTTCATCTTAGCAAGTGTCCACGGACAATCAATAAAGAAATCCTCATAAACCATGTCTGCCATTACTTGCACATATTTGCATGAGTGGAAGTCAGATCAAAAAGCGTCAGGAAGTCGAAAGATACATATTGCATTCTATCAGGGATAATGCAATTCCTCTATCCAAACGAACAAATATTTAAAGCTAACCAAATATCTTTAATGATCTTAATCTAGGCACCACTACATGTTTCAAAAATGTCGAAAAAACCGACAAAGAACGAAGCTTGGGCAACCTTCAATACTCTAGCAACTTGTAATTCAGTTTGTAAGAAACCATTCACTAACATACGTTACAAAACCTTCTTGTTTTTTGTAATTTCAATTTTAAATCTCTCAGAAAAAGATACAAACAATGAAGAAGACACCAGCTAAATATAAAAGATTCAGAGGAATTTATTATCTTACTGAAAACATTAAAGCTAGGTATTGAATAACGATTAGTAAGTTAAGACAGTTCACGACATGAAGATTCTTTAAATATTTTACAATGTTGACTGCAGGAGGAGAAGTTAGACATCTTAGTGAGCGTGAATGGTGTCTGTTCTCAAATAGAATCAACTCATCAGTTTACAATCTTGGCACTTCGTTCTTGGTTTTAGACACATTACATTCCTAGATCAAGCACTTTACAGATAAACGCTATATGAAACCCTTTACCATAAAAAAAGAAGGGCATGCTTATTTCCTTTTTCAAAGGCCAACAATACAGACAAGTAATAAGCACTCTCACTACGTATTTCAGCAAAAAATAGAGAGACCTACATGCATTCCTTAGAAGGAAAGAGGAGGTCACTCTTCGCAAAAGGAATAGAGAAGCGACACCTAGGGCGTGTTTCAATTGCACGCTCACTTTCTCCCCCAGATCTTGAGTTCGAACTCGCTTTCAATTTACCCTGAACTCACAGAATTCACCTCTAATCTACTTTCTACCGAACTCAGTTTCACAAAATTTAGTTCCTACCAATTAAACACACCCTTAATCAAATTAGGCTTGTCATTACATCTTTTCAGGTAGAAGATGTTCTAGTGTGAATGATTTGTGAATCACCTACTTTTTTGTGTGGTTGCTAAGTGCAGTTCTATAGTTGGCAGTTGAAGCCCAAATGACAGAGAGAATATTACATATGGCTGTAGAATAAGGTTATTTCCTACATATTTGTTTGGGTGTACATGTTATAATGACTAACAAATATAACTATAGATCTTAAACTGACAAGTTACTTACAAATTTCACTTTTTAAGGTTTTGGATTCATGTGTTTGCTCAAAGAGCACCAATAACAAGCCCAAGACCATACCAAACAAATAAATGCTGATAATAATTGATAACAGAATCACCTCAGTATTTGACAAAAGATTATCCACCACACTTTTCTGTTCATCAAGCTGAGCTTTAAAGGAACTTGCATTCTCCTGAAATGATATAGTTTCAATAATCAGACAAGTAAAAAATTACTGCAAGTTCAATCGTTAATTACTGCTAGTTCAATCGTTATGGTTCAAAGATAACAAACTCCTTACATGCTAGTGATAATTACTAAAACTAGAATCTGAAATATTGATAAAATAATTGATGTCATTAACATCACAACAATGTGAACTGTGACCCAGGTTCCTCGAATGGGATTTCCACACATGTAGAGAAGTGTCATTTGTGATAACATCAAATCAAATCATTGTTTACTTAGTAAACAAGATTTTTAAAAAAAAGTTTCTACTAGATTCATTTTAGCAATTGTTGCAATATTAAATGATTGAGTTTATCTTCACAAGCCTAAAATAACAGCAACTGGACCTGGAGACAAATAGTTTCCAGAGCTTGAAGACATATGCTTAAATGGCTTATATCATTCATAAAGATGGAGTTAGCTAGATTCAGTCTAGATAAAATAAACAGAAACTACCTACAGCAAGTGCTTTACGCCTCTTAAGAGCTTCACGAGCAAGAGCCTCATCTCCTTTCTGCAAAGCAAGCCGTGCTTTGTCATGCCTGTATTAGAGGATATTACTATTGGTATCCATTATATTTAACTGCAGATACTTATACTTGATCAAGTCAATGAACGATAAGTTTCAAAGGATTTTACCAATCATCAGCCGCTTCTTGTGTGGCTGTATATTTATTCTCCAATCGTTTTCTAGATGCCAATACCTTAGCAAACAAGATACAAAAGAGTCAGATGCCTGCAGCCTAGCCTGATTAAAGGCAACAGCGAATAAATTATATGCTTGAATGCATCGCCATGCCTTAAAGTCAGATACATAGACAGTCCTTAATAACATAGTCCTCAAACACCCCTTCTTTATTCGAATATGTTCATGTTTATGCCTTTTTTTATATGTCGGTAATACTTTGTTCACATTGTTCAAGAGCCAACACATAAAGGATTACTGCACATGGTTATCTATTTTACATTCAGTTAAGGCTCTTTAGAATTGTGCTGCCCCCTGATCTGTCGTAGGCTCAAGAGCATGCAGTCTCTTGCATCTAGTTATATTCTCAAGAAGTATCAAATTCGTCAGAGACCGACATCACATCTGTAGATCCAGGTCACATGCATGGACAAAATGGTGACCCAGATATATATATATTTTTTTTTTGAAAGTCCAAAAAGAACTAATTGAGTAAGTTTCTAATACAAATGTAATGGATGATAAAGCAGGTATGATGTGATGATTCTGATAGAGTGTTTTTGTAGAAAATGTACCTGAGCTGTAGCTTGACGCATCCTTGTCAAGTCACTGTTCATGTCAGTTACAGCTTGTTCTAAGATCTTCTCAGGATCTTCAAAAGAGCCCAGAATTGCATCTACATATGACTATATAATAGCTCACATCAAACTTCAGGTGTAAAGATATGTCCTTGAAACTACAACGTTAAGAAAGCAGTCTCACCTTAACCACTCTAGCTAGCCTTTCAAATAGGTTCATCTGGGAACCAAGTGCGCCACATCTCATTTGGTTTGGTCTTACAACATGTATTATCTTGGCTTTTAAAGCTCGAACTGCAAATGAACATATGACCAATGCAGATATCAAAAGATTGCTTTTTAACGATGAAGGAAATTTAGCGAAGTCCTGGAATAATCAATTTTAGCATGACGATTTAGGTCTGTTGGTTTCTTTTGTATTGGAGAGCATATTAAGAAGCTGACTCTAAGAGCTTACAACTCTGACAACATTGCCACTATGCTATCTACAAAAGTAAAAACAGAATAAGACTTTAAATCAAATCTTGGAACAGTTAAAACCCAGCTAAAGCAAACTCCATCTATAACAGCATTCAAACTTCCAAATGAAACAAGATTTGACTTGAAAGAAGAAATAAGAAATACAAGAAATAAATAAAAATCGATACTTGAAAGAAGCTAAGTGAAATTCAGAGAATGATTAGACTAAACTAAAACAAGTGTACATTGTATAACCTTAAAGATTCCAGGCTCTTTTCTGCTGAACTTTCAAGCTATCAAATTTCACTAAGAACAAACCAAAGTAAAAAAAAGAAATAAATTAATAATAATAATAATAATAATAATAATAATAATAATAATAATAAAGACAAATCGAGAGCGATGAATACCTCCAGGATTGAAGCAGGTGGAAGTTCTGAGAGATTGGCCCACCACAAGCGTTCTTCTTTCAACGGCGACCATTGCTGGCGGTAAAGCCATGGCCGGCGCCTTCAAGCTACACATTTCTTCTTCTCACTAGTGAGTTAGTTCTTTCTAGTCTTCTCCAGCGATCTCATTCTCAGGACTCAAGAGTAGGGCGTTTGGGATTGCTTATGAAATGGAGCTTTTGTGAAATAAAAGGTATTTTTATTTTTTTGAAAAACGAGCTTTATTTTTTTAATTTCTAAAAAAATAATAAAAATATGCAATAAAAAGATCTCACTTCGTAGAATTTTTCTACACTTTCTAAATTTTTAAATAAATTTTTTATATATTTATAAAATATGTATTGAAAAATATAAAATAAAGAATTGAAAAGTTGGGTTGGGGAAAAGTAAAGCCAAACACCCCCTACGTTTTCTAAATAATCCCCAAGTTTGTTTGTGCTCAATTGAATTTCCAATTTGGTCCCTTGAGTTTTGCTATTCATATTTTCATGGGTTGAATCCAGTTGGGCCAATAGAAACTCTTGGTCTGTAATCCGTGTATAATAAATAAGAACGAACCTGTGTTCTTTGGTTTCTTTCTTCTGTCTATCCATTTCCATGGCTGCTGCTTCTTCTCTAGCTTCAGTCACTCTCTGCCAATCAGGTAAACATTTCCCTCCCTCTCTCTCTCTCTCTCTCGTTCTTGCAATGTTAATCTTGTTTTGGGGAAAGATGTTTTTTTATCAGCTCTAGGCAATCTTATATGTTTATCTGTTATACTAATGTGTTTATTAGCTTCAAATTCTTCCCAATTGGCTCATTGCTTTCTTTTTGTTATGAGAGAAATTATTGTTTGGAAAAAACAAAACCTATTACTTGTTCTGAAGCATTTCACCTTTTTGGCCCTCGAGTAGTTCCATTGGTTTTGATGAATTATTGAAAACGGAAGCTGTTTGGTGAACAACCGGAATAGGTCTAGGTTCCTAAAGCTTGTTTGCACTCAAAATAGAATCGGCTGTCAAAGAATCAATGAACGTTTAATAATTGAGACCAAAATTCTGGTACCACTTCTTCCTCTATAGAGTTGAGAAAGTGCTTGGTAAACAGAACTGAGGGCATGAGATAAGTATATTGTATATGACTTTGCTCGTATGTTAGTCTTCGTCATTTTAATGTACAGTATCAAATGAAATATATTCATACCCAAGTTTTGGTGAAATGTTGCTCTCGGTATGATAATATGATTATATATGATATAAGTAGCGGATACAAGATTGTGAGGCTTTCTCCTGCCAAGAGTAGCTTCTCCATTGAACTTGTCAGGCTAACTTATATATGATAACCTGGTGTAGGCACTGCAGATAATCGAAGTATATGTGCTCATCGGCATTTGCTAGGTGCTAAGTTGCCAAGTTTTGAATTGAGATGCTGTGCCTCACTTCTTGAGAATGGAGGTTTAAGGAGAAAAGTTGAAGGCAAAGTTGATCCTATCAGTCGAAGGAGTATGCTTGAGTTGGTTTTAGGGACTTCTGCATTTTTTGCAGCCACTTCCAAAGGCAATGCGGCTGGTCTGCCTCCAGAAGAGAAGCGAAAACTATGTGATGAGGCATGTGAAAAGGAGCTTGAAAATGTATGGTGAGATAATATAGCCCTACAAAGTTCTTCATTCTTTGCTATCGCAGCACTGCAGTTGGCATGTTGAGATATTTGCTAAAATATTGGATTCAAGTACGTAACTTCCTATGCATTCATTAGGCAAAGTCAATTTTCAATGTTAAACAAGGAAATAAACTGCACAGTTTAATCTGAATGCTAGGGGCTATATCTTGGAAAATTTAGCTATATACTGGTTATGTCTTTCCCAATATTTCATTTTGTTTTCCTTTTGAAAGTTGACTTTGTTTACTTTGGTTAGATAAACAGATGGAATTATAGTTTTCTCTCCTTTTTGGCTATGCATCATTATAGGGAAGCTAGCTAGTTGCGTTTTCCCAGGTTTAGCAATAGGATGTTGAATATCTGACACAAACATGTAAATTCCTTGTAGCCTCATTGATTGAGCTTACCTTCTTGCTTGGCTTACAAAAAACAGGTGACTTAAAAAGGTGGTTAAATTCAAGCCCTGGTAACAGGATATATTGAAAAGACACAATTAATCAAGAGGGCATAACATGCAAGCATAACATATATTCAACATTAAGCTGCAACCCACAAGAGTAAGAATTGCTCACATGTAAATTTGTAAAGGCATGTCAAAACTTTGGATGTAAATTCTAATCATAAAATTTAGCTCATTGTTTAATGTTAAATATGTGGTTTGATCAGATAGGTAACAATGAATGTGCATCTTTTCTAGGTGCCTATGGTGACCACAGACTCTGGTTTAAAATACAAGGATATAAAGATTGGCGAAGGTCCAAGTCCACCAATCGGATTTCAGGTGATCTGTGTTCTTGCAACATTTTGAAAAGACTACAAAAGATTGTACATGGCCCATAGTTCGACTCAAATTATGCCTTGAAAGCAATCATTTTTAATTGGTTTTATAAATTGGTTAATAAATTGGTGGACTTGAAAGCAATCATCACACCAAATCCTAATCAGTTATGTGTAGGTTGAGCAATTCTTTACTGATTTCTTGCACTATGATAGTTCTGAAGTGTTGGTTATAAATTGGTTTTATAACAACATAATGTATATGGATACAGCTACATATGGAAAACTTTCGTTAGAACAAGTTGTTTATTGGTTTATTGTCTTTCTAGGTTGCTGCAAATTATGTGGCCATGGTCCCTTCTGGGCAGATTTTTGACAGGTACATATTACAGAACAATGATCAACCTTTTAACAAACATATTTTTACAGCTTACAAGATCCACTTACGTACGTACATATGCCTGTTCTTCACTTTTTGTGCTTTTCGGTTATCTTCACTGCATTTATTTTTTCTCTGTACATTCTGAAAACCAGATAAAACAACTTAAAATGCCTTGTTATACCGATTTGAACTTTTGGTGAATAATCAACTTTAATGTAAAATGGGATTAATGAGAGGTTATAGCGTACAAGACGGCTTTTATCTTAATTTTGGTAATCATAGATCCTGAGCGCTCTATACACGTATGAAAGCTAGATATTGCACAGTATACACTTTGCTATGTATAACTAAGTTAAATCTATATTAGAAATAGTTTTGATTGGTACTGGTATGCTATTGAATGGCAGAGTAATAATCATTTGAAGTTGGTTGCGGTATTTTTAACGCTTTTGGTTGTTAGACTTAAAGGATAGCTTGCAAAAGGAACTTTCACCAAATGTTTTCTATAACAACATATCACTAGAGCTAGGGTGATTATGAAAACTCTTACAGTTAGAAAATTGTAAGAATGGCTGGTGGCATCATATGATAAAACCTTCTGAGCGATACTTCGAACTGTGGGCCTGTTTGTGATCATGGGGTTCTCCATGCAAAAAAATGGCCCTCTCCAAATGCCCTCTCATCTGATGCAAGATATGTGAGATAAGAGAAAGGTGAATTCGATCTGCTGTAGACAACATGAATTCAATGTACTTCTCATCATATTATACTGGATTTTCAAACTTTGATCTTGCTGAAACTATTTTTATGTTCATCTATGACTCCCGATAAGGCTGCGGCTGCACAATAGTCTTTCTAAGTGATGTAGTTGTTGATTTTGATTCTAAGTGAAATAATGCTTTTGAAATCATAGGGCATGGACAACTGCTCTGTTCTAATTCTGTGTTGTTAATTTGCTCACCAGTTCTTTGGAGAAAGGCCAACCCTATATTTTCCGTGTTGGTTCTGATCAGGTACACGAAAAATCCCTAATTCACTAAGTTTGTATCTAAATTGTCTGCTAGGCTTTGCGTTGAAGTTCGGTTCACTTGTACATGCATAGCTCACCCTGAACAGAAGTCTCATGTTAATCTTACTCCTTTATCTAGACTGCAAAAATGTAGGGATATAGGGATCGTTTGGCACTCGTGTTATGTTTTTCGTATGTTTTAGAATGCATCATCCTGTCATGCTAAAGTTGTTCAATCATGCATTATTTTATTTTAAGCAATATAAGTGCAAGCGAAATACTTTCCAGAAGATCCAAGGTACTTGCTTGACAACCTACTGTATTCATTTGCTATAATGATAGAAACCATATAGGTATCCCGTTCTAGAATCAACTCTTATGTTAAAAGATAATCCCGTGGGAAAATATACAGAAAAATCCTAAGGGCTTTTGGATGTCATCAACTCTTGGTCGTTTCTAACAGGTGATCAAGGGACTTGATGAAGGTATCCTGAGCATGAGAGTTGGAGGGAAGCGCCGACTGTACATTCCTGGCCCTGTAAGTGATAATGATCAGATTCCTAAGTCTTGTTAATCCGTAACCGAAAACGTATACATCTGCTCAACATAATTCGAACATGCACTGGAAATTTAAGATAATTATGAAAGTTAAATATAGTATTTGTTATGAAAATTGCTGGCAACTGCTTTCTTTCATCTGGTTCAATAAGTTTTCTCTAAGCCCTTAGCTGATGATTGCTTATACTGTAAGATGCAATAAGCTGGCTAAAATTCCCGCAATTTAGCATAACCGTTGTTATACTCGATTAATTGTTTATTCAATAACAAGTCTGATTTCCTTCAGAGATGCATGAACAATCAAGTTGATTAGTCCTAACTTTTCTTTCATTTTTTGTTCTGATTTCATGTCAAAAGTTAGCATTCCCCAAAGGACTTACATCAGCACCTGGAAGGCCAAGAGTGCCACCAAACAGTCCAGTAATATTTGACGTCAGTTTATTGTATGTACCAGGCCTTGAAGATGAATAAACCTGAGATACTTTCCATTCACTCAACTTTTTTGATAGAAATACATGGCGAATAGACGTATTTGCTGGCTTCTTACTTTTTCTTGTGCCTTAACACATTTGCATTGGGTCTCAAGTATAGTTGTCACCAGAGATATGAAAATGTCTACTTCTTTCACATTGATGTAATTGGTTCATGTAACACATTCTCAATTCATGAATGAAAGTAAAATAATTTTGCGGAAAAGATGTGATGATTTTCTTAGATGATACAGACTTCAGTAGGTCAAGTGTTGTAACAAGCCAGATTTTCTTCAGACAACTTCTGTCAGGCATCTTCCTACAGATTGCTGCAGATAGAAGAATTTCTTTTTCTACAGATTACAATTATTGTGGGTACGCATGTTCAAGTTATACAGATACGAAGATTGTTGAAAAGGAAAAGCAAAATGCATACAGCAGCAACTGCATAACAAGAATAGTGAAGGAGAAAATGATCATATTCGTTTTTTTAAGAATTCCAAACTGCACATTTGAAAAAAAAAAAAAAACCTAGCAAACCTACAAATCATAACTATAAGTTATAGAGGAAAGGCGATAACCTAAGCAGCTGTACGAAGTTCATAGATAAACCCAAACAATTAGTAGCCAAAGGAGAAGAACACTGCGGACACTAACAGCACCAGCCAATGCTATCGTTCTGTTGCTGAAACCATCGTGTCCATTCTGGGGCTGTGCCATCTTTGGTGCAGCTTTCGGATTCTTAGAGCAACGTTTCCGCACAGCATAGTTTTGTCAGGAATCTTGTTTTCGTCTTTAGCTGATGTAATACTGTTGTCCCAGGTTGTTCTTCTCCAAGCTCTCCGATCGCAGGTTCCACAAGCCACTGTTCTCGATGGAGACAAACACTGCTGCCCACGACTTAGGAAACACTTGCACGTTGTGAGTTTTCACTGCATCCTCTCTGTTATACAACAATCTGTCTCCACACCTGCATGTCGTGTTATAACCCATCCTGGAGACGCATATGTGAGGAAGTAAAGTAAATCATCAAGATGACGCAAAAGTGAAACATGTATGTATGTCACCTGTGACTCGATTGGTGAAATAGAGTCTCTCTCTCTAAAAAATATGGTTTTTTTTACTATTACCGACGCACAAAGAAAATATTTTCCGTGCCCACGGTAAACGCTGGGTAGCCAAGTGCGGAGCGGGTAACTGCCGAAAGCATCTAAGTAGTAATCATCAAGATGTCGCAAAAATGAAACATGTATGTATGTACCCAATAGTGGGTGGAACTTCAAGTACGCCTAGATTCGAATTAGTAGCGTATAGAATTTGATCGGACCGAATAAAGTACGAACTAATTTGATAGGCTATGACCGAATTATTAGCGTAGTGGTCTGAAATGATTGTCAAGTGAAAGACAAACTAGTTAATTTGAAAATAGACCAGCAACTTATTTTGAATTGGACCAAGTAGATTTTAATTTAGTGGGTTTAACAGCCCACATTTTTTAATAGTCTTATATTATTAGGTGCTCAAATAGTTATGTGCATATAAATAAAAAATGCTAACTTTCAATAAATTAGTCAATTATTTTAGCTTAGGAACTCGATCCTACAAGTACAGAAGGAGTTTCTGTTAAGGTGGAAAGGCAATGGGGTTCATTCTACATGTTTTCGAAGATGTTCTCAACAAAATTGCAAGTACAAGTACAGAAGGAGTTTTACTGTGTGATATCATCTGCAGCAATCACCATTTGTGTGGGATCCTTTGGAGGCTTATTGGTAGGCATTACATAGAACTAGAGAATACTAAATACATACACGAGAAACAAAAAAGAAGCGAAATAGCTTCTACTTAATACAAGATACTTAATGATTAATCTCTCCGTCTTCACCCACAACTGTTAGCCACGACATCAAACCTGCCGTAATGTTAGGACGCTGATGAAGAGAGAGTATCGTTGGTGGTGCACTTGATGTTTGGTTCCTGGGAACTGGACGTTGATCATGATCACACGAGCTGTTCGATGCCCGTCGGAGAAGTTGGGTGCCGTAATACACATGTCAAGTGCAATGCAGCTCATGATAGCTGCTCCTTCTTCATGCCTATCGCTCGTGCTTCTACATCAATGGAGGCTGCTATAGCAGATTGCGAGAGCCATGGTGACAACGATTGAAGCAATGCCAAGTGCGTGCCGCAAATTGCAGCGTCGGAATGCGCCATTGATCTCGCTCGCTCGCTGTTTGAGTTTAGTTGAAGCTGGAGGCATTAATCAACTCTTCCAATGATCAAACACATACAGGCTTTCCTAGAGTTTCAGTAGTACTCATACGAAACTGGAACACTACCAAACCTTGTAATATATATATATATATATATATGTTTTTTCTTGAATTCTATTGGTTTTCAAATTCAAATTTGCGGATGTTCAATTCATCAAATTGTCGGTGCTCATTGGCTACATGTTTGTCATTCTCCTAAATGAACTTTGATTTCGCCTACTCTTTGTATTTAGAACCTAATGATTTTGCTCTTATTGCTCTCTCTCACAATGTTCTTTTCTTTCTATAGTTTCGCAAACGGTAGATTCAATAATAATAAATAGAGCTTTTGATATTGGTAATCGAGTTTTATACTTTGAGAAAATGAATATAAAAACGTAGAAAACAGATCAAAGATATAACAGAGGTTTCATCTCCGTAGAGCTAAGCGACGTTAAATGAATTATTCCGTTACAGAATTTTTTATCAACTTTCCTTCAAGGCATCTATTTCATGTTCCATCTTTTCATTGTTTTCTCAATGTTTACCAGCAGCAACATCTAAGAATCAGCCATTCTAAGCTGTAAACATCAAAGAATTTCCAGTATATTTCCAACATGGTGAAGAAAGATTCAATCCCTCACTGAGGCTACCACTACAAGCGATTTATAAATCCATAACTTGTCGAAAGATTGAGTGGTATCCTAATACTAAACAAAAGCAGTGATATACAGTGCTAGTCAATTGAATCAGCTACCCCAACTCACCAGCGTTTTAGGCGTTCCCATCCGCTTCGCATAATGGGAGAAATCCTATCGAGAAAAGACGGCTGCTCTCTCAAAAGAGTTGTCATCTCAGCTAGCAACAGCAATAGAATTCAGCCAACATGGAGGTGAAGGTGAGGAGGATGATGAGAACGTGCACGAACAATTGCCAGAACCAAAAACTTATCAGTAAAGAAGAGGAAGATGCTGACAGAGATGAATGGAGTGAAGAGAGACTGCCATTTGCCACGATTTGCCCAAGTTTGTAAGGCGACTGACAAATGGAGAAGGCTGTCGGGAACTATCACCAATAGACAATTCTATTGCTGGTTGCTGACAACCTTGCTGCCTAACAGTCCATTCCTGTTACAGCAAACTTTCAGAAAGAACTTGAAAAATGCACAACCTTGCCATAATGTTTTTGCGGATGTTCATAAACAGTCACCATCTTTTGAGAGTGCTTAACCAATTTCAGCGCAGTGGATGCATTTACGCGCTTATCAGATAAACGTTTACGGGTGCGTTTGTTTTTGCTTTTCTCCGATCAAATTTTTTAATTTTTTATTTCATATTTTTTAATACATATTTTATAAATATTTAAAAAATTTATTTAAAAATTAAAAAAAATTTTATGTAATAAAATTTTTTTATTATATATTTTTATTATTTTTTCAAAAAATAAAAAAATAAAATTTATTTTTGTTAAAAAAATAGAAATATTTTCTATTTCAAAAAAGTTCGATTTTATAAGCAATTCCAAACGCACACTACACTTCATCGATTAGAATTGGATGCGTTCCAAAGCAAAAGCGTAGGCAGAATTCTACTAAAAACGCCGCTCTAGGAACTCTCACCTGGTTGCCACCAGATAATACAAAAAAGTTGGTAATATATTTTCATCTTACCTGTAAGGTAAAACCATGACAACGTTAAAATGCTGAATCTGCAGCATTTTTCATAAATTAAAATGGAAACACCGCAGCCTTCTTCCAAGATTCAACGTGCGCATGCTTAGTTATGACAAAAGGCTAGCACAATCCTCTTTAAGTAACAAGAAACTTCATCTGAATATTAACCAACATTTTACATAACAGTGTCTGAGAGAGAAAAAAAGGGGGAAATAACTTAAAGTTGCAGTAAATAGATACATCCTTCCTAGATTCACTCCAATAGAAACAAACACAAGATACATAAAACATAGTCCAACTTCAAGTCAAGGTCCTTAAGCAGTTAGAACATTGCTGAATATTCTGGAAAACAATTACATCAATGCATGGCATCAATATCTATCGTGCCTATCATGGCGCCTGCAAGAAGAAGATACAAAGATGAAAATGTCACTAACATCAAAGAAAAATGAAGTGCACGTCTGAAAATAAAGAACCCAACGGATGAAAAGGCAGCCCCAATAAAAAAAGTAACACTGGCATAGATCAAAAAGGACCAGGACACCTATATCGCTTTTTTTAAGTTTCATCACCTCCCAATCTTATTAACTTCTATAAGGAAAAAATAAAATTGTGCAAAGACATATCTTATTGCCAAAGTTGGGAGGTCACTCCTGTGGCATACGTGAAGCATATGAACTGCAAACTCCTTACCAGATTTTCATTATTGAGGACGAAAAAAAGGTACCTGTGCCGATCATAATTTCTAGAGCGATCCCTTGAGCGAGATCGTGATCTTCTGCTCCTAGAATCATGGCTGCGCAAACGATCCGATTCTCGGTCATAATGCCGTTCATAATCTCTGCTTCTACGATCATGATCTCTTCCCCTGTCTCTACTGCTACCTCGATCTTCTCTAACACGCTCATTATCTCTGCTTGATTCCCTATCCCGCTCCCTACTCGGTTCCTTTGATCTAAGTTCATAAAGTAAATAAGTGAGGGAACTGGTTTCACCATGACAAGAAGACTAAATCAAAGAATGATTTAATACCGTCTATCTTCTTCAGACCGATCCCTCTTTCGACGCTTGTTTCTCTCTTCCTATCGATTTTAATTTAAGCACAAATTAATTATGGAAGAACAAGAAGTTAAAATAGACATTAATAAATTCAATCCAGCAAGAAAGTAACGTGGTATGCAACTAAAGCAAGATAAAATTACACAAACATAAAGAAAAAGCAATGAAGTCAAACTAAGAAGTCAATGATTCTATCCTCAAAAAGACAAAAAAGAAGTCTCATACCTCAAGGAAAAAAATTGCACTCCCCAATTTCAATATACATAGTTACTTGTACAAACAATAGCATTTGAAATGCTAAGACCATACGCAAGCACTTGTGTGGTGCTTGATGATGGTTAGAACATAGAAGAAAGTGATACAAGTTAAACTGTTCACTCAGGATTGAGAGAAAGAAGTAACATCTAAAGCACCACACACAAAAACTCCTCATGTCACATCTTATTTGATCATAATAATTTCACTAAATTGCAGTTGGAATATAAGGACTTTTACTGCCTACTGAACCTGTTTATTATGAAAAGGAAAGATTGGTAATTAGAAGAGACTTGAAATCACTCAATTGTTATATTAAGTCTCACACATGCTACTGACTGTCCACATTTCACAGTCAAAAGGCAATACATGACAAAACAATACAAAACAAATCTCTAACAGACACCTAATAGAGATATATTTCGGATGTGACTGCAAGTTAAGTAGGTTACACAGGGAACCAGACCCTCGTCCGGTCTGGAATGGGCCATGAAACTGGAAGAGTTTTTGGCCTCTCAGAACCAGAAGTTCAAAAACAAGAAATCAGAAACTTTCACTCTTCCCTTTCTTAAACAAAAAAATCACGAGAAATTCACAATTTGGGCAGGTCCAATACACTGAAAATGAGAAGATAAGAATTTTGAAATGTTTGGATCGAACTTTGTTGTAACAGAACAACAACTGCATTAAACAACTCACCCAATCCATAACTGTGGTAAACTTTTAATGCTTTCCTGCACATTTCAGTAAAATTATTATCTGGTGCAACCGCTCTCGTCTTTTTATTCAACTGGAAGGGACCACAAGCCAGAGATTGTTTGACTTCCATTCGTGTTTAAAGACCTTTTTTCTATATGTTTGAGCCAAATATATATTCCCAACTTACAAAGAATAACATAGATTCGAACTTCCACACAGACTATAAAAGAAACAAGAAAAATCCTAACATGAATGAAAAGGAAGAAGAGGGAGAAGCAAGAAGGCACTCCACTTTCTTACTAAGAAAGTGATTCCCTCTCCCTCAAAGGGTTATTGTAGAAAGAGTGCCTCCAGGTCAGCCTCATACTGAACTTATCCTAGTCTCAAAAGGGCAGCTCTTTGCACAAACTTCTTAACATCTAAAATTTGATGCATGGGAAATCATTGAGACATCAAGTACAGATGAGTCATTTTGATGTATAAAAGGTAACAAGTAAGACAAGCACCAAGTTAAGAATTTTTCCTTCAGACTTGTAACTTGATGGAAATGCAAGAAAGTTGGAAAGAGGATTAAAATAAATATAACCAAATTGCATGGATCTAACATTCAACCTGAAGTTCTGCAATCTTCTCGCGGATCTGCATGTATCCTAAGTGAAGTTTCCCCCCAAAATGATCAGCCAAGCGACGATCACTGGATACAAAACACATTTTAGACCACAGCTCTTGCTGCATAATGTACATTAGTAGCTAAAAAGTAAACATCAATAATATTCTGCCACAATATCAACAACTATTCTACTAACATAAAACAGAAAAAGACGCACATTCTTTAGCGGCAAAAGTTTTCCACGTAAACTGGGCCCATAAGCCTGCTGGTAACAAGGAGGTATATAGGCAGGTCAAAATTTGCTCAAACTCGAAATATCAACCACTAGTTCCTTGAACACTCCAAATTATCCCACAATCATAACTAGCATTTTGCATAAAAAGGAGAAGGAAATTACCTGTCATAAACACTTAAGAATGCACCACAGATATCACAGACACGTAACTTTTGATCTGTCTGCAAGTTCACAGCAAAGAAATTCACATGTTATTGAATGTAACAAATGCTTAGTAGTGCAGCAAATACTTCCACAAATGAAAAAACTGAACAGCAACTAGATGCAGCATAGGGAGCGTCTAGCCTTGTTCAGAGCTAAGAAAAAAAAATTCATTGATCATATACGGTATTACTCTACGAATTAATGATCACAGCCTTACAGTTGCCCCTGTCATACATTTGCTATCCTTCTATACTATTGGTCAGTAAGAAGGTAGATAAGGAGCTATCTTTTCATCTTTCTAGTTACTGCAGGTGGGGCAAACAGGTTCGTATGCAGATAAGAATGAGGAATTCTTTTTGCGACACAGATGAGAATGAGGGTTTGATATTAGAGAAATTTAATCTTAGAAAAAGATCATAACTGTATAGGAAGCATTCACATACTATGAACATATCAAAGACCTATATATTAATATTATTTACAATGAGCCTCAGTACTTATTTGTTCCTAGTATTCTTTACGTCATACATACATATTGACAACACAGACAACCAGACGAAATGCCAAACAAGATGTACTCCTAGACCATCCCGACTTCAGTCAAATGAACATATTACATATAATCATACTAAAATGTACGTCCCACATTTTCAGTCAATAAGTAAACAACTACAGAGTAGGATATATATACAAAAGTGAGTTGCATCTGATTCACACTTACAATTCGGACATCAACTGCAGCATATTTTGAAGAATCCTGCATTGGCTCTTGACGCGCACTCAACTGGAGGAGAAAGAAGACATTACCATCAAGACATTAAGGTACCTCCAAAACAACATAAAAACAAGACAAACAACAAATTCTTATTTTCATATATCATATAACATGAATTAGCATGAACAGCTCGTGCAGAAACTATCCAATCAATTCAACTTTCAAAAAGAAAACTACCTTCTTAAGAGCTTCTGCCTCCTCCAGAGCTTTTTGTGCCTCATCAATCATTCCCTTTTCACCTACCAGCACAAACCAATTTAATAAGGCTTCAAAATGTGTAACCACAATCGTCTAATACTCTCAACTGTCGTGTGTTAGGCCACATGCCTTATGAACTGAAGAGTCAGCTCAAAATTTACTACCATAAAAAAGTATTATTTTGGCAAGAAAGTTCGTCGTCATTGTCTTTGTATAAAAGAGGCATATTGACTTTCATCTCCCAAAGAGACAAGTGCATACTTGCTCAAAAAACCAGAGTATCAAAATATTGTAAACACAAAAGCTCCAAAGAAGCAACACAAAGTGACAAGCGTGTATGAGTTGAAAATGTAAAAATGATCAAACCTATATAGACTCAGCCTTCTTTTGCTAGCTCCAAGCCTCCAACTGAAGACCATTTTGCTCATTCGATATTACACAATGAAGTGTAAAGATCAGGTAGAACCATCAGCTAAGCAGTTAACCTAACATAAGTTGCTTGATCCAGCTAAACAGGTAAAACTAAGTAGCTCTGAATACATTACTCAAACTAAACACCACCAGTTACGAGGAGTATGACCACTGCCTGCTGCTCTAAGCAAAACAAGAAATAGAATGACAAACTACCACCGTGCAATAGTAAAGTAACAAAGAGAAACACCAGAAAGGACAACAACGAATGAATGCTTACCAAGATCCTCTGCCTTTTTCAGCTTTTCATTAATCATTTCTTGGGTTCGTGGGTCAGGAGGAGGTCCGGGTACAAATGCTTGCTGCGGAGGATTTTGAAGAGGTTGTGGTAATGAAGCTCGGTCTTTGTTGAAAGCATCAAGTAGCAGCATTGCCTACAGAATGTCAAAATTGTTCAACGAGCAATCTCTTCTTAATTCTAGGAGATCAAGGATATAAGCTGGAAATGATAATACATGATATGAACGTAAATACCTGCTTGTCAGCTCTTCTGGTTCTTAACTCATCAAGTTCTTCAAGAACTCTAACTTTGCTATCAGTCTTTCCTTCCAAATCTGCATATAAAAGGTTGTGACAAATAAATACCAAACTATTGAACAAAATGAAAAATAAGCACATGCACTGATGCACTAACATAGGCAGAAGCCTAACTACCACAAAAAAAAAAAAAAAAAAAAAAAAAGAAGTTGCTCTAGGGTATACTTCATAACTATAAATTAAATTTATGGTAGGTTACCTTTCAGGAATAAGCAGCAATGTTTTATGTAGTGCAAGATGCCATAGAGATTGTGCACATACTTTCCTAACACTTACAGAAACATAATGACCCTAATAATGGCAGATTGAACATTACACGATGTCTCTGTATATTCATAACTTGCATGACCTACTTCGCAAGAAACACTTATTCCGATCTCATACAAAACAACATTTAAAAAAAAATGTCTTAGTCCCAGGAAATGTCCTCTACATTTCCAAAAAAGGATCTCCATTGAAAACAAAAAAGAAAGCCCAAAGGAATATAAGTATATAACTTGCCACATGCAACGAGGAGGTCAACAAACACAATAAGCTCACTACATGAGGAAATTGTTCTAGAGTGAAACAAAGACAACATAGAAGCAGAAATTACCAAAAGCATCCGCTTCAATTAGCTTCTCCTTAATTTGCTTTGACAACTCCATGACCTCAGGTATCTGATAACAAAATACAAAACCAAATTTAAGCTTTCTAGATAACACCTTGTATAGTAAATGATGTAATATACTAGAGAGAGAAATAAAATGATATTCAAAAAGAAGAAATACCTGGGTAACCTGTGACACAGATATAGCAATAGCAGCTTTAGCATCTTCTTCCTCCAAACGTTTTAGAGCTCGTTGGATTTTCCTTTCACATTCAACAATTAATCTTTCTATTGTATCTTCAAGCTCCCTATCAAAGTTATGAACGCCTTTTGCCTTTGCTTCCTCGTATCTAAGGAGTAATCAAATGAAATAAATCAGCAGAAACCTACATTAATGATCAATCAACCATGACAACAGAACATTTTCTAAGAAAAAGAAAAAGGTAGGTTTTACGGGCCAAGCTACTAGCAGGTAAACTACAAGTGCAATTCCAAACTGATGCGCCGATCACACCGAATCATGTGCACCAATGTATATAACATTGATTATTAAAAACTTTTAGTAGTTGTAATGCTCAAGAAACATATTTAGTTGTAAATTGTAAATATTAGTTATTTAAACATGAAGAGAGGCATGCCATCTTCCAAATTATTTTATAATTCTTTCCAGAACTTTTAATAGTTTCTGTAATATATTGAAATTATTTTAAGAGAATAAAAGTAGCACGCCACACATACTTAATGCGCTTGGGCAAGTTTAATTCAATAGTTACACTGAGGCATAACCACGCATAGGTGTGACTTAAAGCCATGCATAGATTTGACTGAAGGTCATCCACCCAACACATGATCGTCTAGCCATGGCATAAGGTAATACGCCATAGCATGATTGTCTTCCTCACACTTCGAGGTAGAAGAGAATGCGTGGATGCAACAATCCATCATGCTTGTGTCAAATTTCAAGCATGGGGCATGGGTCAATCAATTGAAGAGGCAGCTCAGTGGAATCGGGCGAACCTTAGTTTTTGGTGGAGCAGGTGTTGGTTCAGGTCGTCTCCAACTCCAAACCATCTCAGCTGCTCGCTCTAATGGTTTTTAAAACCTCTAAAAACTTAATATGAAGTAAATCTAAGTATCTGACAAATAACGAGTGAAATAACCTTAACAAATAGACTTCCATTAGCCCTCACATTGAACCGTCACAGGCACTTTTCTTCTCTCTTCCAAATTTGAAGTATTAAAACCAAATCAACAAGAATAGTTACATGGACAAAAGTAAACTGTCCAAGCATTATCAACCAACTACAAGTCACATTCCAATTGGAAAATATCCACAGAAAGCAATTTAACAAGACTAAGGCAGAGGATAAAGGATTCCTGGCACATCTCTCGAAAAGAGTATGGCAGAGGATAAAGGAGAACATACTCAAGGTTACAATCCTCTAAGAGTTATGCTAAAAGAAACACTCTTTTGTGTTTCGCTCAACTCACAAGAGCATCAAGTTGACAGATGGATGTCAAATGTATTAATGCAACATTTGATTAAGGCTGCCATTGGCATGTGCAGAATTGCAGGATATTTGTATAGTTAAACTTTTATCAGAATTCTATATATGTCTATGGAAGATACAACGCTAAATAAAGTACATGATACAGTTACCAAAATGGAATTTTTCCCTTTAAACTTTTAAGCAACAGTGTTTTTAATGTTTATTTGCCCAATATGTGAAACATAAAACATCTTAGTCTAAGAACTTTAGATGTGCAGAAATCTTATTTCTGTTAAGAAGGAAATATATAGAACGAATGAAAAGAGAAAGAAGCATACTCCTTCCTCAGTTGTAGTGAATGAATCTTGGGGCAGGGACCCATATCCATTTTCTGTTGAGAGAATACATCATCAAAACAATTCCATCAGTTCCAAAGTAAAATAGAGATAAATATGATCAAACACCATACAAACCAAATTAAAAGATCCAATAATTCCTAAAGAAATGCATCCAGAACTGTTTTCCGTATAGAAGTTCCCAAAAAATTTCAACATTTGTGAAAATAAGAAATTCAATAACAAGAAACTACAATTGTCCCACAATGGGGAGCAGAAGGAAAATTTCAGCTCGGAAAAATGAAAGCCCCAGCATTGCAAGCAAAAGTAGCTAGGGAACTTATGACATGATGACTTTCATGGAAGACCAAAGCTTTCAACACAAATAATAGCGAGATATGCGGTAGTTAAAGAAACAGAACAGAATGCTCCAACAGCAAAACCAACGATAAAACCATTAAACCTTCAATTCAAGAATTACACAAAATTAAAAACAAAATCGACCAAAATTCACAACACCATATAGAGTGATCAAATAAATCAACCAATTGATCGAAAAAAAAAACAAAAGCTTACAGTGAGCTGGAAGAGATCGTGTGGGCAAAGTCCGGCAAGGTAAAGCCGGCAAACATCTCGATCGTAGTACTTGCGCTTGACTTCTGTGACATCACCGTTTCGATTAGCACCCATCAATTGATCCAATTGCTTTCGAATTGCATCCATCTTCTTCCTCTGGTAAAATTCTTCCTAGCGATTTTCGAATTCGACTGAATTTTCAAATTAGGGTTTGGGGAATCGGGCTTACTAGAGAAGAAGATGACAATAGCAGCGGTGGATAACCGATGATGGATTAAGGTTTCGGTCTAAATATAAAAACTGAAATTCGGGAAGCAGCTTGCAATTAATTAATTACTCATAACGTTTGCACTATCAGACCATAAAAACTAGTAACGGCAAGAGATGGCGAAGAGGATATTACAATTTAGGCACCTAATATTTGGTATCGGAGATTAAGGTTCTCACGGTTAATTTTTCAGAAACATTAGAATTATGCTGGTAAAGCAATTGATAATTTGCTAAATAATTAGCTTGCTAGGGCACATCCCACGGTCAACGAGATTTAATGAGGTTAAAAATTTGGCAGCTTAGTTTTCTCAAATAAAAAGGAAACATAAAAAAAATTTCTTGCATGAGAATGCGTGCTCTTTTGCTTCCAAAAATAATTTTCAAAAAAATATTTTTATAGTACTTCTATATATTTTATAAGTAATTTTAAATTTTTTTGAAATTAAAAGATTACATCTCAGAAGATTCACTTCTTGAAAAAAAACTCATGCTCATGAGTGTAAAAATAAGTATGCCCTTTTGTGACAAAATTTTTAAGTCATGCACATGTTCATGTTAATAATTCTGTACGAGCAGAGATAACAATATGAGTTAACAGATCAATTTATATAATAATTTAATCAAATCGTTTCAACTTTGCAAATCGTTTCAATTCTAATTTGATTCACGTATATATATAGATCAAATTTAGCAATCTTAATTCAGTCTATTTAATAATCAGTTTAAATTCGATCGATTTTTATTTAATAATTAAATTATTAAAATAAGAATTATAAAAATTAAATTTTAATAATAATATGTGAAAATTGATAATTATTATATATCTAAAATATATATTAATTTCAACAAGTTATAAATTAAGTAAAGAATTAATTAAGATATGATAAGCTAAAGATTATATATATATAATAATATATTTTCTAAATATTTTCTAATTATTAAATAATATAAATTATATAAATAATTATACGGATTAAATATATGAGTTTTGGATCAATCTGAATCCGTCTTTAATCAATTTAATTTTTGAGATAAAATTTGGATTAACTCAAAATTTGATCCGAATTCGATTAAAGTCAAATCCAAACCCCACTAATTGAGTCCATTTTGTGAGTCAAATCGTATACTGCCATCTCTATTCACGAGCTTTAAACTAGCTAATTAATGGGCTTCAATAAATATTGCATATGATTTACGTCTATTCTCATAGGTAGGGTTTCTAACTTGATTCTTGGACTAGTTATGTATAGCATGTAAATGGGATGCTAACGAACCATAAAGATCAGTTTTCACAAGTTATTTTTCACTCACAAGTTATCTTTAAAAAAAATGAGCAATTGAAAAATAAGTTATTATAAACAGTATGGTTAGAAGTGAGTTTAGATTTTATATTTTGTTAAAAAATAAGTCACATACTTTTTTGTTAGCTGAAAATGACTTTCTAATAGAAAAAATAAATTATAAGAATAAAAAGAAAACACTCTTAATTTCTAAAGTCAAAGATTTTATACATCTAGGGTCTGTAATATTTTTAAAGTCAGAGAACACTTACGTGAACCTCTCCATTAATTCCACAAAATACTCTTATCACTCTTTTTAAGTTTTTAACGTAATTGTTTGATATAAACTCCCAATGCTACATCATCAAAAACCCAAACGCTCAAATAATTAAGACATAACTTTTTAACTCCAGTGTAAACTTAGGAAAACATTTCAATTCATCCTCAAACCAAAATCATCCAAGTAATAGCTGCTCCTACAAGGTATGAAACACTTGGATAATGGATCCCATCCAGCAACACCACCAACAAACCTCTTCTTCCTTGACACCCAAACCCAAGCATCAATAACAATCCTTCTCATGGCATCCTTCACCTCCCTGAAACTCCTCTTGATCTTCTCCTCAAAGCTCTCCCTCGTCGAAAACCGGTAGCTCCTCAGAAACGCCTGTCTCAGACTGTACTCGTGTCGCGATCCCGGCATATATAATGGTGTTGCTCTAATGTCATTGTAGTACTGGTCTATTGCCATGGGTCTAACTCTAGTACTGGTTATTGGCATTAGTTACTTAGTGAAGAGAAAAAGTTTTGAAGTAGTCTTGAATGAATTTGCAAGCATGTGTACATATAGAGAGAGATGTTTTAGTGACTGGTGACTAGTTGCACCAAAGTTTTACCAAACCAGCTGGTAGACTAAAATGTGGTTGTTTAGTTAGTTTTAGTCCAACAACTATTATCATATACTTTGTTTTGCTAGCATTGATTTGGGAACAACCATGCAATGATTGTGTGTGTTTGTTTGAAAATTTTCAATGTAGTTTTTGTTGAAGTTTAACAGTTGGACTGATCTAAATTAGGAAATTTAAACTTGACTTTGATTAGTTGGTGAAGAGCGTATTTTCTTCTCACTTTTATTTTTAAGCTTAGGCCCAATTTGACATTGCGTTCCAAATAAACAACTTTTTAATTTTTAATTTTATATTTTTTAATATATATTTTATAAATATATAAAAAAATTATTTAAAAATTTAGAAAACGTAAAAAAATTCTACGTAGTGAAATATTTTTACTACATATTTTTATTTTTTTAAAATAAAAAAATAAAAATATTATTTATTTAAAAAAAATTTTATTTCATAGATATTTTCAAACGATCGAGCATTGCTTAAATTGGCACAATTTACAGTTGAATAGATTGTATTTTCTTCTTACCTTTTTTTTGGGCTTTCTGTAAAGGCAAAGCGTAAGCCTATTGGACTAAATAACAAATCCAGCCCAACTCACTTGTGGTGGCCGTCGGCGGCACTCTACGTCCCGAACGCTCGCGACAACACTGGAACACCCACCAAGACTTCTTTTCACCAGAAACTAAACAAAATTTTCGCCCAATTTCTTTTCCAAATTCAATTGTTCATCTACCAATTCAATCTAATCGTGCAGATATCGTGCATTCGTTCAATTTTGCGATAATTTCATTAAAGCTTTCCCCAATTTCGCATTTTCCAAACGAAGTTGGGTTGTTTTTTTGCTTCAGATTCAGAATCATGTTCATGAGGTTGTGATCAAATTCAATCAGGATTTAAATTCATTTATTGTGCTTTTCACTCCAACATTCAAGTTTTCAAGTTTTGAGTATTTGGATTTACGTCAACACATGTTCTGATTGTATCGAAAATTTACAGTTTGTGAATAGTTGATAAAATATAATCTGAATCTATAGCAAGAAGTACGGCGATGGGAAAGCCGCTGTTTTTGGAGATCTGGGAGAAGCCAGCGACGAGCTTGATGATAGGTTTGTGCTCAGCAATCTGGTTCTTGATTCAGAAGAACAACATCGGGTACTCACAAGTTGGATTAAGTTACGAGACAGCCATTGATGGCCATCATTGGAGAATCATAACATCTGCGTTCTCGCATATCAGTGCTCTTCACTTAGTTTTCAACATGAGTGCTTTATGGAGCCTTGGGATCATTGAGCAGTTGCAGTATATCGGTCTGGGTACTGAATTCTATCTGCATTACACACTTGTACTTGTTGTTTTATCCGGATTCTTGGTGTTGGGAATGTACCATCTGTTGATTCAGAGATTTAAGCTAGAGTATTTCAGGCGGGTCACAGCAGTCGGGTACTCGTGTGTCGTGTTTGGATGGATGACAATTCTTGCTGTCAAGCAGCCTTCGTCCAAGTTGAACTTGTTTGGTGTTCTGTCATTGCCTATAAGTTTTGCTCCGTTTGAATCCTTGATTTTCACATCCATAATTGTTCCCCAGGCAAGCTTTCTTGGGCACTTGTCTGGAATTTTGGTTGGATATGCTATTGGCTGGGGCTTGATTCATGGGATGAACAACTATTGGGCAGTTTCAATGCTTGGCTGGATTGTTCTTGTGTTTGTGTTGAGCTTGAAAAGGACCGGGGCACTTGAGTTGAATTTTATTGAGATCGAGCCTGTTACTGACCCTTCATTGCCTACTGTGGGATTTGCTGCTGCTGGAAATGGTAGAACTCTGAGCATGGATGTACATCCTGGTAGAGGTTCAGAGCTTGTATAGCTTAGTGAGTTGGCATTTTAGTAGGATAAAATGAAAGCATTGACGTGTGCACATTCAGACGTGGTTCACAGAACATTCACTGGGAGAGCACATTGTATTGGGATAATCAAGTAGATATCAAGATATCTAATAGTCTTCCATGGATTGAGATGCTAAGCAACGTCTCACTTGAGATGGGACTGAATGTAAGCTAGCAGATTACTATTATTTTTTTACTGTTTAGTCTTTGAAAATGTATAAAATTTACTAAACTACATGACTAAACTTTTGAACAAAGCAGTTTTTCTTAGTCTAAGAAATTCAGATGTGCTGTATTTTTTCCTTTATTTAAGCTGTATATTTCAAGGATAAGGTAGTTTAAGTCTCCATGCTATTTCTCAATCCTTCGCTATGTCTAGATATCATGCTTGTCATAAGTGGAAAATAAGATGGGAAAGTTTATGCATATCAATTGCCTGATGGGGTAGTTCTTGCTAACGAAAGGATGGTCAAGCAGATTATTCCAATGTGGTATGATGATATTGAAAGGCATGTAGATTCTTCTTAAGTTTTTATTCCCTTTTGAAGTGAAAGTCATGTTATAAGATTCTTCTTTCCCTTGTTATGTTTTAGCTTCCTTTGATCATTAATATTTTGTTCTTTCAATCTGTTTCAATGATTGATAGTTAGCTTGCGTTGTATGACTCATACATAAATCAACTCTCTTGCTTTGTCTGGAGGATGTTGGATATTGGAAACTATATTGAGTGTTAGGTGCCTTTCATCCAACTAGCAGTTTGGCCATGTCCAATAAGTGTGTGAGTTCTAAATGTCTGTTTTCTCTAAGCATGTGTTTCAGAGCCTGAATTGAGCATAGCTCTATAAGTTTCTCACATCAAACTAAGGTGTATGTAGTTGCTCTATGACAATCCACGAAGACAAACATTTTTATTATTGCTCCTGAAACAAGTTTATGAGGGAGAGCTAATTCTCGAAGTTGGACTTTAGATCACAATTCAAGACCTATATGGCACTCTGGTTCAATTTTGGGGTTCCTCTCTGTAGGGTTTAGTAATTACTTGGGCAATTCATCATGTCGTTGCATTGATCTAATCAGTGTGGTTGCATTATGTGCAATATTGATTATCAGATACTGCATGCTTAATGTGTTACGGTAATACAACAGAGAATTCAATGCGAAAAGGTTTTAGCTAGATATTCAGTTTGTTGAGGACTTCATACTCTACAAGATACAAGATACTTTTGTTTTGGAGAACTAGATTCCGAACTGGAACTGAGATTTGAAAATTTTCTTTTGTGATTGGAGATTATTATGGCCCTCCTTTGAACTGCAGAATATTCTGGTACCCTAAGTCCTAATGGCGTTGTTGAAGAAATGTAAGGACGGAGTTGGCAATACCGCAATTTTGTAATTCTAGTCGAACTCGGTTGTAGAGTTTGAAGTATTTTAATGTGAAACTTTATGAAGTGTTTTGTACACTTTGACTGGGCTGTCTGAGATATGTCTAATTGAAGAAGGAAAATGCTGTTCAGTCCCTGTGATTGATCATGCCAATATGGCAAAAAAGAAAAACAGCTATGCTCAGAACTTATTAATTTGAGGCATTGGGTGTGCAGAAATTCTGATAGAATAATGTATCAGAATTTCAGGATTCACATACAAGGATGTTTTATTAAATGCATGAATTATGGTGTTCACAAATTACATTTGCAATAGCAAGCCATAGAGTGTTACCCATCTTATCACCCAGTGAGACATCCACAGTTCCTAATTTTGGAGGAAGGAGAACGGTACAGACCACAATTTAAGTTGCAACTGCATTCCTGATTCACTTCACTACATTAAGAGCGTGTTTCAAACGCCGGTAATATCACTTTCTCCTGTCAGATTTTGAATTCCGAACAGTTTATATGTTTCAATTACACAAAAAACTCAGAACTACACTTTCATATGTGGAATTCTAATTCCAATTTTTTTATTTACACATTTTCTAATACAATTATATCTTTCAATTTTCAACACACTTTTAAAGACTATTGAAACATAAATACTCCACTTTATTTTTCAAAAAGCTCTACATTTTATTTTCTGAAGCTCAGTTACGAATATTTGAAACACGTCCTAACTTGTTTAGTCTTTGATTCTTAGCTTTTTGAACCATGAGTCTCATCTGGCTTTGTATATTTGTATGGAGGTTCCTGCTTTGTGGCATTGCTCAATATTTTGAATTTCATGGTGCTTTCCCCGCTCCATATTTAGTTGATTCTTAAGCATCTCTGGAAGGAGGCCATAAGCAGTGTTAAACTATATAAGGTTTGAAAGATATCTGCATCGGCAGTTTACATTATTTTCAGTTTCCTATCTTCAGGCATTCTGTTCATTTATTCGCTTTAGTGTATTCTGGATTTCTGGGGAAGCATTTTGTTCTCTGTGGAAACTTTCTTATATTGGAGCAAATTCCCCCATGTCTGCATGAGACGAAGACAAATTAATTCTGCTGTAGCCGAGGAGACTGTTTTGAATGCAGCTGCTCCAACAGTGAAATACTTCATCTGGTCTTTGATTCCGTTGGTGGAAAAATTGATCATCTATTTTCTCCTAATATTGAAAAATTGTTTTCTGGTTTACCTGCAAAGTATCTGACAACTAAGATGAATACATTCTGAGTGCTGGTTTTGCAGAATCTTTTACACTACAAGAGTGCTGTACCTAAACATATCATCAGTGAAAGAAACTCTGGCATAGCCTGCACCATAAACTGATGCACTAGTGCTGTACCTATTACATAAATGGCAAAATACCTTGCTTTCTAAGTTGTCGTAGTAGAACCTGATGAAAAAATAGGGCATCTTGAAAACACAAAATTGGAAACAATCGCCCAAAAGTAATTTAATATCGAATCTTGCTCTGGGTTGTTCAAAATGGCCATGATGAATAGCATATTCCTACTTTGAAAATTTAACGGAGATGTCTCTGTTATCTATGTAAGACATAGATGCAACTAGATTTGTCATGAGTGTGATATCAGGAGATGAGTCAAGTGATCAATGAATGAATAAACCAATACTCTTGCAGTAAAGCCTTTCAAAACTTCCACGTCCTAACGTAACTCTCATATATGGTTCTACTTCCAACAGGAACACATGTTTTTCACTTCAAACCTAACATGATCACCTTAATCCCTATGTCTAAACAAAATACAATACTAAACCGTCACTAGATCAAAAAGCCTTGCTGCAACTTACATGGCCACTACAAAACAGATGAGAGACGAGTATGCTATTGACCTATTATCCTTCAATCTTTTCAAGTGTTATTTGTATCTGATGGGCCCATACCCTGTTTGTGGGAACCCATGATCCCTTTCATTTTCAAGTCAGCAGGTGGTTGGTGCTGATGCTGTTGCTGGTGTTGATGCGGATTGTGGAAGTGATTGCGATGTGGATGTAGCTGCTGTTGATATGCAGAATTTATCTGGAGCTGCTGGAGTTGTTGGGCTGCCATGAGTGACTGCATTGCTGCCTGGTTATGGGGGGGCAATTGCTGAGTGCTTCCAAAATGTGAAGGGCCATGATTCATCATCTGTCCACCGTTTGAAAATACTTGGCTCGCTCCTAACTGGCCGGTTGCTATCTTCAGCTGCTGAACCTCCTCCCTCAGAGAATCATTTAAAGCTGGACGAAGAAAAATATGAATAAACATTGTAAGATGGCAGAGGAGAAACTAGAACTTGAATATAAAACGATGATAAAAGAGAGAAACAAAAAGGTATAAAGGACTCACCATCTTGCAGATGGACCTGCTGTTCCATTGAGTGCAGCCTCAGCTTCAGTTCACTATTTTCAGCAGTCAGACCATTTGTATCTCTCTGTCAACATAATAAAAACTTAATTATCTACAAGTATTGAATACACCAGCAAGTTTGATCAAAATACCATGCAAGCAGTCCATGCACTATTGCCAGAGGTAAGGAATGAGAAATCACTTTGTACAAGTTGGCATATTCAAAGCAAATTCGCTTTAATAACTCATAATCATAATGTTGGTTTCTTTTACAATGAGCAGCATATGATTGGCTACAGAGATACATAACGCAAAAGAACAATCTAAAAGGAAGGGAAAAAAAAGTTTATCAGAAGAGCTTCATGAAATTCTCTCTTTAATTCAGGAATGTTCTTTCTAATAAATCAGAGGCCACATTCCATAATAAGACCTCTTCACGATTTCTGGCTCGCCAGCCAAACAAAGAAGAGTCAAAGTTATATAGAAAACAGTTCCATCTACAGTTATATAATAGGTGCTTTGCAATTCCATATTTAGTGAGCTTTCCAAGGAACTAAGACAATCTCTACACTTTTGGTAACTTGATGAAGAATGGTTGACAACAGGGGTCCTATACACACTTGATTTAGGTTGATACAGCTCGATGTCTTTCCCCAGAATATGGGCAAAGGATCCAATGCGCCAAAAATAAGTACAAGAGTGTTGATATAGCCGATTCCACTAAAGACCTAAGAACCAGAATGAAATAAGGAATTATAAATGGACCTAGCAGAAGCATTTTGGTAAATTGAGAATGATGAATGAGATATGGGGATGATGAAATGGCCGGTATGGCACCTAGCTAGCTGTCTTTCTATCACGAATCTCCAAGTATCAGTCTTAGTGGATCAGTATCTCCAAGTTGCTTCTCTTGACAAAATTTTAATTCATACAATTAGATTATAGATGAAGAAAAACAGGAGTAACAGCATGTCGACAAGTATTTTAAGTAAACTGCAGCACGCTAAACAGAATCTTATTAGGCAACATGTATTTAAACAAGCCAATTCTCAACACATAGGGAATTGAGAAGGCATACCTGTAACAAGACCAGTTGACTGTGTAAAGTTGTTGATTCTGATTGCAGGGTTTGAACTCTCCTTTCCAGCTCTTGAATGTATCGCATTTTCCTTTCTTTTGACCTGGCAGCTGACTGTCGATTTGCCCAAACCCTGTAGCCAATGCAAGAGACAGTAGATAAAAAAATGGAAGTAGAGCATTTGCACAAAATGTAAGGGGGATGTCTATTGCAGGGCAAATTTCATCAGGCATATTTCACACAAAAGTATAGAGACAAATTAAGCTAAAATTGCTGATGTGCTATTAAGAAAGTTGGACTGCCTTGTCTTTCCTGACCCGCATGAATGACAATAAAAATTTTATATTTAAAAGAATAAAAATGTTAGACAACATCATCAAGCTCACAATCACAATTGTAACTTTCTGGTGCATGGGTTAGGTCCTAAGCAATTTTAGACCACAGTAAGACACATATCAAATCCTTGATACAAAACATTTACTTAAACAATATCAACATATATAACAGGGAATCACACAAACAGATAACGAATAAGTGAAAATGAAGTATGCTTCATTTCTCAGCATACAGCATGACAAAGTTGACTGCACCTTAAAGTCTATCTATGCATTAGACAGGTATATTAGCAGTAAACTACAGTCTTTAGATGCATTATGGCAGCTTTAAAGCAAGACTTAGGTTATCAAGCAGACAACTCCATGCCAGTATTTTCCATCTTCGGCAACAGCATTCCAGTAGATGATGCAACATGTATGCAAGCTCACCATCATGCTCAAATTAAAACTACTGTAAGAGTAAGAACAACCACCAAAATGATCCTATTTGTATGTTTCTATCTATATTGCAGTCTTGTATATCACTACTAGATTAAGCATGCGATTTAGGGATACCTTCCAGAGTTTAACTTTCTGGAAAAATCTGTGTTAGACCTATCTCAATAAGAAATTGATCCATATGCTAGCATTCAAGCCACTAGTCTTGTTGTTTATTTACTTGATGCATATTAGGCAGATGAAGTACAGTTTCGGAAAATAACAGACAATGCACACGAGAGTATATGAACTAGGTGGTAATAGCATGCAAGCATTGAACAAATTTTAATCCCATATCTTGGTGTCATCTCCCACGCAGTTACAACTGAACTCCTATACAGGTAAATAAACTAATGCCTTGTAAATTCACCACAGATTTTTATATAAACAGATAAAAGTTTGTGGGCTCCACAAAACCTTGCAATTTGTTTGGCCACTCATGTGTCTCACATAATTATAACCAGGTTCCTGATACTATGGGACCAAAGCTCATAGCTAGATTTTACATCATACTATGCGTTACTATATATATTGGATATATTTGTATAGACAATGCATACTGGATAGATTCAGTGCTAGATTGCAACCATATGAATTAGAGAGAAGCACGCAAAGAGATCATTAGGTATTACACAGTACCATTCCTATCTATTCCATGACAAAGGTATAGCAAATTAGAAAATACATATTCGCCTAAGGCCTTAACATAACCCATCAATAACGCAACCATACTGCTCTAGAAAGTCATACAATGAGCCGTAGACATCTATCCAAGAGAACCACTTGTTTGGAGCTATACTTGAGTAAGCTTTCCCAGAAGTTCAAGTCAAATCCAGCAGCACAAGTACTGTTAACATGCAAAACCTAGTGATTATGAATTTCACAGTACTAAAACCCACGCTGCGAACTAGCCCCATTATCTGAACTGATAATCAAAGCCAAATAAATTTCTATTAGAGATCCAGACAAGGAAAATAAAGAAAATCTAAATTGCTCTTTCTCCTATCAGTTGCTTAACACTACCTCCAACAGCCATACAACAACAACAAAGCAGCAGCAACAGCAAAAGAATTACCTCAAATAAAAGCTATAAGACATGACTTACTTTGGAAACAAAGAAAGCGTACAAGATCAAATAAAATAAAAAACAGATAACACAAAGTGAAAGATCAAATAAAAAACGAACCTCTTAGCCCGCTTAGGATCAACAAGAGCAAGGTCGGCAAGCTTCGCGGACGACATCTCCTTCTTAGCCTCCGCCACAGACTGGTGCCTTCCATCTCCTCCTCCTCCGCTACCGCCGCCGCTTGTCGAAGCCAACAACGGCGAAACCGAGCCGTCCATCGACTGACTATGCTGGTGCCTGGGCGGCCGCACTTTCTCTCCCTCCCCATCCACCGAGAGCACCACAGATGAAGACGTAGACGCTGACGTCATCATAAAGGCATTGGAAGCTGAAAGGGGAGAAGAAGGAGAAGAGATTTCATCAACGGTAGCGCCGGTGGGGATTTCATCTAGGAGGTAGAGAGAAGAAAGTAGATCATCGTCGAGATCGTCAGGGAGGAGAAGATCGTCATCGTTAGGGATGATGATTTCTGAGTGAGCGCGGCGGTGACCGAGAGTGTTTCGGGATGGGTAGTCAAGCATGTCGCTGATCTCGTTCTTCAACAAGGATGTTGATGATGATGACGATTCTTCACGTGGTTTCTGCTGTTGTTCATCTTGTCCGCCGCCGCCACGGTCGCTGCCGGTGGAGCTTGACATTGTTAATTAGCAGAAGAGATGAGAGAGAGAGAGAGAGAAGGCAGAGGAACAAACAGTGAGAGAAAGACAAGGTGGTTCTTAAATGGTTGTTATTATTACTATTATTAATATCTACTGTTATTAATTTGTTTCTGAGGCAGTTTGTTGTTAGTGTTAATGAAAAGAAAGAGTTTAATAATCTAATAGAAGTTTACTAGTTTACCCCTTGATATAAAGAAACCTTTTCCAAATGGTAATATACTAATATTGGTTACTCCTTTGATTAATCACTTGGTTAGATAGGATGAGACGCACCGCCGAATAATAAACGTTAACAAACTGAACAGTGAAAATTTTTAACTTTTCCCAATTTTGTAGTGCTTATTACCGGTTATCAAAACTTCATTTTAATTTTGTATATTTTAATAAACATTTTTAAGTATTTTAAAACTAATGAAAAATAAAGATGAATTCTAAATTATAAATCTTATATGCATAATTATTATTTTTTAACAAAAAAAATAAATTTGTTTTCAAAAAAATTCTAAAATTACTTAAGCACTTCTAAAAGTTCACTATTATTATACCATATACGTATTTATTTCAAATTCAAACTCACTTTTTTAAATAAAAATAATTTTACTTTAATTTAATTCAAAATAAATAAATAAATAAAATTAAAATTTTATCGTCTAAAATTTTATTTCATATTTCATATTTTAAATTTTAAAATAAAATTTTAATTTAAACTAACTTTTAATATAAAATAAACACAAAAGTTTATTTTTTGTTAAACTCAACTTTTATTTTTAAATTTATTCATTTTTAAAAAGTGAGTATAAAAATAAGTAGACCGTCTTATACGAAAATAATTTCTTTTAAAAGTAAGTTCAAGAAAGATGACTAGAATGAATTATAAAAATGTTTAAATTTATGAAACATAGACCATTGCTTGTTCAACAAGAAGTTGGCGAAGAACTTTTCAACAAGTAGAGACATCACGTGAAAGAAATAGATGATGAAGCCATACCTGCAACATGTATTATAGTATTTGTTTATCAACTCACCAAATTTAGTACTTTTAAACTTATTTCTTAATTAAAATATATATAATTTAAAATAACAATTTTTAACAAATATTTAGAATTTATATTTTAAAACAAATAAATAAAATCTTAATTTTATTAAATATTTTAAATTTTAATTTATTTTTGTAAATTTATTTTTTAAAAATAAATTTAACATCAAAATAAACACTTTTATAGTTGCAGTAGCAGGGCCTAATTAGTTTTTGTGGGTTGGAAAATTTGGATATTTTCTGCTAAACTAAACTATCTAGAGTTTGGGAATTTTGGAAAAATCCACAATTTCTACTTCATTAACAATGAAGTAGCACCAAACTCCACTACGAGCTTCATAGAAAAATTTTTTCCCTTTTTCTTTATTTCTTTGAAATTGTTTAAGTTTTCTTTTTAAAGAAGACACAACCATCTGACATGACATGATTGATAAAACAAATTTCCATTAAAAGTAGGAGTTCATTTAGTTTCCATTTACAAGCTTCGGCAACAATTTGACTTTTGTATAATAATAATAAAGCTAAAGAGCACCAACCACTTAACACAGCAGGCAGATCATTTCTAGCATAAACAGAGATAGAGAGAGAAGTAGAAGAAAAAGCAACGATCCGTCGATACATGCAAACGGCAAACTGATCTACGATCTTTCTCGGCGCGTAGCCTTCATGGTATCGTCCAACCAGATTGACCTACAAACATGATAACAACTAAGATTAAGCAGTCAATTATTTCTATTTTTCTAGATTGACGAATATATGGAAACTGTTCAATCTTAGGCAGGATCTAAAAGAGCTGCTTAATAATAAGACCCTCACTTCACTCTCTGCTGATTTTATCTACATAAAACAGTAAGTAAACGGAGCTGAACTACTCATCTGAAGTTAAGTACGATTTCTAGAAACTATCCCTTTACATTATCTGTGCCATTGATCTGAAATGCAAAAGCATAAAATGGCATAGCAGAAATTGGCCTGATGCAGACACTGGAAGTCCAAAAGTGTTACATATCATTAGCGTAGCAGTGTGCTGCAAAAGCATTTCGAATACTGGACAGCGCCAATGTTGCTAGCTGATGGAGGGTTTGTTGCAGGAAATGGTAGTAAAACCCGTTAGCATTAATTTGCCTTAAAAATTGACCAGGTAATGGTTATCAATGCAACAAAGAAAAGTAAGAAAAGCTCTGGGCTTTTTATTTGGTACGGGCAAGGACTTTAACTAGTTTCTCGTTTGTTATACTTACGGGGTGTTCGTGTTTATTTTGCTTCCAACAATTTACTGATACAGCAAAACAACTGGAAACGAAGTTATCAGCTTGTGGTTTTCCATTTCTGTAGGGCGTACTCAGATAGAAGTGGGCAAACTCAAACTAAGTAGACCAGCTAAAGGAAACAGACTTTCGCGTTTAGTTAAACTGAGAATTTCACTTAACTCTGCATACAGATACAAAAAGAAATCAGACAGAACGTACCTGGTCAGTGTTGCTGATGCATGTTCTCTGGAAATAAAATCACTACTCGTTTTGAAATTGGAAGAAAAACCGTATTCTGTGAAATACTTTCGAGACCACGACAGGATGAATTACTCTATTTTTTTAAATAAAGCAAACAGCACTTCAGTCCGTTTGAAATCAATCATCAGAAAAAGAATACATTATGACTTACCTATGGACTAATTATCCTTGAACACGTGCATTTCGATTTATCCTGAATTCTTGAATTTCATTTGGAGAAGAAAACTATATATTGACTTTAATTTTAACGAAGTACTGCTTTTCATACTGCATAGATTAAGTGCAGGGAACACTGACTGAATTCCTGCAGCACGTAACTCGGACAAACCATCTAATGCTTGCGTCTTCTTTCAAATTTGCCCCTGCGCAGGAGGAAATTGGGAGAAGATGATTCCGCATTACACATCCAAGTTTAGATTTAGCAAATTGCCATGTGTTTTTGCAATTATCACCATCACATTTTTTTTCCTGGGATTAACAAATCAGCTGCTTTGTTTATGGAAAGAGTTGATGGAAACCGTTATGCATTGGAGACTTCAAATATCCTTCACTGCTTCAATAGAATTACTGAATTAGCAAGGGAGGGTTTAACTTCTAACCGCCACAGGGTAAACGAAACACAATCAGAGAATCTAGGCATTGGAGAACGGATTTGATGATGAGTCTCAAGTATAAATGATTATTTTTGCTAGGTTGAACCTACTAAGACATTACTTTCATCCATGAAGTTGTTCATTTGTAGGTGAAATGATTTCTTCTAAGAGTGACCATCTGCGCAAAAGTCTATCTCAAATGACAATATGAAACCAGTTCAGATTCAGATACCATGCCTTGCTTTTAGCATCATTACCTCAGACATAACAGAACGCAAGTGTTGTTTGGTGTTATCCTTTGCTCTCAGCAAATGCATCATAGTGAACCTAATACTCAAAAACTACTAAAGACTGAATAGTCCATTATGACATTGTACAAGTAATGAAGGGTATATACATACTTTTAGACAGGTGTCTTCTTCTTAGATAGTTAATATCATAATATGAATAGACAGTTGGTCTATCACAGACATCGTTTGAACCACTTCAAGGGCATATACAAATAAGTAGCAGCAGGATCATACACAACTAAGACTAGAGATTTTCAAATCATAAACCACAGGAAAATAACCAAAAACAAAAGCTACTCAAAAGGACCTAAAATGAAAATGCTGATCAGCTACGCTCGTCATGCACTATAAAAAGAAAAGATCTTCGGACTATGGTAGTATCAGATCTGCCTAGATACTAATTATCAATGAACTGTTTATACTGGAATCTAATTCTTATAAGCTATATCTAAGTATCCCCCAATTTGCCTAAAAAAATTGCAAAATCATTAGATGTAACATCAGGCATCACGATGAGCTAAATACGTAAGAGTAGCACTTGTCCTGGAGGTGTCTATACATCTTTAGTTACCCCAAACTATGTCACTTCTGGCACCTCAATAACTAAAGCTGCAAGCATGATCCTAGCGTGGTTGTTAAGAAGTTTTCAATATCCTGCTTATTGAGCAAAGCTAGTAATATGATACCTACATCAATATTGCCAAAACAAAAGAAAATGCCTACCTGAATTATAAGTTCAAGGCAATACATCTACAGTGAACTAAAAATTTGCCTTTAACTATATACATGCGTGCTGTAAATATCTATTTTCCCACTCTTTCTAGGACAACTACACTCTAATCTTCAATACAGAAACAAATATGACGTCAGCAACTCTAGGACCATATCTACGATGACAGTTAACTGTTATGTTCATGTCCACCATATCACTCTAAGCCCAGATCATTGTCTGAGACTATACTACCTAATTATATACAACTAATTTACAGTGCAGCTAACCACCATCTTAATCTTTCATTAATTGTCTACTGTTAATTCTGTCACTGTCAGTATATACTTCTCATATGACCTTAAGCTAAGTTAACATGTGCTGGTTTAAAAGGTTGATAAAACCAAATTAACCACAGCAACTGATTAAATTGTCTAAAAAGAACGGCAGAGACTAACCTGTTTGCCATGTTGGTTAACTGATTGTGGGATCATTAGTTGCTCATCCTGTTCGGACCCTGGTGCTGCTGTAGTATATTCATTGCAAGCTGCAAGGTGGATTGAAAGACTTGGTTCTTGTCAGCATCCACTCCTGATGAACCTTGCCCTGAAGCAGATAGAACAGACTGCAACTGTTGTAGCTGGGGAGGTAATTCAGATGACACGGATATTTGTGCTACAGGCTGATTTACAATCTGACCAGAAATTGATGCAGCAATGTTTTGTTGCTGAGAGGGGAGGTGGTATGTGTTAGCATTGTCCATAACATGGCTGTAAGGAGGGCCATGTGGCAATGTTAAAGGATCTTGGATCTGCAACCCAGCTGAAAAGGGATGTGTAGCATAACCAGGTCGACTGTAAATGTTTGCATACTCTGAGTACTGTGAAGTTGATGATGCTTGATTACCAAAACGTTGTCCAAGCTGTTGAGGAAGATCTTTAAGCTGCTCCACAGAATTACCAGATGATGGGGTCTGCTGCTCTTGAGTCCAACCTTGCAGCTGTGTTGGCCCCTGATGCATTGCTGCAGTAGACATTGTAACCAGCTGCATTGAAGAGCTTCCAGAAGTACCAGTTGATTGGGCACTACCGGGTAGAAGGGAAGCTAATGTAGCTATAAGTTCAGGAGTCAAGGAAACATCAAGCTTGGGTGTTCCTGCACGATGGCCTGACTGAGTAGCGTATGTTTGGTCAGGAGGACGTGTTAAGAGCACTTTCCTTGCAACAGCATGAGGTATTGACTCGTCTTGCAAATCTCTATCACGATAAAGATGGGTCTCACTCTGAGGAACAAAACTGGTGATCTTTTGAGTAGGTAATAGCTGCTGGTCAGAATAGTGCGGTTCTGCGTGAGCAATAGTTGCTTCTGACAGTTGAGTTGTGGCATTAACTACTGGATGCTGCATATTTAGGACAACACCGTACAGACGTTCAGGACCAGACACATTCAAAACCTTTGTTAGGAAATCTGAAGGAGGAACCAAAAACAATGTTGTCCCATCATCAAATTTTGCAACTCCAGCGCGATTTTTTGAAGCAAGGTATCGAAGGAATTCTGTGTATGAAGCAAAATCATCCACACTATCAGGAAGAAAGAAGACAATGTCAAAACCACTGGCCTCAGCATAATGTTTAGCAAGCATGTCTAGTCCAGTCCTTGCTGAACAGTTGACAACTTCAGGGCTGTCACAGAACAATATAGATGCGGAGTTAGTCCTAGAATTTTTTAAAAGAAAATGAAATCTTAAAACGACTGTAGAAAGGCCACTAATATTGGGATACAGACTTACAACGTTGAGTCTATGCCTTTTCCTATTGGCACACACCGAGCTCGACAAACAGGCGTACCCCCTTTAGCAATAATGCCATGCCAAACATAGTCAATGGGAAGACCAGGGCTGCTACGACTTCTTTCTGCAATACCTCTATCATAACGAGAATAGACGAATGGCTCCTCAACAGCCTCACTGCCCATCCTTCTACCATAACTACATATGTCCTCAACAGGACCATCAGCAACTCTTGGTCTTTTCAGTTCTCTGTCCCACCCAGTTGAAGACCTAGAAGAGCGCTGTATTGCTGGCTGAGAGGAGAGGAGGCCTGGTGCAGGGGAACAGCGTCTCCAATCTGGTTGGATAGGGTTGTCAGTAATCCCATCACGTAAACTAATGGCTGATTCACTTATGTCATGAAAGTCAGTGCCTCCACGATGAGGATCAATCACTTGTGCTTCACATGATTTCTTCACCATATTCGTTCTAGATATGCCACTTGCAGGCAATAGCCCAGGATAGCTCCGACCAGCAAGAACCTCTGGAGATCCAGGTGGAGGTTCTGTTGTGAACAAATCTGGTCTGGCTGATCTAAAACCAGGAAGAAGGGAGGCCATATCTTTATTTGGTGCAAGATCTATATTAGAATACATTATTTGGATTCTAGAATCATTGAAAAGACGACCTTGCAGACCTTCCTTGGCACGTCTTGCTTCATCAACACTTCTAAATTCCACAAAAGAATAGTTTCTGTCTGGGAAACACTTGATCCTTTCAATTTCACCAAACAGAATCATAGCGTTGTGAAGCATTGGCTCATCAATACGAACAGTTGGTGGGTAACCTACCCACAAAACATTGCTTGGGATGCCGTCACTTTTAGTTACCCCATACTCCTGCTGAAAAGTAAGTACAAGCACAAAATACATCATCAGCAAATTTGTTCATGAATGAGCACCGGAAGCTAAATTAGAAAATAGGACCAAAGTACCTGAAGTTTCATAGGCCCAAGAAGGGAGCTAGAATGTGTCATCCATGGACCCAGTGGACCTCCAACCCTCTTGCCACTGAAGCGTCCATCTCCATGATGATCACGCAACTCCTATTTTAATAAATAAGGCAGAATCATCGGACGCAAGATATACAGCTTAAAACGGCATATTCCATGGAAATTCTAGCTAGAATAGCAAGTGATCTCAATCAAGGAAAAGCATAAAAAGCAAGAGCAATATTGCATACTCCTTTATAAGGTGGAGGCCTCTGAAAATCTACACGTATTTTCTCATCCACCAGAAGCTTTCCATTCAAGCTCTTCTGTGCAGCAATAGCATCATCATTTTTGCCGTAATAGACTAGTGCTGTGTTCCTATCCCTACAGAAACTATACTGCTCAATCTTTCCAAACTTTGAAAACTCATCCTCTAGCTCTTCCTTTGTGACAGAGGTACTAATACCACCAACCCAGAGATGCTTGTAAGGTTTGGCCTGCAAATGCTCATTAAAAAAGTGCAGTCATAAATTGCATCTTTTATTTGCACATAAACTGAGATACAAAGCTTTCTTATTGGACATAATCTATCAAAGTAGGCCGGTTTGGCCTGCAAATGTTCATAAGATTTGCAGTCATAAGCTGCTCATGTTGTATGCGATATCACTATGAAAGACAAATACTTTCTCTCATGGATATTAGCTATCAAATAAGCTTGGGCCATTAATCCAACGCAGGGTCCCATATAAAGTAGGCAAGCATTAAGTAGTTCAACGAGGAAAAACGACAAGGGTGGATAAAATATAAAGCTGCCATGATGCATCAAGGGTAAATAAGAAACTCTTCAAAGAAAGCAGTCACCTAAAGAAATATCATATGAACTTCAAGATGTAACATAGCAAACAAAGATCATGACTTAACATGTGTCACACCTTGCTTTTGTGCTCATCATACAGAAGATACTACATTTCAAAGCAAATTTTCAAAAAAAGTTATTAGTAAAGATGATCTCTACACACTCCTATGCCCTAACTTGCGCACTAGAAAGAATTAGAGTCTTTAACAACTTTGGGCAACCCTTTCCCATTTCTGTGTCTTACAGGTTAGCCATAAGGCATCAAAGACTACCTAAATAAAGGGGATTTGGTAGATACTAAGCAAGAGATTTTGTTGGTTTAACTATTTAAGAACCATTGCACAGGTCCATCATGTAACCACAAGGATGTGAAACCAAAATTCATATGAACAAAAAAAGATAAGGACCTTAATCTTACCTTACGCAGGACCTTAATCTTAATCCAGGAAAAAAAAAGGCAGCAAAGTCTTTGAAGAGAAAGAAACAAATATCAACATCCCAATCCTATTGTGTAGCAATTAAAATTCAAAAGGAATATATACGAACCTTGCGGGCAAACTCAATCTTCAAAGGAACACCGTGGACTTTTGTTCCCTGCAATGCTTCTAGAGCTTTCTTCGCCTCATCAGAAGACCTAAAGAACACGAACGCGTAACTCCTAGCGCCACCGTGCATAGCCGAGCAATCGAGGGCTCCATGAGGCTTGAAAACCTCGATTAGATCGGAGTCCGAAGTCTCCGTCGAGATCCCACCGACATACAGCGTGTCAGAAGGACCAACCGGCTCATCATCAGTCGGCGGCGGCGGCCGTGATTTTCCAGGTGGAGTCATTCGGAAACCCTAGAGCGGAGATCGCCAAAGAGCAATGTGAGCGAGTTTTTCAAAGAGATTGTGATTCGATTTGTTTGATTGAATGATTGAATCGAAACGAAAACGAAGTAGAAAGAAGTGGGCCGAGGCGTGTTTCTGTTGCTGACAAAAGATAAAAAAAAAGTATTTCTGAAAGATTTTACTAGGCGACAATTTTAAGATGTAGATGCTGTTTAGAATTGCTCATGAAAAATAACTTTTTTAAATAAAAATTATTTTATTTTACTTTTAAAATTTTTTATTATAAAAAATAATAATAATAAATAATAATAAGATACGTAAAAGTTTTCTTTACTTTAAAAAATTTTAAATAAAATTTATAAAATAATTTATTAAAAAATTAAGATCGAAAATTGAAAGTGTTTTTTCAAAAGCACAACCAAACTCACCATAATATGTTTTATTCATCTTTTGATGTCAACCTCAAAACTGTTTAATTCTAGATATTTTTTTGAAATTTTCTCCATTCATAATTTCTCTCTTCTCTTTTTTTTCCATAAACTCCCATCCGAATTCTCGATGCAAATCACTTTCCTATTTGTAAAACTCTCACAATTTTCCATAATGAATTTACTCGTGCCGACAAAATCTCTAATTGTATTTGCAAAAATGCTTCTATCGTCTCAATCATGTTAACTTTTAAGCGAAATTTATCCCCGTCGTTTTGAAATGGACTGAAGCGCTCTTATTCTCTTTATTCATTGTGTTGTTATTTGATTTGTCGTGCCGTCTATTTAGGAAGGATTGCATAGGTCTCACACAAAGATCACACAAAATAGTCGCACATATCTCGTACAAATTGTTTGCACAAATCACACACACAGCGTTACTAAAGTAGTCGCATTGAGTTGTACAAAATGGTCGCAAAAAGTCACACACAAAGAGTTGTTTGATATTCGTTTTGGTTTTTTTAATATTTATAGGATAGTAGTTAAAATAGTTCAGTGGAAAAGTGCGGCTAAAATTTATTAAAACTTAATAAGTAAATTAATGAGTCATGGAATTATGATAGTAAAATTATTTTTTACCATAAAAAATCTATCTCATAAAGATATGATTTGATTTGTATTCTCTTATTCTACTTAGTTAGGTTAATGCAAATAAAATCTGGAAGTGCAAGTAGTAACTGAAAAGATCTCTTCATGATAGAAGATAGAAAAAGATCTGAAGAAATTCAGATTGAAGGGTAAGCATCAAGAATATACTTAGAAATAAAAAAGGTTAGAAGAATACGACAACTGAAAGGTATAATGCAATGTTGGAAGAACCGACTCGATCGTCAAATAGAAATGGTGTACGAATCGCCGGATCGCTGGTCAATCCAACGGGTCAGCGGGTTGACCTGCAGGTCAATGTATTATATTCACAACTTCATACTCTGAAATCATTCACAAAATTATTAGTATTAGTAGATAAATATAGTCTCGTGAATGACGTATCGTGATTAAAATAACAATCTAGCTTGACCGATTTACTTTTACATTAGTAAGACATCATCACAAATAATATTTCAAAATCGATCTTTCTAATCTAAAAATATGCAAAGTAGATCTTTTTTTCTCTAATGAATTTTCTATACTTCGCCCATCTTTAAAGGGTTGTTCTAAACTGGTTGGATTTCAGATGAATCATCTCAATATCGAATGGTTGTTCTAGCGGGCTTAATACTGATATTACGTCTAGCTAAAATACTGCATATCAGACATACAACAATCGATTAAGTGCATTAATCATGTATCATAACTTTTATACTTATAAGACAATGACCAATATTTGTGTATTGAATTTACTATACTCTACAATTGTAATGTTTTTATTCAAGACAAATGAAGTCAATTCGAGTGATTATTTGTTGATTACATATGAAATAATATTTTTATTTAGAATTAATTGTAGCTAATATATATGTTGAATGCATTAAGTGATTATTAACTACAAGTGCTTTATTCTCATGAGTTCGTAGTTGTGCGACTATGGGCGAATCGTACTTATTCCTTGTGTGATCATATATTCTTCATATGCTTAACGTTCAATTATAATTTGTTGATTACCTAAAGGAAGCCGAAATCATATTTTTTTCTTTTTCGTGGTAAATAGTTTGAACATCATAATGATTTATTTATGGAAGATAAATGGCGACATGTAATTCGAAAGTTGGTATAGTCTATCTAGATAAGTTGATATTTATAAAAAGTAAATATTTTGGATTAATGGGTGACAGTACAAAAAGCATTTTGATTTATATGAATCTTTAGCACAAAATATATTTGTGATTTTTTTTCTCAATTCAGTTGATCGTAAACACAGGTGAATTCTTAAACCAGTTACTGGTTGAAAAGGTTTTGTCATGGCTATTGGTGATGATTAGAGCATTTAGACATCGTTCAACATGCTGCAGTTAATACTCACTACAGCATGTTGAACGATATCTAGATGCTCCAATCATCACCAATAGACTTAACAAAGCTTTTCCAACCGATAACAAATACCAGTCATATGCACATGTGTAACTCTTATAAGAAGAAACTATCTTCAAATGGTATATGATCTGGTTAAGCGAGTGAATCAAGCACTTTTCTTACTATGCAATTCTTACAACTATAGTGTATGACCTTTTTGTAAATTTTAACACATATTATAAATTTCAATTTTGGAATTATAAATGCTGATATATTTGTGCGTTGAATGAATTAAATGATTGATTATCAAATACATTTATAAAATCAAAATATAAATCATAAAATATCATATTCGATCTTATTTAGCAATTTGTCACTATGCGTGATTCTATATTTGTCGAGCGATTGGGTCACTCATTTACAGATTTATATATACCGAAACAACATAACATTTATATATTTAAATACTTCAAGTCAAATATATTTATTTGGCTTTTTATTATGTTGTGGTAACCCATACTTATTAATGTGCAACTATGTGTGACTCGGGTCACTCGCTTACATATCTATAATGATTGAAAATAAGAGAACGTTCACACATTTAAATATCCACAAACAATATAACATTTATATTTTTTCAAGTCAACGACCTTTTTTGGCTCTTTGCGACTTTATACGACCCATGTTTATCAATATGCGACCCTACGCGATCCAAAACCACTTTTATAACCTTTTCTTGAGATGAAGAACAATGCACATTTTTTGTTTTGTTTCTAGAATGAGCTCTATGTTGCAATGTTCTGGTTGAGTGAGTTTGACTAGGTTGGCTAGATGAGAGTGTTTGGTAGGTTGCCATAGATTCAAACAATCATACTCAATATTACTCCATTTGGTTCGACATTTGAGAAAGTATCTTCCACCGGTGAGATATGTGTCATCTACGAAAATATAATATAGGGTGATATAGTAAAGTAGTATCTTTCACTTAGGAAACTCTCCTTGAGATGTAACTGGACAGTGCATATATTCTTTCTTGGGCAATTATCAATAATAACAAGTAAAGACATTCATTTTCATGAGCTCTACAATCATTGGAGCTTACTATTTTGCAAGAAGAAAATGTTTCTTCAGCAGTTGGCAATTCATGCTCATTGTTACTTCGTTTGGTTGTCGGCGAATATCACTTGTTATGAAAACTACTTTAAGAACAACATAATACAATTATGTTTATAAGAGCTTTTTAAAATATATATACTGCCATCACTCATTAATATAAACTGTATTTCTTAATTTTAAAATATTAACTACACAGAATACTATATTTACCTAGCTCAATATTACTGCTAGCACCTTATAAATATCATACAATCCAGAATAAATATCACACAATTCTTTGTGTGACGTGTAACCTACACTATTCTATATGTGCGATTGTATGCGACCTTTGGGATACTGTGTCCAACCATTGCGGCTTGTATGACAACGTGTGCATTTTTGCGACATTTATTTTTATAACTTGTTGTTAATGTTCTTCTTCTTCTTTTTTGCATCAAACAAGTTCCGAAATATTTTTTCTTCTCTCTATTGTAGATAAGTTTTTATTTCTACTATCCTTACTTGTTACCCATATTTTATGAGGAGCCATAAACAATAATAACGACATCTACATAAATAAGAAGAACATTTCAATCAATGTAACTTGTGAAGCCGTTGTTAATGTTGTCCGACAGTCATTGAAGAATTCCAAACTCAACAGCGAGGGACGATGGCAAGAAAATGGTGTTCGAATCATAAAAAATTGAGTTAATTACTTTTTTGTTTGATCGGGAATATAGGTATGCATCATAAAAGATAGTCTGAAGATATTTTGATATTTTCTTATCTAAATGTGATTAAAAAAACTTAACTTTGAAAGTGATTAGAAAAATAAATTTAAGGTGCATGTGGCTTATTTAAAGAAAAATCCATATTTGAATAGAAATTTTATAAAAACAAGACATAAATAACACACCGAAATTTATTTTCTCTGCACCCCTATCTTAACATCATTGTATTTTATTTAAAACGTGTTTACTTCAACCTAAAAGTGACTTTTTGATTCAAAAAGACATTTCAAAGTGAGTTAAAGTGATTTGTCATATTTAATTTTAAATATTTACTCTCACAAATACACTTCAAATTTCCTTCTAACTAACTCACTTGTTATAACATTATTTTCCAAAATTCACTTTCAAGCAAATAAACATTCCGTTCATAATAGTAACCAGTGCAGCACTAAGAGTCAAATCTAAAGCCTTAGAAAAAAGCGTCACACAAATAGTCAATCTAAAAAGTGATAACCAAAAATAGCATTTATTTTATTTTTTTTTGATATATTAACATTTATTTTGTAAGACATGCTACAGATAAACTTTTATATACTTTTCCTTTTATATCCCTATTGTAAGAATGAAATAAGATAAGATCTACTTTAGTAATTTTATAGTAAATGGTTGATTGAAAAGAAATACATAAACTACACATAATTGTTCATTATGGTGATGACTATTATGATTAATAAGTTCTAAAAATTCAAGTAAATGTTGAACCAATAATTATATCTCATAGATAAATAATATTTTGTTAAAAAGAATGCTACTCCTACTAGTTAGCATGATAAGAAATACAATTCAAAAACACATATAAATAATGTGTTTGTACAATGTTGGACTAGATTATGAGTTATATCACATCCTATTTACTTTCACAGTATAGTTGAATTGATCAATTAGTTGCAAAACCCAATTCCAGTACGAGAAACCTTAACCATAACGCTTCACATAATCCGACTAGTAAACCTCTAAGTTCAGCTTCTACACTTGAGCGTATAATTACAGTTTGTTTTTTACTTCTCTTTATAACTAAGTTACTTCCATAAAGATAATGTAACTCGAAGTAGACCGCGTATTATTCTTAATCCAGTCTAGTTAGCATCAATGTATAAAATTTTCTTATGATAATATTATCTTTGTGAACACATTTTCTTTAGAAGCAAATTTCAGATATTTAAAAAATATGCTACTCTTTAGAATTATGCCTAAGTTGACTAACATTACTTAATACACAGAAAAATTCAACCTTGTGTGCGTTTAGTACATCAATGTCCGTACAAGTCTCTAATATTTTTATTCATCAACTAATACCTGATTAGTCTCTATATATAATTTTAGACCTTCAACGAGTGTAATAGTAGATTGATCTGCTAACATTCCGGGCTTATGTAATAGGTCTAAAGCATATTTTTATTGTGATGGAAAAATTCCTGTATGAGATAGAGACATTCGATTTCAAAAAATATTTCAAGAGACCACGATCTTTTGCTTTGAATTTTGTAGATAAGTAATCTGATAATACATTCCTTTTTATAGAATTATTTCCTACCTACTATATCATCTACATATATAATGAGTGGACTAATCTAATCTTTATTATTTTTTCAGTATTAAAAGTGATCTGCATTATTTTGATTATAGCTAAAGACTATCATAGCTTTTGTGAAAATTTGAAACTATACTTGTGGAGATTTTTTTAACCAATACCACAATCTCTTAAATGTGCACACGTTCTAACTATACTTTCTGATTCATGCACCCTGGTGTAAGATTCATATAGACTTCTTCAGATAATTCACCAAGTTCAAATAATACAATTTTCTCTCCTAATACCATATGCAATCATCTACCTCATTCAGATATCCTTGAATACTAACATTTCAAACAAAAAAAAAGATAAAGTTGTGGTTGTGTGGAAAACTAATAAAAAAATTATTTTGAAATATGAACACGTAAGACTGAATCTAAATTCAAAAATTTAGGGAGGGATTAAAAAATTTTCAGTAATAATTAGGGTTGAGTTATCGTTAGCAGTATATATAAATTTTTCGGAGAATGATCTAAGGGGTGAAACATACATATTATCGTCAAATAATCTGCAGCACCAAAATCAATTATCACGTACTAATTAAAATATGAGTAAAAATTATGTAAAATCTTATCTCAATTATCTGTAGTTTCTAGTAATGTCAAAGCTTTTAGCATTATCATCCTCTATCGTGGTTTTAATAATTGCTATCATAGTGTTTTTCTTGAACTTTTTGCTTTTGTGCATTACAACTATGATCCCACCGTTTGGGTATCTCACAAGCTCAAAATATTAACTTTTTGTACAACTATTTTGACTGAAAATGTGTTTATAGACATCATTGCTGTCGTACGATGGTTAGGTCTCGCTCAGTCATACTAATTTTGTGTCGTTAGCGAAACTTTTGAAGTATGCAGGCTCAATTTCAGATGGTGCAACATACTCCATCACAACGAACTTGAGAGTAGCAATCCTCCAAGTCTAGCACTGATGTGTTGCACAATATCTCTCCTAGAATATGCTCAAAATTACTATCCAATCTAGTCAGAAATATATATAGGGCATGTTTGGAGGAGTTTTTCTCTCCTAACTTTTCATTTCACGTTTCCTAATAAAGCTTCTAAAATGTTCTACAGAATTTTTTTATAAATTTTTAAAATACAGAAAAATTCTATGTCGTGAAATCTTTATTTTTATTATTTTTTTAAGTAAAAAAGGTACAGCTCGTTTTTCAAAAATTTCTAAAATACTCCTATTTTTTGAAAAGCTCCTTTTCGAAAAGCTCTCCCAAACATATTAATACCCTTAGTTGTTCAATGAATTTTTGGTATGCTACAATATTATCAGCATCCTTTATGACGACGTTATCAAGATGACCTAATTTTCAAAAAATTCAATCAACTTTTCATAATATTTTGAGAGGGATTGTTCAGTTTGTTTTTGTTTATGGAGTTTCAAGGAGAAAGTTTGTAATTCATTACTTTATAAGAAGGTGTTTGACAAAAAATTATAAGCTAATGAGCACTGAATACACATAAATAACGCTTCATAATATTTGAGCTCATGAACATTAGTAATGATCTATTTACTTTTTGATTTCCAACATACTCTTTTTCATATTTATCTTCTAATTCAAAAGTTAGTTTTATCTATAGTTGGTAGAACCGGACCGAACGTCAATCCGAAAACTTGTCCGAGTCGACGGATCACGGTTTGACATGGCGTGTTGACGGGTCGATCTACCGGGTCAATATTATACTTATCTTTATTTTCATTCCCCACCCTCCTCGATGGTTGTGATCTATTCCTCTTCCTTCATCAATTCAATCCAGTAAATCTAATTTCATCCATTATATCAAATCAGAAATCAAATAGAGAGAGTGAGAAGATCAAGTGGTTTTCCTAATAGCCAAGACCAAACCTTACGAGAATGATTGCCCTTCTTACACCATTAAGGCACCAACAACGTTGACCGACGTAATCTCCTCCTCCTTCTTCTTCTTTAATCTTGATGTTATTGAATTTTTTTTTCAACAATTATTATTATAATTGTTGTTGACGAATAAAGATCAAGCAAATTTTGATTGCCTTCCCAAAAAACCTTCACCAAAGACCGACTCCGCCAAGACCATCGATACTCCATCGTCACCGTCTCCGTCTATTGCTTCTGCTGGTGAACTTCTCGCAAGCATTTAACCAATAGCTTCGTCGACAGTGACGAAGAAGTAGTTGATCAAGGTCTTCCTCCTCCCTTACTACAATGGCGTTTCTTTCTCAGAGATAATGACAACGACCGCAAAGGAGATTGATGTTCAAGTGTTCATCCTTGCTCGTGATAAGAACGTCTATGACAACGAAGATCTATGGATTTTGTTCGAAGGAGACGAATATGCGTACTTTTTAACTCCATAGCCAGACATAATAAACAGAAAATATGGTGGCACACGTGAGCACCGTGAGTCGTTTTGCGGGAAGTGGATCTTGGAAGAACGAGCATAGCCATAAGAAGCATCTCGTCGTCGATCAACGCAGTGGCAAAGTGATCGGAGAGATGACCCAAGCATTAGGTTTTTTTTTTTTAATATACATGTTGATGAGTGAAGAAGTGAAGAAGAAGATAAAAAAATTAGTTATAAGTACTAAGAAATTTATTTAAATAAACTAGGTGATAAGAATAAGCTAAAGCAGCTGAAAGATAAAATCATAAAAAAATAAATAAACTAAAATATTCTTGTATATATGCATGAATATTTTAAAATATAAAAATTTAAAAATCACTAATAATCTATATTTACAAATGAGGTATAATAAATTTTTTTTGCGTTATTAGAATCCAAATGCAAAATATAAACTACACACTTTTTGTACTAATATAGACTACTAGTAATCAATTTTGTGTCAAATATATATCACAACTTATTTTTTTTTAATTCATTCAACCCAGATTGATATGTTATGACAGGTTGTCTGAGTCACACCAGATCAAAGCGGATCGAGACGAGTCAAAATAGATCGATTTCACAAATGCTCTATTTACAGACTCGGACAAACTTTCGTCCGGATCAACTATTTTTGAGTCAACTTAAACGGTTCAATCTAGATCCGACAATTATGATTTTATCTTGTCAAGAACATAGAAAAATTTTTCTCTCTCAACAATACGCATCTGCTTAAGTTAAGACAAAATATCATAGTTAGATTCATCAAAACATTCCTCCATTAAAAGTACCTTTGGATTGAACTAGAACTGTTCCAGATGATTGAAATATTTTTCACTCATCAGGATTTCTTCTAATGATCATAAAAGATTGATCAATCACTGTGTCAATCTGTGACAGCAACAAACAACAGCAATGCGGCAGCATGCTTATTAGGATTTTGGCTCCAATACTATGATAGAAATACAGTTCAAAATTAATAACCACTTGGATCGCTTTTAGACGAAGGAGGAAATTTTGTAATATACCAGTTTATTAAGTAGGAAAATTAATATACATAGATTCTTAGTCAAACTAGAATAGTAATTATACACAAAAATGGGAACTACATCTTAACACATCATTAACATCTTGACAGTTCCATTTACGGTGTGTTTGGATGAAGAGTTCATAAAGAGGAGAAAGTAGAACGAGAAGAAGGGATAGGAAAGAAAGAAGAAGGGAAGAAGAAAATTTTAATAGTGTTTAGATACATTAGTAAAGGAAAAGAAGTATAAGAGTAAATTGTGTTTGGATTAGAATTGGAACGAAAGAAGAATTATAACAAAAAAGATAAAAATACCCTTATACACTGTTTATATACATACGTTGCCAACTTATAAGGCTAACTTTTTCTGCAAATTCAAATTTTTATGGGAGGTAGATCGCAAGCAAGGTACAGTTACTGTTAATGTCAATTTCTGATCATTTGTTAAGTTTTGTTCTTGAAAGATGGTAACTTGTCAAGCCTATTGTGTTACATTAAAATTTATTTCTTTCGCACACAAGCATAACATAATTGGTGATCTCCTCATTTTTTAACTTATCTAGAATATGCTAGGTAGATGTATAGGCTTCAAAGAAAGGGGCTTTGTAAACTCCACAAAAGATAAACTTATAGTTAAATGCTGTTTACAGTAATCAAACAACCTACATGTGTACATGAGTTGCTTGCAAAATATTTCTTAGAAACTCTATTAGACGGTGAAGTTTTTAATGATCCTAAGTCTATGTAAACATGGTTGTGTATCGTTATTGCACATAGTTTGAAGGTTCAATACTGTTATATTTTTCTAATTTTGTCTGCAAATACCCCAATTTGAAGTCTGACAATGTATAGTCTGCAAATAACCAGTTAAATGCAAATAACAAGTTATTAAGAACTCTTCTCAGTCTTAGCAGCAGTAGAAATAGCCTGTTCGCAGAGACATCCGATTCTCCTGGCAGCAATTTGACCAATCTTCTGTCCAGGGACGAGCATCACGCATTACCGTCGACGCGTGACCAATGTGCTGGTGGTTACCACCTCTATGGGATGTGCATCACCAGCCTTAAGACGTGGTTTCTCAGTCCTACCATCACCAGCAACCTGCCCAATCATCGCTCTACATCCACTAGGAAGAACTTTCTTTGCACTAGATGGGAGCTTAACCCTGCAAGTATATGAAGTCAAAACATCATCTTGTCTGTTTTGCAGGAGTGCTAAAGCTAACTGCACATTCCTTATTATCTTTATCTGATGTCAGTATACCCTTATGTTCATCAGCTTTTGGTTCTGGCATCCTACTCAAGATCTGATAAAATATTGACATAGCTTTGAAAAACAACTTTGACGAGCCAAAGTTCGAAAAAAAAAAAATTCAGACAGTAGGGTTAGGAGGTGAGCTTCCTGCTCACTACTTGTCCTACTTCATGAAGGTGCCAAGATATATAGGCATCAGTGGCAGCATACTGGGTATTTCACTGCAGCAGAGCAGAGACAATAGATAACATGTTAAGAGGGAAAAGACTTCAAATTACGACCTTAGTATTGTTTGCCAAAATCTTTATCAAATAATCATGAAATCTTTGTGCAATTTCTTGTATGAATCATGCTGCAATTATTCAGTAACTAGTAGAAACTAAGTACCACTGGACCAAGAGGTCAATATTTCTCAAAGAAGTTCAAGTCTTCTTTTAAGATTTTTAATTGAAATTTTAAAAATGAAAAGACATGAAAGTATAAGAAGCCAATTAATATTTACTCATAAGAAAGAAGAAAATCCACTATATACCGATTTATGTTCAAAAAGGCACTAAAAGTTGAGTATATCTTAATTGCTAATCAGTTCTAGCGAAAACATGTCTGTCCAATTTCTGAACTACTGATCTCCATTGAGAGTTCTCAGTCTTCAATTGCTATTTTCATTTATTTCTTTTACGAGTTACATTGGAACTTTGAGGATGAGATACTTACATCAACTACCACTTTTTTTTTGTCCGCTGGACATACTCTCTCTATAATCGGGGAGATTAATAGAATTAACAAAAATAATTTCGCAGAACATTTCAAATTCATGATAGGACACAAATGCAATTAAGAAAACAAATTCCATACCATAAACTACAAAATCAATTTACTCTTGAAATTATTTTAAATGGCTACAAAATTTACAAAAATCAAATTTTTGTTGACTTCAAATTATGGCAAACAAACTAAATAGCAAACAGCCAATTGGAGGAAACCAATGGAATTCTCGAATATCAAAGCATTTTGAACCTCACTTCTGCAAGAAGATTTTGAAGCTATATTTTCAACTTTCATCATGCTTAAAAGTGTCAAATAGGTTTCTTTTCATTTAAAGAACCATGAACATATTTAGTAATTATCCAATACTGAAGTTAATACCCAAAACAAGGAACTTTTTAGACTTTCTTCAGTAGTCTAAAAATAAGATCATATCAACATAATGCTGTATTAAGCACTCAGCAAACATTATCTTTAAGATATTCAAGAACTCGAAAGTCATGCTCAAATCCGCATCGGTGAAAAAACAAAAGCAACGATCCTTATAATTCCTCACCTTTGCAAGGAGGAGTCAGCTCCCACTTGCTTCCTTGACGCTTTGACATTGTGGCCGACTTGCGGCGCCGGAGGTACAGTCCCAGGTGCCACAAAGATAGGTACGGACAGCTGCGGAGGTAGATGCCATGTGGCACCAGGAACCGAAATAGGTCCGACAGTCGGATGAAACTCCACGTTGTATCCGGCGGTACGTGTCGGACGACATGATGTGTAATCTATGGGGCACCGACAGGCAGGGGCGAAGTGTAGGCCCAAGGTGGGAGAATACAACGATTCGCCGATATCTGCTAGTAGGAGTGGTGAGCAAGCGTTGGCGTTTGGAGAGATAATAAGAATCATCGATCAGCAGAGCTCCGCCTCGGCGGCGGCGTTCCATTGGAGAGCAAGGGCCACAACAAATTGCCGATAAAAAACGAGAGCGGGAAAGCCGGAGAGCGAGCGCTGATCGCTCGAGCGAGGGCAGGCGAGGAAAAGAAAAACACGTCTCCCCGTTTACACCCCAAATCGGGGTGTAATGGTTCACCTGCAAACAATACCATTGTTTCCCCCTCTCTTTCCCCCTTTCTACCTCCCTTTCGAACAGTAATATGTTAATCAAACACAACATGGGAGAGAATCGATTTCCTCTTCCCCCCGTTACCATTACGTACCCACCAACCAAACACACCGTTAGTTTCCAAATATTATTATACTATGATGAACTGTTGCAAACTCTATTCTAGAATGGATACTTGAAAGGCATACACACAGAGAAATTATAATTAACAACACTTGAAAAATTGACTGTACATAATAACCTTGCATTAGAAAACATTCCATATCATCCCGTTGCAGTATTTATGTAAAAACAATTTACATTAAGTCAATCTACTCATTCTATTGATGTGATCTACCTCCGGGGCTCCAACTCCAATCACACCTCTGGGGTAGTGTCTGTACAACAAGGAAGAGAACATTGTAACTAGTAAACAAGGAATATTTAAGAAATTAATCGGACACGTATTTTGTTAAGAAACCAAAGGAGAAGAACGGTGCAGCTGAAATACATTTTGTTCTGTGAACAAAATGTCCAACTATTTGAGAATAGTCCTCAGCAATTTTGAATTAAGCTTTCAATCTGGAATTCCCAAACAAGAACAAAGGGGTTTCAAGGAAAGATTCAATCTATATCTATATAATAAAACAACTGCAACGTGTCATTATATATCCATTTTCTCACTATCTTCAAGACTGCAATCTTCAAGATATGAACGCAATTACTGAAGAAAACAACTCTTCCCTTCATCCTCTTACAAAGAGATTTAGGGGGTGTTTGGCTTTGCTTTCCCCCAACCCAACTTTTCAATTCTCCATTTCACGTTTTTCAATACATATTTTATAAATATATAAAAAATTTATTTAAAAATTTAGAAAGTGTAGAAAAATTCTACGGAGTGAGATCTTTTTATTACATATTTTTATTATTTTTTTAGAAGTAAAAAAAATAGAGTTCGTTTTTCAAAAAGGACAAAAATACCCTTCATTTCACAAAAGCTCCATTTCATAAGCAATCCCAAACGCTCCCTTAACTGAATCTCCATCTGCTCTTCTGCCATGAAACCAACCTCTGTCTTGTCATTCTTGGCCATGCTTCATGATGTCCGTTCTCATGTACTTAGATTTGGTCATTTGAAGAAATACGGAGGATGAATCGCCAATGAAAAGGTTGGTCTACTATCTGCTTCTCCTTTTTATTAATTGACCAATGAATGATGATTAGTCTTATGGGAACTGTTCTTCACTCTGTAGAGACCAACACAGCAAACTGTTATTCTCTCTTTATTCGACTCCAACTTCTTTCATTTTGGCAAAATTCGCATTTTATTTATCTTGCAAACTTTAAACATTCCCAATGCCGTTGATTGCAGGAGTGATCTTATGCGAAATTCATCGCACATTGTGGTCTGATTCTCATCTTCTGATCATCACAGGAAATGATTACGCACAACCTTCTGAGGCCTCCTCCTAGCAATCAACCGCAATCAGTAGACTATCAAAGCATTAGCCTCACAATTGTACACAATGCTCCAATTTCTTACTCCTATCAACGTATAGCATCCCATAATTGGTACTTAATATCTCTAATTACTTTTTCCTATCAACATATAGCCTCTCAGGATTGATGCTTAACAGGATGTTTGGCATAGCTTAAAGCTCCTTATACCATCCCCTTTTCATAATTTTGTTTTACAAGAAGCCATCTAGAGTATTTTAAAAACTTTTTTAAAAAATTGAAAGGCATGGATGAATACGTCATAGAATCAATTACCTATTCTTTATTTCTATATGGGCATGTTTACTAACACCCCAAGCTCCACTTTTTTTAAACTCACTTTTAATATTAAAAAAAACAAAAACTTTAATATAAATTCTTTTTATCTAATTTTTTTAAAAATTTTAATGATAAAACTTACTATTAATATAAATTAATGTAAACATTTATTTTTTATTAAATATTTTTAAAATTTTAATTTAATTTTAAATTTATGTTCCAAAACTTTCAAAACTCAAGTTTACCTACTCAATAAACACGCCATATATGGATGGGGATAAGAGCACCACCACCATTAGGGGCAACCATCACTTAAAATGCTTTAAATTCAATCTCTACTATAATATAAAAAATTTGAGTTGGAATCTCTATGAAATTTTTTTTATCTTAAATAGGCCACAAATCGACCTTCATCCGACCTTTTCATCAAGAGGCAATATATATATATATATATTTTTTTCTATCATCTTGATCAAAATATCGAATGGAGGCTGATTTATGATCCAATTGAGCTAAAATTTTATTACAGAGATCGCGACCCATGGTTCTTCATATACAATGGTAAAGATTAAATTCGGAGCATTCTAAGTGAGTAAAAATTAGAAGTTTTACTTCCCGATAATTTGATGAAAACCTTTGTCTTATGGTTATTTTCAAAACTTGTAATAAACAATTGAATGTGTAATTTACATTTGATCAAAGTACATTTAGTGCATGTTTCGAGTTGCTTGTCAAAGTGCTTTTCTATTTCATTGTAATTTCTCATTTTCTAATAAACGTAATACAGTATTGTAAAAAATAAATTTCAAATTTTGGAAAGTATAGGACATTCTACATTATAAAATCTATATATTCATAATTTTTATTATTTTCTAGGTAGAAAAAAGACATTTGCTAATCAATAATCTTTGCTTCTTGTTCTCGGCTGGATTCTTCATGGGTTGCTGCCAGAATTCTTGTTGATCTTACGTCTTATTCATATTTCCAATCTCCTATTCTTGTCAGTCTTTAAATGCGTCATGTTCTTCTTGGTGGACTCTGTCTTATTCATGTTCAAATCTCCCATTCTCGCAAGTCTTCAGATGCCTTCGTGTTCTTCTTGTGGATTCCCGCAAATATCAAAGCTTTCCCGGCAACATTATTAGGATTGTTTTGTTATCCAATACATAAATTTTGCCTCTCTATTCTTTGTAACATTTTAGGTTTAGTCTTTCTAAAAATTATCATCTTCGATAACTCTATACTATGCTACCTTTTATCACTAAAAAACTGTTGTTTGTTTAGTTTTCGGGTGTGCATCGATAGTTTATTGCTAGTTGTACCATTAAATAAAATTACTACTTGCAAGTAATTATCAATCTACAGCTCATATCTAGTTTAATCTACCTCAGAATTCTGATGTTCTGAATTGTAATGTTAAATTTAGTAGTAAATCGTGTGCATACATAAAATGATATTTAGAGCTTATGTTCCTGATGTTTACACTGAAATATATAGTTTTTCTCTATAAATCTTTTAGGGCTTCTTAGGAATTTAACTTGCATAATCTCTGTGTTGGATTTTCCTCCAGGAAAACAAAAGAATAAAAATACTAAACAGTCGGTAGTCGAGATTCTTATGTTAACCCCAATAGCAACACTACATAAGGGTTGTACAAAACTTACATCATGCAATTTAGGGGGCGTTTGGGATTGCTTATGAAATGGAGCTTTTGTGAAATGAAGGGTATTTTTGTCCTTTTTGAAAAACGAACTCTATTTTTTTTACTTCTAAAAAAATAATAAAAATATGCAATAAAAAGATCTCACTCCGTAGAATTTTTCTACACTTTCTAAATTTTTAAATAAATTTTTTATATATTTATAAAATATGTATTGAAAAACGTGAAATGGAGAATTGAAAAGTTGGGTTGGGGAAAAGCAAAGCCAAACACCCCCTTAATAGTTAATCGATGAAGAAAGCAAGAATACATGTATCCACACCAGAAAACTGCTATCTAACTTTTCAACCCATTTTCATTCTAATTTTTTATTTTATATTCCCAGTAGATCTTCTACAATATTCTACAATTTTTTTAAAATCTAGAAAGTACAAAAAATTCTACGTAGTAAGATCTTATTATTACTTATTTTTATTATTTTTTAAGGTAAAAAAATATAGCTCATTTTAAAAAAATTTCTAAAATACTCTTTGTTCCAAAAAAACTCCTTTTCAAAAACACTCTCAAACATCTTTACGCTCACAAAATTAAAGCCAGTGGACCAAGGGCAAAGGCTGATACTTGAGAAAATATGATATCATCCTAGCTGCAATATAGTAACCTTGCACTATGTTGTTTCTTCACCCAAAAAAAAAAAAAATAGTGACGTATGACAAGGTAAACACCATACATAAAGGAGTTTTTAAGTACAATTTATAGTGTAGACACATCCTTGGGCGAGCACAAAGGTAAGACAAAAGTCCACCAGCAAAAACCTTAAATAGATTAAAACAAACTACATTTAACATGCGCATCTTACTCTAATTTAACTGTACACAGTAAAAGTAAATATCACTACAAACTACAAAATACTTTGCAGCGGCTAAAGTATGAGAAAAAGTAAAAAATGTGCATGAGCATGCCGCATGGCAAACAGCTCACTACGACACATATTCAACAGGAAGGATGGATTAAAAATAATCATTTCATGAAATGTAAATCTAAAAATATATACTATTTAACATATTAATTGATACTACGTATATATGAAGCAGATAATTAGTACAATGGTAGTAACATAAAAATGGGCATTGTAAACAAATCACATTCAAAAAAATATTATATTTTCTTACCTACACAAACTGGATCGAGTAGATTCACTCAGCAGCGTAATAAATCTGATTGCTGTTGCAAATCACCAGACAATCTACTCTGGTCGTACATCAAAACCATTTATTCCAGAGTCAAGAGTCTTCTTCTTAACTCGTGCCAGAAAATGTCACCAACAAACTCTCTACTTTCGTGAGAAACATCTCCTGTAGTTTCTTTATTCCAGTTGCAGAAACTGACATTAGCTTCATAAGTTCATTTTCATACTGCTCGAATACAATGAAGACTATGAATAAGAAAACCAGACCTGTATTTTAAGTTCATAGTCAGTCACCAGATGTATGAGAAAACAAAATCTAACACTTGAAAAGCAAGGAAGTCTGAGAAAAGCAGTTACCAAATCCAACCAACACTGACAATGTATATGACAGGAGCAGCTTAAACATATATAATACCACCACTACCTGTAACAATTTGAAAACTGTAAGAATATGAATGGAACAATCATTAAAAAGTTACCTATAAGGCTATCCTCTAATTGGCTTTGTCGTTAAATACATATGCTGTTCATAATTACTAGGAAAAACACTTTCATGTCCCACAGATCATTATACATATGCTTGATATTATTCGCATAATGCATTAAACGAATTTTGTTAAAGGGAAATATTCACATAATAACCACTTCAATTCCATATAAGACCAATTTGTTGAGAGATTCCTAGCCGGACCTTGAATAAAAGGTTCCAATCATCTCCCTTTGCCAGCAAATTCAACATGTACATTCCACTGTTCCATGGATGAACTAAAGTGGTCATCAGATTCCTCATTGTCAATTCAGAGACATGAAAGCAAGAAGCAGGAATTTTGTTGATATTGAAACCAAACCTGCAAAAGAACTGCTTGTTGAGTATAAAATTTAAATTGCTTCTAAAAAGCAATGAGCCCTAAATTATTACAAGTACATTTCTTAACAGAGTGTAAGAGCCACAAATCTAAAACAGAGAAAAATTCATGAATAAGTACATAAAACCATCTGGCTTTGAAATTTGGATCGCTGTGAGAGTGCAAGGCATAACTTAAATGTCAGAGTCTTATCAAATTATCCAAATATAGATATTAAAAGCTTTAAGTGTGTTCGGTGTGACATTAATTTCATGTACTACAGAATTAATTATGGCATGGTAAATGAACAAGAACTTACAGGAAAGTTGCCTAATGTGCTAATCCCTTAATGGAGCTTGCCTTCATACATGCATCAGTTTATTTGGTCCTAGTTCTAATATCACAAGAATGAACAGTAAGATGAGTTTCTGCTTATTATGTTCTAAAGTGTACACCGTGGAATTTGTAAAAAACACTCGCAATCATCCATTCAAGATGAACTCATTAATCATGACAAGACATGACAAGTTTAGCAAGCATTTCCACGAGTACACTAACATGATGCCTAAGAGGGTGATCATTGCTATTCGATATTGCAAATCTGATGAACCATTTATCATGTACGACATATTAAAAGTTTAAAATATATGATCAAGCATATGTAGTGGCATGGATTTACTACTACAAGACAATGATTACTCGACCTAAATATTGAGACATTTAGATACAGAAGGCACCTACATGGATGAAGGTAAGAAGCCATTAACAAGGAGAAGGATAGAAGCCAGTAGGAAGAGCGTGGCACTTGCGGAGATTAGAGTTCTTCCAGAAAAGAGAAACCAGTAGCAAAAGGGGAAAATTGCGACCAAAAACATGAAGGTCTTCCTTTCATCTCGCCAAAGCAGCAACTCAGCAACTAAAACAAGAAATGCAGATATTAACTTAAATGAGCACGTAAAATAATATCTTGTCTCATAAATTCAGAATTAAATAAGAAGCAGGCTTCCAGAGAATGATAAATTAAGAGTTAAATCAAAACAACGATCCATCAAGGATCCTATTCAAATTAGTTCTACTTCACAACTCATTACTTTGACATAGGTTGCCAACATTTTTTTTCCAGTTCATAGCACTCAGTTCTTTAGGGCAAAGGCAAAGAAAGAAAGTTTGACATTGCTGACTCAGATTGGTACTTATGGTCTAAACCTTCCAAATCAGAGGCAAGCTGGCAGAAAGACCAAATGTAACATTAAAACAGATGGAGGCACCAGTTTGAAAAAAAATTAAAAGCAATTTGAAAAGTAACCCAAAAATGGGGAACAGTAAACTTGTTAACATGCCACTAAAAGACTCTACTGAGACAAAAAGAGTAACCAAGGAGGTTTGAGCGATGAAAGCAGCGAGCTATTTAGAACTGAATCACTATATCAAGGATACTACGCTGATAGTTCAGTGATACTATGCTAATACATGATATCAGTTATACTATGCTAATAGTTCATCACAACAAATAGGACCACCTTTTCCGCAACCTAAAAGCTCCTCTGTTCTTGATGGTTTTGAGTAGTCCCTCCGCCACAAATTACGTGGTTCACTAGTTAAGTCCGAGAATGATTTGACAGTCAACAAAACTCCATCCTGTAAATTGAACAGTCAGAGAATAACTATGTATACTCATCTTGGAAGCTTTCAAATGTTCCAAGCAGATTGTTTAGACAATAAGAAAACACTTTGAAAATCACCAAGCAAAAGTGTGGAGAAATCTCAACTCATTATTGAGCAGTTAGGCTCATAGTTAGTAGAACCGGACCCGACAGTGGATGATTGTCAAACTCATACTTGGAGGATTAGGCTATCAAAACCGGACTGTATTGGTGGTTCAACAGGCGAACTGGCAACCCAAAAGCCTGCCCGGTTCAGTTCACACATTGGAACTCATATGCAAAAGAAACTCATGAATCGGCTAACCTGGCAGTCTTTCAATGAACTACCAACCAAATACTAAACCGGCTGAGCCAAGTTTAATACGTTTTAGTCCAAAATTTTGTACGCACCAAAGGGTTTTGAATCTATGATGCTTTTAAATAGCTAAAACAGCACAAATCATTAGGCAAAATGTGCTTGTGATTTGCTTAAACACTTTCTAAATACATACTATAAAATTATGCTAATAATTGGTAGAAAATTAATATTTATATAATTTTTCAACAAATTAGTTTTGATTTATACATGCGGTTCGATATTGACCCACCAGTTCTACCACCGATCCGGTGACCCAATCACTTGATTGGTTCTGTCTACAGTCTGGTTCCAATTACTCTAGTTAGATTAGAAAGAAAAGTTAATATAAAAAACATTTCAAGCAAGAACCATACTACAATCATTCCAACAGGAAAGAAACTCTAGCAACCAAAAGTCAAAACCTCAGCTCAATAACAGTAGATAACAAGAACAGGGCATATTAGGACAAAACCCAATCATAAAAAGAAGCAAAACCAAGAGACAAGTAACCTCAAGTGACACAATTGGCGAGTACCCAATAAGCATTTCGGCTCTTGATGAGTTAAACCTCCTCGTGCAGGAGAGACTATGAACCAATGTAGAAGTAACATGCCAACTGATAGCTCTATGCAAACCAAGCTTCTTATGTGTCCATTCCAGTAGCAAGACAACCATCAAAACAAGCTTGACAGGAACATGAATTCTTGGCCTGCAGTACAAGAGACAATGAACATGATAACCACAGAAATTTTAACATATATTATTTACTGAATAGGATAAAATTGATAGCCAAATTCCTTCTTGAAAAATAAAGGCATAGGTGGTCCAGACTCAACATAGAAATTGCTAGGATGAGATAAGAACATCAAAATAGCCAACCATTGAACTGAACCTACAATAACAACAGTATCTCCAAAAGAGAAAGAGGGTTAAGAAGATATGATGGAAGCATAAAGATGCCCAATTATGCAACTAGATAGCTGCGTAAAGGTAAAAAGTAGAAGCAGAATAAGGTACACATGGGCATAGAAAACTGGGGAGAGTTCTCAATAAACTTATTTTTGTTTCTTTATATCATCAAAAGCTTTTTCCATAGCATCCGATAGGCATTAACAAGAACAACATAGTGAAAAGAAAATTGAAGCAAAGATGAAAGAAATGTTTGCAAACTGACGAGTAAAAAGAGATTTAATTAGCCTAAATATTTATGATGATTATAAATTCTCGAAGTAACCAAGTTGAACTATTGAGTAATTACCCACCATGTTCGTCAACAATAAATAATTGTATCTAGTCTAAAATGTGTAAGTGTACAAACATGGACATGGTGACGAAGTATTAATATGGGTCCCACATTAACGCAACACCTTTTAGAAGCGCTCGTGCTTCATAGGGTACAGTAATTCCAAGCAAATCAGCGCACTTCAATTTAACAAATTCTATTGCCTTCTCAATTACATGCTAGGGGCAGGAGATGGAGGAAAAACAAGCAATAAAATTGGAATAGTCATGATACAAAGCAAATATATAATTAGAGGATGGACACATCCCATTTTAGAAGCACTCTTGCTTCATAGGGTATGGCAGTTCCAACTAGATCAATGCAATTTGATTTGACAAATTCCGTTACTTTCTCAATGACCTGCTAGGGTGGGGGATTGAGAAAAGAAAACAAAAAAAATTACAAGAGCGACAATATACAAATAAATATACATAATTAGAGGATGGCCTATATGAGTTTATTTTGGATTAGAACTGTAGGACTAAAAGTCTAAATGTGTTAGGGCTATACATCACAACACCAAGGGTTTATGCAGAAATAGAATTGTTTTTAGCTCATAGGAAAGATAAAGTTGGGTCATTGAACATGTACGATATAGTTCAGAGATTTCCTTGATAATTAGGTACGTCCATTGCTCCCTTTGCTATAAGTTAAAATGTCCATAGGTAACCTATCCTTTAGCTTGCCTAGTCCCATCCGTAAATGGCTAAACTATCAAGATTAGCCATTTATACATTAAGTCATACAGTACAAGTTGAACCCCAATTGTCGACCTAATGATAGTAGACAGGGTGACGTACAACACTTTCAAACTTCCTCGCCCTCCAGGATGAAAGTACAACACTTTCAAACTTCCTGCCCTACCATGATTAGTCATTTATAACTTTAATCATATACTAGAAGTTGAACATCACAATAAAAGTACAACACTCCAACATCGACTTTAAAGTAGCATACTGAAATCAGGCCCGACGTAGATGAACACAACTAATAATTAATTCTAGTCATAATAATAGAGCTACCTAATAAAAAACTCCTTTAGATTAGACCTATCAATGTAAATCCTCAATAAGCTCAATCTTACTCATTATTCTCATTCACGTGGCAACAAACAATATCACATAAACTAGTCTGCGTTTCTCATAAGAATGGAACTCCTATATGAAAATCCAGCAACCTATTTGATTCTCAAGATATTGATGTAGCATGTTCTTGCTCAATAGACACGACAATAAGAAACGGTTTTTCTGCTAACAACATCCCAACTGTGGACAAAAGGTAGACATGTTTCAAATACTAAACTTACACTATGGAACTCCGTACTCAATATATAAAACAAAGTATTGAATAGTAATTTGGTCAAGAGAGGCTCAAAAGTAAAGATTCGAAGTAATATAATGGAGACAAAATGTGAATAATAGAAGTGCCTTATATCCTTAATGTAAGAGATAAGTAATTGATGCCAATGCCACTCGTACACACAAGCCAGATTTCAAAACCAAAAAGGGTTTTGCTTATTAAGTAACACCAAGTATATAATCGAACCTAGTGGAATAAAGACTTACTTTGTTGTTGTTTATTAAATAACACCAAAATCACCCTTATATGTATCTAAAGATCTTATAAGACTACAAAAACTTGTAATGCTTTATAAGTGAATGAATCACCAATTCCTTTCAACAAGCTCACAGAATAGCCTGGATTTAAAAAGAGCCAGCTATAGATTTAAAAAAGAAATCGTTTGGAATGTTACAATGGGTGCAAATCTTCTACACCATATCAGTGCATCATGTCATGCAACATTTACATACTTCGAAATATTAACATATGGCACTAAAACATATACATACTTTACTTTCCATTGCATTGTGATTGACAATTTGTCAAGTTTTTTGCTTGCACCGGATGATATGGTGCATCAAAAGAGGATGTAGAGGATATCCACCATCTTACAATGACAAATTGAGTGGACAATGAAACACTAATGTCAGAATAGAGTTCTTTAAAGGTCTATTTATCACGCTAAGCTAGGATAGAGATGAAAGAAACAAATTTGGTGGTTTAAGCATGTGAGATGACCTAATAACATATCAAAAGCCAATAAGCACAAGCAAAAGGAACAGGAAACACATGCCGAAAGAGAAATTTTGAAGTAAATAACATAGACCATTCACCAATCATCTTACATGATCAAAGGAAGGAACAATCATACTATATATGTGTAGTAAGATAAACACTTAATTGTTGTTATTGAATGTATATAGTTCGAGAAAGAGTTTCAATGATCATACTATATCTGATGCATCATACCCATAAATACGATTATATAATAAAAAAAGTTTAGCTCCTTGAGAACCTCCATCTCTTTTGTATACTATATACTGCTCTAAGCCCAATACCCTTCATGTATTTTTGTTAGAGAATATATATATATATATACATAACTTTTTTTCTTAAAGGACACTTCTGTTAGCAAAAAACAAAAAACTAAACAATAACTCAAAGCACAAGATGCTCATAGCTTTGGAAGATAGGGCCATTTGACTTTTATAATTCCTTGTATGAAATTCTCTGAATCATTAATATTAGGACCTTAAAAGCACCTTTTGCAATGTTGGTCAATTTGAAGATCTATCTCGGATAATTTTTTGTAGACATTTAATTTATGTGAAAACTAATGACGAGATCAACACCAATTACCAGTACCCTACAGAAGGATGTAAAGATTTTGATAGCACATGCACCACTAATATCAATATAATGTGTATTATAAGCATTATAATTATGTACATTGAAGTGAAAGTTACCATGCATTGTAGAGAAGCATCCATGATTAGTATTTATCAAAATTTGTTTGTAAATACACATGTTCTAGTTTTGTTTAAGAGTATAGTCATTGAGATACCTTACTTGAATATCCCTGCATGTCACTATTCCTGTGATTACCATTTGGCAAAGTTGTTACATGAATCAAAAGTTTTGAGTCCTTTCACATGACATGTAACTTTTAAGAACTTATAGTACAGAAAAGTAATTTGCACTCGAACAACGCAATCATACTGTATAAGAGTCTCCAACTGGGGCTGAAGGAGTGCCCACATAAGAAAGTCATGATGGAGTTCCAGAAATGCTACCAACAAAAGAGAAGACTCTTTAACTTGTAAAAAAAGCTACTCATATTACCATTTTCAGAGAAATCAAAAGATATATAATAGAAACAACAAGGACAAGAATGTTACATCTACCTTTCATATCCCAAGCCTTCCAAAATGCTTGAAAGAAAGTCCCCTGTACTCACAGGTTCACCATTGGTAATAAGGAAGGGCTAACACATAAGCACAAAAATAAAATATGAATCCCACCATTAGCAATCGGCAATTGAATGTATAGAAGGCGATATATACAAGAAAGTGGTTTTACCTTTCCAGCAACAGAAATTGTATTTGAACGTAAAGCTCTTTCAGCACAAATGTTGGCATGAACTACATTCTCAACATAGGTGAAATCACACACATTTCTACCATCTCCAATTACAAACTGAAACATAAAAGTTCTTTTCATGTCAAAAGTAAAATTCAAAACCAAATATACTTGAACTAGATGGTCATCAAGATATCACTCAGCAAAACATGATAGAAACATAACGAGAAAAAAAAAACTTCAACATGAGCATACCATGACCTTCCAAATTGAAACAAATAAATATATAGTTAAGTATATGGAGCCTGCAAAGTTGTCTTGTATGCCTTAACCAATGAACTAGAAACCTCAAGTCCATTGATCCCATAAACAGTGACAGGCCCAAAGTATGGCTGAAACCTAGTGGCCAGTACATAAGAAGAAGAGTAGGACAAGTGCCCAAAACTTTGGTACCCAGACTAAAGTAAAGCAAAACATTTGCTTGAGCAATCCCTAATCAATTTGGATCGTCCATGCATTGGAAAATGACCAAATTGTGAACCAGAAGACCACCTGATCACAAATTAAATCCAAGTTCCAACCAACTCATAGTTTGAGACCTTTGGGTGGGAATCCGCAATTTAAACTTTAACATATCATTTGTTAAGATATGGTTATGAAATACAAAAGTACTTTTTTAGAGATCTTTTACATCAAAATAAATCTCTCAATTGAATTGTAGATATGAGATCCACTAGAAAGGAAAACTAATAGGGTATTCCAATCAAGTAATGTATGTCATTTGGAATATCTTTTAAAAATCATCTTATACATGATCAAGCATATGGAGTTGTTGAAATGGTTGTACATACTTGAATACAAACTCAAGAAATCACATCGTAAAAGGTGTACAAATAATACAACTAGAAAAGTGGGTGCACAAGTTTTAGATTTCAAACCTTTGCGCAGCCAGATCTTGCTTTAGTGACAAGAAATGGCACAAGATTTGTGTCACCAGGACCAAAAACACAGCTAGGTCTCAAGGCACATGTTAACATCCCATTTCTACCATTCGTGGATAGAATAATCTTCTCTGCTTGTGCCAGCAATCCATTCAAAACACTCGCAAACTGCATAAAACATTATTTAGTAAAGCCCGAGTCAGAAAAGTCATAAAACACATAACTCAAAGTAGCACACTAGCTAGAAACCACAAAGCCAGACAATACTGGTTAGACAAGTTCAAAATATGGACAACCTCTCACCTTCATCAGTTACTCAATACTTAAGTAATGCTTTCTAAATGCTATTGATTATTCTATAAAGAATCTTGAAATTGAAACAACAAACCACAAAAGTTTATGGTGTATCTATCCAATTAAAGTAAAGTCAGTACAATTCATTCAAAGGAAACATGAAAGAAATTATCCTGCAAAAACTTACCCAAACCTCCAAGGAATTAACTACAAATTTATACAACAAACTCACAAACAAATGGCCAAAAAGATTGCAAATCTATAATAAAGTAAAAACAAAAAAATCCAAGACTTCAGTCAAAATCTATAATAAAGTAAAAACAAAAAAATCCAAGACTTCAGTTAAAATCTACAATAAAGTAAAAACAAAAAAATCGAAGTACTTCAGTCAACTGCTTGCTTTTCTTGATATGTCTCAAACAGAATATCTGACAAAACATACGCCACATCTTACAGTCACAAACCATGATGGCGTATTGTAAAACCAAAGTGGAAACCTCATCACATGTCGAGAAGTCTTAATAGCTTATATCGTGTAGCCCTACAACCAAAAGAAATATTCCTGTACAAATCAGAGTTTTTAAACCTATATTGATCCAGCCAGTCCAGCCGATTCAACTGCGAAGTCCTGCATGGTCCTCTCTAGCTTTGCACTTAACCTGCTAGGTGTTAGACCCAATGAAAGCCAGATAAAACCAAGCCAAAAAAGTAAATTAAACCGAAACAAATAATAGTCAAACCAAATACCAAATAATAAATAATCTAGGTTTCCCCATCCCAATGAAATCAAAGTTTCTCTTCTCTTCAAACATTGGCAACCGAGATCTTTTTGGAACTTCAAAAGAAAAGTGCCAAATCCATAAATAGAATTCATTTTCCTTCTTCTTTTAAAATTTACAGAGATATTGTAGTATTAATGTATGCCAAATCTTAAAATTATGTCTCAACTCTTTCTGCAATGGAAAGAAGCTTCGTAATAGTGTGATTAATCTTCGAAATCTTCACAACTCACTCCTTCAGGGAGGTAAATCAAATTTCTAATTCTTTTGTTGTAAATGAAAAGTGAAAAAGAAAACATTTAAACTGTGATTTTGTGGTAATGGTTTGTAAAATTACTGTTTAGAAATTTCAAGAGTATCCTTTTGAAGTTACATCATCAGTTAGTCGTAATTCTACTTGAAGGTTCGCATAGTAGAGGGAATAGCAATTTATATTTCTACTTTTCCTATAAATAAAAAACAATTTTATTGTTAATAATTTGTGCATCGAATCAGGCAATTGTACACAACCAACTGATTAGGAACCCTACGATAGTCAGTAGTCACAAAGTGCTAGTCAAAAGAGAGATGTTGCATGGAAGCATGTCATGGAAGGAGAATGCTTAGGAAAGAGAATTTTATATGCTCTTTTTCTCAAAAGGAACTTACAGCATGCAGAATTAACTTGATGAAGCAACACCTTGTAGGTGCAGAAAGGAAATATAGATAGATGTAAAAAGGTCACCAAAAAGTTAAATTGTTCATTCACGAGTAACTTAAAGAAAATTTTTTTGAAAGCAGGCAAGAAGAAAGATTATTATGCTTAAATCACAAGACAAGAATGCATAGCAATGAAGTTTAAGGGATTTCACAGCCATCAGCTCATGAAATTGTCAATTATGACAGCTCTGTTCAAGTAGGTAATACTCCTTTAATTTATCAAAAAGAAAAATAAAACTGTTGTTGGCTTAGAAACTTAGCTTAAGGTGGTACCTATGCTCCAACTCGACCAACTGTTGGAGCTTGTTTGCAAAGTCCTGCGAGATGGCTAATACTGATATGACAATGGCATTGTGGTTTTATAATATTTGTAAACGCTATCAATTCACTAGTGAATACTGAATACAGTTAAGAAAGTAGCATACACTGTTATAGTTACAAACGTCCCTCTTGTCGCCTGACATAAAATATAGTCTGTAGGGCTATTTTACCAGAAGTTGATTCAAATACGGGTGTTCAGTTTGCATTGGACTGGGGCATTGACTACGGAACAGTCATAACTTTTTCAATCCACAAGGAGTGACATGACACATGAGTAGTTGTTGGAAAGATCTCTTTAATGGACACATTCTTGTAATAAATTTATTTATGGATACTTAACTTTGTATGTTTGCTTATATAAAGATATGTCGAGCAATTAGCTCAATTAGGTTTTTTAATATTCTCTTTAAATAAAGCTTATTCTTTCTTTTACAATGGATTCAGTAATTTCGCTGTTGATTCAACATGTATCACTCAGAGAGGAGATCTTCATCGCACTCTTCTAACTAGGTAGAATCCTTTGATCCTCACGCTATATCATCATGTTTTAAGAGTTACTTTCTAAAGAGATACTAAGAAAAATTTTCAACTGAAGTAAAACCACATGGTATTATAGTGGGTGAATGCCGAAAAGACACTAAATAGAATCCATTGGCAAACTTTTTATTTTATTATCTCAAAGGAATTTCATTTATCAAATTTGTGGGTTCTTTAGATAAATGCTATCACTTTTTGTAGCTATTCACAAGGATTGTTGAAATGGTTGAATCTAGTAATGTGGTTCATATGGTAAGAGATAATGCATCTAATATAAGCTTACAGGTTACTTTATTAGTAGTTGGTAATCTTATGCTGCACATTGCCCTAGCTATGAAGGATTGAGAAAAGTCTCAAGCGAAGGCATCACCCATCCCTACATCTAAAGTGATAGTTTTTGTTTAAGTTGAAAAGTTAAATCTTAGTTGGTTGAGACTTGAGAAAGTAACAATGTTGGATTGAGATTACTCGTCTTGGGTAGACTCAATTTCTACCCCTTTATTGCATTGAAGAGTTTATATGATCACAAGAATATCTTGCAAGCTCTTGGTCCATAGCATGGATTTCAAAAAGGTTTTCGAAATGGATAAAGGTAGAGAAGAGTAGCATAAAATTTTAGGTGAAGAAAGATTTTGGAATAATTGCTTAATTACCATAAGGATTAGAACTGATTTATTTTATTACTACAGCTTTGTGATTCTACTAATAAGCCAAGAGTAGTTTATGGCACAGAAGGAAATATAAGGAGCTATTAAAAAATGAAGCATGACATGGGTCTATATTAAAATCGCCAAAGAAACACAGGATAAAATGTTACACCAGAATAAGTATGTTGTGGCATAGTGGTTGAATCCGGCTTTCCCATATGAAAGAAAAAATTTCTCTAAAAAGCTAGAGGCATTGAGAACATTGAGAGAGATCCTATATGTGATTGAAAAAAAAGGTAGATCAATAGATAGTTGCTAGAGCGAGCCACATGCTTCAAGAACACGCAAAAAAGTTCCGATCTTCAACTTGCTTACACTTCTAGCAAAGCAATTCGGCTGGCTGAGAGTTGTCTTTAAATTTGTTACTTGATATGTCTTTTTTATGCCTATTGAGAGTTATCATTTATACTTTTTATAACTCTACTAATTCTTCTATGTAGATATCTACTTGAGAATGTCTGATGGTGATGTTCCTGAATTACAAAAAGCTGGTGATACGTCTTCTGTCGTAATGTTACTATATAAAAAGAATTTCTAATGTCTTTTCCCATTTCATTATATTCACTTGTCAAAATGTTAAAGAAAGACACACCAAACAAAAGATTTCACATAAACTAAATTTTCAAACATACAATCTAAGAAACCACAATCAAAGCCTCAAGTCCTAACCTTCTGAAAAGTGACCAAAACTGAACTCAAAAAAAAAAAAAAAAAAAAAAAAGAAACAATGAATCGAAACAAAAGATTGTACTCATACTAAACTTTCATATAAACAACTTAAAAATCACAAACAGTAGAAACCAAAAAACACTAACCTTCTCAGGATACGGCAATGACTCATCCGCACCATCAATCGAATGTATCCCATCAAACACCACGTCAGCGGACCCGGTGAACACAATTCTCTTAACCCCAGAATAACGGCAAACCGCCACCACATTCTTAACTCCACCAACAACAAGATCATACAGTTCACGAAAATCCATATCATTCACCAAAGTATCGGCATGTACGGGGACTACATAGAACACCACGCTGGCGCCGTCCACGGTTGACAGGATCAAATCAGACGGTGAAGAACTCGGGTCAGTTTGGAAGTAAACCGGAGTCTTTTCCGACCAAACCGAAACCGGTTGGTTTGGAAGCGGGTCGGCGACTCGAATTTCGGACCAGATTTCGGATTTCAGGAGGGCAGTAACAAGATGGCGACCGATGAAGTTAGACCGCCCATAAAATACTGTGCAGATTTGGGTTTGATTCGGTTCAACCACAGAGGAATCGGTTGAATTCTTTGAACCGGGTTCGCCGGCGGCAGACATTGAAAGAGAGTTGCGACTTTTTACGAGACTCGAGACTGAGGAGTTGTTGCGAACTGTCTTGGCGCACAGACAGCTCGGTATAACCACAAGGAAATGAAAGTTTTGGCGTTTTGCAAGATTAAGTACGATATTTTTTATCTTTGACAATTAGGTCTTTTCATTTTCTATTTCCGTTTGAACATTCAACTGAAATTTTGATTTTTGAATACAATAGGGTAGACAAATAGCATCAAAATCCAGACATATTTCTAGCCATAAGATATTGAGCACAAATTAAAATGCAAGGAAAAAAACTATCATAAGGTTAGTTACTAGTAGATATGAAAATGAACGGGAAGGGGTTAAAAAAATACAAATAATAATATGTCTAACCATTTATCTATCTATCTTCTTTTTTTTTTCTTTTGGTGTACCCTTTAGAGTTTAGAACCTGAAATGCTATTGTTTTTCTTGTCATTTGGATCACAATACACATCCGAATCGAATTATGAGAAAAATATAATTCTGAATTTTAAGTGATAAAAATACAATTGTTCTAAGACTAAAGAAACCGTTCACCTTACACTTAAAGTGATAAAAATATCAAAAGATGGATTCTGCAAGTGTTGGGAAAATAAATTCTGAGAGGTTAACAAAATATTATGGTATATCATTTCTATTGGTGAAGTAAAAAGTCATAGTATTTTATTTTAAAATTCATAAAATATAGTTTTGAAAATACATAGTATTTTAATTGATTTCTCATTATATATAGAACTAGAAGTGATTTCGAATTAAAAGTTTTGAAGTTATCTTCTCAAATTTAATTATTTTTCATTTTCTATGAACTTATTTGTAGTTCAGAATGAGATATTAAAAAATGTTTTTGAAATTTTTTTTAAAACAAAAAGTATTTTAAAAACTTTTTAAAATGTGTTCTTTTTATATAAAAATAATAATAATATCTCATAAGTAAAATTTTCTATAATTTCTAAATTAAAAAATCTGTAAAATATTTTTAAAATTTACTAAAAAATATAAAATAAAAATTGGATGAAAAGAAATTTATAAGCAACGCCAATCATGGAACATGTTCCAACTGCTTCACTTACAGTAAGAATTTATCAAACCAATAATAAAATTTATAAAACTCTTCAAAACGAAGAAAGAATCCCTTCTACTCCAAGAACAGTTGGTTCAGTTAGTTGCCGGTGCTCTTCAGAAGTTGTTGTATGTAGATGGTTCAACCACCCCACTGTTGAAGCCGGTGGTCCACCATGTTCATCACAACACGTGCAAAGATTATCAAGAAAATAGTTACTACAACTCTGATCCTACAAACTATCAAGTACTTATTGAGTAGCAGCAATATGAGCATCGCAAAGAACGGTCTCACAGAAAAATTTTGCATTTATGTTTTGAACACTGCTCTGGAATCCTTCATAAATCATCATTCTTTGTCTAATTGTGAGGCAACAACTCCCAATAGTGGCTCTTAGTGTCATGTGATTGTAAATGATTTCCCAAAAAATTGATACTTTTTACAAATGAATGATGACGCTTGATTGGACTATACAGACTCATCTCAGTTACAAGGGGGTGTTATCTCAAAATTTATCCTTAGCTTGGCGGATGGCACCCAAAGCTTCTGCATCACTTGCAGAAGCTGAAATTTTTAGTATCCTGCGGATTTCTTTGCTAGAAGTACGTAGGAACGGATTGCACAACTTCTCCCTCTTCATTGTTGTTGGAATCTACAGAAAAAGGAAAAGTGCAGAAATAAATGAAAATATTGAACACAGTAAGTAGCCACTACAGACAAATCACAGTTAACTTTTATGTTCAAGAGGATACTATTATTTTCTAAATATTAAGGTGAAAGGATGCGACATTACCGTTGGCAGCATCTTACTTCGGAGGTCAGCTACATGTGCTGCATAAGATTGCAGCGCATCATTTTTGGGATCTATGGACAGAGCAAACTTTGAATTACTCTGTAAAGAAAAAAACATATTTCAAAAGTCATTATACAATTAACAAAAGTAATTCTTGCACTTTAAGACCCAAAAGTGCAAGGAAAATTATTGAGATACCAAGGTGTATTCATGGCCACAGTATATGTTTGTGTCATCAGGCAACGACGCGATCTTCTGCAGGGAACCCCACATCTGTAGAAATATGTACTGTCATATATGCTGACAGCATGTGCTTGTACATATTCAATGTGGTATGCAGATTCATGGAATAACATGAATTAATTTGGAGTATGATGCTAACCAGGTAAATATACCTGCTCTGGATTTCCTTCGAAAAGCTTTCCACATGATAAACTAAACAAGGTGTCTCCAGTAAAAATTGCTCTGCATCCTGGAAAGTAGTAGCTTATATGTCCTGAGAATGTGCAAGCATAAGAATCAGATCTGAGGTACAGGTAAAAAATTTTGTTATAGTTATTAGAACTCTGTATGGAAGCAATTTAAATATTTTCAAACTTCAACATCACTACTCAAGCTATAAAACTTCTGAAATATGTTAACAAAGTGTGCAGGTTTCTAAGAAGATGCATTCTGCAAGAGGTAGTGGTACAGTAATGATGGCTCCTATCAAATAACTTTGTTCTACAACATTAGGAGAAAGATCCATCAAAAGATTCACAAGTACTGTAGCCATCTAACGTAAAAAGCCATTTAAGCCTCCAACATCTATGACAGATTCTTGCATGTCAATTTGCAGAAATTACAAACCACTGACTGGTAAACCACAGACTACCTAGTCATCGCATAAAAAAATATGTGCTGTATAGGCTAAAACTGATGCTGGTAAAGAAAAAGGTAAGAAACACCATCAACTATTGTGTTTCTAATTACTAGAAAACAAATACTCCTTCAACAGAGACCATTTTCTTGAGCCTAACATCACCATTTTCTATTAGAATTACTGTATTCAACAAATTAGACTTACCATTTGCCAACAGCAACTCCACATTTCCTCCGATTTTAAGACCTATTTTCTTTTATAAACAGCTTTACATATATAACTTATCGTTAACTGAAATAATCACATGATCATGTAGCTCATAAGTATCAATCCCAACTTTACCAAGCATGCCTGGCATAAGAAGGTAAGGTAAATAAAAACAACAATACCATATGCTTGACTACAATGAAAAGGTCGTTTCCAAAAGAAAAAAGAACACTCTCAATCCAATTTGTTTTCCGACTTTTGTTGAATGTCTATTTAGAATGATACGACACAAAGATAAAATTATCCAACAAACAGTACACAATGACTAAACTCCATCCTACTAAGGCTTGGTTACATGGATTCTTTCACATTGTTGTGCTCTATTAAGGATGATATCCTCTATTAAATATCCCACGAACATCTAAAGCAAAAAACACACTTGATAATTCAATCAGTAATAGACAAAATCTAGGTATACTTAAGACAATATGGAAATGCTAATACATAATACACATAGGACAATAGCAACTCAAGTAGTTATACATATGCAGAACCATACAATTCCTAACAACATACTCTAAGCTCTAAAAGAAATAAGACTAGTTTGGCATACAGAGCGTCATGGTAAGGTTTTCATGCTCATTATAAACTATTTTAACATGAGCAATCTGGCAACAGTAAGCATGAGGAACCAAAATAAACAATGGACAAGCACATTAATCGGAACAAGGAAAGAAAGCTAACATGCACAGCTTGAAAGGTGCAATACTCATGGATGCATGCTCAATTAATTCTCTAGTGGCTATGCTTAAAAAGGTAATAATGCATTCCTCTTAAGTAATGCAGAAAAATGAGTTCATTCTCGTTAATGCTAAAAGCCTAATCCTTTCCTTTCGGCAGCTTTTAAATTCGTAAACATGCATTTTCTGTAAAGAGCTAAAACTCGTCATAATCTCACCTCTGGTATGACCAGGTGTTTCCATTACCAGGACCTCGTGACCAGCAAACATCCATGTTTCTCCATCACGGAGCGCTATATCAATGCCCGGAATTCTATCTTCATCCTTTGCTGAACCAATCACCTACAGCCAGCAATTAAAATTGGAAATAAGTCAGATAGCATATGGTCGAGAATATGCTCTTAGTGTCAGAGACAAAACAGAAAATAACTCTGAAGGGAGAAAAATAATAGTAAGACAATGTTATCTACATCTATTTATTTAGATATCAAGTTAACTTGGAAACTGAAGCGTCTCTCGTTCAAATATAAGGTAAATATTCATTTTCCAAGTATAAGAGCTTTTCAGAAGCAATGCTCTCTTAATTAAGGACAATTGTTCCATACTACGGAATAGAAGGATAATTGTTCCATATTACTGAATCAAGAAAACAAGAAAAACTACTTGACCTTAGAACAGATCAAGTAAAATTACCTCTTGGCCGTATAACATTTACAATTAATGATCAAGCTACAGTAAAAAAGTAATTTTCTTATCTGTCTCAATACAAGAACAAAGAAAATTCTCAGTTTACTAAGACAAAAGGACCAATGAAATAAGTCTTGCATACCTTTGCCCCATACCTTGCTTTTAATTCCATATTTCCACCAGTATGGTCATAGTGATGATGGGTATTAAGTATATACGTAAGGTTCTGGTTTTTCCGTGCCAAAGCATTTATTATAGGCACAGCTTCAGAAGGATCAACAACTCCAACAGTACCAGTATCCACATCATGTAAAAGATATGCGTAATTATCTTGGAGACAGGGCACCTGACATTCAATGGTTGCAAAACCGTTAGCACTTTTAACTTTGGTCAACCATTTTTTTTTCTGCTGTAATAAAACGAAAAAAAAGTTCACAACAGTTTCAAGGATTATTTGCGATGGACTTGCAATTATACAAAACCAAGTATCCAGATACACTACATTTTTAACTCCATGAATAAACCTTAGAAAAATAGTGAGCAGAACTGGGAGTGTGAGATTTCTCAAATCCTATAACCTAAAAGCACAAGCAACTTAGAAAAGGCAATTGCAACAACAAGGAATTAGAGGTCAGTAGTAGGAGATGGTACCATGGAATAGGGTCTACCTACAGATGCCAACACTTTTCATCCTCCTAAAGGATTTGAACAACTAAACACAAACATCTTGCATGTTGTTGATCAAGTATGTGAACTCATCAAACCTCATAAACACTTGTTTTATAGGAGCCTCTATCTATCACAAAGTCTAAATGCACCCAAGAAGAACTTAACGGGCCGATGCACTAACACAATCCAACTATGGCCTGTAGAGGATGTCTGAAACAATCTCTATGGCAGATAGAGTTATTGTAAGTAAAGTAGAGGAGAGAAGGATAGCCAAGAAATAGATGGAGAGATATAGAGAGCATCAATATTCAGTTAGAAGCTATAAATATTCATGCCAGGAAATTGGGTCAAACAAGAGAGGACACGTGAGAATAAGGAAGAAGCAGTCCGCTTAGAATTATCAAAGGATAAGAAAGGTGGAAACCAGGATACGACACAGGGGTTGGAGCCAGTACCATCTATATAAATAAAATGAAGTGGATAACATGGGTGCACAATTGAGGCTTTGCGACACATAGATTTAAATACACTATGCCTCTATAATCCATCTACTCTTAAAGGTCAGGAAAGGCAATAATGCTTGTTAACCTGAATTTTCTTATCTTCCAGAATGATAAGGAAAACAGAAAAAGATTGGGTCAAAGAAAAGTGCTATTTTGGAGTTTTATCAACAATTTGCTTGAGCAAGCAGGGATCCAGTATTTTCTGAGCCTTTATGTAAGGAATTACAAAAGAAAATTTTTCAACAAAGATGTGAATTAGGAAGGATTGGTCGACGAAATATACTTGATATACCTCAGAAAATACATTTTTGTTACCACAAGATGTATTGGCTGCTGTGGATCATTTGGTTAGAATGAAATTTGCAATTCAGCTCAAAGACGTGCTAGGTTGAGCCCATTTGTGCCTACATTATGCATGCACCTTATATACAACATAATAGACCTTAAATATCCAATAAAACAAATTATTGTTCATGTTTCCAAAAGATGGGCTTAAAGGGGTGCAAGAGTGGGCATATTACACATATTTTAGCAGCAACCACAAGTCTATTGACTCATTCATAGCATATAGTTATATCAAGAAGAAAGTACACCTTGTCCTAACTAAAACATTTAAGTACATTTTGATATGACAGATGGAAAGTCCTTTAAGAAGTTATCTTTCAAAGAATGAATTCTGTACAAAGCATATTTATTAAATCACAAGCATTCAGATTTTCATGAGTGTATACCTCAATAACCTAGTTACTCAATTTAGGAAATTTGAAATACCAAATGCCATTAGGATTAGCAGTATATAAAAATGTTTCTGCACGAAGATATAAATCACCAAATATTGAAGTCAGAGAGCTTCACCAATTCAATTTGCAGGGATGACATATTAGTAGCATTGCATATAAACTGCGCAACAGCGAATGAATGACCTCGTTCTCTCAAGGATTTAATGGGTCTAAGCAACAGTGTGTCAACACCATACAACAAATGCTTGCCAAACCAACGCTTCGTCATGCTTGGCCACATACAAGGCTGCCCTTTAACCTGTGTAAAATAAGAGTTAATAACTTAGTTCACATCTTTTCTCAAATAACCAATAACATGAATGGAACTCTAAAGAATGTTTAAACTTCTTTAATGCAAGCTTCCTATTGTCAAATACACAAGACAAAGACCAAACGATCATCTTCCAAATTGAAATTGACTAAGCCTTCAGTGCATTATCGTGTTATGCATCGAGATAAAAAAAATCATTAACAATTTAATTGAAAGAACTTTGATTGATCATTGTATATTCTAGAAACACTTGTGATAAAACCTACTATCAACAAGTAACCAAAAGTTTCTTTTCGACAATGTTCAGCATGTGTAACATGATTGGGGTAAAGTCCAGGAAGGGGATCTTTCTATGATCAAGATCTAGGAAATGGAATCTAATCCTTCAAACTTCAAATAACACCTCTGAACCTGCTCTGCATTAAGGTCATTGAATTGTAACATCTAGCTAATTGATTGTTCAAAGTCGCAACCAAAGATTTTATGTGGTTGCTCAGATATAATGCAAATAAGGAATATTTATTCATTAAAGAACAGAAAATATCACATGTCAATCTAAAATACAGAAAGTTTACTGACATAATAAATACTTATGGCCTTTGATATACTTCTCAAGAAGCAGTTGGTGGGTCATGTATGACAACATTGCTTTACTCGGACAAAAATTAGCTGCTCATTTAATGGAGTTGAAGGCACAAATGGCCTGTTCATGCCATAATGAAAACATAGATTTTAAAGAGAGTTCACTGTTGAGGCTTAATTACAAGCATATTATATTTAAAACAAAAAGGCAAACCTCATACAGGTTGGTGCCTTAATGTTTCCTAGCAGTTCTAAATCATTCTACAACAAATGAAAGACTAAGACAAATTCTAGTAGCAGCTCAAAACGGTTGCAGCCCAAGCTCACTCCCAGATTCCCAATAAAGTTGCCATCCAAATTACCATTCACTTTACACCAGAAAGTAAATTTCAGTTTTCACGTAAACAGAAATGACAACAAAGTCTCAGAATCAAAAGAAATCCCCATACCAGGTGCACAATCTACCAAATCCTTGACCTTCATAATAATCAGAACAGCCTTTAAAACCATCCCGTTCAGAAACAATCTAAAAGAAGCACGCTAGAACAGCCACCAAACTCCACCAAAATCAAACTAAACAGGCTACGAAATGATTCCTAGAACAAATAAAATCGGGCCATAATAGTGCATAAATTGTTAAATACAAAATCATTACAATCAAATAATTGAAAGAATAGCACAACAGCGAGGTTAATTACCTTCTTTGAAATTCGAATCAACCAAAATAACTGAAGCGGATTTACAAGAAGAACTGAACGAAAATGAAAAGAAGAAAAAAAAAAAGAAGAAATCGTGGAGCTGACCTTGGAGCAGGGAAGAGAGACCATTACGGACGGGAGTCGAGAGAGCATTATTCTATTTTTTAATTAGAAAAATAAGAAGAATAAATAACTAAATAAGTTTATATTAGGTCGATCGATGATCGATCTTCGTTGTTTTTGCAATTGGAATTTGTTGCGGGGGGGAGAGAGAGAAAGAAAGGGGAAAGCAAATGCAATGATGAGTAGCCAGTTGTCGATGTGCTGACAAAGAGGAGTTGAGCTGAGCCGAGCCGGCCGATACTGATTGCAATTTTTAAGTGGATAGTTTTATCAACCTTAAAAAATTATTTTTTAAAACTTATTTTTAATATAAAATTAATAAAATAAAAAATTATTTAAATATTTTTAATTATTAATTTTATATTTATACTTATTTTTTAAAAGTAAGTTTAAGTCGAGTTTAACGCACCCTATTGAATGCAAGTCCTATTCTTTCATATTACTACAATGCGAAATACATGAAACGGCCCTTCAAATCTTCAATTATAATGAGATCACTCTTATTTTTTAATTTAAAAACACAAAAGCAAATATGAGATGTTAATTAAAAAAAAACCATTAAACGCCCACCGTGGGGCTCGAACCCACGACCACAAGGTTAAGAGCCTTGCGCTCTACCGACTGAGCTAGACGGGCTTCTTGTTCCAAGTGTAGGATTGTTTCCTCTTAGCAGGGTTAGATGCAGCTTTTAGATGAGTGCTGTATTGCGTAAATCAAAGAGGTACGAAAAAGAAACATATAGATGTACAGCATAAAGATGGAGGACCATATGCAACATGCAAGTGCTTTGAAGTGGCAGGTGAAACTTTCTCGTCATCTAAAAGAGGGTGAAACAGATTACATATGGTGGCTCCAGCAAGATACTATGCTTTCCTTGCCTTAAATGTTACAACATTTTTATAACACTGAAACTTCACCATTAACACCATCCAGATAGTGGAATACCAACAAGAAATATCAGCAAATAAAAAATAAAATCACTGCATACATCTAACTTAACTCTGATAAAAGATGAAACTCACTTAGATTTAGTAATTTCGGAAAAAGTACAATTACCATACATTCTCAATGCTGCCCTTTTATAAAACAATCAGAACATGACGCAAAAAACTCAAAACAGTCAGAATTTAGATTATGTTGCTTGCCTATGAATGTCCTGTCAAGTAATATTGATTTTCAACTAATATTGTTTCTTACATCAACAACCGATCCCTGAGTCACAGATAAATTACATAGAATGGTGTTCATGTAGTTCACCTTTCTTCCCTTCATAAGTAATAAAGCCAGGAAAGTGAATATCTTCAAGACAAAAAGTATGATGATGGTATAACATGCCAATCCCAGTACGTGAGAAAACCAACTGGCAAACAAGATGCAGTCAGAAAGGGTGTGTGTAACCTTTTTGTCATGTGGTTTACACATCACACAGTATTGGATCCGTGAATGCGTTGAAATGTTGTTCTTGCTGTTATAAAAGAACAGAAAATCAGCAACAAGCATGAAGGCTGGGAATGGTAAAGTAGTATTCGGGAGCCTACGAGATCATAATCATCAAGAGAATATTTAGAAGTACTTATTGAAAAAAAAAAATTTGAAAAGAAACAATATTTTAAAAATTTTTTTTAAATAAAATAAAATTTATTTTTTTAAATAATTTTATAAAATACTTTAAAATTTTTATTAAAAAATATAAAATAAAAAATTAGGAAAAAAAAAAAAAAACTCTCCCGAACATAGCTTTGGTTAGTCCCGAAGGTATGGTCTACATGGGATCGCCTTAAGTTTTGCAAAGATTTGTGTATATAGATATTTAAAGAGAGCTGACTAAAATAGTAACTTTTTCCCTTTTTCATGAACCTTATCTAGAGCCTTCGCTAGATAAAAATACCTAGCCTCAAGTGAATAAACTGTATATCCAAGCCAATAGTATATACAATATGATAGTCGTTTATACATACATTCCAATTGTCATGCCTCAAACATGTCACATTCAATCATTCTGAAAATACAAGGATAAATCTAAACAAAATCTGAGCGTGTCTTTGCTACTAGGAATTTGATTCAGTAGGCAAAGTCGAGTTCCCCCTTCACCAGTCGACTGGATATCACATGGGATAATTTCTGCAGACCAAGATGCACTGAACTTCTGTTGGACACTAAGAATGTGTTTACCAACATCTCAAATTTATTTTTTTAAAATTTATTTTTAATATAAAATACATACAATATTAAAATAAAATTTTTTATTAATAAATTTTTTAAAATTTAATTTTAAAACTTACTATTAATATACAATTTTATTTTTTATTAAATATTTTTAATTTTTAATTTTTTTAAATTGATTTTTAAATAAATTCATTTCATCCACCTTATCTAACACGCGCTAATGGGACCAACGAAGAAACAACAACTTCGCTTAAGGTTAGGACTAACCAAATCACTTAAAAGGATCTTTCTGAAAGCGACTATTATCTTCTATTAACAATTCTAGGTGTCCTCTTTATTAGTGAACATGCACATTGAGAAAGAAACTAGTAAACTATACACCCCCACTGAACTTCCAAAAAAAGTGTAACACCTAGACCTCATCCCACTAGGTGAGGTAGGCTATATGGATCCTATTATGTCATCATATTTACTTTATTTAAACAATATCTTCATTCAGTAAGTCACATTGTATAGTATCCAACCAAGTCTTTTTAAAACTCCCCCTTTTTTTTAGCAAGATGTATGTCCATTTGCATCTGAGGGTCTTCGTTTTATACAGCAAAACCATTTTAAGCGGGTCACTCTCATTTTACTTTCAGTTGGTGCCAGTCTAAACTCTTTCTCAAATGATTTCATTCTTAACCTTATTTTTTGTTGGCCTGCTCATCCAGCGAATAAGCATCTCTGCAACGCTTAAAGAGCTGTTTGGCATTGCTTTTTCTTAAAACAATTTTATATTTTATTCAAAATTTTAGAAAATATAAAAAATTTACGTAATAAGATTTTTTTATTATTAATTTTTATATTTTTGATAAAAAAAATAAATCATATTTTTAAAAAAAATTACTTTAAAAAACTTTATTTCAAAAGTATTTACGAACATTTAGTATGCGTTTGGAATTGTTTATGAAATAAAATTTTTCTGAAATAGAGAATATTTTTATTTTTTTTAAAAAAAAACTCTATCTTTTTTACTTTAAAAAAAAATAAAAATATGCAATAAAAAGATTTTATTATGTAAAATTTTTTTACACTATCTAAATTTTTAAATAAATTTTCTAAATACATATAAAATATATATTAAAAAATATATTTAATAAAAAAATTTTAAAAAGAAGCGTTTATGTTAGAATTCCAAAATTAATTTTGATGATAATAAATATTAAAAACTATAATTTATGAATTAGATGGATTAATGGTTTAACTTAAGTTGTGCGGAATTGAAATTACAAAATTTTCATACTAAATAGTCATACTCCAGCCAGCTGTTTTATAATAATTTTATATCGAGCATAGTACGAAAATCGATCAAGTATTGGACAGCATGACAGAGAGCAGAACAGAAGAGTCTTATAAGAACAGCCGACTAGATTGCTGCTGATCCTGATCCGAGTGAAAATAATCATTTTATAGATTTAAGAGGAGATTTAGTCGTGATTCAAATTCAGCTTGAGTATGATATTTTTACTAGAATCAGAATAATATACACACAACAATCTTGACTAAAGAGTTCATCAAATTATGATCTACATGTACACTTAAGAAATGGAGCTTATGAAATGGAGTGCTTATGATATGGAGATTTTTTAAAATACATAATACTTTTGTTCTTTTTGAAAAATAGCTCTACTTTTTTTACCTCAAAAAAATAACTAAAATATATAATAAAAAGATCTTACTACGTAAAATTTTTCTATATTTTCTAAATTTTTAAATAAATTTTTATAATTATAAAATATATATTAAAAAGTATAAAATGAAATATTGAATAGCAGCGTTTGGGAAACGCTTTCCCAAATGCTATTCTCACTGAACCCAGCTAACTTACGGTATATTTACATACATCATTAAGAAATTAAGAGTAACAATATAGATAAAAAATAATAAAAAGACGGATAGGAATTTAATTTTATAATATTTGGATGTAAATAAGGGTAACAAATTAACTATACTTGACTAGATAGATAAATGAATGAGTAACGAAAGTAAATTTTTTATAAAAAACTTAAATATCTTTTTTATTTATATTAATATAACTTTATATTAATATAACTTTAAACTAATTTAATTAATATATTTGAATTAACTTTATTAATATAATTTTTAGATTAAGTTTTTATATTAATTTAATTTTTATTAATATTTGATATAATTTAATAAAATTAAATTAAAAATTTTGATCATATAGTTTCATTATTTTTCTACCAACTAAAATTAATTAAAATTAAATAAATATAAAAATTATAAATTATAATTAGCATCTATTAATTAAAATAAATATTAAATAATTATAAAATAAAATAAAAAATAAAAGATAAAATAAATTTGCTTTTTTTTTTTTTCCATACGTGCACACCAAATCGGTGGGTACGTATTTCACCATTAAAAATCGTGAAATAAAACATGAGTATCCACCATTTTTCTTTTTCTCTTCTTAATGAAACAAAAATAAAATATGGTTAAGGTGAAAATATGCTTCACCATCATTCAAACAAATGTTTGAATGCCTTAGTTTCCCCGGTAAACTTCATAGATGAGTTACAACCTTAGTTGTAAAACTCGGACCGGGTCGATCCGAAAATCGCCGACTCGGCGCGTAAATCTGTCCGGATTAGTAATAAACTCGTTAATGCAGTCGACCCGGACTGACCCGGGTCAATCTAGATGGTTCACAGTTAAATCGTTGCCCGGCTGAACGGGTCATCCGAAATTTTAAAAAAAATATATTAACATGTTAGCTCGTTAGGTTAAACATCTGGACTCTTTCCCATTTTCCTTTCGCTGCTGCTCGATCCCGTTCGTCCGAGCTCTCGATCGCCATTTCATCGGAGCTTGATCGCCGCTGCAACGCCAGCTCCACTCCTCTGACATCACACTGGTTCCTATTTCCTTTCTTTCTTCGGCCGTGGCTCCATCCTCGTTTCGTCCGAGCTTGATCACCGCTGCAACGCCGACTCCAGTCCTCCGACGTCACGCTGTTGGTGCTCAAGTTTAATCACAGCTCACAGCTCCCAAGTCTGAGCCCTAATTTTACTTGAGCTCCAGTCTCTACGTCCAATCGAGCTTCGCTACTCGGTTCTGCTCGCCGTACCAGTTGCTGTGCTCATTCTGTTCGCCGGCCATCTAATGGGATTGGTTCGAATCCTTCCAATTCTTCGACGGAGTCTGTCCAGCAATTCTCAACAATTTCACAAACTCAAAATTCTTCAAAGCATAAAAGTTGTCTAGAAATTTAGATTCTTGTTCTAAGAGGGTTAGGTGGTGGATTTAACTTTTGTTATTGTTATTGTTAGGGGGTTTAACTTCGAGAATTGAGTTGAGATGTCGGGATTGGATTGGGAATCGTTATCGGAGGCGACAACAGGAGCTGTAGGAGCGCTGGTGAGCACCACCGTGTTGTACTGCTCAATACTGCAAAGACTAAGTACCAGGCAGAAGTTAAATCCAACTAAGGCAAACAAAGATACAAGTAGTCAATTTTTTCCACCTTTAAGCCTCTTTTCACTTGATCGAGCATGTGAATTGGTTGAGTAATTTACTACTGCAGCTTTTGGATAACTAGGCTGATGAGTTTTTGACATTTTGTAGCTTCTTTATTAGTTTCTCTGTTTTAAGATAGATGATCGTGACTAGTTTAGGAATAATTCAGTAGTGGTTGCTGGTTTTTTTCGACTTGAATAGGGCATAATTCAAGGGCAACTGAAAGAGAAGTATGTATGTTTTTGTAAGAGAATCTGTTTTGATCTCCTTATGAAATAAACAATTGATTTACTCACTCTTTTGTAAAATCTCTGCTAGCTCCTTGAGCAGCGATAGGAAGAAAATTATTTTACTTTTAATCTTACATATGCTCTTAACAATATTCGACTATCAGAATTTTAGTAACACTTCTATGTTGTTTAGTTTACGGTAGAAATATGAGTGCCTGCCTACAAGCCTACTTGTCTCCCTGCCTGCTTGCCTTCACTGTCTACTAGTTCTGACCCGGCGGGTCAATCCGTTGACCCGAACATAAATTCGGATCGATTGCTGAGTAGAGTTTTACAACTATAATTACAATAAAGTCCCAATAATTATTAAATACCAGTACAAGAGTATTAAGTCAAACTCTCAAGAATATGGCCCAATGACTATTAACTTCTTTCTTCAGACTTTTAGGGCGTGTTTCAAATACCCGTAACTGAGTTTCGTGAAAGTAAAAATTAGGAAGTAGAGTTTTTTGAAAAATGAAGTGGAAGTAGAGTTCAGTATTTGTGTTTCAATAGGTTTTGAAAGTATATTGAAAATTGAAAAATATAGTTGTATTGAAAAATATACAAATAAGAAAGTTGAAACTGAAGCTTCGCATGTGAAAGTGGAATTTTGAGTTCCTTATATAATTGAAACATATGAACTGCTGAAAACTCAAGATCTGACGGAAGAGTGAAGTTACGAGCGATTGAAAACACGCCCTTATTCTCGTAACTGCCATGGATCACCAAATAATAAGGCTAAGTGTTAGATGATCTAAAATTATAAGTATTGTTAGGATAGATTAGTCATTTATTGTAATACTATATAATGTCACTCAGATTTGCTGGAAGGGGGCGGCCCTCCGCTTATTAGTATATCAAAACAACTAAAAGTTCAAGTCATGATATTTGGATGCATCTGGAAGTACTTATAAAATATAATTTTTTAAAAATAAAAAATATTTTTATTTTTTCTTAAAACAAATTTTATTTTTTTATCTTCAAAAAAATAATAATAATATATAATAATAAAATCCCATTAAATAAAAATTTTTAATATTTTTTAAATTTTTAAATAAATTTTTTAAATATTTATAAAATATATATTAAAAAATATAAAATTAAAAATTAAAATGAAATGTTCGAGAAACGCAATTCCAAAAGCCCTCCAAGCCGGAGACATCAATGTATAGAAATGAAAGCTCATCAGCATATAACGCAAGTGCCAGACGAAGCCCATCAGTATTCAAAACACCAAAGTCAAATAATCCGCTAAATCTCGGAATTCTAATTCAAACTATTCTCACAAATCAACTCCTACAGAAGGCGTCTTTTTAATCATTACCAACTGAAAGGATAACAGGACCCTGTATCTGCTTCAGTTAAAATCTAATCCATTAAACACTAATCCCGAACTTAAAAAAAACTGTATAAAACTATCACATAACGGAACCATTTATACAATCCAAAATCATCAGAGTGTAAAAGCTACTACAAATTCACTAAACGAACAACTCCAAACTAATTATCTGAAAAAAAAGTTCATAAAAAACAAGTTTCACTATGATCAATTAAATTTAAATTTACAGAAAAACAAAAAAACTGAAAAAGAATTAGAGAGATTGGATTTCGTTGTTACCATCAAATCGTTCCTCGAAGAAGATTTCAGAGAGAGTTGGATGCAAATTAGTTAACAAAAGCACGAAGAATAACAGAGCTAGTCTGAAGCGAAGCAGTGACATTTCCGAGAGCAGAGCGAGAACCAAATCAAAGTTTGCTGGTTCTTATGGACACTAGCCGTTGGAATTTGACATCGATCATGAGTAATATTACCATTATGCCACTCGCACTTGGACCGAGTTTCTTGGTTTTAAAATTCACATTTAACTTTTCACTGGAAAAATTTGGAGTTATTATTAAAGGTCCTTTTTCTTAAATATTTATTAAATAAAGGAGCGTTTTTAATTCTTTATTGAGATTTAAAAAGAGTATTTGCCTACATGATATCTTAGGGAACGTTTAGCAGTATTTTTGAAAAAAAAATTAAAATCAAAAATTTTATTTTTTAGAAATGAATTTAATTTTTTCAAAATATAAAAATAATTAATAATAAAATATTCTGACAGGATTTTTAAATTTTTAATAAATTTTATAAAAATTGTAGAAAATTTATTGAGAGAATAGCTGACATGTCCTTAATTTGCTAATTCTGAATTCTAATCATAAATTTCAACTTGAAAGAAACTATTAGATATGTTTTGATATGTTGATTCTAAATTCAAACTATAGTATCCAACTCAAAAACATATGGACAATAATTTGTAAATATTTGATAATATTTTAATGAATAGACTTATAGACGTTAAAAGATACAAAACAACTAAAATATGATAGTTTAACTTATAATCCTGATTTAAAATTTTAATTTTTAACTACTCTATTAAGGGCTTCTCTTTGAGGAAAGGTCGTGTTTTTGTATGCTATAAATTTTATTTTTTTTAAACTCATTTTTAATATAAAATAAATAAAAATTTAGATAAATTTTTCTATCAAAAAATTTTTTAATTTATTTTAAAAAACTTACTATTAATACAAAATTAATATAAAAATTTATTTTTATTATTAAATACTTTTAATTTAATTTTTTTAATTTCACTTTTTAAAACTCAAAATTTGTCCCAAAATAAATACATTTTAACTGTTAAGAACTTCTATTTCAATTACATTGAATTTAAAAATTTTTCTTCTAATTGAAAAGAAGACTAAGGAGTCGTTATTTTGATATAAAAAACTTTTGATGAATATTTTAAAAAATAAATTTACTTTTTAGCATAACATATAGTTTTTAGTAATTAAATTTGATATTATAAAAAATTCTAAAACATTAAAAAATATAAAATAAATAAATATAAATAAACAATCTCGAAATATGGTTTTGCGTTGACCATCTTGTTCTACATTTTGTAGGTCCCATAACTATAGTCATGCCACTGAGAAGTGTTTGAAAGTAATTTTAAAAAATATTTTTTATAATAAAAATTTTTAATTTTTTTTATTTTAAATAAAATAAATATAAATAATACTAATAGTTTTATATTTTTAAATTTTAAATAAATTATAAAAATATAAAAATTTTATTAAAAATCAAAAATCAAAAATTAAAAAATTAGAAACGTACAGTGAAACTCACCCTGAGCCACCTATCAAAAACTAATTACATATATAAAACATTGGTATGCAACGAGTATGGAAAGTTCCAGAATTGACTGACTGCTCATGTTTTTTCCTCCCACAACACTTGTTTGTGGAACCTGCGATGGCAGAGCTTGGAGAAGAGCTTGACCTAGGAGAACAGTTTTTACATCAGCGTGGCTTCTACTAAAAGGTGAAGACAAGATCCATGAGAGCGGTGTGCTGTGCGGAAGCGTTGCTCTGAAGGGCAAGCCTCCACAGGACGAACCGAATCCGAAAGCTGCACCAAAGATTTCACAGCGCGCAGAATGGACACGATAGTTTCAGCAGCAGAACGACTGCATTGGCTGCTGCTGTTAGTGTCCTCAGTGTTCTTCTTCTTTGCTTAGTCATTTTGGTTTATCTATAACCTTGTAGCACTACGTAGGTTATCGCCTATAGTTAGTTTTACTTATTGATTTAGTTTGTTTCGGTTCGTTCATATACTGTACTCATAACGTCCTTATATCCTAATTTAATTGACAGTTATGAAGAGTAAAATCATGATGATGCAAGGTTGAAAAAAAGCCAGCTAAACAAGCAATCAAATTTCCTTGTCATCGAGTTATGTTGTGGAACAAACTTTATTTTGCAGTGAAATAAAACAGTTTCAAGGTACACGAAGTCAGCAGAAAAGTTGAAACCAATGGTCACATAATTCTGTACACTTTATGTAACAGAAGAGTAATTACCGCAACTTTCCACAGAAAACTATCTACACCCAATTTACTGAGAGAATAGCAATCCATAAATACTCAAACCTTATAATTTAAGTTTGTTTTCAATCTGTCTATTGCATTTTCCATAATTATAAGAATAAATGAAAGAAGAGTACTAGGGATTAAGAGAATTTCAATAACCCCTTTATCTTCAAAAAACATTTAAACTGAAGCTTTTCGGTACTGAACTTTTGTTAGGCAGTTAATGTAACGTAGCAGATAACAGAGCAAACGTCCAAGAGTATGGATAATGTGATCCATACCTGTGTAGACGAGGTTTCTCACTCAAGCATGTCAAATCCAAAGTTCCTAAAATCCGAACAATATTCTCCAAAGCGGTTGTGCCATGTCAGAGCTAATGGTTAGTCAGATGCATGAATCAATAGTTCACAGTTGGCTTAGCAATACATGCCAACCAAGTATCACACTTAGCGCCCTTGTCCTTCACCATTTGATATTGGCTTGATGACCACCTCCATTGCTGCTGAGTGCTACAGCAGCTGATTCCACATGAGTAAGGAGGTATTCATAAATCTTCTTTCTCAACCGCTCAATGGTTTCAACCGGAACTCCCTCTTGGTCCCCCTTACTTCCCTCCCCTTCTCTTGACTCACCTCCTCTCCTAGCAGTAACCTCCAGCCAGTCATTCACTTTCTTTAGCTGTGAAAGCATGCCTGCCACCTGTTCTCTATCTGACAAACCAGATGAGACCACATCAGCATCTAAAAACCTCTCGACAAACCCCAAAAACCAACCTCTTGCCTCCTCTTCCAAGGCCTTTGCTAATATAGTCCCCTCATCCAGACCTCCCCCACGCGTCCATTCTGAGGGAGGAGTTGGAGGTGTTGAACACCGCAGCTTGCTTCTTGGTGCTGTCAAAGTGGATGTCTTATTAACAGAAGGGGTGGCAGAGGATGCCCGAGGTTTACTCTGTGAGGAGGGCTTTGAGCTTCCAGCTTTTGAGGAATTTTCAAGAACTACTGCCATTGACTGAGGCGTTGAAACAGCAGTTGATTGAAGGGGCTTGTGGCTATACAGTATAAAGGGGGAGAGCTCCGTTGCAAGAGCAGCATTTACCCATGACGTCGCACGCTTGCGCTTCTCAGACAAGAGCATAAGGGCTTCCTCTGAGATTGATGGTTCACCATCAGGAGGCTGTCCTGATTCATCAACTCGTGATGGCTGTGTTTGGAGAAGACAGTCAGCAACTAAACCTGCCTGATTTACGGTAGCATATAGGGCAAGGAACTGTTCCACTGAGGTTTGAGGGCTGTCCTCCTTGGCAGAAGAGCTTAATTCTGCATACATGCTGCATCGCAACATTAAAGTCAGTCAGTTTAAGTAAATGATTCATGTAGCAAGGCTAGCAATGCGAAGTAAAAATATATACATGAAATAAATATTGGATTGGCTAGTTAACTCATACACGATTTTCCTCTTGAATACACAACCAGCCAGCACGCTTTATGTAGCCAATAATTAACCTAAAATTTACCCCATCACATGTTGAAAAAAAACCTCAACTTAAGCATTCTTTTTTCAATAGTGTTGGATGCTTATTGATAAGATCTTACACCCTTCAACAAAAGTTTACAAATAGAGTACCTAACGTTTAACGTATTCAAGTCAGGCTAAGCACCAAAGGACATGATAAGGCGTCAAATAGACCAGAGAAGTATCTCATAGAGCCAACAATAACAACAAAATTTGTGGAGCAGTATGCCTGTGTAAAGGAAAATGAAATGGGGATGGGCAAAGTTGCTTTCAGCTTTGCAACCACATGCTAAATGACTCAAGCAGGCTCGCTGCCAACCTGCATTAATTGACTAAGACTCACCAAATATATAACAACCAAACCTTATTCAACCAGGTTCACACATTTTCATACGCTATTGCAAAAGATAAGAAAAGTTAATTTCTCTACTTTTTTGAAGATAAGAAAATTGTAAAAGATTTACAAGTGAAAGTACTTAATAAATTCTTTAGCAAAAATAATCTTTATTAGTTAAAAGCTCTTTGCCGAAAGATGCTTTTTAATATAAATTGCTCCACTGAAATGAGAAGAAGACTGTGTCGTAAGGGACACAGAGGTCCTTGGGCAGGAGGTATCATGTAGGCATTTGGTAAAGATACTCCAAAAATATGGTGCATTGAATTCAAGCATGTGCAAGCTAGTCCAACAATAGGCAAGTGACCTTCATACAAGAACTGAAGCAACTAGTGCAGCATTCTCAATATAATAATGTGTATGTTAGTTTTACTGATATAATTGAGTTATCATGGCTATAATTTCTCCTTGAGCAAAGTTTTAGGTTAAACAAAGCTTCCTATAGGAGTTGCTACAATAAAGCTCAAGAGTTACCTTAAGCAACAAACTAAGCTCTCTGCAGCGGAAGCTTCCTGTATAGCCTCAATAGCTGCCAATTGTGCTGCATCCCTGTACTTAAGCACCTCCTAGAATTTGGAATAACAGATCGAAGAAATAATTGTCAACACAAATGACTTACTGAACAATGCAGACAATCATTACATCAATACTCGAAATGGTGAAAATAGAAAGTAGCAGTAGAAGATATACGAAAGGAAAGTGACATTGACTCTTGGCAATTCAAAATAAAGTGAATCATTGCCTGCAATTCAAGCATCTGTTACAATGTCAACTTTTTGCAAGATCTAACTCTATATTAAGATAACTTAAAGGTATTACCTTCCCAAGTTTTGCAAGAGACGAAGGTAATGACGACCAAGAAATACTGCCATCTGTCCACTTCTTGCTATTTGGAGCAACTTTGATTAAGTTGCCAACACTCGTTGAATTGGTGGCATCAGCAGTCTTCTTAACAACAGGAGAGCGCTGTTTATTTGACTTATCCGGAATTTCTGGAGTTGCAGTAAAATTAGATTTCTTCAAGGGATTTTGTGGCCTGTTCTCCTCCTTATCTAATTGTTTCTCACTTGCAGTAGGCTTTTTACGGGGGGCCTACAACAACATCAAAAAGATAGAACAAATTAGAACAAATTATGTGGACTGACTATGGTTGCATTGCATCAATCAGCATGAATTAACTTTCAGAGAGCCAAAAGAAGATACTGCATTGCTTTAACACCAGGAGCAGATAGTGTCATGCACGTTGATGCTCCAAAACAACTACTCAAATCTCATTCAGCAACATGGACACAAGAGATCAGAATAAACAAAGAAAGACAGTGTTGTAACTAATACGGGATGATAAATACGTTTCCAATACCCACGTAAAACAAGCAAACCAGCTCGTCAATGAGGTCATCATTGACAGTGCCCATGTTCCAATACATCAAACAGTACCATGGCACTAATCCAACCAACTAAAATCTCAAGGGGAAAAAATGGCGAACTTACAGATGTGCTTCGAGCCTCTGGCTTGGTTTCAAGCTTGGAAACCCTTGCGTTATGGTTATTCCTCCCTTTTATATCTGTAAGCCCCTCCCAGCTCCTCCTAAGAGCTTTGCCTCCAAAATCAAATTCAGATACCACGCTTCCTATCGAATTTCCAGCAGATGACTTCCTTCCAGACGATGATGATTTCAGAACAGAAGCTGCTTTCTCCAACAAACCTACCCTTGGGGTAGCCGATTTCTCTACCCCTCTTATATTTGTTTGCTTCTTGACTCCGTTGGAGAACTTCTCAAAAGTTACAGGAAGTGAATAGCAACTAGTTGGTGAACTGGGTATGGACCTTGAATTCATGGAATTGGATCTAGAGCTTGCAGTAACTTTCTTGTCCGCTATGCCAATGGAAGTTGTCTTCAGCTGCAACAAATTTGTTCGACTCACTGATAACCTCTTCTTCTCAAAATCCTCTGCTTTAGTTGTCCCATTTAACTTGTTAGATCTACTCTTCTCTTTTCCTAAACTCGATTTATTATCTTCCTTGGAGCCATTAAGAATCTGTGATTTCTCAGTATTCAAGAAGCCCAATGAGCGAGTGGCAACAATATCCTCAGGACTGCCAACACATTGGTGACGGCCAGGTACTGGCCTTACTCCCCTTAGAATGGGCACAGGGGTAGCTGCCTCAAGTCGGTCAACATGGACGAACTGGCCTAATTGGATCTTGTCACTCAAAATAAGATCGGTATGCTCATCGGGCAGAGATACATACGTTGCATGTGACGAATCAGAGACTTTGAGATAGTAGCCTTCGTTAGAGAACAGCTCTCCTCCTGCAAGGGCAGGAACAATGCTAACAACTTGAAGGAGGGATGAACGGTGCTCACCAGCAACCTTGACATCAGTGTTCATGTGCTGAAGGAGCTTGAGAAGGACACCGGGAATCAATGCAGCCATCTGGGTTGTCCTCTACTACACTACAAACAAAATATATTGTAATTATGTAAACAGCAACAAACAAAGAACAAGACGGCATACATAGTGATTTAGATAATATGAGATAGCGTGAGAACAAACGCATTCTAGATGTCATCCACCATATAATGATGCAGTCAGAAATCCAGTTACATTTAATTTCCGCAATAAAAAGTAAACATAATAAAGTGTGAAGACCATGATATCTGAGATTAACACCATCAAATTATAAGAGACAAGCTGTAACACCTTTTGATGCTATCACAACAATGCAAAACAGACTGTTGCTAATTTCAAATTACGCGAAACAAATTAGCACATCTTCGCCAGCACTGTGATTTAATTAAAATGACAAAAGAAAAAATTAAAGTCATCAAGTTAGATAAGACTATTTCTCCTCAAAGGGGACCAAAGCCTACAAGCAAAAAATTCAGAAATAGATTGAAAAGTGGAATATTATAAGGTTGTGACTACATAGACATCTAAGTGTTTAAACGAAGAAACAAATCAAAAGACCTGCGAAAACAAGAAAACAAGACGAGAGTCCACTTCAGAATGAAGAAAATGAATCAAAAATAAATAAACTGAACAACCAAAAAAATCCTAAAAAAAAAGAACAATTAAAATGCTTGATATAAACTTCAGTAAAACCGGTTTAATGAGGAACCCAAATTCCCAAAAAGAAGAAAAAAGAATGAATTATAACTCGAATAAACAACAAAGAAATCCCCAGAAAAAAAAATAAAAACAACGAAAACCCACCTCCAAAAAGAAGTCATTTACCCAAAACCTTTCAAAAAAAAAAGAACAAAAGAAACCCACTTATCCAGGAACAAATTAAAACTCAAATAAAACAACTAAACACTCCGCAAACAAAATCCAACAAAGGAATTTCGTTAAAAGATAAGACATTTAACCAAAGACTAACAAATATAACGCACCTGAAGACATCCGCCGGAGATCACAGAAGAAAACCCAAAAGCAAATGAAGGTTGATAAATAAATCTGGAGATTAAATCAATCAAAGAGCCAGCAGTTTGTTTTGTTATACGATTCGCGCGAGAATCACGAAATCATTAATTCATATAATTCATTGATCCGCGAGAACCTTGCATTTTTCTAATCTTATCACCCAACTGCAATTTTTTCTTCTCTTTTTAAAAGAGAAAATATAACTAAAAATAATTTAAAAGAACTGATTGGAGTGGCAGAGTTGAAATAACAGAGCAACATACGCACGCAAACCGAATGTGCTCTCTCTCTCTCTTCACTTCTTTTTTTTTTCTGACACTACTAGTACAGCAACGCTCTGTTATTCTTGTTTTTTTTGTAATAGAGATCCTTATTTATTTACAAACATATACCTTTATTTTAAAAATTATATTTTCCTCTAAAAGCTTTAACCGAACGTGAACTGAGTGGCCAGTATTTGGAAAAGTTAATTATGAAGTGCTTAAATCGGAAAACATTTTCTAAAATTAGTCGCTCTCGATTGCCTTTGTTTTTGTTTTTCTTCGATTAAACTTTTCAATTCTATATTTTATATTTTTTAATATATATTATATAAGTATTTAAAAAATTTATTTAAAAATTTAAAAAATATATAAAAATTCTTTATAATTAAATATATTTATTACATATTTTTATTTTTTTAAAAATAAAAAAATATTTTATTTTTCAAAAAATTAAAATATTTTTTATTTTTAAAAAAATTTTATTTCATAATCAATTTCAAACGTACACCTTGCTGTCTCTATCTAGTGGACCGAAACTGAAAAGGACTTGAAGAAGGAAGCGCAGAGGTTGCAGAGAGAGAGAGAGAGGCAAAGCTATGAAGCAACCGGTGGTTAGAAGAAAGAAAGAGAGAAAGACAGAGTTGGACTTTTCCATTAATTAACTACTTAATATTAATTTCTTCTTAAACCCAACCTAAAAATGTTTGGTTTAGTGATTATAAAGTTAGTAAGTTAATTATTATCATTTAATATGTAGACCACTTAATTGATAATAAAGCGGAATTATATTTTGCCTTTGTATATCATAATTGTCATCGATCTATTCACTGTGGATAGCAGCAACGTAGCGAAACGCTGAGGGCATAAAATCAGTTGAATTTTAAAAAATTTATATTTGAAAATTATTTTTATAATTTTATTAAGAATAAATTACAATAAATTTGTTTCTACAAATTTTGTTGATAAAAAATATATTTTAAATACACATAAATAAGTTTTAGCGATTAAAAAATAAAAATAAAAAATAAATTTTTTAAAATAAATGTTAAGTGAAATTTAATTTTGTGATTCAATTAGTTTTTAAAATAATTAGAAATAAAGTTTAATTTTATTTTTTAAATAAATAAAAAATTATAACTTTAAAATATATACATTTAAATATAATTATTTAAATCTAAATTATTATAAACTTTAATTATAATTTTAGAGTATTTAAAATATGTACTAAATTAATACACATTCTGAACGGAACGATTACGATTGGTGAGTCGGCGGAATGATCAATAATGATAGAAGGCGTTTGGGATTAAGTTTTTTAAACTCTATTTTTTAATTTTTTAATATATATTTTATAAGTATTTAAAATTTATTAAAAAAATTATATAGTGAGATCTTTTTATTATATATTATTATTATTTTTTCAAAATAAATAAATATTTTCTATTTAAAAAAAATTTATTTCATAAATAATCTCAAACAATATGCATATAATATACATATGTCATAGCTTAACTGTATGCAGAGAAGATCAGGAATGTACGAATAATTAATGTTTCTTGTATCGCTGCAAATGGATCTGTTCAGTAGAAAATCTGGACTCGGACCCACTTGATAATAATTAAATTCTGGTCGAGTTTGGCCTGAAATTGTGAAGCAAGCTCAGTATGGTATTCATGTTTGAATTGGATCCATTTCCAAAATATTTGAGGGTTCTGGTTTTGAGTCTGGCTCATAGAGATGTGACCGAATTCAAACATTATATATATAGGGACAGAATATAAACACTTCATGTGGTACATACATTCTATCGATTTCTTTCATATTTGATCGGAAAGATTTCTAAATTCGATATTTATCGTTGAATATGTAGAAATATGAGTTAGAAATAAGCTTACCAAATTTCAGTATAATCGGATACGAATCGATCTTCATCCGACCACTTGATCAAAATAATTAAAAAACTAAAAAAATATATTTTATCAACTTTTACTATTTGAGCCATCTTCATCAATTTGCCGAATAGATTTCGATTCGTAATCCGATTAAAGTGAAAACTTGTAACCATATTTACAACTCATAATTCTACTTATCCAACGATAAAGATCTTTGAAAATCTTTCCTGCCAAATAAGATCGAAAAAATCAATAGAGTGCATATAACACATGAAGTGCATATATATATATATATATATAAGACTTGCTTATCAATCTATCAAATTCACTTCTTTTAAATTTATTTTTAACACAACACAAATAAAAAATTTTAAATTAATTATTTCTTTCAAAAAAAAAAAATTTAATTCTAAAATTTATTTTAAGTACAAAATAAATATAAACATATTTGTTATTAAATTTTTAATTTTATTTGTCAAACTCATTTTTAAAAATGAATTTATTTCAACGTAAACACGTCAATGGAGTTAGAATGGATGCACTTTCTATATTTCATACATTCTCATTTCACTCCTAGTTATTTTTGGACAGAGAAAAATTCAAATCTAATGTTTACCGTTGAATATAAAAAATTATAAATTAAAAATATGTGGCAAAATTTTTGTTCAATCGGACATCTATTCAATCTTTATCCAATTTTTTGATCAAAATGACATCAATAATTAAAATTGATAATATATATAATTTATTTTCATCTTAATTAAAATAGCAGATGGAGTGTCCAATCGCAGTCCGATTGAGCTGAAATTTATGAACATATTTTCTATTCATAATTCTTCGTATTCAATAGTAAATATTAGATTTGTATGCTCTCCTAGCACAAATTAATATGAAGTGCGCCAGAAGTAATAGAATATAGAAAGCATAGTTGTTAGATTCGGACCGACTCGTTCGGATTTGCAGAAATATCATTTATGCAAGCAACTCGTTTCGATCCGGTTTGATCCGTTCTGATCCGCTTCAATCCAGTCGACTTGCCCATCCGGGTTAAACTGGATTGAAAAAATTTTTGAAAAATTAATTAAAATTTTTTTAATTGATGATATATTTAATGCAAAAATAATTATTAATAGCCCTATGTTGAAAAATGATATGTATTTTGGATTTAGCATTTGGATGTGATAATGCAAAAATATAATTGATTATTTCTTATTTGTAAATATCAATTATTAGTGATTTTTAAATTTTTTATATTGTAAAATATTTAGACTCAAATATGTATACCTAAAAAAGTTAGTTATATCTTTTTTATGATTTATCTATTTTATAGTTTTATTTTTTTACAATCTCCTAATTTATTTAAAAATTTCTATTTATAAAATTTAGTTGTTATTATTATTGTTGGTGGTGGCAATATTTCAATTTTTGCTGTGATTATTATTGCTGTTATTGTTGATAGTAATGACATAACAAAAATACTCTAATTTTTTATTATAATTGCTATAGCTATTATTATTGGTAGTGTTATTAGCAGTAAATTTTTTACTATAATTATTATTATTAATTAAAAATACTTTAATATTATTGACCCGACGGTTCGATGGGTTGACCCGACCGTTCAACCCGAGAACCGTGATCCGGATAATTTTCCGGTTCGATGTCCGGTCCGATTCTTACAACTATGATAGAGAGTGCATGCATTATATATATAACAAACTAGAATAAATAGTTTTGTTTTTCCTTTTTTTAAGAGTTAAGATATTTTGCTTCTACTTTCTTTGTCCCTCTCTTTCTACAACTTTTTTGATAGCCTTTTTAGTTGCATTTTTCTGTCTTACAAAAAAGTTATGCATTAACTGAAAACTAATCATAGTTTTTTTGGAATAAAGATAGTTAAAATGCTGTATGCTAGATAAATTAATAGCAGAGGGGTTTAAAAGCAAGATTAAATTATTAATTTTTACTTAATTGATTTTTGTAATAATTATTAACAGTTGTAGTGGTAGGGAAGTGTGAAGATGGGGAGCTACATGGGATGTCGGCCCTCTCAAAAATTTCACTCTATCCATTTTCTATGGCGTTTGGTGTTATAAAGAAACTAATTTTTTAACAAAAAATTACACTGGTGTCAATAGAAATAATAGATAATTTTGAGATTGTTTGAAATTGGTAAAATAATTTAGAAAATGAAATTGTCATCTTTTTATCTTAATTAAATTATATATAGTGATTATATTACGTGTAATTTACGCATATTTTTAAATTCTTTAAAAAACATTTATAAAATAAAAAGTTGAAAACACATTTAAACTTTAATTAAATGTGTTTTAAGTTCTAGATAGGTTCTCTGTGTTGTTGGTTGTTGTACTTGTTGCTTATAGTATTCCTTCGGTTGGTTGCAATCTAGCAGATAAAGTAAGAAAGAAAAGGAACAGGGAGGACTGAAAACCATGTGAAGCGGGTTCGGCCCTTTTTCAATATTCTTGTAATGAAATTGAAAAAAAAAAAAAAAAAAAAGATAATGATCGTTAAGGTTGTGACTTTTCAACTACTGCACTTCATACAAGAAGCAACAATTCTTCTCTTTTTCTGAGGAAAACCCATCACTGAGAATGTATGAAAATTTGGTCATTCTAGTTATAGGTTAGCATCCAACTTATAATTTTCGTCAAATTTTAATGATATGAATTCCCTATTTCCCTATATAGACGACTTTGTTTAGTGTGATAAGACTTTGTCCAGTAACTGTTTATCATGCATCTAAAAGTTTAACTAATACCAATCATGACTGATCATTACAATGTAAACAAAAAATATCATAATGTATTTAAAAGTGCTTTTAAAATAAAAAATTAAATCATTACAATGTTAAAAAAAAGTTTTTTTTTCAAAAAATACTATTTATTCTTTTAACTTAAAAAATAATTAATAATAAAATTTTACGATATAAAATATTTCTATACTTTACAAAATTTTAAGTTAATTGTATATAATATTATAAAAATTTTATTAAAAAATATAAAATAATAAATTGAAATGAAAAGATTGAGAAGCAATGCCAAACATGCATTTACAAAACAACTCTATAGCCACCATTATGTTTCATCCCTGACAAAAATTCTGCTAGTGTAAATAAAAAGCCACCAACATTTTTGTAGATCCAAAAGCAAAGAAAAAAACCATTCATGGGGCCAAGTAAAATTCTTGAACTAAAGGAATACATACATAGAAAAACCTGATCAGCTAGCATGAACAGTTAAAGAATAGTCCTAACCTCCACTGTTCATTGATTCACTATACTTAAATTTTAAGAAGGATTTGATAAATGTATCAAGTTCTCCGTCCATCACAGAAGTGATATCTGATGTCTCATATCCCGTTCGAACATCTTTCACAAGTTTATACGGGTGGAATACATAGTTCCGTATCTGCTGTCCCCATTCAGCCTTCACTGCATCACCACGAATCTGCTTTATTTCAGAAGCGCGTTGCTCCTCTGCTATGACAAGCAGCTTGGCTTTTAAACGGCTTAGGGCCTTGATCTTGTTAGCCAATTGACTTCGCTCCTCTTGAGGATTTTGTTTCAAAAGCAAAGATGTCAGGAAAGAAAACGTGACCATAGTTCTACATCTCAAATTAGTTTAATCTAAAACTGTAAATTAGTGACAAGATCCATTGCAGCAGAAGCTAAGACCACAAAACATTTGCTGTGCACTCTACGACCTATGTATGATAGGTCAATCTACCTGGGCGTTCCTTAATATTTGATCTGATATTATTTTAATACTTTGGATGAAAAGTTTCCTGACAGATAATTTTTTAATAAATGATCAGTAAAGCACATTACAAATATTTCGTAGAAGGACGGTATATGGGGACTACTCTACTTCCAGCTTCATAAAAACCGAAAACAATCAATTGCTCTTCTTTGGATTTAAAATAAGGCAAAAGGCATATAGACATCATTACTAAAGCTAGCCTCGCGCGTGAACATATTATATAGAATGTATTTCAGAAGGGTATCTATGTTAAACTAATGTACTGCTGCCAAAGTTCTTGTGCTTCATGTATACTTTCATCAATAGGGAAGTTGCAGTTTATGGCCAATCTATCTTGTTATCTAGAGTCAGAAAAAATTCGATCATAGATGCCCAAAGCAAATAATCTCAACCTTGACTAAACCAATTGGAATTACTTTGTCATTGTTACACTTCCAGTCTATTATATCTAACGTATGAAATAAATAGGATAAAAACATTGAATAGACTGAAATTATGAAAAGCAGACCTGTGCATCGAACTGCAACACCAGTTGGAATGTGCACAATCCGCACAGCTGTCTCCACCTTATTCACATTTTGACCTCCTTTTCCACCAGCTCTGGAGGAGGTTATCTCCAGATCTTCTTCAGGTATCTCAACGTCAAGAGACTCCTCGGGAAGAAGAGGCATCACCTCTACCCCAGCAAAGCTTGTCTAGAATAAACGGCAGAAAGATGAGATTAGAAGCAACTTTACAAGTAACAATAGCAAACCCTTATGTAAATGATTGCATCACTAATCCTTCATCAGCTGCTTCATTCACTTGCTTTTATAATTGTATTAAGATATACTTGATTTTCCCTAAAGCATTGATGGATAATTGCATTCCCAAGAGCACAAGCAAAACCAAACAGGGGTTCTAATGTTGCATGAGAACAAGCCTTAAACAATTCTTAGAAGAGCTAAAACAGTTAAAAGATGGAGACTTTGAAGATGAGACTTTCCAGCAAGTCTTAAGTATAAAGTATAAAGATATTTTCAAAATTTTGTTCCATAAACCTCTTAAGTAAATTTTCATGTTTTATACTTATTACTTTTAACGTTTAAACATGGAACTGAAAGAAGTCCTTCACACATTTACCTGCCGTAGACCTTTGGCATTGAATGGAGACTGTCGAACTATTCGATGTGTCCCTTTCTCTCCTGATAGGTAACCATATGCATAACGACCTTCGATTTCAACTGTAGCTGATTTAATCCCAGCCTCTTCTCCAACGGATTTCTCAACCACCTTTGTCTTGTAACGCTGCTTTTCCCCCCATCTTACGTACATCCTGAGCAACATATCAGCCCAATCCTGCTCTGGAGGAAATGCAAAGCAGTTTAAACAGATAACATTGAACTAAAAGAATATTCATAACCTTATTGCCAATATATGAGAAGTACAAAGCTATTACTGTGATCCATGGGATTAGCCTCGCCAAGGCATTTTCTATGCGGATGAGAAATCACAGGATAGTTTTCAACTAAGATAATTACTAATTAGCACTTTCAAGTTTCAAAAAGATAGTTTTTCATCAACTGCCATAAGTACACTGAAGTTCTCAATAACATGTCCAATGAACTAATTCCAACTAAGTACTCCAACTTGTGATATAAATCAACTTGGATGTCAAATAAGCAGATTTAACAGGTCAATCATAAAGATACCTAAAGGACCTCAATGAAAGGACTTGAACTAGCCTTCTCAAACCATAGGTCCGGTTGAAGCGGGAGTTTAAACTTGGGATATGATAAGCAACTCAATATTAGATTGTTGGCATTGTTGATAACGCAGGTGGAGAGTTTGAATAATAGAAGCACAATACAGCCAATACAATTTAACTAGAAGCACAATATTGTTATTAGATCCTTAATGTGAAGCAGTGAAAAATACAAAATTTAAGGCGTTCTATTAGATCCTTTCCACCATCAACATGACAGTTCACAACTACAGAACTGTAATCAGAACATCTCCAGTCTCCACCAACATTCAAACTAAACTACAAGTCTCTGCCCGTAATATGTAATAAAGCTTCATTCATTGCATTCTCCCTTCATGCTTAGCAGAATGCTCTAGTCACGCCAAATAAAGAAGAAAAAGAAGATTAAAGAGTTATAGAAGCACATCTCAAGTTCTTAAGAATCCATGCATTATCTTTTTGTTTTGCTAGAACTTAATCCAGAACTGCTTCATCTATCTCATTATTTGAACCGAATGACAGCAAAATACAAACATAACAAAGGATCAACACACAACAGCCATAAAAAAAATAAAATTAAAACAAATAAAAATAAAAAAAGAAAGGAGGTAAAAGTCAAGACTATTGAGTGGTTGCTATTAATAGTTTCTCTAGATCATTTTCATGCTAAGTCTACCGATTAAGGGAACATACTCGAATAGCAACATAAATACTGGATCTACACCAGAATATGGCATGTGAGGTTGAAAATAAACATGTCGATTTCATACCTGTGCATCAGTGCCACCAGCACCAGCCGTGATAGTAATTACAGCGCCTTCCTTGTCATATGGACCTGAAAGAAGTTGCGTGAGCTCAAATCTGTCCAATGCTTTACTCAATTCACGAATTATTTTAGAAGCCTCCTCAAGGAGTGCATTATCGATGGCTTCCAACTCCTCAGTCAGCTTGACGATTGTTTCAGCTTCCTCAACCTGTATCACCAAACAAAAATAGAAAACAGATGCATAACAATGCAAACCAAAGAAAAGCCATTCTCTGAAATCCAAGTGTGATTCTTAAAACTTCAAAGCAAAATGTTGTTACGCAGGGAAACCCATGCTTATTTTAGGGAAAGCATGCACCTACTACTAAGTGTAGAATAACGGAAAGACTTATAATAAGGTGTAAGAGGATGTTCCTTGCAATAATAGACTCATTTTTGAAGGCATCAATCTGAGCTTCTTTTAGCTTTCAGGGTCACCTATACCAGGTAAAAGCTGATCTGAATATACAGCTTAAATCAACATTAGAAATCTGTAAAAGCAAATCTTTATGGTAGATAATAAGTCCATCAGTTTATAATTCTTGTATAGAATGTAAATCTTCATGATAGTTGACAAGTCATACAAAGAAGTTGTGACACAAAAGTTCAGAAGAATATGACTTTATTGCAAACCTGAGACTTGAATTCTGTAAGCAGCTTAATTTTGTCTTTAACATCAGTAAGGGAAAGGAGAATTTGCTGTGCCTTAGGAGGATCATCCCATAAAGAACTATCAGTAGCCTTCTTTTCCAAGTTAGCTAAGTCTGCTTCCAACCTTTCCAGCCCAGCAGCCATCCTAATTTCTTGAACACGCTGAGCAGTAGTTTCAACATCTTTTCTCAAGGTGTAAAAATCTGCAAGAATTCCAAATCCATTACCAGAAATTTTAACTAAACCTTCTTGGTCTTTAAGTGAAAGAAGCATTCATATCTTCTTTCTAGTAACAAAATGGCATTGCATTTCTAGGCTTCTACCAGTTTTTCATGTACATTAAAGAGCATACTTTGTCGTAAGAAATGCATGAAGAAGAAACTCAGGCCGCACAAATGAATATAAATTATCTTCTAGTTTGTCTGCAAAGACAGAATTCAGTGTCAACAAGAGTTGTCTTCTAACACATAATTGCATTAACTTCGATTCACTGACAATATTCCCAGAAATAATGACCAAACAAAATGCCGTCATCATTCCAACAACAAAAGCATTGACGAAGCCTTCATCCCTAGACACATTTAGCTATTGGAGGTATTCAATTATGCTCTATTGAAGCCACACATTCCATCAGATCATAATGGTTCAATAATCATCAGAATTAAGTAATTATTTACTTTACCAACTTAGAGCTTGAGTTAACCAACGCATCACCTGCAAACGTGTTAAATCCTAGGCACTGCATATAAAACTGTTCATTGTCAATTACGGCAACTTTGGAGAGCTATCAGTCAGAAAAACATATTCAGTCCCTTCTTTATGTCATGATTCATCATCTTCTTTCATAAGTCCACAACAACATAGTACCAATTATAATCAGTGGCCTTGCAAACTGAGCATTTTATAAGTCAGATAATTGCTAATGCTATCAATTATTATCCACTACGGTATATAAAATGTGGTCCACCTAATTCTTGAGTCTTGTTTCCTTTATTTACATACATATTGCACATATGGGTGAATATCTAAACCTTTAAAAGCTCCAAAAAGGGCCTAAACTAGCTAGGGTTAACAGCTCAAACACACGAACTAGTTATACCTTGCATCGCCCATTCTGCTGTATCCGGAGCAATTTCCAAATTCGATTCACGTTCAGTGGTGGCAAACTGGACTGGCACAAAAATTAAGCACATAAATAGCTGAAAAGAAAACTCCATTATTAACCAATTGAAACTCAACTGCATATACGAGACAAATTAATCAACTGTACAGAAAGCTAAGAAAAATGAAAGATATCTCAAGAAAACATTAAACAAATTTCCGACATATGAAGAATCAAATTCCAAGTTGAAAAGAATCTTCAGGGCAACAAAGAAACTCGTTGCACCATGAATTCTTACTGAAATCTTATTAGGAAAGAAGACCACCGATAACATAAATATATCAACTCAACTCAAAATGAACAACCATTGGAAAGGAACCCACACAGTTGGATCAACAAAATAATAAATAAAACAGTAAACGAAACTCCAAGAAGCAATCATCAAATTACTCAATTCAAACAAACTCATTAAAAAGATACCAGAAACAAAAAAAAAACCCGTGGTTAATTTCTGTACTAATATAAATCAGAAAAAAGAAACTCACACATAATTCAAACATACCCTAACCGCTTCAAACTTATTTGAAAGAAGAACAAGAAGAACTAACCGTAAACAGTTGATGGGGAGGAGAAAAACCATCTCCGTGTTGCAGAACTCTTCAAAAAATTGGAATTCAGAAATGCTGTTGTTGAAGTATGTAATTGGGAGCGGCGAGGTTTGAAAGAGGAAGAAGCAGACCGGCATGGGCTGTGCACAGCTGGTTGGAGTATTCTCTGTAAACACTCCATTGCAGTTCAGACTTGATTGATAGAGAAGGAGAAGACAAAAAAAGAAAAAGAAAGAAGGGATAAGAGGGGCTTTTTCTGATTTCTATTCTAATATCTTGTCTTGATTGATAAAGATTTTCGGGAAATCATCTCACCTAAAAGGCCCAAAGCCCAAAACGGTATTAACACAATTTAAATAGGGACTCTCTTAAGATAATGGGCTATGGACTTCTTTGGAATTTGGCCCATTACCCTTGCTTGGTGATAATTGGACTTGTCTGTCGTTCCTCGGCAACAACTTGTCGACGTGCTCCGGCGATGCGGTTTTCTTTTTAAAAAAAATTGATCGTTAGATAACAACAACAGCAAAACTGAGTATTTATTCCATTTACATGGAGTTGGTTATATGAAGTGTGCGTTTTTTTAATTTTGAAAATAAGTTTTTTTTAAGTGAGTTCTTAAAAAAGATCCGTTAGAAATAATATCGTTAAAAATGATATATTTTTTTTATTAAAAATAAGTTAAAAATAATTTGTTATATTCTTTTTGTAATAAAAAATAAATTAAAAATTAATTTTTATAAATGAGAAGTCATTTTCGTGTGTAAAGGAACACACCGTAGTCTGTTAAGTAACAACAGTTTTTTTTATAAAAAAGATATTAATCGATAAATAACAACAATAATAAATAAAGCTTTATTTCATTTGCGTGATTAAAATCAAAATTTTGATCATTAGATAAAAGAACAAAAAAATATCATTTACTTTCTTTTGCTTTCATTTCAAACTTTTAAAAACTTGAAATATATTCATTTAATAAATAACATCCAAGTATTTAATTCTCATTAGTGATAACACTAGGGAATAAAAAGCTTCAATTTTCTTTTAATCTCCAACTGATTAATCATGCATGGCCCAACATGGCCTGTTGGCTCATAGGCCGCCTTTGCATGCCATCGAAAGACTCACGTGAAACTCACCGGAGGCACCGCCGGGGAGGACGCGGCGTTGGAGTGCCGCTGCCGTCTGCCAGCTTGTGATTGGGTACAATAACTAATTGATTACTTTATCTTAATCAAAATATATAATTAATTTGCATCGATCCATATGCTGGTCCATTAAGACTAGAAGCTCGTTTGGGATCTGGCATTAAACACCATTCCGGTATTGATCCTGGTTATCTACTATGACTCTGCATTCAAACTCATTCTTAATTAGCTAGCATTGGTAACTGAGAGGTTGATCTGTGGATTAACACGAATAACAATTACAAAACAGGTAAGACGGAACAAATAAACTTGAATATTAGGCGATTTTACCAATGTTTAGATCTCTTAGTATATATAAGTAAGAGTTCAACACTAAGAAGAACGCGTATTATGATCTGAATTTGTAATTAAAGAGATGGGAAATAGCAAAAGAGGAAAGCTGCTACTGCTTGTATTTGCAGTAATGGCAATGTCACTTCAGCTACACGGCCAAGTCGGCAGAGTAGAGGGAGCTAACACGGTGCAGCTCAATGGTCTGAAGCTTCATTTCTACAATCAAACATGTAGATACGTTGAAGTGTTCGTCAAGCATCTGGTAACAAAGGCTTGGAACGCCGATCACTCCATCACCGCTGCTCTTCTACGTCTACTCTACTCTGACTGCCTAGTTACGGTAATTACTATATCAAGTATAGATATATATATATATATATATATATACACGTATGTGAAGTGCATGTTGTAAATGAACTAGGTTAGCTTATGTATGAATGTGACGGGTTCAGGGATGTGATGCTTCGATTCTTTTGGACGGAAAGAACTCGGAGAAGACGGCGCCACAAAATTCAGGACTGAGGGCATTCGAGCTCATCGACCAAATCAAGAGGGTGCTTGAAGTTCGTTGCCCAGGCATTGTGTCCTGTGCTGACATACTCAACCTAGCCACCAGAGATGCAGCAGGACTGGTACAGCTACGCAATGGAATTAATCAACACCTGACAGTCTCTAAATTCTTCCATTAATTTATATGTAAATTAATCTCGATATATTTATGCCATGCCTTGCAACGTTAACAATATATATTGCTTATATATAACAGGCAGGTGCGCCAAAATATCCAGTACTAACAGGGCGTCGCGACACGACTACACCTTCCACTGCAGCAGCGGTCGACCTTCCGTCCCCGTCGATCACCTGGAATGAAGCACTTGCCTACTTTCAAGCCCACGATCTCGACGTACTCGACCTCGGCACCCTCTTAGGTAATTCAAGCTTTTTACTTCTTCCTCCGAATTAATGGAGTTGGAATACATCTATCGATCTGCTTACGCTAGCTTTTAACAACTACTCTATATATGCAGGGGCTCACACTCTAGGTAAGACGCACTGTCAATACATCCGCGATAGGCTCTACAACTTCCAGGGAACAGGTCGGCCAGACCCCTCAATGAACGCAAAACTTGCAAGTACATTAAGAAAATCATGCCCGCCGACACTTGAACGAGGACGACCGGATGGGACAGTATTCTTAAACCCTGGCCGTAACGCCAATAACTACACATTCACAAACTCCTACTACAGCCGAGTCATGGCAAACAAGACCGTCTTTTTTATTGATCAACAGTTTGTGACGTCCGATGACGGGATCAGGATTGCCCAAGAGTTCAAAGACGGTTTGGAGGATTTCAGGCGATCCTTTGCCCTGTCAATGGCAAGGTTAGGGAGCCTGAAGGTTCTCACAGGGAGTCAAGGAGAGATCAGGAAGAACTGCAGCTTAATAAACACCCCCAAGAATTAACACCTGACTTCAACTATAGGCGTGTTTCAAATGAGTGGAACTATGGGCGTGTTTCTTCAGTAAGAATTAGAGTTCCATTTATTTTTTTTATTTTAATTACAAATAAAATTGAAAATTCGAATTTTCAGTTTTATATAAGTGGAACTTAAGTTCTACTATATATTTTTTTTCAATTCATTTCCAACCCACTTCAACAATCAATTAAAATATAAAAATTAAACTCCATTTTTAACTTATTTTTCAAAAAATTTTATTTTTTATTTTTTATTTTCACATAATTCAATTACACATATTTGAAACACTCCTCTATAGATATATATGTAGCAATTTTTGTTTTGCGAACGTATACAATCAGCAAGGGGTCAGATACTTGAAAGACGTGCTGGTTTCCCTTTATCTATAAGTTCTTTTCTTGTAACTTTTTGAGTACGATTGATTACTGGAGAAAAGATCTGCAAAAATTTATGATCAGTCACCACAGACAAAATTAGTTATTTCGAAATCGCCCTTCCTTTCTCAACGCTGTAGACAATCGCACAAAATAAATGTATGTTCCTGCATTAAAATCAAAGGTACTATCGAATCCTCATCAATAATCACGATTTTTAAACCTAAGTGTTTCACACTGTTAACTATTAAATAAAAGAATTATTTCTTATCTCTCACCATATTTTATAATAAAATATGTATCTATTAAATTAGTGGGTACATATAGTGAATAAAAAAAAACAAATTTACTTTCTCTTTTTATTTTTTTATCTTTTAATTTTCTTAATTATTTGTTATTTATTTTAATTAAATATTTTTCAAATTATTATTTTAATTAATGTGTAATTTTATTATAATAATTTATATTTTTATATTTATTTAAGTTTAATTAATTTTAGTTTGTAGAAAAAAATAATAAAACTATATAATCAAAATTTTTAATTAAAAATTTTATTTAATTTTGATGAATTATATCAAACATTAATAAAAAAATTTAAATTAATATAAAAATTAATCTAAAAGTTATAAATTTAATTTAAATTATATTAACTAAATTAGTTTAAAATTATATTAATAAAAAGTAAATTAATATAAATAAAAATAATATTTAAATTTTTTTTAAAATTACTTTCGTTACTCATTCATTTATCTATCTATTCAAATATGATTAATTTATTACCCTTACTATATACCTAAATATTATAAAATTAGACAATTATTCTTTTTTATCCGTCCTCTTAATATTTTTTTAATTTATCTTCTTATTTTATTTCTTAATCATGTACTCAAACATCCTCCTAGAAAAAATTATTACCAACGTACCTTTACATAATGTCACCCGTATTATACACAAATAACTTACACACCGACAAAACAGGGTCATGCTAAAAAGAGAAAACATTGAACAATAACAAAATTTTGTAACATAAATTTTTATATTTTTCAAAATTTTAAATAAATTTTATATATTATAGAAAATTATTTAAAATTATAAAATAAAAAGCACCTCATAAGCAATGCCGAACAACGACGAGGTAACCCAATAAGACAAGGAAGATCACCACAAGGTCAGACCAGTTGCGCCAACCTTGTTAGATCTCATGTGCATCTGTTAGGCTGATTGAGCAATCTAATTTGAAGGGATAACGAACTAAAGCTTCCAACGCATCTCTTCAATAATGAACAAGGACATTCCACAGGAAACAGCACAGTTAGAGAAAATCAAAATATTCTGAGTAGAGGGAAGTGCCATTTGATGCAAAAACAAAAAGGCTTTCTATTCAATATTCTCAATAATACAAAACTATATGCAAACAATTGACAACCTCCAACACCAATGAACAGCACCTCTACATTGCGTGTTGCAGTTTGGAAAATTATGTACAATGACGGAGGATCTAGAAGGTCTTGAAAATGATGAACCTTTTTGTACTTTCTGAAGCAGTTCAAGACTAAGAAATAGCACCTGCAGCCTCTTGGCCAGAAGATTTGGACTTCATAAGATATGAACGGGCCACCTCCAGCATCAATTGCACCTCCTTTTTATACTGCAAAATATACAACACCAAAATGCATGACATTAAATCACATCATCTTCGAGAGGAAAGTGGTAACATTGCAACCACCCTGACAACTCTTACAACTTTTGAAGATGTATATGCAACCACTACCGCAAAATGTAGAATCTATAGCTTAAAAGGATAAGAATTAAGGGAAACTAAACTTCAAAATGTCCAACATGGTTTGCTGTCAAATGTGACGATGGTACAACTGTCATTTTCTTTAAGGAGAATGTGGTATAATAGGAGAACCTGGAAATATTGCTAACACTCCATTAGGGCTATCATAACTCAGTTGTTCCAGAATGACTCAACTAGGATAATTATGTCTTAAGAGTAGTATCCAACAATAGTTGTCTAGTAGACATTTGGCCCAACTGCAATAATGAACGCTTTAGCTACAAGTGTAAAAGATAATATTAGCGTTGCAATTTAGTCCAATTCCTTTGAAATGATATCACTATCAATTAATTGACACTAAATAGCATACCACAAAAGAGTACTTGTTGCTGCGGAAGTGAAAATTTGGTAGTCAAATACTAGAACTTGTGTCTAAAAAAATTGCACTTGTAACAGTTGATTACGCCCTATTAATGTAAACCACTATTGGAAAAAGCTGATAAGCAATCAAAACACAATCACAAAACAAAAAAAAATGAAAAATAAAAGAAATATACTTAGAACACACAGGCAGGGCTGGGGCTAGGCCAAGCTCTTGTGATTATGTCAGCCTGTTGACACCCCAACTAATAGACGCTTGCTAGCATGAAACTCGAAAATTTACCATAAATGGCAAATTACTAAAAGTAGTAGAAATTACATAAATCACTTAAGAGATGCATCTTTGGATCTTTGTCAACTTTGAGACACCGCTGAATTCTTAACAAAATTCAAGCTACAGTGAGGTCAAACATTATCATAAATGGTAAGTAAGCATTGACCAACTGTCTCAAAAGTCTGAACAATCTCAAACTAACCCGAGTTATATGCAAGTTTGATGCTCTCAAGCTACCTCAAAATCATACAACCATATCTGATGATTCATTTCAGTGTATTAAAGATATTGCACTAGCAAGATTAGGATAGCATATGCATACAAGCATATCATATTCTGAGCATTATAGGACAATCTATATGGATGCTAGATCCACCAAGATTAAGTGGGATCTTGATGAGGTACAAGACAGGACAAAAGGAGCATTCGATCAACTCATAATAGCATGAAAACTTGTCCGTCTTTTGGGAATACCAAGAACCATTCAATTCTGAGTACTTTTATCTCAAGTCTTGTTTCCTTCTGTTTTATCTCTATACTCGAATTCCTAAAGACCTAGACTTATGTCTAGAGGAAAAAGTGACTCAAATGAAAAAAGATTTGTTGTAGAGCAAACTGACCCTACAGTTAAGGCGCAACAATAATTATTTTCCAATTTTTGCTAACTCTGAACAAATTATTCATTAGATATAGGAGATAAGATAGTCCCTTCTATCTAAACTTGCACATTGTTATATTAGATGTAGAGTTGATGAATGCCATCTCAGAGCGTTACCTCATCCACCGCACCTGTCTTTATCTTAGACTGCATAATACACCATTTCTTGAAATGTGCACCTGCAAATTAACATATTCTTAATTTATTTAGATTTACAAAGCAACTTTTACATCTTTTCTTTCCAAAAAAAAAGCCAAGTAGCAAATAAGAGAAAGTCACATTAGCAAGATGCAGACTCTTACCGACTTTTATATCAAGGGTAGACGAAGACTCTGAAGTTGTTTTCAGTGACCACCTACAGTGGACCTATAACAAAAGTTACATTATTACTCCACTCTAGAGTTTTATAATAAATCCAAATTTCAATGTAAGCAATTAAATAATAGTACAAACAGATACATCTACTCTATAGGATTTAATAAACCAAATTTAAACACTCAGCACTCATCCACAAGTAAGTTCCAATTAGAAGCTCCATGCAACACCAAACCGCATGTAAGCTTCGATGCAGCAGCACGGAAACACAGAAATTCAGACAGATGCATGCATGCATGCATTCAACATAATATAAATAATACATGATAGAGGGATCATGCTTTAAGTCGCGCACTGAGTTTATCAAATACCTCAAAGCAGGAACCAAAAGGAACATCATGGGCTTGCTGCACTGTCTCAAATACCTGAAAGAACATATTTTAGTTGGAACTGAAACTTAAGCAAACATAAAAAAACATTCCAAGAGAAGAAAGATCCAAACAATCTAGTAATTCAGAATCAAAGATCACACCAAGGACATCTTATCAGCTGAAAGAACAGCATGCTGCCACTCTGTCATTGCTGTGTCAGGTGGGCACATTGGACTATGGCACACAGATCTGAATGTTATTTCTCGAACTTGGCCATCATACTCATCTGTTTCATGCCATTGGCCTAGCTGAATTGAGAAAAACACATTTGCGTAAGCTGACCACTAAAGGAATATCATGTTAAGTGCTTATCGACAATTTAAAGTCAGAATCATATACATCTTCAAATTAAAATGAAAGATAAACGCATAATAACATGCCTTTTCGTTCAGTAGCACACATGCAACTAGTAAGTCATTTTCTTTGAAAAACAATACAGTTCTTCAACCTACCCTTGTACTTCTCCAAAGATGTATCTACAGGCAAGGATCTATTAGGAAAGAAAAAGTCTTTTTGAGATGCATGATTTAACACACTAATTATTACCTCATAAATCCAGTCTCATATCTCTTCTCTATTTGTCCAATATAGCATTGCCAAAAAAATTGCTTTTCTAGAGATTCCCAATTTTTCTTTGGCAACACAAGTCATGACAAACAACCATCCTAAATATCTTGCAATTAGATACCTAGCCAAATGAGGAAAGAACAAAAAGTTCTCTCCTCTCAAAGATAGAGAAGCCTCCATCTAGTGAAATTTGCCCACTGGAGAGGGCAACCAGGTTCCTGAACTATATCATAGACCCAGTGAGTCCTGGAGCTAAACACCTCACATGCATAGTTGTGCTTTGCAATCCACAAGTTCAGAAGGTTTACTATGTATTCAGTTCTCCTGAAGGGAGAAAAATTCTCCTTGCTAGTCTTGCGAAGATATGTATCATGTCACCTGACAATTTCCAATGCTTTTTGAAGCAGCTAGGCTGAAATAAATGCTGCAAGGCTACTAGAAAGCGCAACAGAAGCACGCCAACTCCTTAAGAATTACAAAGCAACCATTCGGTTCGAGAAGTGCAAAATGGAAATTTCTCAAGTAGGCAAAAATGCAACTTCCTGTAAAGAGACCAATTTACGTCCTTATATATTACAAAGTAAATGCTTAGTTCTAGAAATGCAAATTGGAAATTTCTCAAACAGGCTAAAATGCAACTTCCTGAGCAGAGACCTATTCAAGGTCGGCCTCATCTCCTATCACCATTATCCAGTGGTACTGAACTAGAATACAATCCCATCCAAGTATTTGAACTTATTAATTAGAAGAAGTAGTTCAAAGTGCAGGGCACCAAAAGGAAAGCACTTAAATGTAATAGGACATGCATATATGCAACTCCAGTCTCAAAAATTTTATGTTATAGCAGGTTAACAAATTCAAATACTCACATTGAGGTTAGAATCTTTTCTTGCTGAACGATACTCAGAAACAAAATTTGAATCATCACTCAACAAGATGGAGAAGAATTCTTCTGCCGTACATGGGAAAGGATCCTGGAAGTTCAATAAAGTGTTTGTCAAAAACGAAGTCGATAAATCCTCAAATCAATAACCCATGCACGTACATTAACAATTCCGACAAGAACTTCCTCTTTTAGGAAAGGTTGGAACTTTGCAGCATTAGTACCACCAGTTTCAGGAACTTTTAGCTGCTTTCCACTTCTGCTTGCTCGCAATGCTGATTGAGCTCTTTCCTACAATCCAACAAGTCAAAATAATAAATAAATAAACATTTCTTTTGGCCACGGGAAGTCCTAGAACTGTGAACCAGGAGCAGGCTGTAAAGGGTTAAAAAATTAATACAACAACAACAAATTAAGCCTTTATCCCATTTGAGTTGGTCGGCTACATGAATTCCCTTTTTTCAATCCGTTCAATTATAAACCAATTTCAGTGAAAGATCTGATTCTTCTAAATCCTTCGCCACTACTCTGGACAAGTTAATTTATTTTATCTCTTTTTTTTCCTAAAAGTGTTTTAATAGAAACACATCACACTCATGCACTGTATCGTTTTTAGCTTGCGCAAGACACGTCCGAACCACCTAAATCTATGTTCTCTTGACTAGTCCTCAATCAAAGTGACAATTATTTATTGGCGTATATTCTCATTTTGTATTTTGTCCACTCTGGTATACCTACACATCCATTTTAATATTCTCATTTTCGTTACGTTTATATACATCTTGACCTTTGACAGCCTAGCATATCATGTATAATATTGTAGCCGAATGACTGTTCTATAACACCGATAGAATATAACAGAAACTCACTTTACTTTCAAAAAACATCACACACACTAACTCTATTGCAGACTACAATTATTAAATATGCCGCAAGTCGGGACATCAAGCTAATTGCTAAGTTGTCACTATCAAACGAAAAAGGGCTAGTAATGTTTTTACATTTAAGAAGTTAAATATTAGCATTCAAAAGTAGATAAATAAATCAAATTTCGACAAATCGGCATAGAGATCGGATCGGCTAACTAAAAAGTATTGATATCAAAAAATCAGACTGACTAGATTTGTTAAAGAAATACTAATACTTCAAATAATACATCATAAACAACATTTCTATTGTAAATCAACAGACTATACTGTTCATGTATCATGAATTTTGGCTTAAAAAAATATGTAAATTATATTTCAATAATTAGCCAATATTTTTCTTCGTATTCTTTTTATAAAATTTAATATCAGTTCTAAAATATTTAATGAAATGAAAAGCAGTTACGTGAACCACATGGGAGTGCTTTGTAAATTTCAAAAATAAAATGTTGGGACCTGTGAGTGACTGGTTGTCACACTTTTTTAAAAGTGTTGGAATATCAAAGAAACAGATAAATCAGTTAAAAATCTTGAGCAAGTAGACTGATCCCAATATGGATCAACTAGATTGCATCAGAATTAGCATATTTTGTAAACCTTGAGAGAAACAAGTTACCATAAGCAATATCCATTCAAAAAGTCAGTCGCAAACATAGTGATTCCCGTGGTAACTAAACTTAAGTGCATTTTCTTGAGGATTACATCCTCTCAAACACTCTTTTCAAATAACTGAGATAACAATAAAATTTACACTCCTTGATATAAATAACAAATATTACGTCAAATTTTGCACGCGTAGTGCTTGAGGAAGTAAAGAAATAGGAAAAGAGAAATCATAAGATAAGAAAACCTATCCAATCATAGAACACCACACACGCAGATGGCAAACATATCCCAAAAACATGGATAAATGGGTTTGGAAAAGGGAAACCCCAATGTCATTATTTTAGGAAAAAGAATCTAAAACTTTCTAATGCCGCCTTCTTCCTTCTACTCAAAATAGCTAAACTAACAGCCACAACCTTCATTCTAGCCCAAACCTAATAAATCCTAAGACTAACTCTGCCCTCACCATTAACATAACATTGCAGCTGCAATATTAGATCACCGTTTTTCTTTCTAAAAGATTTTTCTAATGAAAAAATTAAGGTAAAAAGGTGCTTTCTAGTGAATGCATAACTTACCTGCTTCCTATAAGTCTAAAACCACAATTTGTACGTAAACACTTAAATTTTGTTCTTTAATTATGGAATTGGTTAAGATGCATTATCAGTTATACTAGTTTAATATGCTGTAAATGGAGACCAAAAACAGCAGGAGGGGTCTGCATTTCACACCTTAAACAACAGGAACTAGCTACAAAACCAACTTAACCTGTGCTTAAGGTCTGTAGTACGCAATGGATTGAAGTTACGTTAATTACCATAAGAAGCTACTCAGCTTGAAGAATTGTTAATTGCATGATATTGTTTTCCATATTTATGGTTTTGCATCCCAGTAGTTTACATTAAATTCTCTGAATTTATGTCCAAATCTATTACTCTAGATATGCCCATACAAAAAGTATAGCCATGACCCACACAGCTACGGAATGAAAAGGACGGCTAACTAAACCAGTAAAACAAGAACAAAAGACGCAAGGAGATATGAAGAATACATCTTCTAGGAAGTTGTAGTTGAGCCACAAACCTGTTTCTCAGCTTCTAGCATCGTGGAATAATGCTTTTTTGCACGCTGTAAAGCTCTCAAAGTGTGATTTCTGTTCCAAAAAGATGCAAACTTATATCTGACCCTCCCTGGAAAGTCGAAAAAACAAGTCTTAAATAGAGCCATATTAACTTAGCAAAGTGGAATTAACATTGCTACAAATGGATGAATCTTTAGCACATCTTAATTATTTGAGATTCCGGCACCCAAGTCTCTTTGCTCCAGCAAACCCTAGGAGATTTATCCAAGATCTAGGATTTTACACTTCATACTCAGCGTACCTTTATGTCGACTCAGATGAAATCTAAGCTATAGGAAGCCTCCAATGATGAATAGACTAACAAAAACAATATATCTAAAAGGCAATATGCCAATATGGAATATTTTTCTGGTGAATTAAAAAGGTGATGATCTCAGAATCAATTATGAAGCATTAGAATAAATCCACCAGGTTAAGTTGGCTAGAAGCGTGTGTGCTTTATCAGAAACCCTTACCATCAACCACTAGAATAAACCTTTATAGTTCTTCTACAGGAAAAAATAGCTCAACCATTAAATTTTTAGTATTAGCTAAAAAGACAAGCCAGGATATAAATCCACAGAACAACTCATCTTTCATTTTGTGTGTAGAAAACTTCCATGATATCGTTCAGATAAATATGTCTACTACAGCTTTCCACCTTATTCAAGCTCTTCCAGATGAGATATGACCCTTACCTTGCTTAAACTTAGGCCAGCCGAAATTTGGCAAGCCATTTTCCCTATTTCAGGCATTACTTCCTATACATCCACTAATGCCTATTCATAGAGTCAAAGGTCAAATTCATCCTTAAAAACATAGCCAAAAGAGGAAAGTAAGATTTCAAAGTGGTACAATTTGTGAAGAAAAAGTATTAGGCAAGTGACCTGGCTCATTATAAGTGGAAGAGTGCAATTTTTTTAGTGAATATAGAATTCTTAAGGTCATTGACATCATCCCAAAAAGGTTCGGTTTTCACTTAAGTATCAACTTGTTAGGATAGTATAGATTCATTACCAGTTACCTCCATATTCTCAAATTGAAATTAACCATCTGACACTGGAACAGAGAAAAGATCCAGAACAAAAGGAACATCAAGGAACAATTTAACGGATAACTTCGAATTTCCACAGCCGGGGATAGTCAACATACTTGTAGGTAATTACAATTACTCGCGAAAGGAATTCTGTGACCAATATTAAAATTCCATATTAAAAACAAATAACAGAATATTTTAGTACCAATGACCTTATGCGTAATGAAACCCAGAGGCAGAGCTATCTACAGACCAGAAAAGGCACAGTACCCCTCAGCCGGTTGGGGATTTCTACAGACCTTTATATTCTGCACATAATTTCTATTTATCTTCCTATGATGCACGAAGTTGGCTAACCCAAGTCAGACTCAAATTATGACTAACCCCTTATACGCAAATTAGTTCGCAAAACAACTTTAAGTGAAACAGTTGACTATAAAATCTTGTGAAACTAACAAAAGCAACAAATAACACTTCAGAAGACTAACCATCTGGGTTGCCCAGGGGAGGTACACCATGTCCACCAGCACCCATCCGAAGAATTACTGTAATTGCGGGATTGATAAAAGCGTGTTGGCTCCTTTTTATCTGCAATGCTAATGTCAAGAAAAATTCAACACCTTATATACTCCAAAGAGAGAAAATTCTACAACTATAGGAAAGACAGCAAAAGGTCTACATACACACCTCATCCACATCTCCTAAGGGGATAACCACCTGAAAAAAAGACAACAAAGTTTCTTTAGGAAGATTATTATGTGCAAGCTTTCTTAGAATAAAAATTAACTCTTTGCAATAGTAGGTAACAAAACGTGCATAAACCTTCTAAGCTTCTTTCAAGAAAGCTAATGCTTCCACCTAAGACTATGAATTAAGATGAAAATGATAAAAAAAGAACAAATGAGAGCAAGAACTCCAAAAATACACATAATATAAAATGAACACAAACTGCTAGGGAAAAAAATCAAACAAAGATGTGGTGGTACATAGATAGAAAGGTAGAATTGCAAGGTTTCACAAGTATGATTGCCCCGAACGCATCGGAAAAGTCTTAGATACATATCCATCACAAATCTCTTCCGAGTTGATGTGTTCATACATGAATGGACGAAGAATAATCAAGTTGAGGAAATATTGATTCTTTCTAGCTATCTAAACTAATCATTTATCGATACATCAACTCTGAAACACATCATCGCTAAAACAACCATGACATATAGTAGTTTGCAATCTCTATTGTATAGTATAATTTTAGAAAGGAACTACTTTATAGCATACTTTCAGTCCAACCCCGTTTCCAACTTTACTATATTTCAGTTGATTTATGATCTGCTCTGTACTGAACTTTGACTTGCTTATATTGAGTTATGACCTGCTTTGGATTTAGATAGGACATTGAGTGGGACACTGGGTGCGACGCATAATGTTGTTGTTTTAGGGAAGGTAGTGCAAAGAAGAGATAAATCTTTCTGATTGACTAAGATGAACCCTAAATCAGGTTCTACGCATGCTAAAAACATAACTAAACGCAGAAGAGAAAGAAACAAACCTTTATTTGCTTAGAAAATACATTAGAATGGAAGCAAATATGCCATGCAGAGACATACATGCGTCCATGATACAGAAAGGATCTCTCCAGTGCGCAGGAGTAACTATGATCAACTTCCTGAAAAGGGAAAAAGGTGAGGATGTAGTAAGATATATTACTTTCTTCAAAGACATGACAAATTGAGATCCTATGCAAATGAGGAAGAAAAAAAAAGAATTACTTCATCAGGAAGAAGATCAAATATTGTCTGAAGTGGACCAGGTTTCTGATGAACAACTGTTGGGCCCTGTTTATCTAAAGAAGCTCTCCTCCGGACATCAGCTCCGGCAAAGCCATTCAGAGCCCTAAGTTGTTGCCAAAATTGGCTGCCTTAACAATGAACTTAAAGATGAAAACCACACATCAGCATAAAGAGACAGAATGACTACCTGGAAGAACTCGCTGGAAGCTTTGCAGTTTTAATATGAAGACAGACCTGAAGGCAACCAGTTTAACTAAATCATAAAAGAAAATTGTATTAAACAGTCACTAGAAATCTTCAGATATACTTAATCATACCTGTCCTGATGTGCTATCCAAGTTGTACCAGACAGCTCCTGTTTGTCCTTCATGGTCTACTGGAATACTAACAGATCCCAAAACTGTGCTTTTCCATATTATATCCCAATCATATATTGTCACATTAATCTACAAAATCAGTGCATTTTTAAAACATTAGCCCTATTTATTGAAATGCAATCAAGCTAGAAGGACAGAGAACAATTTGGAGAAGAAGAATAAGAACAGTAAAGAAGTCATTTGAGAAGGGAAAGGAAGAGGCCAGTGGCAAAAGAAAAATATAAAAAGAGAAGGAATGGGATTGGTGTGAAAAAGTAAATGTAGAGAAAAAGAGAGAGTAGCATTGGCATTGTATAATGAATTCTGCAAAAGATGGTTAGGAATGGATGTGTTTCTCATTGGAATGGTGGAAAGTGTTACAATGGTGAAATGCTAATTGGTGAGGGTAGATTTTTCAAACCAAACCCTTACAGACTTAGGCTTCTGCCATCAAGGCATTGGACATACGTTGCATGATAAAACATTTGGAAACACTAAGGTCCGCATTGTTACACCATGAAAATACTATCTGAAAATGTAGAATTTAAAGGTACATCTAAGGGCACTTATTTAGGAGTACCAAGTACTCCATTTACTCCACTAATGCAGTGAAATCTCTGGTTTTTAACGCAATAAGAAACATCTCAACGTTGGTTTTCTTCTATCTTCTTTATATAATGTTTTTTTCAAATCTAAATAATTCTTCTTAGTTAACCTAACTGACTATAGAATCAACTAACAAATTAATACTCCAAATTTAATATCTTAAAATTTTTCATATATTTGTAAGAACTTCTTTGAAATCTTCTAAATTACTCTGATTTACTTCAAGAGAGCACATCCTGAGATTTGTCAACAAGGAAAATAAAGATTTAACATATATAGAATGCAGGCATTACAACTAAGAAAACTCAAACTAAAATATGATTATAACATTTTTTTTTTTTTTTTTTTTTTTTTTTTTTTTTGCATTTACAGTTGGCTTGCATCAGGGGACATTTTTTAGTCCTGTTTGTTTTGGGTGAGCTGACAAGGCTCACCTCTTGGTGCATGTTCTTTCCCAATAACATTGTACTAGTAGATGAAACCAAATCATGCATGAATAAACTTAAGCAGTGAAGAGTAGTTCTGGAATCAAGGGGCTTCAGATTGAACAGATCCAAAACAGAGTACATAGGATGCAAGTTCAGCACAAGTAGAACTAATGACAATGCATTGGCGAGACTTCAAGACCAAGAGTTACGAAGAAGTGAGCACATCAAATATCTCAAATCCACTGTGCCAAAAGATGAAAAAATAGATAGGAATGTTATATAGAGAATACAATTTGATGGAGATGCGCTTCCGAAGTCTTATTGACTGAACGATACCATTAAACTGAAGGAAAAATATTACAGAACAACAGTGACACCAGCAATGGTTTATGGAGCGAAGTATTGGGAAGTAATCCACATGTTTAAAAGTTAAATATCGTAAAGTATGAGTGGGTTTACAATCAAGGACGAGGATAGAAATGAAATACTCCGAGAAATAATAGGAGCAGCATCGATTGAGGCAAATCAAAGAATCCCGCTCAAGATGGTTTGGTCATGTAAAGCAAAGACCTCCAGATGCTGTTTGGCCATATCAAGTGAAGACCTTTAGATGTGCCTCCTTATAGATGTGAACTAATGGATAACCTCTTACTAGAAGGGAAAGGGAAAGAGGAAGGCCTAAGGGGCTGTTCGGGAGTGCTTATAAGATGAACTTTTTTGAAATGGAGAATATTTGTGTTCTATTTCGATAAACGAGCTCTACTATTTTAACCTCAAAGAAAATAATAAAAATAAACAGTAAGAAGATCTTACAATGTAGAATTTTTTTAATACTTTCTAAACTTTTGAATAAATTCTGTAGACTATTGTAAAAAGTTTATTGAAAAACGTAAAATGAAAATTTGATAAGGAGCTTTTGTAGAATGGAATGCCGAACAGCCCCTAAGAAGACTTGGTCGGCTACTGGAAAATTTTACTTGTTTGTGACCTTACTAAAGATTTTGTTTTAAATATAGCAAATGGCATAATTATATTCATGTAGCCAATTTCACCTAATAGGATCAGGTTTGATTATTGTTGGTGGTTTTGGATATTTTTCCTTCATAAAATTTGATTAGAATTATGATGGTTATATTAACTAGCTTCACTCTCCAATTAAACCAACGTCCTTTATGTGGCTCTAAAATTCAATCTCTTGAAGTAAATCAGGCTAACAAGATTTATATGTCTATAAAAGTTTGAGAATTAACTACGCATTCTCTCAAAATATATGTCTGTAAGAGCATGTACACTAGCGATACAAAATAAAGTCCACATGCTTAGAAAAGCAAGTAGACTAGTGCATACAAAATTAACAACTGTACTTTAAAGTGAGAACATACTAGGTTCTAGAGCGGGGGAATGCATAAGGTGTCCACTTCTAATTATGCAATAGCACACATCTCTTAGAGGACAAATATGCTAAAAAATGCAGGTCAACCTTTAATTACTAGTGCTCTTAAAGTCGACTCGTAAAACATGCTTAGAAAAGAAAGCGTGTTTCAGAAAGAGACAACTAATTTAAACTTCCATTTGCACGCAAGAAGATTACATGTTAAACAGAGATGATAAAATTATCGTCTCATTTGACGTACTACAAGGTGTAAGTAATTAAAAATCATAACAAGTATAAACATATAGAAAACTTTGTATACAAACAAACATCCGAACATAGCCAAGTACATTATTATGTGAGTGAATGAATCGACGACAGTAACTGTTCTGAACTCCAAGAGGGAGGACTACACTTCTAGTTAACAATGCATACCTTTATTTGACAGCAAGTTTTCTATATTCACAATTGCTAAGGAAATGTATATACCTTCAGTGACATTTAAAATTCAAAGTGAGAATTATTACACACTTTATTAACAAGGCAGAAACTTGTTGGCACTGGTTCTAAGTGCACGAACACTTGAGCGTTCAAAATTTAGTCGCACCTAATGTCAAGCATGTAGATTAAGTTACTTGTAGGAAGTTTCTACCGTTAGTAGAGACCATGCATAACTCATACACCTCCAAAATGAATATAGGAGGACAGTGTGTGGGCTCTAGACAATAGAAAATACGTACTATTACCATTTATTTTGGAAAATGCAAAAGTGCAACTGGAGGAGACCATCTTACAGAAGAATGGAGTCATGGCAGTATTAACGATTCAAAATTGTCAAACACCTAAACTAAAACACTGGAGTTCAAAGTTCCAAAACATTTCACAATTATATAAAATTGTACAATAATATGTACATCTATACATAGTGTGAGCATTATATGTCCAATCATACAAGTTCTGGTTATTGGAGCTAATGCATTCATCATGAAAGTACCAACTGATCACTGATTTGTGAAGGTCGCTATCAATAAGGTATTGATGGGCTCAAACTAGCTCTAAAGGCAAAAGGACTTCATCAAGCACAGTTATTCAAAAAATAAATTAGCCACTAGAAACCATACCATTACTTCAAACGTTGTTTTGAATGAGATTCAAAAGTTCATTCTTGCTGAGACTTTACCAACTTAGAAAATCAATTCCCATATTGAATCATGTGCTCGCCAGAGGTTGCTCAAACTTCTGTAACTTAGTAGTTGAAATCTAATGATTGATTCATTTGCATTTAGTAGATTTATGAGCAATTTGATAATACAAGGATCTAAAGGAAGACATGCCTATGTCACTAGATGTTCTCATAAGACAAAGATACTTCATTCAGGCCGAACTCACCTGTACAGGAAGCACGTCAACAAAAAAGTTGAATTCCTCTCCCCACATTGGATTTCTCGAGCCAGGTATCATGGAACTGAACATACATTCAGATTGTATCTCAAAATTGATATAAAAATTTCATTCACAAACGAATGCACAAAAGGCAACACACCGAAATACAAGCTCCTATTTGCCACTCATCAGACAGAACATATAGCATAGAAACTGGGAGCTATGAAATAGAACTGTCAAAATCGAGAGCATAAACATCCACAAACAATAATCTATGACAAAGAATAATCATTAAGAGAGGGGAATGCTAGATGCATTAAAAGAAACTGTGTGAAACATAAATCATAAGAGCTACAACCACTCAGCTTAACGAGAATATGATCATTTGTCTAAAACAAAAGAATTGGTTTTAATGTTTTACCATCGTCATAAAAGGTTGTTATTTGCTTTAAATCGTCTAAGATAAAGTCACAAAAGTAAATGGTACACAATTCTTAAATATCCACACCACAAGCACCATCTGAAGCAAGTCATATTCATACAATCATAAAATTGTTAGTGAAGTTCAAGAAAGCTAAAAAAATTACAAGAAATTCTTCAACCGTGAACAGAATATATACTTTATTCATAAAGCTGCTCTCCCATTTTCAAAAAGAAAGTTAGTTTCCCAATGTGAAAAAAAAGTAGGATTCCCTAGCTTGCATGCCAATGCTTAAGCTAGAGAAACACAAACTCCCATCCCAAGTACTAGCACGAATTCTAATACGACTGCTTAAGCAGAGAAGTAATCTCATAAACATGTCCACCTTGCCAAGCACGAGTTCAATTTATGTTCTGTACAGTCAATGCACCTTTAATAAGAGTGAAAAACCTATAAGATATCGTGTGTGGAGTGAGATGGGCAGAGACAGATATATGAGGGAGTGACTTAGTGAGAGAGAGAGAGAGAGAGAGAGAGAGAGAGAATCAATAGATTAAGATATACAGCTAAACAGAACTATCAGTTCTTCTAATAGTACATAGGGATAGAACTGACAATACAACTACCAACTCTAATAAAAACATTCAGCACCGACATAAACAAAGGCAGCCAATATTCTATGAGGATTTCATGCAAAAATTTTAGATGGGCAATAGCAGGCAAACACGTAATGACAGGCAAATTATCAAATGTTATATAAAGATCACAGAAGTTCACGAGCGAAAAAACTATAATCTACTCACGTTTCTTGACAGGAGAAGGGAAAAAAAGAATACAGACCTAAACCGCTTTTGTTCACCACAAGTAATTATAGCATAGGGATCCGATGTGCCATTCAAGTTCGCACTTGGTAGGTTTTTGGCTGCTAACAGTTCTAACTGAAAAAGTAAATAAGCATCAACTTAGCTCAAATGTCTAGAAATAACCTTTTCTCACAAAACTGGGCTTGCCCTACCAAATACCTTAATGACATATGCAGAAGGGCCTTGAGTATCTACTTTGTACTGGCTCATCTACAAAAGAAGTGGAGAACTGCACGTCAAACAAATGGAACAATTACTTCATTGATGCAGGCTACTTGAAAGAAATGCATGCTAAACTCGCGCCACTAGTTTAAACAATTAAACATAGAAATTCTGTACAAGGAATCTCAATAACACAATTTGTCCTGTAGTTAAGCAAAACAACTGACTGAAGTTTGTTGCTGAGTTCAAGCAAATACTCAGAATCAACATCATTGGGCTTGAATACTGTCCTGTGAAAACTTGAGCACTCATGTTTCCATAGAAATATCATTTAGTTGTAACCATATGCAATTAATATTATGCAGTGTGCTTCCTAATATAAGATATATCTATGGTAGGTACAATAGAGAGGAACATATCTTCTCTTAATATGATTGTGAATTTTCAAGTCGGTAAGGAAATTGCAAATAAACAACACATACGGCAGATTCTAGGCGACCACTGCCAGAGAAACACTTCACAATCAAAAGTTCATTTGCAAGAAAAAGATAGTATAACAATATAACAAGAAAAAAGTACAAGCTGAGAGCTAAAATGTTATGCACTAGATTAAGTCTCATTAACCAAAGAAACCTTGCAATTATAACGTCTCAAAACTATCCAATGATAGCCCGAACACAATGAAACAGAAGGGTGAGTATTTAAAAGAAACAATTTGAGACTTTTTTACTCTCATATACTAGCCAGAAACTTCAGTAGCTGTGGCTATTGTTATAAGCACTAACCCAACCGAACCCAAAACTCCATATTACATTTGAACTACCATCCCAAATCATGAAAACCCGAAAATTCAAATTATCCAACTCAAAATTCTCAAACTAAGAACACAATGATCAAGATCAAAAGCAGAACCATGCCCTTCTGATAAAAAATTAAACAAAATAAAGCAAGATCACCTTGTCTCTGCCATCAACTTCACCGATCAACGGGTCGCTATCGACCATCCCAGCTTCATCACCACCTCGAACAAATCGATCACTCTCATCACCAGCATCTCCCTTTGAAAACAAATAACAAACCCCGATAACGAACAACGCCGCAGCAAAGGTGACCTCAACTTCCCACGTAGACGGAAACAAGACTCGCGCCCAACCCGCCATCACCGTCACAACAAACTCCGGCAAGATATTTATAGTTCTTCTCCGGTGAAAGCTAGGGTTCCGGCGATCGTTGAATAGGAGATTGAAAGACCAAAGCCATTAAGAGAGAGAAAATAGGAAGTCGTCAGAAGAATAGAATAGAATAGAAGAAAGAAAGAAAAATAGTTAACTATAAGTGTGGAACTATTTATAGTCACGAAAAGTTAGTAACAAGAGTTGCGGTGCATTACAAGTACCGATTTGTTCTGGAAGTTTTCTAGCCGTTGTTGACGGGAAACTAGAATGCGGGTATCAAGCACTGTGCGCCTATTTAGATCAGCCGTTGATTTGCCTGCCGATCAGTTCACGTGAATCACAATATCAAATTTCAATCAATTGGGCCGTGGTGGGCCGCTGAAGCCTAAGAAGAAGTCTTACGGTCTCGTTTTGTGGATTCAGCTCGGTCTATAATTATACATATAAACTAAAAAACAGCATCAACAAAAGGATTAACAAGAAGGATTAATGCACTGTTTGCCTTTGATTTCAACAACTTTTATTCTAATTTTTTATTCTATATTTTAAATAAATTTTATATCCTAACTATTTTAATTTTTACTAAAAACTAATTATTTTATTTGAAAAAAATATTTTAAAATTCAAACTATGTGCTTGACGCTGGCGCAACAACGCACAGGTCAGCAACCGACGGCCAAGTCAGATGCGTGTCTGACCAGAATTGGTGCCGCGTAGTAATAAATCGATCGAGATTCAAGAAGGCAATCGGAAGGATTGGGTCAGGTGGTGGACTTGTTCATGGTCTTACTACAAAACTCCAAATAGGCTTTTTGTTTTTGTGTGAAGAGAGAGATGGGCCAAATAATAAATTTTTATGACGAAATATTTATGATATACTCCATGAAGTTAAAAAGATAGATTATATTAATAATTTTCACATCAGGTAAAAGTTATAGTAGTATAGTAATACCTATAATTAGGTACTCTCGATTATTAAAATTATTAGACGTTACTCAGTTTCGTTTGAAATTGTTTAAAAAAACAAAGTTTTATTAATAAAAGAATTTTTATAAAAAAACTTATAAGAAAAACTTATAATAATAAGTTTATATTTTATAATAAAAATTAAAAAGAAAACTTTTAAGAATTTTTTAAAAATTAAGTTTTATAAAGTTAAAAAAAGTTATATATAATTAACGTATAATTCTTATATTTTTCTAAATTTAAAAATAAAGTATTATAAAAATTATTAAATTGGGAAATACATAACTAATGCCAAACTAAAATTTTATATAATCTTTAAAAATATCTTTACCCATCACTAAAAGTCCACAAAATAAATAATCTGTTAATGATCATTTATGATAAAAATATTTATTTTACGATGGAGGTCAAAACACATATAAATAACAAAGTTTTACAAATAGATGATTTTTATGATTTTTATCACTATGAATTTTATTTTTTATTTAAATGTGTACTCGCCACAGATGGGAGCAAGAAGTTTGGGAATGTTTAGCATTTCATTTTGACTCTATTTTAAATTTCATTTTTTAATTTATATTTTTTAATTATTATTTAGAATATTTTATAAATTTATTTTAAATATTAAAAAATATAAAAGTTTGTAATAAAAAATCGTTTTACTTATTTATTTTTTAAATTAATAACTAGTTTTTTTGAAAATACAATAAAAATATTTTTTCTAAAAAAAATTATTTTATAATTATTTTCAAACGCCCCGGATCGTCTATATGCTTATAGAGATTTGAATTAAATGCTCCGATTTTTATGGAAGAGCTATAATTAAAAAAAATTTTAAAAATTATAATTAAAGTTTCTAAATTTAATACGTTATAAGCATGTTTGGCAGAAAGTTGCTCGTAAAGTTCTAATGCCTTTTAAGGGATTTTAAAAATATTTATAAAATTAAATTTTATAAGATATAAATATTATAATATTTTGAAAATATAAATAAATATATTGACTTAAAAAAATTCATCAGAGAAAACAAGAAAACCTCATCTCCACTTTCCGTATTTCCAATTGCTTTACAAATAAATTTTCATAAAATAAAAAATACTTTTATTTCATTTTGATAAATAAATTTTATTATTTTAATTTCAAAGATAATAATAAATAATTTTAATTAAATAAATATTTTTATATTTTTTTAAGTTTTAAATAAGTTATGTAAATATTATAAATTTTTTATTAAAAATAAAAATAAATAAATAAATTTTCAGAATACTTTGCCAAATTAAACTTTGGGTTTCATTTAAATCATCATAGACAAATTAAAGAAGCCCATGGAGTGCTCGTAAGGTTCCATCAAACGCTTCTATTTAAAATCTAGGGTCCGTTTGGAGCAGCTTATAATAAATTATTTTTAAATTTTTTTCTATTTTATATTTTTTAATATATATTTTATAAGTATATAAAAAATTTATTTAAAAATTTAAAAAGTGTAAAAATATTCTACATAATAAGATCTTTTTATTGTATCTTTTTATTATTTTTTTAGAAGTAAAAAAAATAAAACTCATTTTTAAAAAAAAAACAAAAATATTTTTTATTTTAAAAAAATTTTATTTTATAAATAATCTCAAATGCCCCCTAATTTACTCAAGTCAATTAAGCAAAGTTTTTTTTTAATATTAGCCGGTTTTTTTGCAATATATATCCTACCAACTACTTTTCCCTAGAAGGTCAACACAGCTTTAACCAATAGTGTTTTGAAACTTCCACCAATTCTAACTACAAACTTAATACAAGAATGAATACACCGATATAAGAAAAGCTAAATTCTAAGTAGAGATGTAAATATATAGTCCGGTTCGCTCCTGTCCTATAAGCTGGACCAAATAAGCTTGTATTGTTCTTGAAAATTTTTTTACAAAATAAATAAATTTAAAACAGAATAAAATAAAATATTCAATAAAAATTTAGAGAAACTTAAAATTAAAAATAAATCAATAATAATCGGACTAAAGTTAACTCGTCCGAGTCTATTAGTTCGGTCCGAATATGCATCTCTTAGTTCTAGATATCTGAAATTTCTTTTATCTTCTTATATATAATACCAAACACTAGATGAATAACTGTTGCGCAAAATCGACATAACAACCTGCATTAGGTACAAATGGATATATAAAATTAAAATGTCAATCACATGAAAGGAGAATGTTTTCATAAACAACAGATGATTGCAATCAGCATTTTCTTTTGTCTTTTAATTTCCCTTTGAGTAGCTTATAAGCGAGTATTAATTAGTACTAGAAATCTGTACACATTAAAATCAGGTTATAGTACTAAAAATGCATTAGCATAATATAACGCGTAAAACTATCGCCACTGCTGATTAAATTGGAAACAGAAAATTCCTGCTTCAGGTTTGTAAAACAGTTATAAAGAAATCGATCGCTCGTGGACCTCAAATTAAGAGTCTGTTTGAGATTTGCGTTTTAAAAATTATTTTTCAGCTTTTTAAATTCATATGTTTTAATAATTTTTTTTATAAAATTTATTTAAAATTTTACAAATACAAAAAAATTTATATAGTAAAATTGTTTACTTGCTACAAAATAACTCAAAAATATACATTTTCGAACATAAATTATTTAAATAAATTATATAAATAAATATAAGTTAGATTAAAATAAACAGCGCACAAAGTCATGCACATGCAAAAACCGCCGGTCCGAATTGTTCTGCCAAAAATAAATGATCCATCCACATGCTTTGGATCAATTTTTGCAGAAAAGTTCATACAATCATTTCATAGTAAATGGGTAAACAGTTCGCAAAGATAATTCCCCTTTCTTATCGTAGGTTATGTACGGCCGAACGTTTAGCTTCATTTCAAAAACACATTTTCATATCATATTTTTAAATAATTTTATAATATTTTATAAAAATATAAAAAAATTTATATTATAAATTTTATATTGTTATTATTTATTAATATTATTTTAAATAAAATAAATTTTATTTTAAAAAAAATTATAAAATATTTTTTATTTAAAAAATTTTTTATTTTATAAGCGCATCAAACCATTCTCATATTCTGCAAATAAACAAGACTTCCCGGCAATTTTGAACTTCACATTTTCTTTAAAGTTACACAACTTAACAAAAGGGGACACAGTAAACGGTTTTGCATATATTAGGACTTGTTTGAAATTGCTGAAAAAGTATAGCTTTTGAAGAAAAAATATTTTTAAAATTTTTGAGAAACAAACTTATCATTCTTTATAATTTAAAAATATATATTTGTAATAGTTGTTTGGCGTAAAATTATGTTTAGTTGTGCAATTTTCTCATATGCAGACTTCATGTCAGCATATGTTAGAGAACATTTCCATATGTAGATGCCAATTTAGAAATCACCGATGTCTTCACTTTCTTTTTTAAAAAAAAAATTAGAACACTATAAAAGATATTCTGTGTGAAAAAAATATTATATTTTCAGGACGCAATCTCAAACAAGACCATATAAATATACTGAGAGTTGGAGAAAGAGTACCTTATGTGATCCGGTATATTGGTGATAAAGACCGCGCACGGTTGTCAGGTTCTAGCATTCATGCTCATCTCGAAGGAATCGATTAGATATTCGTAAAACATAGGCATCATATGATAGTAGAATACTTGTTTAGCTTTTAGATTTACAGTATCCGGCTTAACAGCGACCTACCTACGTGCTGCTTTAGAGTATGTTTTAAAGCGCTCGTAATTTTATTTTTTTTTATCAAATTAAATTTTAAATAGTTTATATATATCAATTACATAAATAATTTAAAATTTATTTTTATATGCAGAATTTTAACTTTAATTTTTTTATTTATATATTTTTTAATATAATTATATTTTTAATTTTCAATATATTTCTAAAAACTATTGAACATAAATATTAAATTCCACTTTCAGTTTATTTTTTAATAAATTTTATTTTTTATTTTTTATTTTTACGAAATTTAATTATGAATATTTAAAATACGTCTTTAACGAAGCATAGAATCCAAACGAACAGTTACACTGCAGTTCTGCACCCACCGAAGATGTCTTTCTGCTGAAGCAAAATTAAGTTGGTTTATGAATGATGGAGTGAGAAAGTGGTCACCTTGTCCACTATCAAATGTGACCTGTCACCAGAAAAGCAGTAGAATGACAAGGATATCAACTCATTTAGGGAAGAACAAGATATAAGTTTCTTGCATATGAAAAAATTCGAAGAAGTATAACTATGTTTTGGAGAAGATGACTTCAGTTTGTTAAGGCACTGGGAGAGTTCTAACTCCAGTCGAGGTAGAAGCAATATATTTGTTTTATTTCAGGCAGTCATTCTTTTCTTTTTCAATTTTATGTGCGTAGATGTAATGTTCATAAGCAGCCTTTCTTCTTCTACTCCAAATTTGCATTGTTGCTTTATTTACTGTCTTCTATCAGGATGAGAAAAGCCTTCCCAATAAGAATATATGTAAGTTGTTCGTAAAAGCAAGTCTCAACATAGGTAAAGTCACAGCTATCGACTCTTAACATAGGTGAAGTCACAGCTAACGCTTTTGTTAAAATTTGTTTACTTGTGCAATTTTCTTCATATGCAGACTCAGCACTAGTTTTTATGTTAGAGAACATTTCCAATTGCAGATGCCAATTTACAGCAGTTGGCTTCCTGCCGCCAATTCAATACACTTCTTACTATCGAAGTCACTACATAATTATAGACAATGCTAGAGACAAGAATTTATTTCTTCCCTTGTGTCTGCTCTGAAAGGTACCTTAAGAATTTTGATTTTCCTGTTTGCTGCATTCTTAACATCAAGCAGATTCAGGGAGATAGGAACTTCTTGCTTCAATGTTAAAGAATATTTAGAAATTCTGATTAAAAAAGGAACAAATAATTAGCCGCTCCTTTGGAAAACCTTCTGGCAGTTGATCAGATTTTGCCCTGCTGCGGAGATCTGCATGAAGTGAGATAGCAATGCCATGGGGAGGAAAGGGAGCTGGTTTTCCACTCTGAGAAAAGCCTTCACATCCAACTCAAAGGATAGAACTGCAAATGTAAGTATTGTTAAATCAGTGCATCATACAAGACTACATGAAGTCAAGCTAAAGAAGTAAAAGATCTAAAGAATGCATCAGATAGGGTCTTGATTTCTACTGAATACCTTTCACAACTATGACAAAACAAATGTCTCTCATAGAGTAATTATGTAGGACCCTTGAGAGTTAAACAATCACTGAAAAATGCACCACTCGTGTATGACTTCATTAAAAAATTTTTAATCTAATAAGCAAATATTTAGTTGCAAGCTGAAATAATAAGATTCCACCTGAGTGTTCTAAGAACAACTTCCACTATCCATGAGTAAACTGTGTCAAACTTTAGACAAGATACAAGAGATAAGAGATGTGCAATCTCTAATAACATGTTATTTTACATGCAGGATCAGCTGCAGAAACGTGAGACACGAAGCACAGAGAGGAAACATGCAAAAGAGAAGAAAAAGTGGGGACTCGGAAAATCAAGGGATGGAGAACACAGTTCTTTATTTCCACTCTACAGAGAACCAAGCAGTATTGAGAAAATTCTGGGAGATGCAGAAAGGGAACAACAGTACAAGATACATCAAGCACCTCCAAGGAGAGAGGTATTGCCAAAAAGGGAAATCCATTCTCTTAATAAGCAAGATCTGATTAAGCATGAACCACTGCCTGTGGGGCAGACTCAGGATGCAAATGTGAATAAAGAAGCTTCTATCAACAATATAGACCCACCTCAGAGAAAAATTCTTCGGACTAAAGATGTGTTAGCCCCAAAGAATGAACTTCTTTCCAAGAAAGAAACAAGTTCAAAGAAAGAGGAGAACACAGTGAAGGATGTGACACAGAGTAAGAAGGTTCAGCAGTCAAAGTCATTTAAACGAAAAAAACCTGTCACTGTAAATGACATTCAAATTTCAGCAACAAAGATTCAAGCAGCATACAGAGGTTATGCGGTAAAACCCTTCATCCTTCCTCATGTTTCTTATATGTATTTACAACTGCCACCTTGATATTATATCACCTAACATCTTCAAAGATTTTCTCCCCTTTTGCTGAACTTAGGAGAATGTTATCTTTCCATATCACTGACTTTGCATAAAATGATAAAAGTTTTTTTTCCAAATTTGCTGAACTTAGTGAATGCAACTGTGGGAAGGTCACTAGGCTGGAAAGATAGAGGAAAGAGTGGACCCTGAAGTTATTTCCAAGATCCACAAAGATGGATATATTTGCCATGAAGTTTCTTTCTTTTTCTTTTTTTTTTCTTTGGTGATAAGTTGCAGCGCATGCTCTTTATAATTTTACTTATGACGTGGTATTGGATGGAGCTAACATCAACAACTGCACATTAAGGAACTCCTTATCGCTGGTGCAGTAGGAAGTAGTAAAAAAGACAAAACCTTATTTGTCGGCGTCGGCCTAAATGGCAACAAAACAGTGATGTTGGTAATCTTTGTGATACAGGCTAGGAAAAGGTACCATGCACTTAAGGGGCTAATAAGACTCCAAGGTGTGTTGAGAGGACAAGGCATAAAGCATCAGACCATGAATGCAATGAAATGCATGCAGCTTCTGGTGAGAGTCCAATCTCAAATAAGATCAAGTAGGTTGCAAAGGATGGACACCATCCGCCAACAAAACCAAACATATCGTCTGAGCAACAAAGAAAATGACAGCAACTTCAGAAGATGGAGTTTAGGCCCTCAGGTAAACTAGTTAATAAACAGATACTTAGATTGACTAAATAAACAACTGGATCAGTTGATAAACAAATCATATATATTACTAAAATCTTCTTTCAAAATTGCTAAACAGTCAGAGGTCGATGAACATGAACATTGGGATGATAGTGTGCTCACCAAACGAGAAGCTGATAAAAGAATACAGAGGAAGGTGGAAGCAATCATCAAGCAGGAGAGGGCCTTGGCATATGCGTATTCCCATCAGGTAAACCTTATCTTAAGACCCAATTATCCTTATGAATCCATTTCTTTTTCTCATGATTCAAATATCATAGCTAAGAATACTTAACTGACAAATACATTGGAACGCACTTGTAGTTACAGCATTGTTCTTGACTAGTTCTTTTAAATCATGACAGCTTCTGAAGGTGACACCAAAGACAGCAAGTGCAATGTTAACGGACATCCGCTCCGGCGGGTACCCAATGTGGTGGTCTTGGCTTGAAGCCACCGTTGGCCCTAAAACCAACTCCAACTCCAATTCCAATTCCAATGCTTCAACAAAACCAACCACCACCAATCGCAACACCAACAACAACCAAAACCAAACCTTTCCATTACAATCTCCAACACCAAAACAGCCAAAGATTTCATTCTCCAAGTTATCTTCCAAGTCACGGATTTCATCAAACAGGTGGGGAGCAAGAGACGATGATAGCTTAATAAGCTGCCCTCCATTCACTCCGGTTCCAGGTTACATGGCACCAACTGTCTCAGCAAGGGCGAAGGTCCGAGACGTACAGCCGCCGTTACAAGCAGACAGCCAGCGGCGGTTCACAGCGGCGTTAGGCCAAAGTCTCGGTTCACTTCGTTGGACAACAGAAACCGGTTCGGTTCGCGCGAAACACAGACACACCGGTTCAGTTAGCACTATTGTGAGTGTGGACTCTACTCTTTCTTTACCAGTTGTGGGCTTTGGTGGGAGAAAGCCCTTTAAGTAATTGCCGGGCTCTTCTTTGGGGTTTCTTTTTGGCTTGTAGTTGTTGTTGTCGTCGTGTGTATTAATAGTGATTTGTAATTGTATAATAAAGAGGTCGTCATTTAATTAAAAATATGGGCGTATTTTAAATGCCCGTAATTTTACTTTTTTTATTAGATTTTGAGTTCCGAACAGTTCATATATTTTAATTACACAAAAAATTCAAAACTTCACTTCCATACGCGGAACTTTAGTTCTAATTTTTTTATTTACACACATCCTAATACAATTATATCTTTCAATTTTTAATATATTTTCAAAAACTATTGAAACACAAATACTGAACTCTACTTCTACTTTATTTTTCAAGAAACTCTACTTCATAATTTTTACTTTCATGAAACTCATTTACGGGTATTTAAAATACACTCTATATGATTGTAATTTAAAACACACCCTATATGGTTGTAAAACCCCTTGGAGTTTGGGTCTAAAATCTTCGTCCTGTAGTTTACCGGACGAAAATTCCAATGGCATAAAACCTTCGCGAAATTACAAATTCTTTTATTTCTAGAACCATCTCTAATATATTTTTAGTAGTTACCTGCAGTATACTAGTTTCTTTGGGGTCATTTGAGATTATGTAAAATAAATCTGTGATAATAACTTTACAAATATATAAAATTTACTTTAAATATCTAAAAGTAATATTTTTGATAAAAAGATTTCTTCCAAAATAAAATAAATATATTGTTTAAAATTCATCCCAGATATTTTGAAAAATAATCCTGCATATATAGTAAATATACACCCATCATATGCGTATTTCACTTTGGCGAGAGATGTAATCTTTACTATTTATAAAAACGTGTTTCAAATAGATGTAAGTGAATTTCGCAAAAATAAGAAATCGAAAATAGAGTTTTTCAAAAAATAAGTTGGAATGGTGTACAACTTTTTGTATTTTAATTATTTATAAAATGGATTAAAAGTGGAATTCAAATTTTTTTATTTTAATTATTTTTTAAGTGGGTTGAAAATATAGTTTAATTTTTGAAGTGAAGTTTCCAATTCAGTATATATTTACAATATATGTACTGTCTGAAACTTCAATTTTGGTAGAAAAACTAAAATACCAGATATTTGAAACACTTCTTAAAGTAAACCAAACATGTGTCATAAAATTTTCAAATTATAAACATAAAAAGATTTCTTTAAAAAAAAAAGTATAACAGTCACTTGTCATGTACATCGATACATTTGAGCTTATTTATTTTTGTTAGGAAGTAACTTTTGCTTGTTAGAAAGAAAAAAAATCATTTTAGACAACTTTCTATATTTTTCATAAATTTTTTTTTCATAAATTACTCTTATTATTTATCACATAATAAATAAGTATATATATATATATATATTAAAAACAAATTATTATTCTTCCTCAAGATTCTTTTTGATAAAATGTTGACTTCTCCTCGAGATATATTTCTCGGTCATATTGTACTGGATTCTGAGCAATATTAATTGCTGTTTTATTATCACAAAATAATTTCGTTGCAAAAGCGCGTGACTAACAATTTTTGAAAATAACTTTTTTAGCTAAACAAGTTCTTATAATCTTAGTCATTCCTCTAAACTCGACTTCTGCATTCAATAATTTGACTATTTTTTACTTTTTACTTCTTCAAATTACTAAGGTGCTTCCCACGAAGATAAAATAACGTGATGGTCATTTCTCTGAACTCGGCTTCTGCACTCAATAACGAGACTATTTTTTACTTTTTACTTCTTCAAATTGTCAGTATGCCTCCCATGAAGATAAAATAACGTGATGTAGAATTTCTATCAATAATACTTCTCACTAAATTACTGTATGTGTAACACTGTAATTTTTGATTTCCATATGGTTATTCTTGAAAACATAAATTCTTCTTCAGGAATATATTTTAGGTAGCGAACAATTTGAATTACAATTTTCATATGATTTTCACTAAGTGAATGTATAAAAAACCTAATAATATTTACTCCATATGCAATAATAGTGTATGCGAGTGACAGATAAATCAATCTTCTAACCCTGATATCTCTCATTATTAGTTAGAACATGATCTGGATAGATCCAAAATTGTGATTTTGAATAATATGCAATTGGCAGTTTGCAGTCAAACATTCAAGTATCTTTCAATAGATCCATCACGTATTTTTTGTGTGAAAGAAGTAAACAATATAGAGAAAGAATAACTTCAACTTCTAAAAAATATTTTCATCTCAAACTCTAAGGCCAAGCATTTTTCGTAATATTTCAATCTCTTATGCTTTATGACATTTATGATCATATTATCAATATACATAATTAATACAGTCACTTTATCAGATTTAGTAAATAAAGTATGATTAGCTTTATTTATAATAAAATTTTTTCATAACTATAGGAGATTATTAAGCCATACATGAGGAGATTATTAAGCCACACAATATATTTTTTCAAAATTCAAATATTACATGTACTTTTTGGTAAAGTCATATCCAGGAGGAAGGAGGAAACGTAATATAGACTCGTTTTCAAGATCACATTGCATGAAAGCATTCTTCAAGTCAAACAACGTTAGGGTCTAATTTAAATTTATTTCTAAAGATAACAAAACGCTAATATTATTCATCTTAGCAACATGTGCAAAATTTTTATGATAATCGACTCTATATGTCTGGATGTACCATTTAGCTACTAATTTATAGTGTATCTATCAACATCACCATTTGCACCATACTTGATTGTGAAAATTTATTTACATACCACAATTTGTTTTCATTTGATATATTAACAATGTCTAATGTACTATTTTTTTCTGAAATGCGTCAATCTCAGCATTCATAGCATCCATCCATTTTGGGTCATTAATTACCTCCTCAACACGACTTAGAATTTTTATGCTATCAATCGTAGCTATATATGTCTTGCGTTTAGGAATTACATGTGATCAGACAAATACTAAGCAATAATAATCTCACTTTGTCATTTGGTGAGTGATGATCAACCAGCACACTACCGTACCATTTTATGTCGTAAAATATAGAAATCGTTATTAATGAACATAGAAGTACGTACCTTAGGAATATTCATGTAAGTTTATTCGGGTACTGTTGAAGTTGCGAGGTAAATTGATGAGTAGAAGGATGATAATATCGATAACATTCCTGCAGAGGTAAAGATACAAGAAACACAACGAAGAGTAGAGGATCTAATATACTCCTTTCACTTTTATACATATGAATATAAGTATCACACAGAAAAATCTCTGAAGAAAGATTCAACTTGGAGGACATAGTAACATGATGACGAGTACTTGTAGAAGAGTTTGGAATTTAGTACAATTGAAGGTTAGTTTCAAGAGATAAACCACATATGTAACATCATTTAATTAGAATCGTTTTGAAACTGAGCCATCATAAAAAATGACACATGTAATTTCGAGTATATGCATATTTCTCCTTTGATAGCTCTATTTTTGTGTGGTGTTTGAGAATAAATTGTTTCATATATGATATCTTTAGTAGAAAATGAAACTAAGTCTGAACCATTTTATATAATTATTGAAAAATATTGAGTACATCATTTTTATGTTTCATACTGTACAACCACATATGTGTGTGCAGTCATTAAAAAATAGCACAAATCAACGAAAATTCTAGAAAAGTAGAAATTAGAAATGGTCCCCTCATAATGCACTAAATCAAAAGGCATCAGTCATTTATCTCCACTTACTAGATATGATACTCAATAATGTTTTATCTACAAAGGATAAAAAATACAGTTTCAATCTTTAGTATTTACTTCTAATAGTTAAATATCAATCTTTACTATTTTTTATTACGTTTTAACTATAGATCATAACGTCAAAAATGAACCACATAGTTAACATTATTGATTCCCCAAGCATTTGGAATTGAATTGAAACTTATAGGATCGGGTCCTCGTAAAAAAAAAAAAACAAAGAACAAATTTGAAGTTTACCATACCCACCTATAAATATATATGTATTTCAATAATTAGTCAATGTGTGATTGTTAAATGGTATAAACCATTAAAATAAAATGTTGACCTACTTACCAAATTTACTAATTGTTTATTTTTATTTGGGTATTATCTCAGAACTCTTCGCTACTATTTTGAGATCTAACAACTTCAAATAAAAAAATATTTGTTCATAGATTAGACCTTGCTGGTCAGTAGAGAATCCAAAAATAATTTTCTTTCCGATTTATTCGCTAATTAATAGCGTGTTTTAATTATATAGAACTGAATTTTGCGCGTCAAGATTTGAATTTGAACTCATTTTTTGTATTTTAATTTATTCCAAAATTACCAAACTCATCTCTAATATATTTCAAATTTATAAGATTTTGTTTTACAAAACTAACTTTCTAACACACCCTAACCCAGAAGCATCAATAAACTTTCGTGCTACAAAGTTAGGTTCCCCCAGCTACCCAAAGCCGTCTAACAGGCCTTTTGTATCGAAACGGACCCAAACTGATCTAAGAGGGTGTTTGGTAGTGCTTATAAAATAGAGCTTTTTTAGAATAAAGAGTATTTTTATTTTTTTTGAAAAACGAGCTATATTTTTTTTATTTCTAAAAAATAATAAAAATATACAATAAAAAGATCTCACTTCATAGAATTTTTTTATATTTTCTAAATTTTTAAATAAATTTTTTATATATTTATAAAATATGTATTAAAAAATGTGAAATAGAAAATTGAAAAGAAGTGTTGGAGAAAAAAGTAATCCGAAACACCTCCTAGCAAATTCTTCTTGTGACTCGTTACTTCGAGCTGGGTTCAGTCCGGTTTCGAATAAAACCAACCGGCCTAAAAATAAACTCCTTCTAAATGTAACGCGCGCGCGCGAACTCTTGGTTTCACCAAAACGTTTAAACGGCGCGAATACTTTTTGCCAATTTCGCGCGCTCAGTAGTTCCTCTACGGTTCAGATCACTCCACATCTTTTTTATCCTTTAAAACCAAATCACAACCGTCCAACTGGAGCGCGAGATTTAACGTTCAATGCGCCTTTTCTCGCTCTTGTTGTTTCATGACAACAGCTGAAGACCGACCGAGATAGGGAGAGAAAAGGGGCAAAAGGGTTTCTCTCTAAATTGGGGGAATTGAGTGAGAGCGGGAAGCTTTTTTGAAGAATTCGGAAGAGATTTGAGATTTGTTCTTGTTTGGTTGGAACTTTCGGGATATTGCAGTCGAAATTCTTGATATCAAGGTGAGTTCATTTGAAATGGGTTTTAAAATTGTTTGCTTGGATTCGAATGTCTGGATTAGTGGCATTTGCATTCTGGTGTGTTAGGGTTTGTTAGGATTACGTCGTTCAGGTTTCGTGGGAAAATTTTGGTTTTTGAAAGAGATTCGAGATTTCTGCATGTTTGGTTGGAAATTTTTTGCGGTACTGTAACCGCATTTTTGATGATTTCAAGGTGAGTTCTACAGTATCAAAGTTTTATAATGTTTTTCTAGGACTGGAATTCGGGGATTTGTGGCATTTGCATTTTGGTTTATTGGGGGTTTGTTTGGGCTAATTCTTTCTGAAGTGGACGGAAGTTTCAGAACGAACTTGAACGAGATTTGATGTCGTGTTTTGTGGATCTTATAGGACAAAAATGGAACATGTTCTTGAGATATGAACGAAATCGTTGTTTCTCTTTCAATTTGCTCTCCAATTTTTTAGCTGAAGAAATGTGTAATCGAGTTTTAGATTCAGGTCCGCTTCAAATCGATCTCTGACCACATTCTCAATTAGTTCCCTTTTGATTCATTTGATTATATTTTGAGTAGTGAAGAAAAGGTCTGGTGTTTCATCTTGTTCTCCATGCCTTTTCTAGGTGAAAATGTCCATGAATGTAGGATTTATATTTTAATAAACTTTTCCAGCTTCTTTTACCTCTGGTTTGACGCAAGAATCAGATTTTCCTTGTTTCTTTGTAGCTGAAATTAATAAAGTTTATATTTTGTATAAATAATCAAGCACTGTTTTCTGTGTGCAAGATCAGAACTTCCCAATGATTGCTGATATGTCCTTGGCATATATTAAGATGGACGCTGATAGTGCTGAAAAAGTGGATGCTGTGAGCTGTGATAAAACTGATCAAGTTGGTCAATCGGCTCTACACAGTGAAGACGAAGAAACCTTTAAGAAACAAGCTAAGAAGAGATGCCACATGCTGTCCAACAATGTTTCTCTTGAGCAATCGAGCAAAGTGAGAGTCAATGTGAATGCCATGGACTTAGATTGTTCCCCCACGACGGTAAAGTCCTCTTCCTCCCAACGAAAGCTGAAAGGTAAGGCGAACAATGTGTCTCTGGATTGTTCTTCAAGCTCAGCACTACAACAGTCGCAGCCAAGTGCAATGGTTGTAAAGAAGCTGCTGAAACGGAAAAGAACTTCTATTGATGGGAATGTTATTTGTCCTGACAAGGAAACCCTCAGTAGCGAGCTTGATGATCTTTTTGGGTATTACGGAGAAGTTTCAGGTAAAAAATTGGACATAAGAGAAGGAGAATGTTCTTCAACCAATTCAATGATTGCATGCATGCTGGAGGAGAGCACTCTTTCTTTCTCCAAGTTGGTAGAAGATATCTATGAAAAGTTGAAAGCACGAGAAGGAATAACACTGTCTTTGGTGCGGAGTACCGTTCTTCTTGTTGGGCAGAGGATGATGTATGGAATTCCCAATGCAGATGCTGATGTACTTGAAGATATTTCAGCTTCATGTCTATGGTGTTGGGAGGCATGTTATTTTTATTTAACCTTTTATTCACTCATCTTTCTTTTCATGTTATTTTCTGCTAATTGTTGCTCATAAACTATTCTGTTTACTATAACGTTTTTGCGTTCCTTCCAGACAAGAGACATGAAATTATTGCCTGCCATTGAACGTGGGATTTTAAGCATCCGACGCACAGGTCGTAAAAAGATTCATGAGAGAATCTCTGCTTTGTCGGGTATGTTTGTCTATCAATTGTTGTGTGATGTGCATCAGAACCTTGCTTAGGAAATAATGATGCGTAATCCTATTCGTCCCATCAGATATCCCATCCTGTATCCCACTTAGATCAACAAAGTAGGTCATAGTTCAACATAAGCAGGTCATAGTTCAATCCAAAGCAGGTTACAGATCAATGGTGGTACGCTGCAGGATACATATCCAAATAATGGTTACGCCAATAGTAATTGCAAATCAAACTGATACGTCTTTTCTAATTTTTGTACCAACACACTCAAACGTTCAAACCCAAAGTAGGGAACACATATGAGTCCATAATCCTATCTCTCTGCTTATGTATTCAACACTGTAGCTTGTGATTCCATGCATAACCTTAGGAACAGCTCATGAGTTCTTTTCTTTGGAGTATTCATATATCTTTGTTTGTCTTGCAGCTATGCTGACAGCATTATCAAATCCGGATAGCAAGGATTGCCATAAATCTGCTGTCCTGAAGGCATCTGAGAAACTAGGGAAAGTTTTAAATGCAGCTGACATTCGTTCCTTGGTAGAACAATTGAAACAAAAGCATGATGCTGACTTGTATGTATCTCAATTGTTGTTTCCTTTTTCTGTTATTTTCCATGATTTACTTGGTTAAGTTTGACATTTCCATATTTCTTGAAAGGGCTGAGAAAGAAACCAAACTTAAAGGAAAGGAAATAACAAGGGAGCTGGCAAAGAGTAAAAAGAATGAGGAAAAGGAAAAGAAAAGAATAGAGCGGGAGCTACAGAAGGAGAAACTTCAAAGTGTAAGAAAGAATCTTTTCTTAGCTTCCTGCAGCAAATGTATTACATATATAATGTTTTTCGATAATTTGGTTGGAAGCCCTTTAGGTGGCTATGCTGTGCAGAAGTTTTATGGCTTTCTGATGGTCCAGTGCCAATGTAAGATATCCTTGCATGAGCCTTTTTGATAAATCTTTCTGATGCCAGAATGCTTTTATCCTGCAGCAAAAGGAAAATAAGAGGCTGAAAGAGGTGGCAGAAAAAGATGAAAGGCGTCGTGAGAAAGAAGAAGCTGATCTAAAGAGGCAGCTTAAGAAGCAAGAGGAAGAAGCTGAGAGGGATCAGCGTCGGCGTGACAAAGAGGAAGCTGAATTGAAAAAGCAAATCCAAATACAAAAGCAAGCTTCAATTATGCAACGGTTTCTCGACAGGAAGAAGAATGTTGATAAATCTGCCGAGTCAGAACATAAACAATCCACAGAATCTCATCTTCAAAATCTATCTAGTTCAAAGGCGTCACCAAATGTTCAGACTATAATAACAGCAATGGATCTTGCACTTTCTGGGAACAATAATGTTGACCTGGAAGACCTTCGGAGGTTAGTATTGTCATTGATTAATTAGCATCATAGATATTATATTAGGAGTTTCAGCATATACAGAAAAGATATAGAAATTTGTTGATATTGTGATCTTTAGGAGATGCCGTGTTATAGGAGCTGTTGATCTGGGTGTAGGGTAAAGTTAACTCATTATGAGCATAAATTGTGGAACAGAATTGTGCGAAATTTGGGGATGGTGTTTTGGGTCTTTCTGCTTATGTTTAACTGTTCTCTGTTGCATGTGCTATGCTTGGATTGCTGGAGAATGAGGAGACTTCGAAATTTATTATCCTTAATTTCCAATACTATACAAGATTCTATTCAATTATCACCTTCGATGTTTTGTAAACTTTTGAAGAGTTAGCTGAGAGTTGATATGTTTGGCACTTGTGCTTATCAATTCTAGAAACGATTTAGAAATATTGAGGGAGGCTTGATTTTTTAGTGCCTGAGAAGATTAGACATATTCCCTAGGAATCTGGTTTTGTCTCCCTTCTGTTCTGCTATTGTAACGGATATTTCCTGATCATAGGGGTTAGTTTGGATGGTCTATATTAGAATTCTGATGTTCAGATTTACTTTTCAGCTTTGTTGTATTTTTTAGGTTTTTTTCTTTTGTTGGTAGTATACTGGAACACTACCTTCTGTTTGCTGTCAATCTTTTCATTTTGATCCTTACTATCATCTAGACCTTTAAGTATAGCGGTTTTGTTCAGATCATATATTGCTGGATGCCGTAAGTTATCCGGCCTCAACAGATTCTGCCGTTGGGGAATCAGACAGAAACCTAAGACTCAGTTAATAAAAGATCTAAAGCTACATGGGTCATCCTTTGGAGCTGAGCAAGAAAACCTTGCTCAGGATACAGGGTGCACCTCTAAGGATGCAGAATCTTTGATTGAAAGTGAAACAAATTTAGAAAACCTCGTAAGGGTGACTGGAACAGATGTTGCATATGATGTTATGCCTAATGATAACCTTGATAAACAGCCAGCTTTCTTGTTTCTGCTGAAGAAAAAGCTATTGCAGTTTGACAAAAGTCCCAGACCAGCATATTATGGTACATGGCATAAGAAAAGGTTAGCGCTTTTACTTGGATAAAATGCATGTATATGAGCTTGTTACATGTACAGGCAGCATCTTGAGTGACTCAAAAATTCTTTGACAGTGTTGTTGTTGGTCCTCGACATCCTTTAAGAAAAGATCCAGAATTGGATTATGATGTTGAAAGTGACGATGAGTGGGAAGAGGTATAAGTTTTAATTTTGTTTTACATGCTTTTTTTATCTGCATCTTTCACTCAGTCATAAGGCTGTTTCATTTGTCAGGAAACCCCTGGTGAGAGTCTGTCTGATTGTGACAAGGATGACGAAGAGGAATGCTTAGAGGAGGAAAATATGAAAACTGAAAATGAAGATGATAGCGAAGACGGCTTTGTTGTTCCAGATGGTTATTTATCAGACAACGAGGTAAAAACACCAGATTGTTAAGACTTTTCCTTCCTTATTCATTTTTGTAAGCCATTGATTATTTCCCCCCTCCATATTCATTGTTTTTTCAATGAAGCTGCTGCCATCTTCTACTCTAGTTTCAGTTCAGATTTTAATATGATTTAGAGATAGGAAGTCATGTTCTTTAATCTTGTATTGCCATGCATTTTTTTTTCTCTCTTTTTTTTTTCATTTTGGAAGTCCTTGCTTAAAGCTACCCTCGCTCTGCTCCCCTTCTTGAATATGAATTTCTATGAGATTCTTTCCTGTTTTTTAAGTTAATGATCTTTATTGGACAGGGAGTTAATGCTGATGTCACTTCAGATAGTGTGGATGGTGGTGAATCTATAAGCTTGCCCTGTCAGGTAGAGGTTGAAAGTGAAGAGTTCAGAAATTTGATTAGGCACCAGAATCATCTTAACTATCTTACAGAACAGGCGCTTCGAAAGAGCCAGCCATTAGTCATATCTAACCTTATGCATGAAAAATATGGAGCACGTACTTCTGAAGATGTAAATGGAATAACCAAGATCGAGCAGAATTGTTTGCAAGCCTTGCGCATGAGAGTCTGTGCTGAGGGCTTGACAGTTGATGCATCTGCAAATGACATCCAAACAAGTCAGGAGGATACATACCAGAGTGAGAATATAGAGACACCACCTACATCAACCATCCTAGAGATTGATTTACCTGAAATCGTAAGTGAGAGACGCATCTTTTATATGAATTACTATCTGGCAGAGCCTCTATGAGAGTTTCATAACTCTGACCTTGCAGGTTGCTACAATCCAGTCGCACTCAGATGGGATCAATAAAATTCTAGATGTGCTGCAACAAAAGTTTCCTGCGGTTTCAAAGGTCCAATTGAAGAATAAAGTTCGGGAAGTAGCAAGCTTCTGCTTTGTGGATAGTCGATGGCAGGTTTGTTGGCTCTTTTCCAGAGAAAGCAAAGTGCTTTTGGCGTTTGATTACACTTAAGTTGCATATTCTTTGGTGCTTATAAAACAGATTTGTCAATTCTGTTTGGTGAGGCAAAGACAATTTCTAATGGATATTCATTTCTGCAGGTAAAGAAAGAGATCTTGGATAGTCTCAGTATGTCTGTAACTCCAGGTACTAAATTGCCTTGTAACTATTAATGCTATTGGAACTTGCTTATGCACTTCACTTTGTGTTGCATGATATATTTAAATGTAATTAATGCTATTATGGTTGATGAAATCATCTCAAACTTAAGTTTAATAAGAACACATATTAATGGACCTTAAACTTATCAATCCAATATCTCATAGTGACTGCATGCAATCGCTAATGATTGAACCAAATTTGTTGAGTGTCAATAGCATTATCAGAAAGATATCTTTCGGGGCATCAAATTGCCTTTGTTTGATAATTGATATAGCTGTTAAGTGAGGACTACCATTGTCTTCCATATTTTCTATGAATGTCATATCCTTGCAAAAATCAAAGTTTTATAATGATTAAAGCTTTTTCAGGAAATCTGAAGTTAGATCATTTATATATACTCTATAATTAAACTATTGCACTGCTCTATACTCTATCGATATGATAAATAAGGTTATTTTTTGAATTCTCCTTTAAAAGTTCAACCTTTCCAACTGTGTCTTTGATTCTTTCAGTAGTACGGATATAAATAACTGAAACCTTGACTGTGAGCTATTGACTGCACCTTGCTATTTTGAATTTAGATTTGTCTGTGATTGTATCATGAAATTAAAACTGAATTTATTCATTTGCCTACTGACAGACAAGCCTCAAAGGCCCAAAGGCATTTCTGCGTTCTTCTCAAAGCGGTGCTTGCCGCCCTCTGAAGGGTCTATCAACAGCTCCAGACCTTCTCCTCCATCATGTAAGGACTTGAAGGCGTCAAACGTCAACTATGCCTGTTTTGAAAGTTCGATATAGCCCTTAATAGCTAGAGATACATTGTTTTGTGATGTATTATAATGCTTTGCCAGGATTGGATCTTGAGCATTAGACACTACATAAATCATGGTGCCCTTGAGCTTAGTTAGCTGCATAATGTATATATTGGGTGCTAAAAAATCTAGCTTTGTTGTGCCTCCCATTTTTCCTTCTACTTTCATAGTTAAATTATTTTAAATATATTGATTACTTGTGCAAATTTTCTGATGAAAGCACCGGAACTTTAGAAAGATGACTGATGTTTTAATCTGCAGACAGTTAAAATGTTCCATCCCCTGTATGAATGAGTATTGGTTTGTAATGTAAGGAAGTGTTTTTTCCTTCTAAGCTTTCTGTCTGATGTAGATTTGTTTCGTTAGAGACCTTTCATTTGGAAAATGTTAAGTTTTCTTAAGTTGAGCTCTTGAAATTCTTATGTGATAGCATATTGCAATTGTGACATTGTTTTGTATTTCTTTAACTATTCCGTTTCTGTGAAGAAGTGTTTCTTGAACCCAGCTGCAAGTATTACTGCTCTCTGGGTGCAAATTGTGCTTGTAGGAGGATGCCTTGTTGCTGCAACCATTTCTGGGGATTCCATGAAAGAGAAAAGCTAACGAGTATGATAGTTCAAAGACCTTCAAGATGGTGGCATAGGACCTGTTGGTAAAGTACAGTGATAGTTCAAGAGGACTTTAAACTTCTGGCTAGTTTTGCTATAATACTGCTGGAAGTTTACAACTTTTTTGACATCATTACAGATTGAATGTGAATCAATATAACGCTTAGACAGGAATTCTAAAAAGAAACTAACTACAATTGTAAATAGTTATGCAAATGCATTCAGGTTTCTGATTACTGAGCAAACTTCTAGAGCTGGTAAACTTCAATCGGAAACAAGGGCTATCAATATACGTCTGCTATCTGCTAAACAACGTATTCAATGAAAATGGTTCTTAAAAAAATTGTAGTATTGGCAGTTTCTGTGAAGTAGATCGCATTGTTTCTTACCGTTTTCATCAAATACCTGCAATATTAGACACAGGCCCTATCAAAAGCTTGTGAAATACTCAAATTCTGAATGTGTGTAAGCTTTTAATCACAATATCACCAACTTACAGCAAACAAGAAAGCGTAAACTATTCTACTTCACCTACAACTGAAAGTTGAAACCCTTCTTGAAATAAAACTATGACAAAATCCTTCACATTGCCAAAATGTTATTGTTTAGCAGATTGCATTTCACTCTGAAGTAACAACCTCACAGCTTTGACAGATGAAGTTGCTCGTCAACGCTTAAAACATCAATTAACTCATAACAACTTAAAAATAAATCTTAACAGGCAGATGTGCTTATGCAAACTGACTGAAATAAAGAATTTGGCATGAGGCACTTTCAGGTTGCTCGTTATGGACATCAGTGACAAAAGTCAAATTTCATGGCAGTTCACACTACTAAAAAATTTCATCGATTTGAGGACCAATGGACAGACATTATTCAGGCCTCTCTTCAACATACTGTCTAAAAATCTTAAATAATTCTAAACCAAACAGAGAGATGTTAGGGCAACCGTGCATATGTAACACCTCAAGCCGTTGACACCAATTCCTGCTTCTAGATATGCAACAGTCAATGGGCATCCTCTAAAACCAATGCCAGTTATACCTTTACAGTAAGAGATCATTAATACACGAAGCGTCGGGCATCCTTCCATCAGCACACCAATTACATAGTCAGAAATCCTTGTATAGCAGGATAGGTTCAAATTCTCAGAATTGTGGCATTACCCAGCAAGAGATACCAGGGAGGTATCTACTATACTACAGCCATAAAGAGTAAGAGTCAGTAGATTTAAGCATCCAACAGAGACCTGAGCTAGGTCATAATAAGTGATTCCCAAACAGTAACAAATGTGAAAAACGAGCAAGAAACTTGGAAGATATTTCCTGTAGTCTTTATCGATATTGAGGTCATCAGAAAGTTGTAAAACTAAGGACCTTCGAGCATAACTCTGAATCTCAAACCACTGGCAAGCCAAGCCAAATGCTTTTCGATCATCAGTAATTGTCAAGCAACTTAGTCAGCATTGGACTGTTTTGTGACGATTGTATTTCTGCCTTGTTATTCACAAACCAAAGCTTAGCTCTACCTTTCTTCTGAAGGCTGGAGCGCTCGAATTTTTATTGTGTACTTCTTGAAAGCTGAACTAGATGATTCTGGAGGATCAAAACCACAAAGAACAGTTGACTCTCCATATCCATATCCAATGGGAGCTCCACAGTTACGGCACAATAGCTTGGTCTTTGGACGGTAACCACCCAGCGATATAGGGAGGCAGTTCACCTCATCAACCTGAGTAAACCTACTCAAATCAACGGATATGAAAGAGATAACACCTTTCTTGATGGACTTACGGTAATGGGAGTCCAGGCCGTTTGTAATCCGATTAGAAGATGTCAAGTTCAGAGGGTACTTACATGACCCACAGCTGCAAGTAAAACACCTCAAAGATGTTACCTAGTAATCTTGATTGTTAAGAACCCAGAAACGAAAATTCATTCTCAACCACTGTGCACAAACATCAATGGCCTGCAAAACTCAATGAAATCCCAACGAGCACAAGCAAGAATTACAATTATTAACAGGTGAATTTCCTAATAACAGAGCATCAAGTTATCAGTCATCTCTCTGTTCTTGTACACAAATCACAAGCAAGAAAAATACTACTCTATCTTAAATGGGGAAAAAAGAACAGTTATCACCGATTTCTTAAGAGCAAAATAAACACCCACTAATATAGAACTAAAACCAAAAGAATTAAAATCAGACCAAATTTCTTTAGCAAAACCACATCAACTAAAAACTAAGAAATAACACACATGCAAGTTTATATATGATCTACGAGAAATATAAATGTATAAAAAGAAACCCTACAATTTGCAAATTCCTCACAAGATTTCACATACATTCAGCAGAATCAAGAACAAAATCCACCAACCCAAAAACTTAGAAACCCTACAAAACCTAATCAATCTCAAACAAGTTCAAAAATTATCATCTACCAAGCAATCAATACACACAAATTTCGAAACAAATCGGTAACAAAGAAAAAGATATTAATTACCAGTAAGAGACGTCCCCCCGGGACATCTTCACAAGTCAAACCCAGATTTTGGCGAGAAATTCTCATTGATCCGAGTAGAATTTCGGTAATTTATATGAGGATTATTATTAAAAGGCCACTTTTTAGTTCATCCTTTCTTTCTTAATTTTTTTCCCTTTTTTGGGGTCAGACTCAAGAAAGCAAGAACAGAAACAGAAAGAAAATCTATCGGGAGATAACAATTCATGTGGCCGTCGAATTTGTCAAATTGATCAGATCTTGTTGTATTTATGACCGTTGGATTTTCCTTTTTGTCTTGAAGATTAATGCTGACTTTGTCTTCGATTGACTTTGCTAGGGCTAGTGGCTAAAGTACTGTTTGGCTTTTTTTTTAAAACATTTTCTATTCTAATATATTATTTTATATTTGTAACTAAATTTTATACTATTTTATATTTTTTGTGAAATTTAAAATACATAATTCTACATCTATTTTATTTTTTAAAATAAAAATATAAAACCTATTTTAAAAAAATTTAAAATATTTTTTTAGCACTCTCAAAAAATTTCCAATAATTAGTTGTTTTTATTTTTTTATATAATTCTTCATTTTTTACCCTCAGATAAAACATAACAAAATACCAAGGGAGGCATTAGGATTTAGGAGTTGAATTCATAATTTTCAGGAAAATAGATATTACGTCACCTAAAAAATAATTATTAATTTTATTATAAAATTAATGATTTGTTCAGAAGTTTTTTTTTCCTTATTCAACTTCTCTTATTTTTATTTTAATTGATTAGTTTGCTATTCTTTAACTAAATCTAATATTAGCCAACCTGTAATAACTTGGTGATATATTTATAGGTGTGTTTTTTTTTAAAAAAAATTCTGGAAATATTTATCTAAGCAATAACTTTTAAAAGATAAACTACTACAAATAAATTATTATTTAAATATACAAATTCTTTATAATAAGTTTTAAATTAAATATTAATAAATATAATAAAAAATCATCTTCAATATTTTATTTATTGTATTAGATAATTTAGCAAAAATCTATAAATATAAACTATTTGGAGCTTATCGTTAGCTAATCTACTAGAGAGCTTTTGAGAGCACGATGAAATAGGATGAATTGAGACGGTATTTTGTAAATACGTAATTATTTTGAATATATCAACTATTTCTTTATTTTTCGATCGCGGATAAAAGAATTTCAAACGCTATTTTTTAATTTTTTTTAATTTTATATTTTTGAATACATATTTTATAAGTATTTAAAAATTTTATTTAAAAATTTAGATAATATAGAAAAATTTTATGTAATGAAATTTTTTTATTACATATTTTTATTATTTTTTAAAAATAAAAAAAATAAAACTTATTTTTAAAAACTAAAAATATTTTTTATTTTAAAAAAACTTTATTTCATAAGTGATTTCAAACACACCAACATGTAATTCAATTTTTAGAAACAGTTATTTAACATTGAATCTGAATATCTACATTCTATCACACGGAAAAAGAAGAAAATCTCATTCTGACATTTTCTTGAATGTCATTCTATTTCATCATTATTTATTACAATCAAGATAAGTTTAATGACTTATTTTTTATAAACATATTATCTATTTGGATCAATCAAATGTTCAATAAAAGTTGAACATAACTAAATCAAATAATTAATGACTTCATCCGAAAAAAAATATTAGCAATTTTCTTATGGAATTCAAAATTTCAAACATAATTTAATAATTTATCTTAAATTCAGTCCCTCGATATTAATAATAATCAAAATATAAAGCGGGTCAAATTCGTAATTTCAGAAGCCACCAGCTCTCTCGGTCTCCCCCGATCGAAACCAAAAACTCTCTCTCTCTCTCTCTCGCACGCTCTCTCTGTGTTGCTACTGGGAGGGATCTCTGTTCTCTAGATTCATTATTGCAGGTAATCAATTGTCTCTATTTGGTTTTTTTTTGGGTGAATCTGCTTGAAATATTTGAATCTCTTGAGTTTGTTAAAAAAATTTCAATCGATTATGTTTTCCGTTCAAGTGAGTTGAAGGGAATGATCTTTTGTTGCATGTGTCATCTTTTATTTATCATTAAACAAAAGAATTGGTTGATTTTAAGTAGATTTGTGTTAGTTGATGTCTAGAGTGAGATGGCTTTGGAATTGAATAGGGAGGATTTAATTGATTGAAGGAATGGCTGTAGATTTTGAGATAGGTTTGATCAAGGTTTTGAGGAAGAAAAAAAAGCGATATGGACGAAAGAGAAATGGTAGTGACCTAGTTTAAATAGGTGATTTAGGTCTTTCTGTGGCTGAACAGGAATTAATATGGAAATCTGTGTAGTTGCTGTGTAATGCATGCTGAAATCCTTGGAGGCGGCAGTTCATTGTTGGTGCTGATCAAGACTGCTAAAGTTAAACTTTTACTGTGCTTGGTTGGATTTTTTAGTTAGTTTTATTAGTTGATTTGTATTCATTTTGAGTATTTACTGTTTCTTTCTGTTGCTGTGTCTAATTTTCTTATTGGTCCTACCATGGCGTATTGGGTGTTCTATTCTGAGCACTTCTTAGCTTTATTAGCCTAGTTAGAATATCTACATTTGAAGCATTATTTGTTTTTCTAATGAATAATGTGCACTTAAGAGTACTTTTAAAAATAAAATCAGGTGGTTCTTATTCCTTGACTAGCAGGTAATAGTTGTTTTTGGTTTTGGCAAGTTTGTCTAGTCTTGGATGAGTGACTTTGGGTCTGGAATAATTGTGTGAATTATATTGCAGTAGTCGGAATATTTGCTGATAAGTATTATCTTACTAAGAAATTCTTACAACCCGGAAATGATGCTTTGTAAATTCTACTAGTATTTGATTTAGGAGTGGCAGCAAACAGTAGTTGAACCTTCAGCAAGTTAGGTGCATTTTTTTGCTTGTTTCTAGAGAGATGGTATTAGAAAGGTTATAAATGGTTAAATTTTTTGTGGGTTTCTTTATCTGATAAGAGCCTCAACAAGAGGTTAAAAGTTGGACCGTTGATCTAGTGTACTGTTTAAGATTGTAGGTTATTAAAAGTGAGGTTCTAAGAACCTAAATGAGCATGGTATTAAGTTATGCATCAAGAGCATGGAGAGTCTGCATAACTCAGCATAATGTTGCCAACATAATGTGATTTTGGTTTGAACCTTAAACACTGTCTAAAAAGACAACTTTATTAGCCATAGATAGGTGAAAATGTCTTTGTGAGTGTCTATGAAAGCTGAAACTGCCATTTCTCTTGGGGAAGATCACCTTTATTTAGTATTGATGTTACTGTCTAATTAATGAATTTGGTGTTTACTAATGTTTACATTGTTCTAATGCAACTGTGACAGCTGGAAATGGAGGTTTCGATTCTCAAAACATTGCTTGGGAGCATTTCATGCTTGAATGACTTATGTTATCAGAGTCCTGCAAAAGCTGAACTTGTTCAAAGATGCTGCCGAAAGATAAATGAGATTTTGGTGATTTTTACACCTATGATCGAAGATGCTCAAGGCCTTATAGTTGATGACCGAACAACTAAGGCGATGGAAGAACTTAATGCTCTACTTAAAGAAGCTAGGGAACTTATTGAGAGCTGGCATTATATGACGAGTAAAATTTATTTTGTAAGTCGTCTTGGACTTGTTTCAGTTTATTTTATTTCTTATATACTAGAACTTCTGTATGAGTTAAGGCTTTAAACCTTAAAGTATCTGTGGATGTGCAGGAGGGCACCGGTTTCCCTTTTTCTTCATGATTAGTTTCATGTTTGGTCGTAATTGATTTTCTGTAAGCATCTTCAGTTCTTAAGTACTGAGTGCCCATAATTGCTAGATACACTTCTCTTCATAAACACATCACCCTCTAATGTGCATCTACTTGCAATATTTTGCTTTGCTAATTCTGTTTTCATGGTCAGTACCAAAGTTTATGTGTTAAGGTGTCGGTACTAGCGAATTCTCTCTCAAACATAACCTGCTTGGAAACATTGTTCTCTAGATACTCTTAGATCATGCATTGAAGTAGATAATGCTATTAGCTTCTTCTATGATTTGTTACTTGTTTAGGTGGACGTTGCTTGTTTATGAGAAGCTAACCAAAGGGGTATTTCTAAGTATCAATGAATTGTTTTGTTGTAGGCTTCTCAATGCTAAATGTTAGATGCATAATTCTCCAGGTTTTGCAGATCGAATCTGTTATAAAGAAGATTAGGACATCTGTGCTCGAAAATTGCAGGCTACTTCACAATCTCTCTCCAATCGAGACAAAAAGCAGTATTTCAGAACGTATTGAGGTGCTCATTTATACTTGCAACTAAAACCTTTGAATTTGATGAATATATCGAATTGAACTAGTTCTCTATTTGGTCATACTAAGCTACTTCACAACTTTTTTTTAATTATTATTATTTTGTGAAAGTGGAAGTAGTTTGTAATATTTGTTTATAACGTTTCACTGCAACAACTACGTCAACTAAGCCATATCCCACTAGGTCGATCTCTTATTTATATTTCTTTAATAAATTTACTTCGTCAGCTCTGTAATTTTCAGTAAATTGTGATTTTGTTCCAAGCTTTTCTTTATGCATTGTTTCTTCTGGATGTTGTTCCCTTTGAGCAGCGCAAGTTATGTCATTCAGGGAGTATGGCTAGCAACCTGAGACTAGTATAATGAGTAAAACAATTAAGTGTAGGAACTAAGAAGTAAAATGTTAAATTACAAGGTGAAATAACTAGTGAAAGTTTCAGCATTGAAATTTAGTTGTTCTCCCTCTTTGATTGGCATTTGGTAAGGAATAATGATTTTAGATAATAGGAGCTGAAAAGAATAAGAGTGAAGAGTTTAGGACTAAATGTAAAGTTTTTGAGGTACTGAGACTAAACCGTAAGAGCACAAATTGTTGTCTTTGGACTTCTTAATTTTCTCTTATTAATGTATGTCTGTCTGAATGCCTTGTGCAGAAAATTGAGCAGATACAGTATGATCAGACATTGGATATCATACAAGAGGCGATAAAAGATCAGGTAGAGAAAAGGGTTCCTGGTCCTAAGCATTTGGAAAAAATTTCATATTCTCTTAGCTTAGGGTCTAACCAGGAACTTCTGATGGAGGCAGTTGCCCTTGAGAAGCTCAAAGCAAAGGTTGGTAATGGGGAGGAATTTGGAGGAATGGAGCATATTGATCATGTGATTGAACTTGTTAATCATATGCATGAGTCTCTTGTCAGAATCAAACAGGTGCATAACATTAATGGAGTGCCAATACCTCCTGATTTTTGCTGCCCTCTTTCTCTGAACCTTATGTCAGATCCTGTTATCGTATCATCTGGCCAAACTTATGAGCGCGCTTTTATTAAGCAATGGCTTGATCTAGGTATTACCATCTGCCCTAAGACGCGTCAAACACTCACTCGTACAAATTTGACACCAAACTATACAGTTAAAGCACTAATTGCAAATTGGTGTGAATCAAATGACATAAAGCTGCCAGATCCTTTGAAATGCTTAGATTTAAGTTTGCCATCTGCTTTTATGAACCACTCTCATTTAAGCTCCAATTATTCTAATTCTCAACTACCTGACCACTCTCCAAGAGTTAACCATATGAGGACCACAGAAACCAGTGGATCCATAGCAAGCACCCAGAAGGATATGGTCTCTTCCAATGGAGTTTACCAAGATGCTTCTCTTCATGACAGACCCACATCCCTTCTCCATTCTGCACCTGCAAGGTCACCTGGGCATGATGTAAATGGATTTGAACCAAGTTTTACAAGATTGTCACTTGAAAACCCTGAAGGCAAGAACGCCTCTTCTGTAGAAGACAGACATCCTGATTCCAGAGCCATGAACTCCAACCTGTCAAGGACAATTCTCAGCCAAGCGTCAACTGTCAATGGGCATATTGGGCATAATCGAAGTTCGTCCAATTCCAGTGAAGGATCAGGTGAAGCCCACATGAGAGCAAATGGAGAGGTTGCCACTGTCTCAAGGGATTCTGTTGAAGTGGCACATGGTAATGCGTCAAGAGAAGTTGCACATGAGGGCTCCGTTCCTCCTCAGAGAGACAGTGACTTACTCCATAGGTTGCCTGATCGCTCAAGAAGCCAGAACTTGTGGGGACGTCCATCTGGTAGGCCCAGGATTCTATCTTCTTCATCGATGGAATCCAGACCTGACCTATCTGGTGTTGAAACCAATGTCCGAAAGCTGATTGAAGACTTAAAAAGTGATTCCATAGAATTGCAGAGAGATGCAACAGCTCAGCTGCGATTTCTTGCTAAACACAACATGGAAAACCGTATTGTGATCGCTGATTGTGGAGCAATAAGTTTACTTGTACGCCTACTTCATTCTACTGACCCGAAGACTCAGGAGCATGCTGTTACTGCTCTCCTGAACTTGTCAATCAACGACAACAACAAGGCATCCATTGCAAATGCTGGCGCCATTGACCCTCTCATTCATGTATTGGAAACTGGAACTCCTGAAGCCAGAGAAAATTCGGCTGCGACTCTTTTCAGTCTTTCAGTAATTGAAGAAAACAAAGTTAGGATTGGGCGTTCTGGTGCTATTGAACCTTTGGTTGAGTTGTTAGGAAGTGGTACACCTCGGGGAAAGAAAGATGCTGCAACAGCATTATTTAATTTGTCAATTTTGCATGAGAATAAGACCAGAATTGTGCAGGCTGGGGCTGTCAGGCACCTAGTAGAACTGATGGATCCAGCTGTTGGCATGGTTGATAAAGCTGTAGCCGTATTGTCTAACCTTGCAACAATAAAGGAGGGACAGACTGCTATAGGTCAAGCAGGTGGAATTCCAGCATTAGTGGAAGTTGTTGAATTAGGCTCTGCAAGAGCAAAAGAGAATGCAGCTGCAGCATTGCTGCAACTCTGTACAAATAGTAATAAATTCTGTACACAGGTTCTTCAAGAGGGTGCTGTACCACCATTGGTAGCATTGTCACAGTCTGGCACAGCACGAGCTAAAGAAAAGGTAAGATTACTTAATTTTTTACGTACATTTGTGCCATGCCATCTGTTTAACTATAAGCGTTTCACAAAGTATGTGCATGCATTTTCTAGATGATATTCATTGCCCTTGCTTACATTTACTAAGTCTTCCCCGGGAATGGGTTGATTCAATTTTATTCTTTGAATTATGTGATTGTAATTACAAGTTTATGCAATTACTATAACACATACTGCTATGAATATCGAAAGGTGAGGTATTTATACTTGCTTTTCTTTCTGGTTCGTAAAGAGAGAGAGAGTCTACCTTTCTCAGGAAAGAAGAATTTGAAGTGGGGACTTGATAATCTGTGTAACTTAAGTTGGGTAGTGGAAAGTGGGGGAGTGTGCATTAGTTTCGAGAATAGGAGGTCCTTAGACTTGTGATTTTGAGTCATATAACGATTGGAGCTTGTGGTTTGATCAAGAGCTGTTGCACCATTTTGCTAAATTTTGAGTTAATGTGTTGGCTTAAAAATTTCAAGCAATCTCATTGGGCAGTCTGATCTGTACATATCCGATCTGTCACCTAAAGAGATTATTTGATCTGTCACATAAAGAGATTAATTTTCCTGGTCTAAACTTTCATTTTCTTCACTTTCCTCTCTTTTGGTTCTATGAACTATTAGGCCTTAGTTTCCTCTGTAGTTAAGATCTTGTTATGTATGTACATAATGTAGTCCCTAATATTTCCTCTACAGTATACTCCAAGTAATCTATTTGTATATTTTCATAGCCACTTTATGTATTTATTGAATGAAAGATGTCTCCTGTTGGGAGGTTGAAATACTACATGGTTGGGAATAATATGTTGCAGTTTAAATGCAATGCCTAATGTGTATGCTACCATACAAGTCCTGCTGTTATATATTACAGATGCATGCAAGTTACTTAGAATCTGGTTGAACTGGCTTGTCAATTTAAATCCTTAGTTTTCAACACATACTTCTACTCTGTTAAACCCATTTAATGATGAATATATCTTGGTTTCTCTCACAAACACAATGAAAACTAAGGACATATAGAATTCCATAGTTATTTTTGTGCATATAGGGCAAACCTGAATGGTCCATTGATTTTCCTTACAAGTTCAAAACGAGAAGCATTAAATTTTTGGAACAAAGCTTAATTGCTTTTCTTGTTTCTAATTTTGTTTTGTTTTTGTCACTCAAACAATTAGTAGGCTAATTATTTGATTGTCAAGGCTAATTAATAGTTCGGTAAGTGGGTGGTTTCTTTTGACTAGTTGGCCTTGATATTGAAGTGGGACAAGATAATTTATTCTCAAGCAATCACTCTCTCTAAGCTATCCTGTTTTTAGAACAGTGAACTGTTTTAGATGACAAATTATTCTAAACATTTTCTTCATGATGCTTTTATGAATGTGTTTTTATCACCTGTTCATCTCAGCTTAGGATAGTCAATTTATCTCCTATTCATTCAATTTTCGCTACACTAGTTTGATTTATCTTTTACATTCTTCGTTTTGCAGGCTCAAACTTTGCTTACATTTTTCAGAGGTCAACGACATGGTAATGCTGGGAGGCCATAATGTTAGCTAGTGGTTTCATTTGACTAGCAGGTCGTCGGCTTTCTAACCTTATTGTCCGTTATTTGTTAAAGTTCTAAAGCAAGAGTTCACAACCTTTGTAATTTTGTTTTGTGTAAAGCATGCTCAAAGCGTAAAGTCTTGCAGTGTGTTATATTTATTAGAATAACTTGATGTGCATATCATTCATTGAAAAGGTTTTATGCATCCAACCGAATGTTGTATAAGCATTCCCTACAGTATTTGGCCAGTATAATTTTGCTGATGAAAGCTCTTGCTCAACTTTCTGGAGGCATTTAACTCAAACAAAAGGCATTTGATTCCTGGAACACAGGTTGATTAGAGTAGAGCCAGAAGCCTGGCAAGTTTATTTGATGGTCAGATGTTATGGCATTTCTATGGATTGTTGAACGTAAGTAAACCTTTATGTCGTACATGCTTTACAAAATCTGCAGCTCCATAGTGATGCTGAAGTTAAACGATATTGTTCGTAGAGCGATCTGTATTATAGTGACAAAGAACCTTGACGAAAATTGCATTATTTTTTCTTTTGTCAATACGTACAGGCGTATTCAGGCATTGACTCTTTAATACCTGTCTTTAATTTACACTGAACTTATTAGACAATAATGGAACAAATGGTGGGAAGTTTTCTTTTTGGTTGAGATGGAGGGAAGAGAAACTTCACCGAGATCTGCCTTGAAGTTTCATGAATTTCATTCTTGTTCTGGAGTGCCTTAGACGAACCAAGTCTTCGTCTTCTATAATTTTCCAACATGGGTGCATTTATTAACACTTTTAACTCAATTTTTTTTAAAAAAGTTTGCTTCTAACTTAGTATCAAATTCACATTTTAATAAATAAATAGAAAAAATAAATTTATTTTTTAAATTTATTTTTAAATAATTTGTTTTCGGAAACTCAGTTCCCTAATTTCTGCCTACGCTCCGTTTGTCAACTAGTCGTTACTGCAGACAACTATTCCGTGGATGATTTCTTCCCACATCAGTAATCTCACTGGGTGTTCAGTGTTATTTTCTTTTGGAATTCATCCATCCAACTATCATCGTGGATTTTCTTTTGTACTTCTTCTTTGATCGTAAACAACTTTCTTCTTCCTAAAAACTCCAAGCTGCAAGTTTTGGAAGAAGAATGAAAAGTAACTAACTTCGTGCTTGCATTTGAATTAAAGTTGGATTCCGAGTTTCGCTCTCTGTTTTCCAGCTTATTATGTTAATTGTATTTCTTTTTCGGGTTTTTTTTTAATTCACGCAACTAAATTTTAGTAGAATCACTATTTAGAAGTGTTACAGAGCGTTGCCCGTTGTTCTATTGAGATCTCCGATTTTGTTAAGTTAATTGCTCACAAAGCTCTAGTTGGTATACAGTTGTGTATTTCCTGAAATCAGGCCTTATAAATTCCAATCTTGGAGAGAGAGAGAGTGTGAGTGAGTGAGTGGAGATGCTTGGAGTATAGGAACCGGACCGTATTGTGATTGCATTTTTCAAAACGTTTTTTTAAATTTTTTTATTTAAATTTTTTAATATATATTTTATAATTATTTAAAAATATAAAAAATATAAAAAATTTTGCATAATGAAATATTTTTATTATATATTTTTATTTTTTTAAATAAAAAAATAAAATTTATTTTAAAAAAAATAAAAATATATTTTATTTTAAAAAAATTCTATTTTATAGCACTATCTAAACGTCCCTTGAGAGGTCATGTAACAGGTAGCTGGCTTGAGAAAGTATGCATGCATATATGTGTAGGTAGAAAATCAATGCCGTGAGTTTTAGTACGTAGTTGGGTAAGAACTTTTGAATATCTATTTCTTGTTCTTAAGACGGTAAGAGTTTTGCTGCTGGTTTTAGTGAACTGGCACTCATAATTGGCACTTAATAATTACAGTAGGTATAGATACGAGTTTTTCTGTATTTGCAGTTGCGGAATATCACAGAGAATAAACTTTATGAAATTTCTCTGACTGCATTTGGCATAGCGTTTCAAACACAGCTTATTTATTTATTTTTTTATATTTTTTAATACATATTTTATAAATATATAAAAAATTTATTTAAAAATTTAAAAAGTGTAAAAAAATTTTACGGAGTGAGATCTTTTTATTACATATTTTTATTATTTTTTTAAAAATAAAAAAATAGAACTCATTTTTAAAAAAAATAAAAATATTTTTCATTTTAGAAAAATTTTATTTTATAAGCACACGCATCTAGAATGTTCAACTTGGGAGCTATTGAAAAATTTTACGATTATTAAATTGTTTCATAGACAGAAATGTAGTTGACAAATCTAAGCATGTACATTGTACTGAATCCTTAGTCCTTGGAGACTGTGTCATTACTGTATGTTACTTGTAGCAGTAGTATCCTAAGCACTGCTGTATGACAAATGCCTTAAGATATGAGTTTCAACATACATGATATGTATACGTTAATTTTGAGATAGCAGGGACTATTTTCCCTGGTGAAAGTTGGAATTCTCTTTGCTTAGAATCTATCTCTAGGAATTTTGAGATACATTTGCTATTTATGTTTAAGAATTCTGTAACTATAAAAGAACCGTTTCAACTTATTTTCTACTAATTCCTTCATTGATTGCTCATTAAAGCTAATCCTGACTCGACCCCAGTTTGTTGTTGAAGAGCATCTTAATGGAATTTGTTCTCATGGACTTTTGCTCTTTACATTTGGAAGAATGAAGAAAGGCTTGCACCCTCAAATGCAATGGGTGTTATATGTGACACAGAGTGGAAGATTGATAAATGTCATGATGACAAAAATACATAATGTTGCCAAAGTATATCATTTCAGAGCTAAAAGGCAGCTTGCTCAGAGCCTGGGTCAGATTGCCAAGTTTAATCGACGTTATGCACATAAGGATAAGGAAAATGAATGATATGGAAATTTGTTGGAATATGTCAAGAGGCAAGCATATACTGATTCTGTTCTTGAAGTGATAGAAAACCCAATTATTACAGTTTTCCTATTGGCATATAGATTTTCTTTGGTTATAAAGAAGCACCATTTTCATTTTACTGTTGGCCACTGGTCTCTGTAATTCGTTACTGTTTAGACTGACGGAGCTTTTTTGCTATCTTTCTGATGATATTATGTTAATGTGACTTTTATTTTCATTCAGCTTTCAGATTTATGACTTGTATTATGTTCCAATTTACTGCAATTGGAACACCGAAGTTGGGCAACTCAACTAGTAACGTGTTATTTTCAATTCATATTAATGAACATATCCACGAATTGAGATTGCCTGTTGTCTTGACTTCCATTCCAGCTTAGTTTCTATTTCAATTTTGCAAGCCTCGTACAAATTTATCAGATGTCAAATGCGTTGGAAATAGCGAGTGTGTTCGGTTATCGATAGACGCAGCGGAAATATAAACACACTTAAAGATCTTGCTTAAGCAATACGAAAATTGAGACAAGAGCAAGACAACCACAAAGACAAGAGATTTACGTGGGGAAAAACGAAAAAAATCCCACGGAAAGGCAAACTAGCCTTAAAGAAAATCATTAAACCAAAGCAATTACAAACTCTTGTGTTACACTTTAAGTGGGAACTCTCACTAGAATGCTTTTTCTATCTCTCACATTTGATGTGAGAATGATCCTTTCTCATTGCCTTTTTTCTATTATTTTTTTTTTCTTATCCCAAGCAAATGCCTCTCATTCATATATATAATGCCTTAAGAAGACTCTTAAACTTTCAAACGGTTGGCCATTCATCTCCCCACTACTTATTCAAGTCCTTTGACTTTCCATCTTCCAAGAGATGTTTCAAAGTCCTTGACCGTTGGCTTTCCAACTTCTTGGGTGATGGTTCGTCTTCCTTGATCTTTGGCATTCCAATATGAATACATATTTAACTTATTGCATTCTAATGAACCATTAATTTACATAGTGGCTTTATAATTTTCAACAATCTCCCACTTAAAGACACTTTGTAAATTGCAATCCAAGAATAACAAGAAACCGATACGTAAGCGTCAAAATTCGATGACACTGAAAATAGGTACGATTGAGAGAAGCAGGGCTAGCACGCATGCTAGCTGACTTCCATTTATCTCATATCGTTGCCTATCTTCCTCCGGTTTCATTGCTATCTTGAAGTGATTCCTTTCGGCTTTCAATACTGTTCTCCATTGTGATTGCATACAGAGATCTATAATATAAAAAATATGTCAAGAGTTACCGCCTCAGTTAAGGCATCCGCAGGGTTACCTTTGGTAGAAATCTTGAGCATATCAATGCTCTCACTGAAAACAACCTCCTATCCAAATCACCTGCATAGATTATATTAACAAACTCTTTGACAATAAATCCAGATCTTCTATAACACAATGCAGCATTCAAGGTTCCTTTCACATACCAAGGACCTTTTTACCGCCTTCCAAAGCTCAATGCCAAGACATGCCATGAATCTACTTACCACTCCCACTGCATTTGTAATGTCAGGCTGAGTGCAAATCATGACATATATTAGGCTTCCCACTGATGATGCATATGGTACCCGAGACATCCCTATCCTCTCTTGTTCTTGGCTAGGGGATAACAAAGAGAATAGTTTAAGACTAATAGAGAGTGGGGTAGATATCAGCTTACCAACATACATGTTGAACCGTTTCAACATCTTCAGATTACTAGTTTGAGACAGCCGAATCTCTCTATTGTCTCTATCTCGCCATATCTACATCCCCAGGATTCTGTTTGTCGGCTCCAAGTTCTTAGTATCGAATTTACTAGCCATTTGAGCCTTCAATTATTGGATGCGAACCATACTTGAATCTGCCACAAGCATATCATCCACATACAGCAGCAAGATGACAAACTCACTTCCCTTAAATCTCTTGATGTACACACAAGAGTTTGAGACCAGCTTACTGTATCCAAGACTCCCGATACAAAAATCAAATCTCTTATAGCAACATCATAGTGCTTGCTTAAGTTCAAAAAGAGATTTGACCAACCGACAAACCAGATCCTCCATGCCTTCATAGCAAAGCCTTCTGACTGGACCATATTTTTCTCATCTTCAAGCTCCCCGTGCAAAGCATCGTTTTGACATTGAGCTGTTCCAAAATGGAGAACCGATGATGCACACAGCATTAAGACCACATTAAAACGTACCACTGGAGAGAAGATCTCATCAAAGTCGATGCTTTCCATATGGGCGTAGCCACTCACCACCAGCCGAGCACAATACCGTTCTACTTGATCATTCCTGCCTCACTTGATCTTGTAGATTCATTTATTCCCAATAGCCTTACGACTTTGGGACAGAGGGACCAGCTCCCATATCCTATTTTTATGAAGTGCCTCAATTTCTTCCTACATAGCTTCCATCTACAGAAACGCATCTGGATTCTCCAGTGCTTCCTTGAGAGAAGATGACTCTCTTTCTTCTGTGAATAAGCAATATGCAGATTGAGATAAATTCATAAAATAGTCCTCCTACCTCTAAGGTGTGTTTCTTTTGCGAGTTAAACGCCTAAGAGATGTAGGCCTGGGAACTCCATCCTCTTCCATGTGCTCATCAGCTGGTCCAGGCTCCAGATTAGGATCGTCTTTCCCATCATTCTCTTCCAGTAACGATGTGATCACCGCTGGGAGTGATGCCTCCTCCTCCCTTACATCATCGCCTTCAGTCACTCTTTAAAATTGGTCCTCCGCAAAGATGACATCCCTGCTGAAGATAACCGTATGGGCAGTGGGACCCCATAGGTAATACCCCAAACATCTTCAGCATATTATAGACATCTTCCGGAATTGATCCTACTGCTGAATCAAGTTCCGTCTGGGTTTTAAAAAATTTGAATACCTCAAAGACATGCGACTTTCTTCGGATTAGAAACATACAAGTTTCAGTCCGAGTGAAACAAGTCGAGCTTGTCTTTAAACTGAAAATGATCTTCAAATCTTTCATAGTGCTGCTCACCGGTGACATACTCATCGCAGAATGACAACTTTACCTCGGACAGTTCCGTTAGAAACTTCCGATCACTGAGGATCTTCAAATCACGTCCCGAGATGTGCCCAAATTTCTGGTGCCACACTCGCGTGATGTCCTCAATGTTGTCCGATGCAACCCAAACATCTACTGCATCCGTGTCACCCCACGCACCTTATACAGATTTGAGTCGATCATTTTAACCTCCAATTTTTCTAACCTGTCCTTGATGACCTCAATATCTCGCCTCCACCGCGAGTTTTGCAGTCCAGGTCATCCAGTTATCCTACAGATAACAAATTTTTCGTAAGACGAAAAATAAAACGTACCTTACTGATGATGCATTCTCTTCCATCGTTTGCCATAAGTTTGATGGAACTGACTCCAGCAAGTTAACGACTTGTCACAAGCAGCAATTACTGTCTCTCCCACTAGAGCCTCACCATCATCAGTACGCCACACAAGTAAGGGACATTCGAGGGATCCGCACCTCCAACCTTACTTGCCATAGTCTTGTATTTTTTTCTCAATCCCGTACTTGCTTGTCTCGCAACAAACCAATGGCTCTGATGCCACTTGTTGGAAATAGCGAGTGTGTTCGGTTATCGATAGACGCAGCGGAAATATAAACACACTTAAGGATCTTGCTTAAGCAATACGAAAATTGAGACAAGAGCAAGACAACCACAAAGACAAGAAATTTATGTGGGGAAAAACGAAAAAAACCCCACGGGAAGGCAAACTAGCCTTAAAGAAAATCACTAAACCAAAACAATTACAAACTCTTGTGTTACACTTTAAGTGAGAACTCTCACTAGAATGCTTTTTCTATCTCTCACATTTGATGTGAAAATTATCCTTTCTTATTGCCTCTTTTCTATTCTCTTTTTTTTCTTATCCCAAGCAAATGCCTCTCATTCATATATATAATGCCTTAAGAAGACTATTGAACTTCCAAACGGTTGGTCATTCATCTCCCCACTACTTATTTAAGTTTTTTGACTTTCCATCTTCCAAGAAATATTTCAAAGTCCTTGACCGTTGACTTTCCAACTTCTTGGGTGATGGTTTATCTTCCTTGATCTTTGACATTCCAATATGAATACACATTTAACTTATTGCATTCTAATAAACCACTAATTTATATAGTGGCTTTACAATTTCTAACAAAATGTTATTACGTTAGTTTCCATAGCATAAGCCTCAGTCATCATGTTTCCAATTCTGTTTTGCTCCAGAGCATGATGTCCTGATCATTTTCCTGCTCTAGTAAACAAGCCCCCTCTTCAGGGTGGGAAGTTCAATTTGTCTTCAACAAAGTTTATGTTCACCAATGTTCTAATGAAGGTATATATGTACCAAACAAAACAATCCAGATTAAGCACATAGTTACTCAATTGAAATAACAGCTTCAGTGACAAGTAAATAAGCCACAGCTTCTGGAAGAAAGACTGCAAGAACACACCATATCAAAGGCTGAAATCTTATTTATTGGGTCATTATTATTCTAATCAGGATTCACAATAACAATATACAGTAACTAAGAAGAAAATGGAAAGACTTTTGCTGGGACAGGCGCTCTAGGCATTAGACTTCAGGCTGCATCTTTTCACATTCATCTCTGATGGACTGGAACAGAACTGAAGAAAGGTACCTCTCTCCAAAGCTGGGGAAAACAACCTGTGGCAGCAAGGTATATAAAAGTTACACTAAGGGCAGCGAAAAGATTTATAATTCTTCCCAAAGACATACTTTACAGCTAGCATATTGCAATTTATTGGATAAAATAGTTGTCATGCATATAACAAATTTGAATAATTAGGCATATAAAATTTATGGACAATTTATTCATCAGTAATTCCCTTTGCATGAACATGCTTCGTGATATTTATGTTAATCAAGTATCCTCATTATCTATAGCTCCATTAGTTCCAAGACTTGGCCATTGACTTCCAACCAGATAAACTTCTCGTTCATATGTAGCCACGCAATAAGATTTTGCTGATTCTGCAAAACTAAGAAAACCTCACTTCAAATAAATTGAAGGTAACCACTGATCGCTTACCGCTATTAGTTTCCCAGAATTTTCTGGTCTCTTTGCAACTTTAATGGCAGCAGCAGCTGCTGCGCCAGATGAGATTCCAACCTTTACATAGTAAGCGTAAGAGTCAGCTAAATTTATTGATGATGAAAAGCTTAATTTTTTGTTTCTGATTCACCAAAACAGACTACCAACCAAGCAAGGCGGTTTATACTACACTGAAAATTGCTCATTAAGAAAACCAACTCCTAACAAAGAGTATGCCACATTACAGATAGCGCCAAGATTCAGACATTGGGCAGCTTTATCCTTTTCATTAAACAGATAGCACATTAATAAGAAGAGGGAAGGGAGAAGGGGCTCTTTATCCTTTTCATTAAACACGAATCAAGCTTGATATTGCATGCGAGTTCTTACCAACAGGCCTTCCTGGAGGGCAACTTGCTTAGCCATCTCAACAGCTTCATCACTTGATATCTGCATCATGAATGGGAAAAATCAAAGATGCTCAATAGAAAATTTGGTGGTTTGATTCAACATAAGCAAGTAGTAAACACTTCACATGTTAAGTTATGATTTTTACAACCCTTATTGAAGGTTTATACACACATATATGTACATATGTACATATATGTACATATATATATATACGTACATATATATATGTATATATGTATACATATGTATGTATGTATATATATATAGTGTGGAGGAATATGTTCACTCTTTTTTAAAGACACTTTCTCTCCGATTTATGGGTATTGTAACATTCATATCAAATTTCTAATATTAGATATGAGAAACTATGAGCTAGAAACATACTCATATAATTTCAGCTCAATTGGATCACGAATCGACCTCATCTGGTCACTTGATCAAGATGATAAAATTTTTTTTTTATCATCTTAATCAAGTGACCGGATAAAATTAAATTCGTGTTCCAGTTAAGTTAAAATTTTGTGAGTGTGTTTTTAATCCATAGTCCTTTATATTTAACAGTGGGGATTTATATTTCTAGCATATAATTTTTCGTATCAAACAGTGAAAATTAAATTTGAAGGCTAGTTCGATCATAAACTAGAGAGAGAATGGCCCATATATGTATATGTATATGAGAGAGATAATAGCACTCTCTCTTTAAAAGGCACTTTCCGACACTTTCTTTCTAATTTTTGGGCGGTAAGATCCTAGAATTCAATCTCAAATGTAGGATATGAAAAACTATAAGTTAAACATATATTGACGAAATTTCAGTTCAAATGGATCATGAATCAATCTTCATCCGACTACTTAATAAAGATGACAAAAAAGGACAATTTATATATTTAAAATTTTTTTTTATTTCTATCTTATTGATCAAGCGGCATGATAGAGGTTGGCTCATTATTTGATTGAATTGAAATTATCAGTATATTTCTAACTCATAATTTTTCATATCAAATTGTAGATATTGCATCTTGATATCACCTCGATCATAAACTGAAAAGGGAGTGCCTTTGTTCCTCCCCATATATATATATATATATAAGGTGGGAGTAGGGACACATCATTTTTTATGTGCACATCAGTCTGATTCCACTGGTACAAAGCTCCAAATGTGATCTTGACTATTGAATATGAAGAAGTATGAGTTGAAAATATGTTAACAAAATTTCAATTCTCCACCGATAGATATGAAAATCTATCAATTAAAATTCATATGACAAAATTTTAACTCAATTGGATAACGAATCCGTTCACTTGATCAAGAGACAATATATATCTTTTCAAGTTTTTTCTGTCATTTTGATCAAGTGAACGGATGAAGGTCGATACGTTATCCGATTGAGCTAAAATTTTATCACATAGATTTTAGTTAATAATTTTTTATATTCAACAATGGAGATTGAATTTGGAACAATGTAGGTGTGACGATGCCCCTACGGATGGGGTGCCCCTATATATATATATTATTTATTTATATTTCATTCCGGAAATCATTGGATAGATATACATTTTCAAGTAAGATAGCAGAAGACGTTTATTTAATGGAAATTTTCAAGCCTTAAATTCCCAATTTTCCTAAAAACGGATACCTCCTATACTTTTTGGCTAATAGAAGTGATACCCAAGTGCATTATTATGTGGGTTGAATGGAAGTGTCACTCTTGCACGATGAGATCAAAGAGTCATTCTGCATTCGAGAACCAACAACAAAGGCAGGAAAATAAAAAAGATGGCATATTGAAAGAGAATTGCTGACCTAATTCACCTTATTAGAACAATCGAGATGCACTTACCTCAAGAATTTCATCAACTACTTCATCGTCTAAGTTCCTAGGTACAAAACCAGCTCCAATTCCCTGAATCTTGTGTGGACCTAAACAATTTAAAAGAAAAATAAGATGAAAGTACAATGGAAAGAAAAAAGAAGATAAGTAACATACCACTGGCAGCACTGAAGGAGTAAACTAATAAATGAGAAATTATATATCCATAACTTCACTATTAAACGTACCAGGTTTTCCTCCCGAAAGTATATTGCTTTCAGCAGGTTCAATGCCAATGACCTGAGTTAAATCAGCAAAAAGTGAAGCAAAGTACAACCAAAGAAGTTGCACACACAGAAATAATAAACTCATACTTTTTCAATAATGTTTTAAGAACTAGTATTTTGTGGCATACGTTTTGATGAGAAATGTAGTAATGATGTATGTAACGGAACCTTTATATTAGGATTTTTCTGCTTCAAATATCGTCCAACACCTGATATAGTTCCACCGGTCCCGATTCCAGCAACAAAAATATCAACTTTTCCTCTTGTATCTTCCCAAATTTCTGGACCGGTAGTCTCATAATGTATCTGCCACATAAAAAGAAGAAGGCAACATAGCTTGTCAACAACAAAGCCTTAGCAGTTTGTGGGGTGTGTTTCACAAAACAACATTGTACCTTGGGATTTGCAGGATTGTCAAACTGCTGTAGCATGTAAGCATTTGGTGTTTTCTTCAAAATTTCTTCAGCCTTTTGAACGGCTCCTTTCATACCTTTTGCAGAATCTGTAAGGACAAGTTCTGCTCCAAAAGCTTTCAAAAGCACACGTCTTTCAGTGCTCATTGAAGCAGGCATTGTCAAGATAAGCTTATATCCTTTAGCAGCAGCTATAAATGCAAGACCTATTCCAGTGTTTCCACTTGTTGGTTCCACCAATATACTCTACAACGGTTGAAGGGGCATCAGTACACATGATGTAAACACATGCAACTAGCCATAGGGAAATTTAACATATTCGGAGAACACAAAGATCAGCCATAACTGGTATAGTCTTCATGACTAGATATAGCAGTCCTATCCACTATGCATACTAATGGGCAGCAAATCTTTTTTTGTAGGCATAGTAACATCAATGCTTCTTGCAGGTTGCCACTCTCTATATATTTATGTCCCAATACTTGGAACAAATCTAAAAATGAAGGACAATGACTCATTCTTTTTGACCATGGCAAAACCGTTCAGCCTTTCTCAAGATAGTTGCAAATCATATCTCAAACAAAGAGCAAGAAGGACAAGCAAGAATTCAAGCAATTTCAGCGTGTCCTTCAAAGGTGTAGACACGAAAATATTATCAATACCTTGCCCGGTGTTATAAGCCCTTTCTGCTCAGCATCAGCTATCATGCTATAGCCAATCCTGCAGCAATAACATGAAATGATGGTCAGAGTGAACATCAAGTCAAGTAGGATTTTAAGAACCTCACCTGTCTTTGACACTGCAACATGGCTCCATAATCTCAAGCTTAGCAGCTACATTTGCAGCACACCCCTTTACAATGTTATTAAGGTATACCATAGGTGTTTTGCCAATCAGCTGGATTAAAAGAACAACGTATATCAATAAAACTAGTTGACTATTGAGAACAAGAGCTGAAGCAAAATTACAATTCCCTGGTTACTTTGAAGGAATTATTTCACAACGAAAGAGTATAATCCTTAGTGAACTGTGCACTGATTCATCATCAGTTGTTGTTGGCTTATGAGATGATCTTAAATAGCATCTCATAAGCCAACAACAACTGATGATGAATTTAAGTTCTCAATTCCAACAATTAGAAAAGAAAGCTATCAATTCAGTGCATAAACCAGCCACATATCATATTTCTTTCAAGTGCCTTAGCCTTCTCATTCTTGCGCCTTGCATTTTAATGCTTCAGAAATAAAACGTTCCAGTTCCCATATCAAATTCCACTAAAAAACTATTACAATGATAAAACTAACGGCGTAATTCATAAATCTCAACCTCTACAAGCAGTATAATAATCAATCACCAAACACTTAGACGATTGACAGAAACCTGTGTGACATCTTCGGCGATGTTAAGTCCTTCGATTTCCGTCTCCGGCTTCGTCGACACTGCCTTACAAACAACAGGGGAACACGAATTCAACGATGAAGAAGAAGATGAATTGAAATTAAACTTTCTCGGAGTAATGATTGGTAGTGAATGATTTTTAGCAAAGGAATCGAAGAAGAAGAGATGGTTTCGTGAAGAAGAAGGCCGCAGCTGGGAGGTGAAGGTTGAAGCTGTCACCGCCCCTGCTGCCATGGTTGTGTGAGCGAGAGAAGGCATGGCTTCCCAGGAGAAGAAAGACAAGATTAGAAGTAGAGACGAAGACTAGTGAACGAAGATTTGATCAGAAATGCAGGTCGTGTTCTGTAGACTTTTCACAACTCTATATGCCTAACACTTCACTTTCAATTTATTTATAATATAAAAAAAATTTAATTAATTTTTTATAATTAAAAATTTTCTAATTTTTTAAAACTAAATATAAAAATTAAAATTATTTTTAACTTTTATTAAATAACTTATTTTTTACACTTATTTCATTAATTCATTTTAAAGTTTTAAACAAAAGTAATACGCCGTAATGTATGTGATCGTGTTAACGACCACATTCTTTTTGTTTTTTTTTTCTTTATTAGAGGACCAAATTCAAATCTTGTCCTGAAAAGTTTCTTTTTTTTTTTAAACCATATATCCAGATTATTTCGAAACTTGCTCGATCGGATAATTTTTGGTTCACCAAATGAATCATGATTTTACTTTCTTTGGCATCCGGTTTTATGGATCGGGTTCTTATCTTCTGTTCCGGGGTCGGTGTCCGATGATGACATAAGAAATTTAAAAGGACATTATCAATTTGATATTTGGAAATTCAAATTATTTATATTTGAATAAATTATTATTTAAAAATATGTAGTATATATATTTTTGAGTTTGATTATTAAGTTTTTTTAAATCATAATAAAATTGAAGGATAATTTTCAAAGATTTGAAGAAATTAACTTACAAACAATTTGTAAAATTCAACGATAATTTTTATAATTTAAGAAGTATTCATTCTGACATTTTGCTAATAATTCGTGAATTATGTATTGACGAATTTGTGATTATGATTGGAAGCACAATAATCTCGCTTTGAGAACCGGGTCTGGTGCGAATCTCACTAAACAATAGCCAAGGCTACATGGACCACAAGGTCCAAAACCCGCGCAACTAAACCCGCCGTAAACTAACACCTTATTTCTCTCAGATAAAACAACCACACGGAAAACTTGTACCATAAACTCGACCAGAAGTTGTTGCGGCGGCGATGGGCAAGCGCAATCGTAGCGGCGGAGGCGGTGGCGGTCGATACTTCTCATCTTCTTCTGTTTTCAATCAACCTCTTCTAATACGGCGAATCTCTTCCGCCGGAATCGTTAATCTTGGAGAACATCAAGTTATCGAACACCTTCGCTCACGATTCCCTGAATACTCTCGCTACAAGTTGCAGGCTTTCTCCGACCAAGTCGATCGAGCTCTGCGATCAGTTCGTTCTCAACACCATTCTTCATCTTCATCTTCTTCTCGTTCTTCTGATGAAGACGATGGTGGTGAAAGGAAACTGCTTCAAATTGAATCTAATCACCAGCGCCGTAGGCGGAGCGAGACTAGAACGCAATCTTCGTCTTCTGAAGAAGAAGAGGAGGTAGCTGGGGACCAATCTACTTCAACTTCTGATGATGCGGTTTTCGAAGCGAAGTTTGAGCCTGATTATGATCTCATTAAATCGACCCTTCGGACGAACTATAGTGGGCAGAGGAATAAATCAAAAGCGGAACTGAAAGAAGAAAACAATATGGAGATTGATAATGCTGCTGAAGATAAGCAGTTAAGTGTTATTGAGCAGGATGAAACGGCACCTGCTACGGTGAAGAATGGTGGGATCAGTACTGGCATGAGTGAGGCTGTGAAGGGGAGTGAAGAGGGAAGACCAGGGCCAAGGTTTAGGGACCTTGGCGGATTGAAAGGAGTGATTGAAGAGTTGATGATGGAAGTAATTGTTCCCTTGTGTCATCCCCAGTTGCCAGTGACACTTGGAGTACGACCTATGGCTGGGATTCTGCTCCATGGGCCGCCTGGATGTGGAAAAACAAAGCTTGCCCATGCCATTGCTAATGAGACTGGCGTGCCATTTTACAAGATATCAGCTACTGAAGTTGTCTCTGGGGTGTCTGGTAATTTGTTTCTTCAGATATAAGAAGCTAATTATGAAAATTCTAGTTAGCACTTAGTTGTTCTTGAATTCTAAATTAGTATAAAAAGTTCCTTAAAAAAGGTTTAGTGACTCAAATTTGTCTGCATTGTGAGCTTTTGCATGGGAATGTGTTGTACTTCAGTTTATAAGAACCATTTTTTTGCTACAAAAATTTTGAGTCGTTCCTTTAGCAATAGGTTTTGCACAGATTACCTTTGTAGAGAGGATCAGTGTGGAATATATTGGGTTACTTAAAGATCAGATGCTCCCATGATAAGAAATGAATTAGTTGGAAGCTATGAAGGTAGCTGGAAACTTCCTCAAGTTAGTCTTATGCAATCAGCTGATAGATATCATTGGCTATATAACGCAGCGTAGGCATAAATTGGAGTATTGCATGGTTAACTCCTCAGGTATTTGTGTTAATGTAGATTTACTAAAATGAAGTAATAGTTCTATTAATCTTTGCTACGAGTTGTCACTTAACTTGCTTTGGTGCCTACTGAATTCAGCTTGGACTTCATCTTTCTGTACTTGCATTTTCGATTTTGTGTGACTTCTTCTTTGTGAACAATCTTCCTTACAACTTGGTAGTTAGTCCTACAAACCTTTCTTTGCAGGTGCCTCTGAGGAAAATATACGTGAGCTTTTCAAAAAGGCATATCGAAGTGCTCCTTCAATCGTGTTCATTGACGAAATAGATGCAATTGCTTCTAAGAGGGAAAACTTGCAAAGGGAAATGGAGCGTAGAATAGTAACACAGCTGATGACTTGCATGGATGAGTCCCATCAAACTCTTAGGTCCAGTAATGGGGCTTCAGATTCTGAAATGTCTGAGAAGAGGCCTGGATATGTACTTGTAATTGGAGCTACAAATAGGCCTGATGCAGTTGATCAAGCATTGAGGAGACCTGGACGCTTTGAACGTGAAATTGTTTTGGGCGTACCTGATGAGAATGCCCGTGCAGAAATCCTGTCTGTTCTGACAAGGAATCTTAAAATTGAGGGTGAATTCAACTTTCTCAAAATTGCTAGGTCAACTCCTGGTTTTGTTGGTGCTGATTTAGCAGCATTAGTGAATAAGGCTGGTAATCTTGCAATGAAGAGAATAATAGATAGAAGGAAGTTTGAGCTGTCCAGCCTATTAAAGGCAGACGGTGATGCTGAAGATTGGTGGAGAAGACCCTGGTCTCCTGACGAATTACAGAGTCTCAGTATTACTATGTCAGAATTTGAGGTAACTATCATTTTATGCTTCCTGGTATATCCTTATGATGCTAGTTATATCCTGTGTTAGTAGATAAGTAAATCTTGAAGCTATTTCTGATGAGGACTAAAATAGATTTAACTTGTCATACTTTGTCTAACGAAAATGAAAGTAAATAGAGTTTGTATGAATGACCAATTTTTTTACTTTTGCTGCTTGCATATGAGGTGTTGTTGATCACCATTTTTTAAACATAATATTTTGCTTTCTTATTGTTACTGTCACTATAATGACCAAAACCATCGATATGCCTGGTATCTTGTGCAACTTTTACGTAGCTTAGAAGGTGATAGCTTAGGCACTTTCTTTCCATTTCAAAAATTAAATTTGGAAAATAGAAAGTTCGTAGAACTATTTCCTCCTGATCTTTTTATAGCATGCTTGGATCATCTCTTATATGCATGTTTAGAGCAACTTCAATACCAGAGGCTTTTGTGGCATTGCGGTAGCTATTGGTTTTTGGGGATGTTTGGGAGTGCTTTTGAAAAGGAGCTTTCCTAAATTGAAGGGTATTTTTGTAATTTTTAAAAATAGGCTCTATACTTTCTAATAAGAAAAATAAGTAATAACAAGATCTCACGACGTAGAATTTGTCTATACTTTCTAATTTTTATAAAATTCTATAGAATGTTCTAGAAGGTTTATTGGGAAACGTAAAATGAAAAGTTGGAATGAAAAGGAGTTTAAAGCAATGGCAAACATCACCTTTCTCCCTCTACGAGCTACAACTGGTTGCTCAACTAACTTAAAAAATATTCCCTAAGGAGCATGCTAATTTACTTTGTATATTCCTGTTCCTCAAGTAGCTCATTACAATTCCAGCCGAACCGTTGTAGTTGTAAAAAATGTAAAACTGGAGCAAAAAGTATTCAAATTGTAATAAATTTTCTTAGCCCATAGCATTGGTTAATATATGGGATATTTGGATAGTTGATAGAATTATTTGCTAAATTTTTATCTGTAGACAGTGTCCAGATTTGCTGTATAGCAATTTTCACCTGCAGCTACCATAACATTACTTCGAAGTTCTTACTGAGTTATTGTAAACCAAATTTTCAGTACTTGCAAGACTATTAGTTTTAGTGACAGAAATTGTGTGAATTTGACTTACAATGACATGGAGCATCTATTAGCTATAGCAGCACCAATTTATTTCAGGGAAAAGAAAGTTACAAACAATCCCATAGCTCTTTGGGAATTTAAGTTTCATTGGGTACTTGGACAAACTAACCCAAGCTCTTTGCAACTGAAGTTATTCGAGCACGTAAACAATAGACTTCCAAAATGAAATTCTATCTATACGGCATCTTATAATTTTGAGGATATTATTTTAATTTGATGATACCTACAGAAATAATGAAATGAATCGCTGAAGATTTTCCTACTTCTTTTTCAGTATAACCAGAATTGCTGGGTCCCTACCACTTATGTAGTAGTGGGTCCTGGTAACACTTTTATCCTATTTGTATTGCGTGCACTTTGTTGAATGCTTGCAATACTTGTTTGTTAATATGTGCCATTATTTTGTAGTTAATAGTTTGTATCCTTTCCTTTCCCTTCATCAATGGCATTCAGTAGAAGCTATTAAGTTCTGAAGTTTGTCATGTTAGCTGTAGTTGCATCATGTTGAAGATGTTTTCTTTATCACTGTTTTAATCTGTAACTTCCGTCATTTCCTGGTCATATGGTGTTCATTGTTTGTTCTACAGATTGCACATAATCTCTCATATGTTTCCTCCATTTCTAGTGTTGCAATTTATGGGTCAATGATATAATATTACTCTTGTATCCCTTAAGGAAGCAGCTAAAATGGTTCAACCTTCATCTAGAAGAGAGGGATTTTCATCAATACCCAATGTCAGATGGGAGGATGTTGGGGGTCATCACTCCTTGAGAGGGGAATTTGATCGGCATATTGTTCAACGTATAAGAAACCCTGAGTTTTATGAGGTAAGAGTCATATTTCGTTCTCATTTTTCAATAACATTGTTATAGAGAGTACTAATTAGAGGCTAACAGTTACATGATTCCTCCACTTTCCATCTTTCATACTTGAACAAAGTATCCAACTTTCTATATACTATATGAGCATTTTGTGCTGGGAATATGGCAGATTAATGTATCCCACATTTAATTTTACAACTTGTTTGACCAATTAGAAGTGCAAAACATGTGAGATTCTTTTGTTCGCCAAGTTTGTAAACTTTTCAATAAGGTTTTGGTTTAGTGCCTCACATCTTATAGTTTGCAATCCTAACCAATTTGGGTGGTATCAAACATTATTCTTGACACAATCTGTATTCGAATTGGCTGAAGCCTATAGCTTAGAAGGCTGTTTTGACATGAATCTAACATTATCAACCCAAATAGCGTATTGATCCACATAAGGAAAAGTCCATATAGGTTTGTTTTCACTCGCACTAATTAAAGTAGTTTATTGTTAAGGATCTAACTAATATCGGCACCACAGAATTTTAAGGTTTTTGTGATTTTATATATCTGCAAACTTGTTTCCTCGTTGGAGCTCTGGTATAGCAATAACTAGACACGAATGAATTTATACCTATGGAGATCAAGTTTATTATGATTCTACTCCAGGAGTTTGGTGTGAATTTGGAAGCAGGATTTCTTCTATATGGACCTCCAGGCTGTGGCAAAACATTGATTGCCAAGGCTGTGGCTAATGAGGCAGGAGCAAATTTTATACACATCAAGGTAATTCTTCTCTATTGTTTATTTTCTCTGACAAGATTAGTTAGTAGTTGTTTGGTGGCAAAGTGGGAATGACAGAGGGAAACACTCCGACTCTCCTAACTTCCAAAAGAGCAGACTATTTTCTCTTATGAGTCAGGCGCTGTTGGGAAAGTTAAGCTTGTTTTGTATTCAATAACTACACTTAAATTATACAGTTAACCCATAAGATAAAGGGTTAGTGGGAATTAATAGGATCTTCATATATCAAATGAATACAGATAGGACATTATTTGTTCCAACTGTTAATGTGTTTTAACTGTTTCAACAAATATACAAGAAAAACTTCAAATACAGTGATTGCAACCAGACCATGTCAATTTACCTTAAACAACCTGTTCCAAACTGGTAAAACAGGGAGCCGTAGTTGTGAAGAACTGATGTAGAAACTTTGGTTACATTCTGTACATATATTTTTCCAACACGTTAAATCATGAATTTTTTGAGATTGGCTTTTCTTTTCCGTTTCCCAATGTTTATGATATACAAGTTGGCATTATTTTGATTTAGGGACCTGAGCTTCTGAACAAGTATGTTGGAGAAAGCGAGCTCGCTGTAAGAACAATATTCAGCCGTGCTCGTACATGCTCCCCATGTATACTGTTCTTTGATGAAGTATGTCTAACTATCCTAATTTCCTTCAGTTTACTTTTGTTGTTGCAATCAAATTAATAGATACAATTCTTTTTCTTTTTGTTTAGTTATTGCAATTTAATCGAAATCTTCTAATGTAGTACATGTTATAAGAATTATTTTAATATGACCCAATGTTATAATAACTGGTCATACTATGACCAGTTTTGTTAATATCTATAAGACCCAAACATTAATATCGCAAGAAGGTTGCCTAGTGTCTCTATTTGTCTCTTTGGGTCTCTTGTCCTCCATGATTTAAGGATAACTTTGTTAATTGCATGAAGTAGGGAATCTGCTAGAAATGGTGGCATACACATGTTGGTACATGCTGCATGAGACTTTCTTGGCTTTGTTCATTGATTCTTAGTTGCTGATATATGTGTTTAAAATCCTAGGTTAGATTTCCTTCTTTTACTGAATTTGTTAGAGCCTTCTTGGTATAATTGTATCGTAATCTGAACAGTCTTCAACCCAACAAAATATCATGCCTTTGAATGTGAAAAATATGTCTTTGCAATGAACATACAAGTTGGACGTGTCAACATACAATATTAAGTATCCTGGTGAAATTCTTCTTTTTCAGGTGGATGCTTTGACAACTAAACGAGGAAAAGAAGGGGGCTGGGTTGTTGAGAGACTCTTGAACCAGGTTATTATGTGGATATGCATAAGAATTTTTTTTCTTTAATCTTCATCGAGGTGCTTGCCAATGTTGAGGTATTTATATAATTAGCTTCTTGTTTATTTGCAGCTACTTATAGAGCTGGATGGTGCTGACCAACGTAAAGGTGTCTATGTAATTGGAGCTACAAATAGGTAAGAGGAAACAATTTTTTGTTACTTTCAATGTATCTCCTTTAGAATGTGCTCAAGTATTGTCTTTTTAAATTTTTAATGATCAATTTCACAGGATTGAGGTGATGGACCCAGCAGTTCTTAGACCTGGGCGATTTGGGAAGAAGCTCTATGTTCCTCTGCCAGGTCCTAAAGAACGAGGACTAGTTTTGAAGGCATTAGCTCGTAGGAAGCCTATTAGTGATGATGTAGACCTTGATGCACTTGGGCATAGTGATGTATTCAAGAATCTGACTGGAGCTGATCTCGCTGCAGTGGTAAGCCTCTATATTTCCTACTTGTGCTTGCTTAAAAAAGCTAGAGAAAGTAGAATAACATATTTTATCCACCTGTTAACTTTGAATAAAGTAGAGCATAAACAACATTCACCCAAACAGATAGGTGTCGTCGAACACAATTTTAACCCAATCATCATAAAGGTACAAGAATATTAGAAATAAAGCGCCTATTCACCTCACTGTTTTAGTTTGTACTAACCTGAAATATTAAGGTACTTCCTTTCGGATGGCACTTTCCAGAACTTAATTGTACCCAGTAGACCAAGAATTGTTTTGGAGTAAATATGGTGATATTTTTATATACTAATCTTATGATTGTGATATTCTTACCTTTGCTCTGATAAATTAATTTCAGATGAATGAGGCCGCTATGGTAGCCATGGAAGAGAAACAATGGTTATTCCAGGAAGGAACTTTAAATTCTGGGAAGTGCCTTATCAATTTATCACATATTGAGCAGGCTCTGACAAAAGTCCCTCCTTCTGTGTTAGAGAAGGTATGAATATCTCAACAAAAGTAGAGAACAAGGCATTTATGTCCTTAGTTACTGACACAAGTTCTCAAAAAGTTCCTCTTATTGCTGGTTAACCAGATTGAACCAATTGACATCAAGCATAACCTAGCTACTGTACAACTTTTTAATAATAGCTTCAAGACCATCATCATGACCTTCTCATTTTACATAGTAATGGTTTCAATAGTTACCTGCATTCTAATACTCTCAGCACCTTGGTCGAGCGATTGTGAAACCTGAACCTTACAGACCGGCAACAAGTTTTTGATTTCTTCTGTTTTAGATCGTTATTAAGTCCTCGACTTCTTAAACTCGTGGTACTTCTAGTGATCTTCTACTATAGAATGCTTGGCAACAAAATACGATATCCATATGATTGCAATGCTGGTATCCTGGAATTTGCAAGGCGATTTGACTTTGTCCCTACGATCCCTTGTTCTAGTTCCCATTACAGTTCGAAATTGAAGATTTGGATATCCTGAGACAAGTCTGTTTATTGCTCAACCCTAGTATGTCTTTTTGTGCTTATATATCTCAAGTGATGATCTTTCCTGTGGTTAACCAGTCTATGTTCTATAATAGGTTTAAGATTATAAATTAATTTTTCACTATAAATCATTGATTCTTCATTTGTTAATTTGTGACATTATCATGTCTTTGTAACCATCTACTGCTAATTTCACTGAGCAGCTTGGTGATTTTCATGCTTTAACAATTCTGTTTCTATTTCTGCACATATATAGGAAAGGGAGCATTATGAGGCACTTGCGAGAAAGTATGGAATGGTTTGAGTTGGTTTCTTTGTTAAAGTATTTTTGCGGACTCAACAAGCTCTGAGCCACGTATGCAGAGGCTTTCTCTCTAACCTAGGTTGCTGGTTGGGGTCATGTTTAACTCCATAAATTAAAGCAAAATTTGGAAGGTTGCAATCGGCAGTTAGTAAAGGTGGAGGGAATCAAGATGATTCTAGAAGGTTATTGCAGTGTTCCATATCACACCTATTGTATGTGGGCAACTTGTGCCTAAAATTTTGATCAATGTATTCACAAACGCTACGGCATACAAATCTCATGAATTCTCGGGAGTTTGATGGGTAGGATTAGTTTCGGGAATGAGCTACGTTAAAAAATGGTATATTTTGCATGAGGCGGTACGCTTATCATGATACATCTGCTTTATGTTTTTTATATCGAGTTGGAGTTCTTATCAATTTGAAGAGAAAACCATTTCTCAGTAACACAATAATGTTTTACAAAGTGAGTCATCACTAGCTTGACTGCAATTCTTTTAGTTAAGCAAACAAAAGAAAATTCGCCAACTTTGCATGCCGTGCCACCACATTTATGGTTAAGCCAACTTTGTTTAATGCCACTAATACCAATGCGTATTTTGCAATTTAATCTCCTATTATAAGTTAGTGCAATATATTGCCCTCAATATCTTGTTTCGGAAGATTTCTTATTCAGAAAAAAAATATTTTAAAATTCTAAAAAAGAATTTATTTAAGAATTTTCTGCAAAATAAATCTATTTTTAACTAAAAGTAATAAATTTGCATGTATATAAATGTTACGATATATGATTTATCTGTTATACTAAAATTTATAAAAATAATTTAAAATGTAAAAAGAAAACTTCGCGCACTTCCAAACATATCCCGTGGTTTAGTAACTGGGATCCGTATTTGCTAACTTTGTAAAAGGGTTCCGGATTTTTGCAAATTATTTTTAAACGTTGTCTTTTTTTGGGTATTTTTGTTTCTCAAGATCCCTGCGTGTTCAATCAGCGTTCGACTCACGCACGCTTTCCCTGGGCTTTCATTTCTTCGATCCAATTACTTTCTCTCTTTCTTTCATTGGCGGTCTTTCAATCAACGTTGCCAGGGCTCCTTGATCTTCGTTTTCGGTACGGATTTCATGTTATCTCTCGATTTCTCATGGATTATTTACTTCTGTTGTTAGATCTGTTGCTTTATCCTTATTTCTTTTTGTTTCTTTTTTTTATTTTAGGGATTTGAATTTGATTCAAGGAAGTAACTGGTGATAATCATATGGTCCGTTCTTTTTTTTTAATTTGGTAATTTGGATTTTTTTCTGATTTAATAAGACGCTTATTCTTGGATATTATACTAAAAAGCTTATTCTAATTTCTGATTTTGTTCTAAAGGGAGTAGAGTGACTGGTATTCATAAGAATCATGACTAGGCTCGACTGGAACAAATTTTGAGTAGCAGTTGGAACTAAGTTCTCAGAAATCCTACTTGATTTATAGGTGTTTATTCTATCGGGATTGAGTGGATCCGAGTTATTAATAAAGAGTTCGGTTACCATGATGATGAATTTGAGAAGCAATGCTTTAAGTTGTGGTTTTGGCTAAAATCTCTGATGTCTAGTCTTACTTAGGGAATGCTAATACAGGTATTGTAAACTTCCTGTGGATAATTGCAGATGGGGTACATTGGTCAACATGGTATTGCTACGTTGCAAAAGTACAAGTATAGTGGTGTGGACAAATCGCTGGTTGCAAAGTACATTTTGAATCCATTTTGGAGCCATTGTGTCACGTTGTTCCCTCTTTGGATGCCGTAAGTTTCTGCAGTTTCTACAATGCTTTTTTCTTTTCTTGTTCACAGTGTTGGATGATATTGAATGATGCAATACATGTATTTCTTTTACCGCATAAGCATGTTGTTGCTTTATCTTATGTATGGTGTTTAGTTTGTTGTCGAACATAGGAAGTTATCTGTTCTTCAATCTAACATTTGCTCCCCTATTTACAAAGAATCTAAGCATTAATTGGGTCACTTGAGTGAAGACTCTTTTGATAAGGAAGGATTTTTACCCGTTACTATGAAGGAGTACACCTAAGAGGAGCCTCTATTCATCATAATAAAGTAAGGAAATTGAATTGCTTTGAGCAACCTGTCTTTGATGAAAGAGAAGGATAAAGCAATTTGCATGATAGTGGTCCTACATTTGAGCAGTTTCTTTTTTTTTTTATTGTTTTAGTTTCCAACACAAGTTATCTGAGAGCAGGTTTTACTTCCATGCGATTAGTTTTCCATATTCCCATGTTCCACCATGATCTTATCCAGAGTTGATCCGTGAAATACTTCTTTACGTATTTTTTAAATTATAAATATATTTCCTACTGCTGTTGCATCTAAATTTAAAAATGGGATATGCAACCATAATCTAATTACAATGTCGTAGGCTGCAAAAGCATCATACAAACTTGAACAACTACTTGCATGTATCTCTCCTGAGGAACAGTTGACATATTTCTATACGATGCGCAATGACCCTGTAATGAAATTGAGAAATTGTTTGTTTTTTATTCTTCCTGCGCTAAGCTGTAGGCTTTACTTGCCCTTTTGAATGCTATCAACAAGTTATAGGGATAATATGTGCAACTGTTCATGCAAAATAGATAAGCGTAATGGAAATCTAAATTTGCAGATGATTTAGACTCGTCATTTGCACAGTGGAATTCATGAATCTCCTTTATTCCATTCCTAGCTATCTTACTCTATAGTTTGAAGAACGAGGGTGTTTGGAATGATCTGCTAGTATAAGGACAGTACAAATTCCTTAGGCTCGACTGTTGGATAATGCTGTGACTTGTGCAGCAAACTTTCTGGAGGCACTTAATAACATTCTTATGTGACCAAAAATATTGTCGTTTATCCTAATTCCTCCTTTAATTCTGAATCTTTTGGTGTTTTCAATATTCATTTGTCTCTTTCTTTTGGTGTATGTTCCACGTGGATGCACTCCAGACCGAACATGGTAAGAGGTTGATTCAGCTTTGGAGCAATTATCTATATTGTGAAACTCAAAAATGGCAGTGATTCTCTAATTCTTTTCAGATAACGCTCATGGGTTTCATGTTTCTGGTCATATCAGCTCTTCTTGGTTATGTAAGTGCTGTGCCATTCAGCTCAATTGAGTACATTCTTCTAAATGTTTATCTTTTGCTTGATTTTGGTAGCTACAACATTTAGTCATCTCGAGTCGGTTTATGTATAGATTATATGTATCACCAATCTCATGTTGACAAGCCGAAATTTGTTCATTGCTTGTGTTAAGTAACAATATCAACATGCTACTGTGTAATTAACTTATACTAATAGTTTGTAAAAGGACTGTCTGTTGTTAAATGTTATGTGGAGTCACTTATCTTCCAGAGCCCTTGAGTTGAAATTGTCAACTGAAACCTATTCTTGCCTTTGTGCTTTGAGTTGGTGGAAACTGATTGGATTTCCCAAATGAAGTTACTGATGGTACTCTACTGTTGCAATTTTTATTGTATACACTTTACAGGAAAGGCTTACTGTAGTTTTGAAACATCTAGAATGACTGACCTTTCGTCCTATCTTATTCATCACAAAATCCATATTAGAAGTTCTTTTGCAACAGCATTATATTTGAAGATGTTACTTAGGAGAACAACAATGATTTTAATACTCTCCTACTTCTATATCCTTCATGAACTGTCATGCACAATATTTACATGCATAGAGCCTAGTGGGCTGTATTAGGGCCCAATATCCATTGTCATCGCTGTTCTTACAAATGTTCATCTTGGTCCCTCTACTTTAAAAGCTTCTTTTCTGTTTGGTACTTGCCATTATTTGGGGTGTAGTTGAGAAGCTATCTTTGAAGTGAGCCACAATCAAAGTTCATAGATTGTAGCAACTATGAAATGTCTCATGTGCAAATAAGCAAGCTAAATTTGTATGTTGCGTTAGCAATAGTCAGTTTGCTATATAATGCTCTTACAAAGACCGGAAGCAATATTGATGGGTAGCTGACTACTGGATTTTCTATTTGGTGTTCATGCTCTTAGTTTTGCAATTGATATTGCAATGAGATCTTTGCATGTCTACGCTGTTGGTACATTTTGCAATGCCTTGTCAATTCTTCACATTCATGTTATGGTGTTTCTTTCCAGTTTCTTTTTCATTCATATGCTTAAAATGGAGCTCATTATATACTTTGTGATTGTATGTTTGTTGATAGTCATTGTGATGTCTGGTTTTATCTTAAAATTTGTTATTTATATCCATACAGATTTATTCACCACTTTTGGACTCTCCACCGCCTAGATGGGTTCACTTCGCTCATGGAATGCTCCTCTTTTTATACCAGGTGACGTAAATATCTGTAATACTTGACATGGACCAAGTTATTGAAATGAACTTGTGTTTGTTTTATAAATTTGTAATGTGCAGGAGTATCTTGCCTTGGGTATTCAAAGCAATATATGTTTTCTGCTCAATAAACATGGTTTTCTTTAGTGTATCATCGCTTTGAAGTCTGAAACTTCCAGACTGGCTGACAAAAATGCTGCAATGCTATATATGAATCTTCCTACTTCCAATGCTCACTCATCTCTCACACATGATCTTGATTAATCCTAAATCTAGAAAATGGAATTAGCATTCAACCAGAAATGGGAGTTTATGGTGCTTATAATTGTTGTACGCTTGTAAGGTAGAGTGAACCCCAGTTTTTCTGGGTAACACATTCGGGTTTTTAAGCTAACTAAGTGTCATTCTACCAGATAAACTCTGGACAGCACTAGCCTTAGAAAGGTTTTTTTCATCTAAATGCGATCTCCCTTTTCTCCTGGCTTTTCAGTATTTGCTTTATACCCCCTCCATTGCATTCTAAAACTAACGTCCTAAAGGCTGTTTTGTGCAACTGTACATAGATTTCCTTAGCCAGCTCTGTCTTCATATTGTTGGTCCTTTATGACTGATGGGTCATATACAACAACGATGGTGGCCTTGTCTACAACAACAATAGCAGCCAAGCTTATCTTACTAGTTAGGAATGAAAGTTTATTCATACAGTTGTTTTTAGTTTTGGACTTCTAATATATTTAAGATTGTAGTCACGTAGAATATTTTCAGTTGAATGTCATATTATTGGAATTTAGGATGTGGGGAACCTATAGTGGCAATTGGGAAGCTTGTCATTGTATCTTTTTATTAATATCTGAATGAAGAAATATTATTCATCCGCAAGTGGCCACATAGAATATTTTCAGTTGAATGCCATATTACTGGAATTTAGGATGTGGGGAACCTATACTGGCAATTGGGAAGCTTGCCATTGTATCTTTTTATTAATATCTGAATGAAGAAATATTGTTCACCTCCGCAAGTGGCCAGGCACTTAATCATGATTATGATGCCCTTCACAAACTCCTTTTAGCTTATTTTCATTTCTCTTTATCGCAGACCTTTGATGCTGTTGATGGAAAGCAAGCCAGACGTACAAACTCATCCAGTCCATTAGGAGAACTTTTTGATCATGGTAAGCTCTCTCTCTCTCTCTCTCTCTCTCATATATATATATGGGATAGGATATAGGCACATGCCATCTTAAAAGTACATGTGTACACATGCCGGCCAAAAGTGGCCAGCGAGCTCTCCAAATCTAATCTTCACCGTTGGATATGAAGAACCATGAGTTGAGAATATGTTGATAAAATTTCAGCTCAATCGGAATACGAACAGACCTCCATCAGAACTCTTGATCAAAGTGACACAAAAACAAAATATATATCTTTTGTCGAATTTAATTTTTTATGTTATTTTGATCAAGAGTTCCGATGGAGGTCTGTTCGTATTCCGATTGAGCTGAAATTTTATCAACATATTCTCAACTCATGGTTCTTCATATCCAACAAAAGATATATATTTTATTTTTGTGTCACTTTGATCAAGAGTTCTGATGGAGGTCTGTTCGTATTCCGATTGAGCTGAAATTTTATCAACATGTTCTCAACTCATGGTTCTTCATATCCAACGGTGAAGATTGAATTTGGAGAGCTCGCCGGCCCCTTTTGGCCGGCATGTATACGCATGTGCCTTTAAGATGACATGTGCCTATATCTTATCCCTATATATATATATATATATGCGGACACATGCGCATAACCTCAGACTTGCTTACTCTCTCTCGCTCACCGCTCTCTCTCTCTCTCATACACACACAATGTTCATTTCTTTTTTGTGATTTTTTTTTTTTGCAAAAACTTATAAACTACTAAAATTTGAGAACTCATTGTATTTGGCTACAGGTTGTGATGCACTTGCATGCACGGTATGCTGCATTTCTTCAAAGCTTTGAACATCTGTTTTTGCTTTAAACTTACTTTTTTTATGCTTCCGAAGATTCATTTTCTTATAAGCTTGTTGCAATGCTTATTTCAGTTTGAATCCTTAGCTTTTGGGAGTACTGCTATGTGTGGGAGATATACGTTTTGGTTCTGGGTTATTTCAGCTATCCCATTTTACCTTGCGACATGGGAACAGTGAGTATCTTGGGAGTCTCTTTAAAATGTTGCAAGATGCCTTCATTTGGTTCTTTTCAGTTCATTATGATAATGATGCTAACTGCTCTTAGTCCTTGCTTATGCTGGGGAAGCTCAGCTAGTATTTTCATCTTGTTTGTAACAATAAGTGCCACATAGGTCCAATTCAGTGATACTAAATGATAAATATCTTACATCTCTTTTAATATTAGAGTGTAATGGTTGTAACTGTCGATATTTTATCTTGATTCTTTATATTGGTTTTTGGTTACTGCAAAGTGTGCAGGCTGGAACCTGATATGCTGCTGTCAAAAAACCTTTTGAAAAGTATTTCACTGTCTTATTAATAATTGTTATAGCAGTTCTTAGTTTCTAACAACTTAAGTATAATAATACTTGCAAATTTGAGCTTGTATGCATATCTCTGTGTATGCTCAGTTGCTCACGTGTTATTTTCATGTCAATGTATGTATATAGTACAAGTACACTTGAATATATTTGTAGTCTTCATGTTCCTAAAAGATAGTTTCGTATGAGCTTGTGAGTGCTATGATGTATTTTAGTGTTCAGTCTATGTAATAAAAATATTATCTAGCTCTTGTTAATTGTTTTGGTTATCTGCTCACTGATCTCAGCTGTCTTGGGTTTGATGCAGCTTTTTCACCAATTCACTTGTCCTTCCCATAATCAACGGACCAACAGAAGGCTTAATGCTGATATATTGTGTTCACTTCCTCACATTTTTTTTGGGTAGGATTCTCATTCAGAGCTGATAAGTTTTATGGAATTTGCACTTAAGATCCTGTTTGATTTTCTTAATTCAGCTTAATTGTTTCATTTACTTTTGTGCTTGTGGTTTTTACTAGGGGCCGAGTGGTGGGCTCAGGATTTTAGAAAGTCCATTCCCCTTCTAGGTTGGGTGCCATTTCTTCCAGGTAAATATGCTATAAAAATTGCGGAACACATATTTAGGATTTATTTTTATTGATATGATCGAGGTAGTGGCTGACATTCCATCACAACGGTTTGTTCTCGAAGGTGGTTGAAAGGTTAACTCATTTTTTTGTTTGATCTTATAGACTTTGAAACCAAGCCTTAGCTTCGTTTGGTCTGGATGTATATTCCTTGTTTCCCAAGTTTAAAATTGGCTTTGCTGCAATGTGTAATACAGAAGGCATCCTCTTGTTTGATGGTCTTGTTCTTCTTGCATTCCCTTTCGTTTGGAGCATCTCCTTCAATTAGGCTTCTTAAATTTCATGTAGTTTTTGCCAAGAGTTTATATTTTTGGGTAAGAAGTATTCAACCACATTCCTATCTTGCAAACATAGATAGTTTCTCGTGCCACCCAATTTTCTGGCATCTGCTCGATCGATTCGCATCCTAGAACATGCATGGAGGTTGAGGATTATATGCATTTCAAGATCTTTATAGGTGTAAGTACCTAGTTTACTGAACATATTTGACTTAAGCTCTCAAGAAAAAAAGTATATAACTTTTTTGCGACAAAGGTTAGTGGCTTTTTCTCATATTCTTTGCCTACTTATGTCATCTGTATATGATGTTGGACTTCGACACATGTGAATTGAATTGTCGCAGTGAAGAGTGAACTTCTGCAAGCATATAAAATAATTATATCAATGACTTCCCGTGTAAAAGTTTGTTTCTGTTTTGGTGTGAGACATGAAAATGCTGGCGGTTAAAGTTAAAAATATCACTTCATTGATGACGATATTTCTCATAATTTTGCTAAGATATAACCAAAAGCCTCTATATAGGGTCTGTTCACATGTCTCCTATGCTTTGAGCCATGCTTCATGAATAACTTTTTGAAAGAAAGTCATCCTTGCATGTTTAGAATTGCACCTTATAGAAAAGTATCTTGTTTGATTCACGATTTTTCAACTGAATCCTTCATAATTGGAAGATCCTTAATGTACCAGTGTGCATTCTTTCTTGTGTGTTTCTTCTTCCCAGTCCTTTTTTGTGAATGACATAAGCTCTTTGTGTTTGAGTTTATTTACAAGTTGTCTTAACCTGCAACACTTTGGTGGATATGTTATAAGCTGTTATGACTTCAACTATGTAAATTTGCTGCAGAAATCCCAATGTATGGAGTTGTGCTGTTTGCTATGATTGTTTTTGGTGTCATCCCAACTATCGGATCCAAGTAAGTTAGAGTCTCCTATATTTTGTTTTAAAATTTTTTCCCCAGTCAATTCAATGAAGACAATTCAAATGAGAATGGCTGATTCTTACGTCTTGATTCAAGATTGTTGGTATGAACTATTACTGATAGATGTAAGACAATTCAAATGACCATCCATGCTTCATCAGATTTTTAAAGATTATTTTCCAATCTATAATTCAGTTGGCATATCGATAAGCAATATCTCTTCGATGCTTTAAAGATAAATTTTCGGTGAAACTTTAAAATTACACTTTAAAGCCTATTGTTGACAAACTAGTCCTTGGTGTTTTATTTTCTTTTGATAGAGGTCCTGCCCTTACTTTATCTAAGCTTATAACTTTAAAAGTTCAGCCTTCAGATGTAGCTAATTCGTTCTTTCGGATGGCTAACCATAAAAGACGGTTAAATAATAAAACTATGATTAATCATAATGCACTATCAAGATATTAGTTATTTTAATTTTTTCAGTGAAACTAACTACATCACCTTTTGATTAGAACAAAGGCCAGGGACCTATTTCAGAAAAATGAAGCAAGTAGTTTGTCAATACCCCCAATTTTAAAACATGTACTTGATACTGCCCATGGTAGGAGTCTAATAATGTACATGAAGTGTTACTATAAGCTTTCAGACATACTTCTCTGATACTATAATTGTGGATTGTTAATGCATACTGTCCTTATTTTCATGCAGCATTGGCAATGTTCACAAGGTCGTCAAAGCTAGGAAAGGAAATATGTTATTGGCTTTGGCAATGGTAATGCATAATAATGCAAGTCAGTTATGTAAATGTTTACTTTTGTGAGTACTCGGTAGTAACAAAGAATGTTTTATTTTGTACCAGCTTATTCCTTTTGTTACACTTATGGCCGGAGTTCTCACATGGTATTTACTTGGCCTCAGTTGTAGCTAAAACAGACAATTTAGTCATTCCTCATGTACAATATAATACTTTTTCTGCAGGTCATTTTTGTCACCTTCTGATATAATGCGCAATTACCCTCATTTGCTTATCATTGGAACTGGATTTGCTTTTGGTTTCCTTGTGGTAGGTTGCTGCTTGTTATCTAATGCTTTTTGAAGATTTTTTATTATGTTTCATCAAAAATTGCATAACCATCTTATAATTCTGCAAGTTTGTGTCATATTAATGTTATTCTTTATGATGATTTTTCTCTTTAGTCAATGTGCAGGACCTTCTCTTCTTCTCTCAATATCACTCCAGTGTTCCTTTTATTTATTAACAAAATCAAGATCTGCTTTTATGTCAATAGAGTTGTTAAGATCTCCTTTTCATGAATGGAGGTCCTCTCCATAAAACAAGTACAGTATTAGGAAAATTTTTTAGTCTCCATAAAACAAGTATTAGGAAAAATTTTTAAACTGGTTTTTCTTTTGGAAAAGGTCCTTGACTTAAGGCTTGGTTGCTTTATTTGATATCTTTTGCATATCGCATAGTTTCCATATGAATCATTATGTTGTTAAGAAACATAGCATACTTGGAACCTAGAGTGGTGTTTATAGTTCTGAGTCACAGTTAGCAAACGCGCATTTATGATTAAAAGTTGAAGTTCTTCATTGATGTTTCCTAGACCCCCCATGGCTGTTAGTTGTGTCTGTAATGTCCTTACATGGGAAGGAAGTTAACTGGATGTTACTGATTGAAGTGTCTTTTTCTCTTTTCTTTTTTTTTATAATTTTCCTCTTCTGAGAAGTGTACTAAAAGTTGTTTGCAATAGATTTAACAAAAGTTTATAAGTGAAGTTTGTTTTCACAGGGAAGGATGATTCTGGCTCACCTTTGTGATGAACCCAAGGGTTTGAAAACAAATATGTGCATGGTACGTGTGAGTTTTTAGATTTTGCTAGTCATTCTGATCAAGTGGCAATACATTTAGTTCTCATTCTTGCTTAAAGGCACATCTGATAAGTATCAAACTCCTACTCATTATATATCTTACTACTAGGATCTGCCACTAAATTGCTGTGCTTTCTAACAGTCACTACTGCCTCTTCCATTTGCCATTGCGAATGTTCTCTGGACCATGCTGAACGATGGGTATGTAAATTGCTGCATTCTATTTGAGTTTTAAGGGTAGCAATTCTGCTGGCATCACCTTCGGTTATATCTTTTATCTAATTGCAGAGCTCCTCTTGTTGATGAGCACCTGATGCTTCTGGGGTATTGCGTATTTACAGGTATGAAAAATTTTCAGACCATTTAAACAAGCTTACAGGGTTTATGACATAGAAAATTTTGCCACTGTTGTCAATTTACAACCAAGCAAAAAATAACAATCTATAGGAGGCGTTTGGCATTGCTTACCCTAAAAGCAGCTTTTCAATTTTTCATTTCACGTTTTTTAATACACTTTTTATAAGTATTTAGAGAATTTATTCAAAAATGTAGAAAGTACAGAAAAATTCTACGTAGTGAGATCTTTTTATTGCTTATTTTTATTATTATTTTTTAGGTAAAAAAAAATAGAGCTCGTTTTTCAAAAAGGACAAAAATATCCTTCATTTTAGAAAAGCTCTATTTCAAAAGCACTGAAAATACCCTTCATAGTATGTTCATTAATCTCTGCATTGATCCGTTGGTTTGGTCAAGAATACAACATTTTTTATTGGTTTGAGTAGTCACTGCTCTTTCCTCATCTGGAAAGTCTTTAGTAAAAGGCAACTTGCCTATTATAAAGTTAAATATTTTGACACTACGAAATTTCCGATATTGTCACTTCCTTAGTTAATGTTCATTGAATGTTACTGTTTATTATTGCTGGCGGCATTTACTGAGGATTTCTTCCCAGCTTTCAGCTAATTCCAGTTTTGCAAATATTTTACGGATGTCATCAATTGTAAGGAATCGTAGAATTTGCTTCTTTGGACATCACAAATCTTATTTCTATATTATTATTATTATTATTATTATTTTAATGTAAAGAGACTTCTATTGCTTATACCACTGTTCTTACTATTTGCACTTTCTTGATGAAACAGTTGGACTGTACATGCACTTTGCCTACTCAGTCATTAAGGAAATTACTGAGGCTCTGGGAATCTACTGCTTCAGGTAAGAACAGGCCTTTGTATTCTAATGCATCCTTCCTTTCAAGCTACCATTTATATTTTTCTAACTGAATTTTATTTGTCACAGAATAACAAGAAAAGAAGCTTAGAAGATTTTTTTGGCATTTGAGAGTAGTCTCTGTGCAAGAAAGCATGTATTTAGGACTCCTGGAGTTTTGATCCACCAAAGAATTTCCCCATTTAAACCTTTCGTCAATGGGGGATTTTGTGGGATCTTAAGTGAAGTAGATGTATTTATCCTCTTTAGATGTTTTTCATCTTTAGACTTCACTCATATGCTATCATTACAATTATATTGTTATACCTTATTCTGTTGTTTAAAAGTGAAAATGGTAACAGTATAATGTAAAGGAAATACCTTTTCTGACTGTCTGCTAACCTTTTGTATTAATCTCTCTCATTCCTAGTTTATTATATGTTCATCTTGCATCAATATATGATCATGGCATGACATTACATATTCCTTTTCTGTACCACTCGACTCCTTGATTCGAAGTATACTTTGGTACCAATATTTAGTTCAAAGTAGTTATGGATAAGTGATCCTACCTAAGTTCAAATCATAGATTAAGGGCACCTTTAAGAGAGGACCGAACGATACGTTTCAATGAACCAGTTAATAAGCTAAAGTAGAGGAACTTTAAGCTATTGAATTGAGCAAATTTTTGCAAAGTAGCATTTCTTGGTTGCCTGTACCTTGCTTTCTCGCAGGTTTGGATACAAGATGGTTATGAATATTGTTGGAAGATAGCAGTTTTTTTTCAGTAATAAATAGATCTGTAGAACCATACAGTATTCAGCACTTCTTCAAGAAGCATAGAGTATTCAGCACTTCTTCAAGGAACAACGGAGACAACAGACAGATCTTTACGACCCAAAAAGTGCATCCCATGGCAGAAACAAATAATCATACAAGATAGATAAGCTACTAACGCACCTCCGCTCTCAAATATATGGGTTACACAAAAACTTATAAAGAATAAGGCACAAACTTGGCATCTGCAGGAATAAAACAAGAACAGGGGGAGAATGGTGCAGGTTATAACCTTTCTGGATATCTAGAACAAAAAGCTATGACATTTTGATGTTCTTTTCCTCCTTAACCCTTTTCTATATAGAGCACGTACCTGAGAACTATCTTGCTGTAAATATGGGTTCAACATCTGCTCTTGGTTGTATTCTTCTTGTATATTTGATTAGCAAAGCTTCTGATGAGAGTCCTGGCACACGCAAGTCCCTGATAGAATTTTTGTTAGAGCATTTAAGAGGAGTCAAGTGAAAGTTTTCCTCCGTGTATAAGAACTAAGTATTATCTAACTTAAAATTTCAAGAAATAAAGAGGTTGCTCGCTTTGCCCTTTTTAAATTCTAACCTGATATAAGGTTCTAAGTCCTTCCATTCCCATTTCGCCCTTTCTTGAAAAAGTGCGGCAAATCTGTCAGCTGGAACTAATGGAAGCTCAGACACACTGAAAGGGCGTATCCAAGTCTCGACCCCTATCTTTTCAAAGAGCACTTCACCTTCAAGCATTTTAATGTCTTGCCCCATTCCAGTAGGAACAGCCTGATCCCATTTATGCATAAATGTCTCCAACTTCATCTTTCCACCACACAACAGCCGTAATGCAAGACGAAGACAGACTTTCTTCTCATCCAAGCACCATATTGGACATTCCATGTCCTCATTTCTGTTTCCATATGTTTTCAGGCAGTGGAGCACAATTATGCGAGGAAATCCATCAACTTCCAAAACAGATAAAACATCATCTTCTGGAAGTGCACTCAAGGGCCACTCCTGCAATACAGAGTTGGTTAGAATCATACTAAGAATATCATCCATGGATCTTTTATCAATAATTCTCCAGTAACCATCTATCTCAGCAGCAGAGAGGGACTCCAGTCCAGCTTGCAACTCCTCGTCGCTAGCTTGAATCTGATCAACTAGATCTCGCCATCTATACAAGCCTTTCTTCTCCGAGTCGCTGCTCAAGTCCTCTTCCAGCCTGTATGGTGTCTGATAAAGGAGGGATTTCAACTTCTCGAGTCTAGGAGCAACTTGAACCACCTCCATATGACCAGGGGCCAACTTAAAGACCGATGCAATTGTTTGCGTACTGCAATGATCCTTTCCTTCTCTGTCTATATCATCAATTTCCAAACACAAGTTTGGTTCTCCAGGTGGAACCAAGAAAACAGAATTGGAGGTACCCACAAATTTCATGGCGTAGGTTGCCGAAGAAGTGCATAGCACTGCATCCTCATCAGGTTGCCCTCGAATGGTAACACTGATAACAAGAAGACTGAAGAAATGAGCTTGGCTGAGCAAATTCACAAAACAAAAGACGATTATCAACTAAATGAAAGGAATTGAACTTTAGAAGTGTTTACCAAGCCTATAAACTCACTTTCTCCCTCCAAAAACTCCACTTCCAACTCATATTCAAAACAAAGTAAACACAAAAACTAAACTCAATTTTTCCCGCCAAAGACTCCACTTTCAAAAATTCAAATTTTAAAAACTAAAATTTAATTTTCAAACTCACTTTTAATAAAAGTAAACACAGAACACGCCCTAAATGTCTCTGGAAACAGTAGCGCTCATTTTGGAAAAACTTGGATATATATGGGGCGTGAAGATTTTCATTGAAATTGCAACGATAGTTTAAATCACATAACAAGCACCGAATATATTACTATAATATTATCGAAACTGGAGAACAACTTGTTTAGTATTGAAAGTAATGGAAGTAGACTTGCATGTTGACAACAGACATTAAAGAACAAAAGAAAACAAAGCTTTACCCCTAACATTCAGACAAAGTATGTAACTGCACAGAACAAGGAAACACCAGCCAGTATACAAAGTCATCGATCTTGGTGTGGACTAAAAAATGAAAAATTGAGCCCCTTTATGTTAAAACCTAAAATAAAAGTTAGCAGTGTATGACATTAACTTCAAAATGACAGAAAAGAAAAATGAATGAAGAATATTAGTTGAAGTCCAAAAATTGCTCGATTGTACATCAATTCCTTATTCCAGTAACAATCCAATTAGATTGTTACTATCGTGGAATGCCTCCAGTAACAACCTGGGTGGAAGAGTTAGACTAGCTTGATGTAGAGCTTTCTAGAACCATTAGATAGTATACATGGCATCTAATGAATAGAGAAACTTGGATGCTTGTAACCTTGATGGGCATTGAAGTAATCGAAGCTCTTTCTTTACTTTTATTCAGTTTTATTTACCGCTTTATTTTATTTTCTGCAATTTACTTACGAGTTCTACTTGGATTGTTGGCGAATCATAACAATTTCCCCAAAGATAACATCCAAAAATTCATTGCATTACACCAAACGTAAAGATGTATTCTTGGGATCACACAAAATTAAAGCAGCACTCTAAAATCTATGAACCAATCCATCCACCTACAAAGAAATTAAAAAATCAACACAATATCATGCAATCACAAAGAATGACGAAATCTTCCGATTACGATCTAAACTAAACAATCAAATCTAAGCTGAGTCTCATTTTACTTCAAAGAAATTAAATTGAATGAAAAAATAGTAATAACAAATTCAAAGATTAGTTATTTACAGAGCTGAAGATTACCGGTTACTGAGGATTTCTTGCAGCAGTTTATCATCAGCTTCAAGGAGGATGAGTTCATCGTGCTGACCAAATTCCCGGTGATACCGCACCGATATCGACGAGCCAGGGTTGAGCTTAATTAGCTTTTCTGCCCCTCCGCAGCCGATCTCTTTCTGAACCCCGGCGCTTCCTTCGTCGATCTCCATCGCCGCCTCTCGCAATGTCCCTCTCTCTATAAATATTTCCGTAATTTTCCCGCGCTTTTATCTTATTTCCCGCTAAGCGTTTGCAGAATCAGGCATATAATCCTTTCGTATTTTCATATTTATCCACATAATTATTGGTTTAGCGTAATGGAACCCCTGGTGAATAAGCTTCGCCATTATCTGTTTGAAGATCTTCATTTGAACTTTGAAGTTGAATGACAAGAAGAAGAAAGAAACGTCTTTCGGACTGATTAGCCAAACTGTTTTCTTCTTTCTTTTCTTTATTTTTTTAATTATTCTTTTTTTTTTTTGTGAAGTGAGGAAGCATTCCCGTAAGCGCTCTCAAAGTCAAACCAGTTTATATCATACTTGGTAAGAAAGTTTGAGACTCATGAACAGCTTTATAAATATATGTACAATTTGCTTTGATTAAAAGAAATTTTAAAATATTTTTATAATTTTTTAAATTAAATTTTATAATATATTATAAAAAATTTATAAAATAAAAAGTACTTTCAAACAACCGTTAAGTCTCCCTTTTATAAAATCAGGTCTCAAGTAGTGTCATGGCCATTGAACGAGTCTTGGCTAGAGATGTAAAAATGGGCCGGGCCAAACGGGCCGGTCTGCGGCCCGGTCAATTGGTCCGATTATCGACCCGTTCGGTCTGATAAATAGTGACAGGATCGGGCCGGCCCAGTCCGATCTAACGGGCAGGACGGGCCGATCAGGTCGGCTCGCCCGATTACTGTTCATATTGACCGGTCAATATGGACCGTTGACCTGGTCAAAATTGACCGTTGACCGGATCAAATTTTAATTAAAAATATTTTTATATTACTAAAAAATAAAATTTAAAAATAAAAAATATTTATTTTTTTATTTTATTTTAAAAATAATTTTTAATTTCTATTTTTTATATAAAATTAAAATATAAATCAAATAAATGAGCCGGACCGGATCGTGAGAATTGAAACCGGATCGGGCTGGCCCGACCCGAGCGCTTTACCCAGGCCGAGCCAGCCCGGCCCGTCCGTTTTTGCACCTATAGTCTTGGCCATTGAACGATGTTTCAATCGTAGATAAAAAATTGTCGGTACTTTCTGTTAGAATGGCACTACATAAAATTCAACTCCAAAAAGCAGACTTAATATATGAGTATTCAAATAAATAATATAGAACAAATCAACACTTTTCCGAATAACCTCTTCTTAAAATCCACATTCCATCTGCAAATATCTGTAGCAACACTTTACCCTTTTAACACTCTTTTCATTGTTAAAACACTTTTCATTTCTTAATATATTTTCTTCAATATTTTAACTAAAAAAATAATTATTAAATAAATTATATATCCTACAATATATGTATAAATTAAATTTATTTTTAAAAAATTTTGAAATAAACTCCATTTCAAAATTCTTAAATTTAGTTTCCGTGACATCAGTTCTGAGTCGAGCTATATGTTCTCTAATTCTGTCACAACTTCACATATTTATTTTCCATAATTATCCTACGCACATAATAAAATTTGTCCACAAAATAGACTTATCTACTTCACCACAAGTGATCCTAAAGATAACTTTTTTCAGCCAAAAGTTTACTTTCAGATGACTTCACATATTTATTTCACTAACTCATTTTCTACTCACTTTCAAAATTATTTTCAAGCAAGTAAACAAGTCCGATGTATTGCTACTTACGCACAAAAATCCAACATTATTATGTGCATCATCTATTGCATACTTTACTGATTCCCCCATCTATTGTAAGATCACGTACCGTACTTCTAATTTTCAGTCTGAATATTCAGAGCATTCAGGCTTGCTAGTTGCCATTTCCTCTTATCAGGCTTAACCAGAATGATGATGTTTCGATCTCAATAACATGTAAATTCTAAATCCCAGTACAGCTTTAATATTTCTAGCAAGTATACTCAACATCATGAGGCAACAAATTTCGATGATCAAAATTTCTAGATCCTGTCATCTTTGTTCTCAATAAACCGCTATGTTCCTGCTACAAACAAACACCATGTCATACAATTAACTTCCACCTACTATCCGAATACGTACCCTGATAATCTCACTGCAGCACAAGCTTACAGCAAGCAGTCTGAAGTATTCTTACTATTAATACAGAAATTCTTCAAACCTTAACCATGACGTCAACTAGGTTATTCCATCAGCCATGGTGTGTTCAGGAGGCCAGCCTTCAAGGAATTAAGATAACTGCCTAGGTCAGGAAGAACTAGCACCTGCTCAAACCCATCCAAAATCAGTATGATGTTATATCCGTCATTCTTGATATTTCATGTCTTATCTTTGCCCAGATCTGCATGCTGATCCCAACTGTTCAACTGGTAAAAGTAAATCATCAAGATGGTTTTGGACAAGGCAAACAAAGCCAACCCGACAATAAGATGATGCAATAACAGCGGCAAGGCATCCTATTTCAGAAACATGTGGTCAAAGGCTAGGCCTAGAGCAATTTATAAAACACTCTATTGCTCTTAATACAACATGATAGCTCAAATTATATAACCAATCAACAGCAAAGGAGTTACCACAAAGAAAACAATTACAGTAGATAAAGCAATCATTAATCGAAAAGCGTCCATAGAAACAGATCCTTTCTTAACCAGAAAGGAATTTACTCAATTGAATCACATAGATAAGCCATTAAAAACTGAACAAACTTATAAAAAGACGCCAGTTCCTTCACAAATTGCACATACATATAACAGGCTTGTAGTTACATAGAAACATGGAAATTGCTTGTAGCACCATGCACCACATGTGTTATGTTTCGTAATGGCAATTCAAGTATCACCAAGTGAAAAGTAACCAAAATGTAGGTTATATGAAGATAAAAACAATACTTATTTGTTATGATTGCATCAAGCACATGCTAAGCAATAATACTCGAATCAATTGACGAGCTTACGCTACCTGCATGTAGTAGGGAGTTCTATGTACTTGATAATGCACAAAACTAGTTAAACACTGCTCAACAACAATGTGCTTTATTACATGAATCGAAGTTTACAGATAATAACCACACTGGCTAAGATTATTTGCCACTTTGAAGAGCCATGACTACATTGTAACATGATTAACCATGCTCTTGCTTACAAGAAACCACACAATGTGCACTCAGTTTCAATATATTCCGTTGTCCATTTGTAACCAACATTTAGGTAATCTCTACATGATTTTCATGGTCCAACAAAAAATTTCCAATCAATAACTAAGGCATCAATTTTCTAGCTTCATCTCCAGGAGAAGCACTTTTATACAGAGCTGTTTAAGAAAAGTTTTGCATTGCGAAAAGCATTTTTTTGAGCACTTCAACTTATAAATCTCTTCAAAATTTCCGTCTTCATGTACAAGCACTAGTAACTTTTCTATAAGTGGAAAATGTTTTAGAAGTCAAAACCTATCACATCATAAGTACTTAACCAAACAAACACAAAACCTTTAGGTTTATGAAATGTACTTTAACATTCTTAACCGTATCGTAGTGCCAAACTAAGTGACTGCTTAGGAGAAAGCAAAATGGTAACAGGAGTCAACGTAGGAGACTAAATTTGAACCACTTTCTAAACTGCAACAGCTATCTCCAATTCAATTATGCTGCTTTCAAGAATCCAACTTATGCACTCAATTCGAGAGTAAAATGTTAACAAAACAACATCCTCCACTACTTGAAGTGAGAAGACTACATAATCACTCAATTCTAAAGTGAACTACAAAGATCCGTGCAGTTTATTTGGCTTAATCCCTAGAATACGTTGTACAAGCCGTTATCTCCTGTCATTTTTCTGGTGGTACCTCACCACCTAAAAACCCCTTCTTCTCTCTTGCAAAACTTAGAAAATATTCCAATTATGAAAGCAGAAAAGCACAATGCCATTTCTGCTAGAACCAAATCCAGTATCCATCACAAAGAATCTCTAAATGAGCTGTCTAATGATGACAAATCACACTATATTACATAAATGCTTGTTCTGCTCAGACAGATATTCAACTTCCAAAAAATCCTATCACTACTATGTCAATTCAATTGTCTGAGAAAATCCCATCTATATACAACAGCTTAAATGAATTTATGCACAAACAAGGTTAAGCAGTTTGTCATCTGCATTTTGCATTGACATATAACTATGGTATCATGAACTTATTGCCAGAGGGTACTGATGGCTAAAATGGAGCCAATAGCATACACTTAAAAGACTTAAGTATAACAATGTCTACAAAACAAGCCAGGCAGGATTTCCTATATTCTACTTCATGGTGGCGGCAGCTAAACAATCAACTAATAGAGATGTTGCAAATTGACATTGTTGTAAGATCAAACCATACTACTTAACTTTAAAAGAGACAATGAAACAAGTAGCACATGCCAAATCTTGCAAGTAAATAGGCAATAAGAGAATTACCTGAAATAAGACAAGCTTGAGATGCAACAAGATGGTCCACATCCTCGGCATAGCATCTTTATTCCTACCATAGAACATGGAAACTCTCTTCAGAGGATTTGACTGCCAAGAGACTGCTGAAGCATGGTCTCTGAAAATATATTCAAAATAGATACCGACAGAACATTTATTCAAAAAATCCAGGTAACAAATTAGAATAACCTCTAGGGCAAAGTTAGAAAGTAGGCCTCTTGGTAGCAGCATACTCTTTTACCATATTACTAAAGCAAACACACAGAACGTGAGAACACCTAAAACAGCATGAAATCAATTACAAATATAAAGAACCTACATGAGTTCCAGCTTCCACTTGCTTGCACATATAATATATGTTCGCGAAATATTGTGTAAACAACTGCAATACATAAAATTAAGAATTACCATGAGATCCTTCAAATACCATATGTCCTCAAGGTTTTATCTTAAAACTATTACAAGAATAAGATCAATTCAAACTCAAGTAGGTTTTAGAACGACAGAGAGTAGGAATGCTGATGTAAAAAGTAATACATAAAAAATCTTCCTTCTCCAGAAGCGAACCTCCATAGGAATGAGGAAAGTGAGCAGCCCATGTAGCACATCACATCTGCATTAGAAACATGACTATCATCAGATTCCAACAAAGTTGAATAACATATGTCCCCCAACTACATCTGTATCTATATTCCCTCAGTTGTGACTACTTCCTAGTGAGATACATGCTCATTTCTTTCGTCCACCACGCTCCCTCAAGGAAAGAGTCAATGTTTCTCCAGAGGCAATGTTGTAATGAGCAAGTGTGAGATTGTCTTTGAGAAAACCAGCCCGGCCACTCAGTTTTTGCTTGTTAGAGGCAAGCTGAACATGAACAGAAATCTTCTCCTTTAAGCTACCAACAGTCTCAGAGAGTGACTGAACACTGATCTCCAGTGTTTGGCCTTTAAGGTTCCCTTCATCAAGATTAGGAACAGTAACAAAGATGGATGCAGGACCCTAGAAAGCAGTAACAGCCACCCATCAGTAACAAATTTAATGATATCAATAAGATTAAAAGGTTTAAAATGCAAAATGGCGCTTTAAAATGTAAACCACACATGTGTAGAACTTTACCAAATGTTGAGAAAGAAACTGATCCTCTGGAATGAGGGCAGAATCATCAGTTCTTTGCCTCTTTGGCTCCGGTTCATCAGGTATTGGTGGAGGAGCTTCCTCAGGGGGTGGAGGGGGTGGCATCATACCCTGTGGCAGTGGAGGTGGTCCTGCAACAGGCATAGTAGAAGACGGTATTGGAAGAGGAAAAGGTGTCCGAGGTACACCCAAGTGTGTGAATTGCGATCCCGGAGGCATTGGCACAGGCATGCCAGGTGGGTTCACTGACATTGATGGAGGCAATGGGGGACGGTTCATCATCATAGATTGAGGGCCTGAAGCCATAGGCATGGGTGGCCTCACTGAGACCATAGGTGGCCTAGGTGGTGGCATGGGTCCACTACTAGTTGGTGGTGCAGCATAAGGCATGGCATTTGGAGCGAACCTAGGAACATTGACAGCTAACCCAGGGGGAACAGGAAGGGGGCGCACCAAAGGGACACCAGGTTTTGGTGGAGGGGCAGGGCCAGGAAGAGTTCTTCCATCACTAGTGATATTAGGATCAGTCTGCTCTTCACCAGACATGCCTTGAGACATTGCTTGGTTTGCTGTACGCCCAATGCTCCCACTGTGCCCGTCCCATATGACTTGTTTCGGCTGTTCATCCTTTTTCTTCTCAATTTCTGCCTTGACAGCATTAGAAACCTCTTCCTCTGTTGTTCCGAAAATATCAGGACGGGTTCGAGCAAGGCCCACAATGTTCCTAGATATCTCATCATCCGCAGCAAGTGTCGTCTCCCGAATTTTAGCCATCATCCTCTCCTTCTGTTCCTTGTACTTAGGATCAATAAGAGAAATCCTCATGTGCTCAGCCATCTCATTGATTGGGATCAACTCTCCCGTAATAGGCGAGATCACAAACTTGGTGGGATCCTTCTCAGCTGGCAGCCGCTCCTCGGGTCTCTTCCAATTCTTAACAATCCTCATCGGTGGCTCTGGCTCAGCTTCATTCTTCTTCTCACCGCCATTCTCAACAATCTTTGCCGCACGCATGCCTTCCTCCACAAGCTGCATCTCCTCTTCGTCCATCTCCATCTCAACCTCCTTTCCAGGCTCTGTGGTATCCATTGCAACAGCTGCCTCTTCTTCCTCAATAGATGAGATCTTGCTCCGTCTAATAACTTCCTCAAGTGTCATAGGCATGGGCAACTCCTCATCCTCATCATCTGCAAACTCAATTGTTTCAACAACAACAAAATCGTGCCAATCGATCATTGCCATATGCATTCTTTCCTGTTCAATCTCATCCTCCGCTTTCTGCCTCGCCTGCTCCTGCGATCGATCCCACTCCAACCTATGCAGACACCTCTCGAGCACCATCGTTGAATCCTTCACTCCTTCTTTCAACTTCTCAACCAAATTTTTCGGTGGCATCAGCACCCTTGAATAGGCATCCGCAAGCGAAGTAAAGAACGTGTACATACTATGTGTGGGCTTGAGAAAATGGAAAGAAGGATTGCTTCCTTCACGCTGAATCAACCCTTGCAAAAAACTCTTCCCATTCCTTGCTACAAACTGAGCAGTTAACTTAATCAAGTCAAGTTCTTCACCTGTAATCCCTTCTGGCAATCGAACTGTATATTGTTCAGCCTCCGGTGGTTCCAATGGTTTCTTCGGCACCGATCTAAATTGTGACGAGTAATCCAACTGCTGCTGCTGTTGCTGCTTATCAGTTGCTGGAGCTGTTGTTGCCGGCGTCATTGATTCGCCATCAGCAACAGGTTTTGAATCGGGTTTCGAATCAGAATCAGGTTTAGAATCGGTTGATTGTTGCTGCTGAAGTTGATTTCGAGTTTCGGAAATCCGGTGCTGGTAATAAGCATGGTAAGGATCAGCAGATATGATGAAATTGAACTTAGGGTTTCCAGCGTTGTTCGCGAGGATTCGTTTCTCGAATTCAGGACCGTTTTTAGCGACGAAGATCGCAGTTTTCTCGATAATCGCTCTAATGTCCGGCGGAGGATGGATGATTCCGATCGTTCGCGTGTGCGTAGCTACAACCGTTTGCTCCTGCTGTTGTTGAGATTTGTTGTTGTCGTTGTCCGAAGAAGAAGAAGGAAGTTGGGAAGGAGGAGTGGGGCCCAGATCGCCGTCCGGCGGAGGAGCGGGGAGAGGAAGGATTGTGCTGATCATGATTTCGGGGGAAATTCAATCAATTGATTTGAATTTGATTTCTATTAGTTAATTGATTGAGAGTAAGGGAGGGGAAAAGGAAAGCTAGGGTTCGAGTTTGAGAGAAAACCCTGGAATCGGGAAAGCAAAAAGGGCGAGATATTTAAATGCCTCAAAGTTTTTCACTCAGCAATTGGACTGAAAAGGCGTGTTTTAACTTTTCAAAAGTGTAAATAAGTTTTACAAAATTTAAAAATTAGAAATATAAATATTTAAAATATAGATTAAACATAAATTTAACTTTTATATTAATTATTTTTTGAAATAAATTAGAAATAAAATAGGTTAAAATATAATAATTTTGAAATATAGTTTAATTCAGTTGTATTTGATATATATAAAAATTGAAAATTAAATTCTTGCCGAAAAAAATAAAATTTTTATATTTAAAATATGTTCAAAATAAAAACTATACTATAGTGCAGGCAGAAAAATTAGATTGCCACATGTTTATCATATAACGGAAGTACGATAATTCAGAGTTGCAAGCGTTTGTGACAAAAACCGCATAAATCGAAAAAACTCTCACCAGCTTTCAATATTCTTATTCGTCACTCTTTTCTGGAGCTAACTTTCTTCCTTTGGTTTTTAATGACTCTGCATTGAACACCTTCTGATCTACTGTAATGGATTTGTGCTCGACGTGATTCTCTTCGGAGATATTAATAATAATTATCAACTCTATTTTTTAAAAAGTATTGTGAATGAACGAACTGTTTGTTTTGGAAATTTAGGGATTTTAATTTGGAGTATTAATATATTCGAATAACTGTTTATTGAGTGAAAGAAGTTTTTCTCTAAAAAGTAAGAAAGCATATTGATTAAATTTATTAAGATTCCTGGTTTGATTCATCTATGGGTTGAGTGAGGATATTTGATGAAATCCTCAAGATGTTACTGATTGCATTTGTGTATAAAATCTTTGAAGGGGAGTTTGTAAATTCTCTGTTAAATTTATTTATTTATTAAATGGTCTGTTTTATTTATTTATTTATTAGAACAAACTAGTAGAGTGCATATTTTAATTACATAAAAATGAGTTTTATAAAAATAAAATGTGTAATTGTGAAGTTCGGTAAATTTGATAGAAGTAAAATTCATAAGATAATTGAAATACGTGAACTGAAGTTTAATTGAAACACAGTGAACTAAGTTTGAAGTTAAATTTTAGTGAAAATAAAGTTTGATGTTAAAGTAAAAAGTATAGTTTGGACTGATAAATAGAATATATAAAATAACTGAACTCAAAATTTAGAAAAAAAAGTAATATTTTTGTAATTGAAATATGTTCTTGGTGTGAGTTTCTTTACAAATATAGTTTTATTGTAGTTACTGCATGATGTTTGATGCTCTTGTACCTGAAGTGCGTCCCTTTGCTAGCGTTGACGGTTTATCCAATGCTCATTGTGGATAGCTGTAGCACATAAAATAGCACCAAAGATTGTAGCATTGTGCTAATGCTTGTTGTAGAGTTGTTAAAGTTGAAACGGATAGGCATCTCTTCTCGAATCAATTTCCTTAAAGGCATTTTCCATCAGTTTGGTAAACTATAGGCTATACCTAGCTCATGATGAAGTCCAGCCTATTCTCTAGATTTTCACTAGCAAAAATTCGTGTAAGGTATTTTGCTAGAAAAATCCAGTTTAAGCTGGTGCCTAAATTAGCTAGATAATTCTAACTTAATGTGCATGAAAATTTTTCTAGCATATTTTTCCAAGCTTCTATGTATGTATATAACAGGAGAAATCATCTCACTATTTGGGGTAGAAAGCGATGTGAGAAAAAGAGTTTCACTCTAAGCAAAGAGAGGGTTAGGTGTTTCGTACAAAGTTAAGAGTGAAATAGTGTTAGTATAACACTCCAAATATAGTGAAACTATGAGAGTGATATACTTGTATTTTTTTATATTTGTCAAATCTTAAGTACTGTATGTATAAGATTATCCTCTTATTTATCTTATATCTTTGATACAATGTAAAAGAAGCATTGTACCACTGCTCGATCCTAACGTGGTGTCAAAGCTGATAGTTCAGCTCTATTTTGAACAACAGATGTATTTTGTGGCTCTCATTAGCAGTATGATAAGCTGATTAAAAATAGTGTAACCTCTATAGAGTTGCATATGGTAACTGGTGATTCAGAGCAAGCTGGTCTCTGAAAGCTTTTGGTATGCCATAGTGGTGCTCGAATGAGGAGAAAAAAATATGGATAGCTCATCTTCAAGGAAAAGATTTTTGAGTATAAGAATGAGTCAAGTTAATTCTACATGGATAAAAAGACTAGATTGAATGTACGGAGAAAGTTTTTACTCTATTAGCTTAAATTTTTGTGTAACATTGAACTTTCTTATGTATGGGTTTAATCTTTAGGTAAAATTTTTATCTTAGATTAGCTCCTCAAGTTGTATCTTTCTAATAAGTGGTACCTAAATCAGGTTCACTCAATGGTGCAAGATGGAAGATAATGGTAACTCCATGATCAAATTCAACAATTCTAATTGACTGACATTGAAACCAAGGATGGAGGACATTCTTCGCTGCAAAGATTTGCATGAGCCAATTAGAATGCAAAAGCAAATTAAAAGATATGTCCGAAGCCGATTGAAAGCTAAATCGAAAAGCTATTGTTCATATTAGACAATGGATGGATGATAGTATATTTTACCATATGTTTAAAGAGACCGATGTTCTTGCACTCTTGGTGAAGCTGAAACCTTTATCAAAAATGTTATCAACCTGAAGTATAAAGATAGCATTAAGCACATAAAATAATTTTTAGAATATGCTCAACCAGCTAGCCACCATGAACATGACGATCGAGGATGAGCTGTAATCATTCTTATTTTTGGGCTCTTTTACTAGACAACTATGAGATGTTCTTATTGACTGCAAATAATTTTACTTCTAACGGTGTTCTTACTATCAAAAATATCAAGAATGCTATGTTTCAATGAAGAAGTAAGGAGAAGAATTTCAAGTATAGACAGTAACTAAGTATGTGTCATAAACATCGGAAGGAGGAGAAAAAGTACAAATTTAAGATATCGTCACAGAGGTCGCAGTTAATTAAAGTCTAGATTCGGAGGTGCTTGACATTATTATAGAAAAAAAGGCCATATGAAAAAGAATTGCATAGTATGGAAGAGATATTAAAGGAGGGCACAAGCCAAAAAAAGAAAGACACTAGTAACACTGTTACGATTTCAATGGTGGTTGAGAAGGCTAAGCATTGTCGCACTCTATACAAATCATATACTAAAGTTTGTAATAGTGAGCTGAACGCTATGAAAAACTTATCTCCTGATCCACGGCATAAGAGTTAGGCCATACGAGTGAGAAATGCCTTAAGATTTCGACAAAGAAGTCCCTAATTCTCTTTGTTAAAGGTACACCTCGTAAAGCTCGTGAGTTTTGTCTATTTAGAAAATAACATTTGAGTTATTTTTGCTACCTTTTTTTTTAAAAAAAAAAAAACATGTTGAATCTTATTTACTCTGATATAGGTAGTCCCATAAAATGAGTCATTAGGAGTAAATAAATATTTTGTTATTTATATCAATGATGCATAGACAAAGTTTGCATTTAATTAGGTTTTTGAAACTTTCAAGTTTCATACCATGGTAGTAAAAAAGGATACTAAAAAATCTCCTAAGTGGCTAGGTAGTGATAGCAGTAAAGAATTCTCACTAGTTTAGATATTACTATATGAAACATGGCATCAAACGTAAGAAGACTATATCTGCCACTCCATAATACAATAGTTTAGTCGAAAGAATAAATCGAAGAATCATGGAGAAGGTCAAGTGTATGCAGAGGACCGCCGGAAGATGGTTGCGCTTGCTCAATTAATCCGATCTCAATCGGACGAAAGTCACATATAGTGGCGATCGCTTCAAAACAAAAAGAAAGAGAGTGACAATGATTTACAAATAAACCGATTGACTAATTGGTTAGGGTTAGGTATTCCCGTCTGTCTCTCTCACTCTCTCTGCTTAATCATATTCGCGTATGTATCTTAGATCTAAATCAATAATAAAAAAGAGAAGATAACTAGTTAGCTATTGAATCGATCGATCTACATGTATGGAGGCAGATCCAAATCAAACATTGATTTGAAAAAAATATTGGACTATTAGATCACCAACTAATCCATCCGATCATCAGATCCGATTGGATCGAATTGGGTCTTCCAAATATATGCATCCGTTTGTAGTTCATCCATGAGTAGTCAAAATAAATATACTATGAACATTACTTACATAGAAAGGTATATAAGCATATCGTCTATTAATAAGTTCTAGAGTGAAATCTGTGTAAGTTGTCCGTGCACCATGAACAACACTAACACTTACGACATATCATCTTCTTTTAGGAATAAACTGATAATTATACAGCTATCATACTTTGAAGTATACAAATATTTTCAATTAGAAACAACTGAGCTCAACAAGTTTGTCCGTTAAAAAGCTTACACTTGGAATAATTAAATACATCTTACAAGAAACTGGATGATAAAAACTAGTACAACATAAAGAGGAACCAAAATAAAAGATTAATTAAAACAACTAAACAAATAAACTACCGTGCCTTTCTAAATATAGTATCAGCAAGAGTGCAGCCATCGTCTAGCTGCTTTTCCAGCAAAATGAGCCTTTATTGATATGGTGGACTCCCTACAGATAATTTGTAAATAGAGTATAAGTAAATAAAAAAATCTCAATACAATATATCTAATAAGAGTTTAAACAACAAGCTATATCAATATAGATATATATTAGAAGATATCAATTAGTCTAAAATAGAATTAACAAGTATGCAGCCAATCAATTTAGAGCTTTCTAGCCATTCAAAATAAAAAAATAGAAAAGAGTTGGAAATCTTTAGGGAGATTCTAATTTACTAGTAGAACATAGGTGAAGCTTTCGAAAAAGTGCATGATAGAGTCTCGAAAAAATGTAAGATTATGATGGATATAATATAGATTTCAATTAATTCTATGTATCAACCAAAACAACAGCAATAATATAAAATCTAAAATAAAACTTCGAAATCGAAAAAAAAGAGAGTTCCAATGATTTAGCTTATCTTTCTTGTTTTGATTCGTAGCCTTCACATTATTGGTGGTGTCAGAAGACTCAAATCAAAACCACTTTCAATCAATTTTGCTTGACTGAACTGAGATAACAGAGTAGAGAGTTCTTTAGAGAAAACTAACGGCATAGATTGAATGGAGATGGAAGAATGCTGCAGAAGAACGACAGCGACGGAAAAGGTGATTTGTTGTTTATTATGTGAAGGCAAAGGCACCAAGGAGGACAAATCTTGACACAAACACCAACAGAACATTTTTTATAGCTTTTTTGGTATATATATAATCAATTAAAGGAGTTATGTATGCTAAAATTTCACCAATCATACATAGGTGCTGAAAATTATGTGATATATAAATAACTACAGTTGCAAAAGATAATGCAGTCTCTACTAAAGCATCGGGGCTTTGATCAAGAGAAATTATATATATACCTTTTTTGATATATATATAATCAATTAAAAGAGTTGTGTATGCTACAATTTCACCAATCATACATAGGTGTTGAAAATTATGTGATATATAAACAACTACAGTTGCAAAAGGTAATACAGTTTTTACTAAAGCATTGGGGCTTTGATCAAGAGAAATTGTAAAACCAGAGAGTTCAGTATTATTAGATGAATCTGAAAATGTTAGGAAACTATTTGATGGCTTTAGAGGTTCCTCTAACACACTATTGCCATTAGCATTATTCTCTATATCTGGTTGTGAACCACTAAACTAAATCATCTATCAAATGTGAATCATCAATCGTATTATATACATTATTAGTTTCTATTGGGCCATTGTTATAGTTCTCCCTCTTTATCAAAGACATTATCTTATTCACAATATCATCAAAGTTATTTAGGTAGGATATCAGTATAAGAATCTAAAAAACTTATCTGTAGATATTTTTACAACGAGAGAATTCATACTTATTGAACTATGACACCTCAATAATACATATTGAGCAAAAATTCCATCTCGAAGAGGAAACAAACTGTTTTTCATCAATTGTGAAATCTTCTGAAATGAATATAAAATTCTTGTTCCTACAAAAAAAGATATCTGTCAATATATGACACCTCATAAAATTAGCATACATCTCATATCTATGCAAAATTCTAACTGATGGTACATGCATTCAACAGAATGTGATCAAAGATACAAATTTTTTAGTGTTCTAAAGAAATTATTGAAAAACTAAAATTTAAAAAAATCTTATGTAATGTCATAACAATGACAAACAAAATATAAAGATTTCAGATGATAAAAACTCTAAAGAATAATTTTTTAGAGAAATCGATGGCATTCCGTAGCATAGTAAATCCATTAATAATAAGTTTATATCAGAATATTTTATTATTTTTATTGTAATTATATTATATATATAAAATATATTTTTTAAATTATAAAACTCCTGTACATCCCTCACACTGTGATCACGTGTTCCCGATAAGTCGAAGGGTGCGTTTGGAAGTGCTTATGAAATAGAAATTTTTTGAAATGAAAGATATTTTTATCTTTTTTAAAAAATAAGTTCTATATTTTTTATTTCTAAAAAAAATAATAAAAATATGCAATAAAAAGATCTCATTACGTTAGAATTTTTCTACACTTTCTAAATTTTAAATAAATTTCTTAAATACTTATAAAATATATATTAAAAAATATAAAATTAAAAATTAAAAAATATAGTTGGAAAAACACAATCTCAAACGGGCTCGAACTCTCTTGCTCTCGTTTTAGTCGACCTAAGTGACAAGCCCGTTACAAATATCTGGCCCGTTTAAGATCTAAGGCGGGGCTAATTAAAGCCGTTAGCCCATTTAGCCCAAGTAAAGTTTTGAAAAAATATCAGCAGTTGGATTATATTTACTAATCTCTGCCGTTGATTGAATTCAGTAGGGTTTTATAAACTGAGAACTGTCTGCGGCGTGCATAAAACCCTCGTGTTGGTTTATTCTCTTCGTTTCTCCTTCCGCAGCCGTCTTCTCCAACGAATCAGCATCGCAAATGGTAACAAGATCTCTCGATTCATCTCTGTTCTTGTGATTTATAAGCATTTCTGATTATTTGTTCTAGTGAGTTGGTGTTTCTTCAGCGTTTTTTCGTGTTTTAGTTTAGTGGATTTCAGATTTTTGATAGAGTTGGAGTTGTATAAGTTGATCTCAGTTGTACAAGCAATGTTTTCATTGTTGCTCTTGATTGTTTTTGTTTTATTCGGGCATTGGAGTGTGATTTGAATCTTTGAAAATTGTTCTGTAGTGAGAGATATCCACTAATTTAATCAAAAGGTTTCTGCTCAAAACTCTATGGAATGAAAGTTGTGTTTTCTATCTAGATTTCTGGGAGCATATTGCAACATACAATAGATCCCCAAGAGGAGTGCATGCAAGAGATCTGTTTGTGATATGCAATTCTTGGATGCAATCTTGAACTGGATCTTGGCATTCCTTATGTTTCTGAATAATGCATGAAACAGTTCTGAATGTAGCTAGAATGTGATTATCTTTATCAACTTCAACCAAAAAGTTAAATAGAGATACTTTGGTTTTTAGTGAATAACGCATACATTGCTTTTCCCACCTTCCACAAAAGTGCTTTTCACTTTGCGTTTCCAAATAAACCTTGTACAATATTCTATAGAATTTATTTAAAATTTAGAAAATATAGAAAAATTTTATATAGTAAGATCTTGTTATTGTTTATTTTTATTTTTTATAGGTAAAAAAAGTAGAGCTCTTTTTTTGAAATAGGACAAAAATATTCTCCATTCTAAAAAAGCTCCATTTCAAAAGCACTTCCAAACGCCCCATTGTCTTTATTGAACATGAACTGGTTAGAATGTGCTTAGTTGTTAGCTAGAAGGAAAGTAGTTTTACATTGACTGGATAACCTTTTCATCAGATATTTTGGTCCTAAATCTTAATTATGCTAGCTTTGAAACTTGTCATTTATGAAACATTTTTTAACAACCCCATTCAGATAGCATTTGTTCAGCGATCTTTATTGGGGCATTGTTGTATCAGATTGTATGTTTATTATGTTTAAGCATATCTTGAACTTTGCCTATTTTGGCGTAGTTAGGTCTTGCTTGTATCTACTTGATTTTGTCTGAAGCAAAGCTTTGCTAGTATCCATGTTTCCAAGATTCTGGGTTTTTTTTCTTCTTCTGAAATTGGTACTCTCTTAGTCTCTCCTAAATGGTAAGTATGAAGAAATTAATGACGTTATATTTTTATATTGTTGCATTTGGCACATAAAAATTTGGTCATGGATTTGTTCTATGTCAAATGAACTATCTTTTTCTCTAAAACTGAAATTTGATAATGGATTTGTTCTATGTCAGATGAATTATATTTTTCTCTAAATCTGACCTGTTTGATTTTTGTCTCCAGGCGTTTGTGAAAGCTCAGAAGACTAGGGCTTACTTCAAGCGCTTTCAAGTAAAGTTCAAGAGAAGGAGAGGTAGCACTATTACCTCTTTAGCGGTTTCTTTATAGGAAATACGTTTTGGGCTAAAAAGATCATTTTGTTTCTGGCAGAGGGCAAGACAGACTACCGTGCTAGAATTCGTCTTATCAATCAAGATAAGAACAAATATAACACTCCCAAGTACCGATTTGTTGTGCGATTTGTATCCTAGTTCATGGATGAGTCTTTGTTGTCTTTGATGTTATTGCCTCAATGCAGTACTGACTAGAACTTGTTGTCTTGTTGATATTACTTTGCATTTTTGTACATTGTGATTGTTGTCTCTTAACAAAGAATTTAATAGACCAACAAGGATATCATTGCTCAAATAACATCTGCAAGTATAGCTGGAGATCTGGTTCTTGCTTCTGCTTATTCTCATGAGCTCCCTCGGTATGGACTTGAAGTGGGGCTTACAAACTATGCCGCAGGTACTTTTTTGTTCTGCTGCTATGTGGGTATACTGTTCATGCTCTGTGTATGCAAGTCCTTTTCTTGTTTCAGCTTACTGTACTGGCCTTCTCGTGGCTCGCCGTGTCCTGAAGATGCTTGAGATGGATGAGGAATATCAGGGCAATGTTGAGGTGTGTGATGTATCTGGAGTATCTGCTTTTGCTCCTATTCATATGAGTAAATATATAAGTTCATATCTGTGTTTTACTAAATTATTATTCTATTATTTTTGCAGGCCAATGGTGAGGATTACTCTGTTGAACCTGGGGAGAGCAGGAGGCCATTCCGTGCACTCCTTGACGTTGGGCTTGTGAGGACAACCACAGGCAATCGTGTTTTTGGAGCTCTTAAGGTATGGTTTTTATGGATTTGACAATTATCGTTGCTTCCCTTTTCTATTGTAATGTAGGTTTTCCTGGCATGAGTTTTGGAGGATGTTGTAGTGTAGTATCATAGGCTGCAAATTGCTTAATATTTAAAGGGGAAATAAAAGAGTTTACTGAAGCTAGCTTCTTTTAAAATGCAATATTATGATAAACAAAACACACTGCTTCCAAAAGCAAAAAGACTGGAAAATGGCAGCAGTTTACTTAAACTGAAACTGTCAATCTTTTTCTTGTATGGTAACACATTTTATTGCCCGGTTCATTGTTCTAAATGATATGTGCATTTTATGCAAGGCAACACTGCTATGATTTAGAAGGGCTATTACAGATGGGATTGAATTGTTAAGCAAAAAAGTCCTGGCATTTGTTATGTGCTGCATATAAAGTTTTGGAGTTACTAATATACCACATGAAGCTGTAGTACTTGTTGAATCTTTCTTTGTATGCTTAACAATTCAATCCCATCTGTAAGCATTAGATGATTAATGTAGTTTAATTGTTTTGACATATACTGTAGGGGGCATTAGATGGTGGGATTGACATTCCTCACAGTGAGAAGAGGTTCGCTGGTTTCAAGAAGGATGACAAGCAGCTTGATGCAGAGGTCCACAGGAAGTACATTTTTGGAGGACATGTTGCCTCCTATATGAAGGTATTGCCTCTATCCTCTCTGATATCAAGATCTTGTCCACATTGGAAAGTTCTGTTCTTCCATCTAGTGTTTATTAATTTCAATGGAGAAACATTGAACTTATATGCTTAATTCGTTTGCTGCGATGAATTTCTAGATTATCAATTTGTTCTAGGTTACTATCTAATGTTTTGATTGTTATATTTAGGCTTCATTTCATAAAGGGTTAGAACCTATTTTGTGGAAATGTTCTTGGTGTTGGTGGCATGATTACGAAACCTATTATATTGGCATTAGTTGGCTATTTTAGCTGATTTATCTGACTTTCTGGAATCTGTAGACTCTTATGGAGGATGAACCTGAGAAATATCAGGCACATTTCAGTGAATACATCAAGAGGGGAATTGAGGCTGATGGCATGGGGGAGCTTTACAAGAAGGTGCATGCTGCCATTCGCGCGGATCCAAGTGTGAAGAAGTCTACAAAGGAGCGACCAAAGGAACACAAGAGGTAATGGTTACATAGAGGATCCTGCATGTTTGTTTTGGCTATACGTTATAATTGAACTGGCAGGAAGGATGTTTGGTATATTCTAGTTAGTGTTGCAATAACATCTAAAAGAAGTATCTTTGTCTTTTGTAGGTATAACTTGAAGAAGTTGACCTATGAAGAAAGGAAGGCGAGGCTCATTGAACGACTGAATGCTCTCAACTCTGCTGCAGGAGACGAAGATGATGAGGATGATGAGTAAAAGTGCTTCTGAGTTACTTAGCCAGAAATTTACTTTGCTTAGGTGTTATTTTTTCCTGTATTTCCCTGTTTGACTTCAGTGAGAACATCTAGTTTTTTGCCAGAAATTTTGACTGTCAAATCCACTTAGGTTGAGCTCCAATGGAAAGTAGTTATTTATGGATACACTAGTAAATGACTATTGCATATGTACTAAAAATGCGAAATGGTTTCTATATCCTTAGCTGGTTGATACTTCTCTTGCAGGGCTTATTTAATTACTTTCCTTTGAATATGGTGCTCGTGTATAGTGGTTATTGATGCTTTTATTTAAAATTAATTTTTTTATGGACTCTGTTCCTTATATTATATATGTAAAGTTTTCAAAAATTTTCAAATATAAGTTTTAGACTTTTAAAAAAAATATTTTATTTACTTTTCACTTTACTTTTCTAAGTAAACAAGAATAATTTTTTACTTTTCATTATTAATAATATTCAAATTATGAAACTAAATAATTATTGTATATTTATATTATTTTTATTTTTATTTATTATTTCATATTCAAATAAAATTTTCATGGCAACATACATCTTTTCCATGTGGCAACCAATGGAAACATTCCTATTGGATATGTGAATTGGTCGTTTGTACAAGTGGGACTTGTCATTGATACAGTTTAGAGCGTGTTTTAAATACAAATTGAATTTTATGAAAGTAAAATTTAGTAAAAAGTAGAGTTTGGTAAACATGGAGATTTGAGTGGTATTTGAAACAAGTAAAAATTTAAAGTTTAAATTTTGATAGAAATAAAATTTAGTATGAAAGTAAATTTCATAATAGTAATTAAAATTTTACAAAGAGAGAGTAGAATTGAATTCAAAATCGAATGATGATGGCTCATCCTATAGTATCTATGGCCGCTGCTTCTATGCTTTCCCTTGTCGCTGTATGATCTTCAATGAATTCACTACCTAACCTGAGGTGTTCTGCATGCAGTCACAAATGAGGAGAACGGAAGTTTTAAGATTGCAGGCAGAGGTTTGCTTCTCTATTCCCAGTTAGTACTTCGCAGTATTTGCAAAGATGAATAATTTGATTTCTTGTACAGGGAATTCATGTATATATATTCTTATTGTTGGTGTTACGTTAGCTCCTGCGGATGCAAATGGCTGCAAGACCAGCTCCGCCGCCACCTCAAGAAGAGAAGAAAGATCCACGTCTGTTGCCCTGCAAGCGAAGGTTCTTGCAAGCAAAAAAAGAAAAGGAAGCCATGAAGGTAGCCATGGCCAAGCAAAGGGAAAAGGGCAAGGCAGTCTCAGAACTGATGAATTCATATTATTTCTTCCGCAGCCTTCATAGAGTTTAGCATTGCGGTTGCTGGAGAAGGTTGTTTTGCAACTAAGGAATGAAGTACAAAGAGAAGCATAAGAGACTTCAATGCTCTGGTGTATGGTGTTGTACTCAAAATTTACAGTCTGTTGTTCGAAGAGTTGAACTAATATATCTAGCTGGAAAGTGGAAAGAGTGTTAGCTTTTTCTAATCAACACAATACAACCACCTTAATCGACCGTAACTGGTGATATCTGCCCAAATTTTCGAAATTTTTTACCAAGCTTTTTTATACAAACAGCAGTTTGAGGAATCTGACAGATTAACAACAACTGAGAAACTTGCATCTTCGTATAATGATCAAGGTGTAGCTCCTTTTCTTTTTGGTAAATAAATAGCTCTTAGATAAACCAAGGGATCATGCGAGATAGAAATTTCCTATTGCATTGGGGATATTTGGCATTACTTTTCAAAAAAATAATTTTTAAAATTTTTATTCATATTTTTTAATATATTTTGTATAAAAATTTAGAAAATTTATTTAAAATTTTAAAAAATATAGAAAAATTTTATATACTAAAATTTTTTTATTTTTTATTTTTAATTATAAAAATAGAATTTATTTTAAAAAAAATAAAAATATTTTTTATTTTAAAAAAACTTAATTCTAAAAGCAATTTCGAACACATTTTATGTAGTTTTGAAATTGTTCAAGTTTTTAACTAGATTTTCGAAATCCATAGGAACTGCAATACCAGAAGTTTGAAGAAACACTAAAGAGCTTGCTTGTTTTACCGTAAATATTTTAAAAGTAAATTTTTTTATAAAATTTTAAATTTATTATTATATTTTATTCTCATAAATTAATTTTTAATAACTTATTTTCAGAAACTCGATCAGATTCAGATCACTAGTTTAACTCAATCAGATTTCAAGTTGAACCAGAAAAAGACTTGAACCTAGAAATCACGTGGCATGCACGTGCCTTATTCGATCGCATTGCACGTGCCATGGCGGTGGTGTTGAACAAAAGTCTAGCCAGGTAGTTCTAAGTTTTCTTTTTCGTTTCTTTAATTTTTTTTTTCTTTATTTTGTAAAAGTTTCTTCTTCTTCTTCTTCTTCTTCTCAGTTGATAGAAAAAATAATCCTAAATTTGAAAAATGTTGGAGTTATTTCTGTCGACACCAGAATCATCAGGTACTATTAATTTCGATGAAAACGTAATCAGAGAGAGGATTGACTTGTTAGAAAAGCTTGAATCGGTTATGTGGTCGGTTATAATCTCTTCGGGAAGAAACGAAGCTAGATTATGGCTTTGCAATTCTATTGCTAGCATTCGTTGTATTAATCCTCGCAATCAAAGACAGCTTTTTGTTGAGCTTTTGCGATCGGAATCAAGTAAGAAAGAAGTTGCTGCTCAAGTTCTCAGGCTGGTTTTTGAGAAGAGCCCTGAAAAAATGGGCCTGATTATCGCTAAGAAAAGTTATATTCTGGAGAAATTTTTCGAAGGTAATTTGGGTTTTAGATCTGCGTAGTTAACAGTTTGTAAATAGGAGTTTGCAGAAAGTTTGACTCGTTGATGAAAATTGACATTTTTTTCCAGGAAATCCGAAGCGTATATTGCAATGGTTTGATAATTTTGCGGGTGTTGGTGAATCCGGACATAAGAAAGGTGCTAGAGCATTGTCTCAGTATGCTTTTGTGAATCGGGAGAGTTGCTGGGAAGAACTTGAGTGGAAGGGAAGGCATGGGCAGTCACCAGCTGTAGTGGCTACAAAGCCTCATTATTTTCAAGATTTAGATATCCTGCAGACGGTTGAAAACTTTTTAGAATATGTGCCAGAATTTTGGACTTCGAAAGAGCTTGCTGATGTTGTCAAAGATGGGAAAATTTTGGACTTGGATAGGCAGTTCTTTGTTGATGAGTTTCTAAAGTTCATGTACAAGGAGAAGTTGGAGGATATATGGTCAGTTATTGAGGAGTTTTTCACAGAAGAGGAGTTCTCGTTTCTTGCACAGCATCTACTTATCCTTCTTGATGAGGATAGTCTCTTAGCCTTTCTTAACTCTGTTGGTAAACGACTGACTGCAACAATGCAGTCGAAGGAGTTCGAGCATCCAGCTTATTGGCTTGAGATTGTTTTATCAAGGTGCATGGAGAGCATCAATCTTAATCAACTGTATCTTTTAAATGCTATTATTAATCAGGGACGACAACTTCTACAAATTTTGGGAGAAGAAGAGTATCAAGACAAGAAAGAAAAGGTTGATGAAATTCTTAAAACATTCAAGAGTAGCAGCAGCTCTGAGCATTGGGCTCTCATGAAGGAATGCAGGAAAATGGACTGGGATGTTGCAATAAAGTGGATTGCATTGGAGTCCTGGGCTCTTCATTATCTTCTTTCAGTCGATTGCAAGACACATGAATCATGGGAATTGTTGTTTAAAGCAAATGGTATTAGTCATCGGAAGGCTAGCCAGTATTCTCTAATGCAGTCCACTCAAGATGATGAAAACTACAGTGATTCCGAGAGTGATGGAGTCTCTGTCAAAGGTCACAAGAGGCATAAGAAGAGACATAAGAACAGGAAGAGGCGTTATCGTGATGATTATATTTATGATCTTCTAGAATTTCGATCATCAAGTGGATGGCAGAATCCACATCAAGGGAGCTGGTTTCTTTCAACTGATCATTACTCCAGTATATGGCACGTTGTATGTTTTCTTTCCTCTCCTGACATCATAACTTGGTCTTCCTGATATCATAACTTTGGTCTTTTGAACTTACATAAAGTCTTCTATTTAAATAAATGAGATATGTTTCATAAATAAGACTTAGTCCATGTTTGGTATAGCTGAAAAGTAGGCTTTTTGAAGAAAAAGCTTTTCAGAAATTTTGTTTATGGTTTTTTGAAAAAAGGGTACGTAAAATTCTCCCATGACGTACAATTTACTCATGCCCTCCAAAATTTGAAAGAACTTTCTTTCGCACTGTGCATGACTTTTTTGGACTTAAAAAGCCAAAAGCCACCCAAACATGCCAAACATGGCCTTAATCAGAAGTAAGAACGTAGATAAGGAGGAATGTCATATAGAAAAGACAAAAAGCCAATGAGAAAAAGTAGAAAACTGGTATTAATGATGATGGAAAGTAGTAATGACATTGCAAAAGCAAAGTATCAAAAGAGTTTGGAATGATTTCTTGGCTTTGTTCGTGGATATTGAAGTTAGGCCATGCCAACTAGAGACTGTAGTTCCTCTGGAGAATGTGAAACTGCTGCACTACTCGAATGTTTCTGTTAGAAAGAAATATGAACCTAGATGACCTGACAGAGTTTCTTGAAAGGGATATAATGACTAAAATGAATGTTTCTCACGGTTCTCTAGAAGAGTTGTTTCGATGAATCCACTAACTGACTCATATAATTAGAATTCTGAATTTATAGTAGCGTTGTAACAATCTCGAGAGATGTATTTACAAGCACCTTATGGGCTTTGAATGTCCAAGGGATTTAGAGTAGATACCATTGCTTTGTTGGATGTAGAAGTGGACAAAAGGTTCATGGTTCTTTAAAAGTGAGATTACCAAGACTTTTTCTAAACCTCATGGTTTGCACAGCTGTATAGCTCATTTCTATTTCCTACTTTATAGATAGATCCAGATCCCTTTTTGCAGAGTGCTGCTGTTACCTTTTATCAGTCATGAACAATTAGTCCATGAGAAATGAAAGGAAAAATTAAGCCCTTTATTTTTGTAGTTTGACCATCAGCCTGCTGCATTACTCATGTTATCTCGAATATTATTTTAGGTATTAGTTGGATTTTTTGTGTGTGTTTTGACAATTGCAGTCGTATTTGTGCAGGGTGATTTACCAAACTACCTATCTAAGTATTGCTTTTTAGTATGGATGAAGTGGGTTTTCTCAGTTCTGTAGTTGGCTGACCTCAAATTGTCCTCAGTTCTTGGCTGCTTGGGCTAGTCAGCTGCCTTTCTCTCCCACAAGTTTCTCATACAACATTTTTCCAGTAAGTATTCTAGCAGTCTCGCTTGCTTGTTTTCTCTTGGACACCCTTCTTTTTGTGAAATCAATTGTCAAGTGATTTGTTAATTTAATATATGGGATTACAGAGCAGATTTACTAAAACTGGAGCAAGTTTTGTTCCTTGTCCTACAATGTTTAAACTTTTGGTTGACTGGACATTAAGGTTAGTAATTCATTCGAGTAGATCTGTGGGACCTTGTTCCTTTGTTCTGCATTTTGGACAAAGAGTTCGTTTAAAAACATTTCAAAGCTACTTATGTGAGTTTGTTTCTATCATTGAATGAAACATAGTGAAATGTCTAGTCTACTAATGTTTGTTTTTAGAATATTGTTAATCTTTTGATATGTCCTTACAACTAGTCGAATGGCAACACTAGTTACCAACATAGTTTATGTACTTGCAATTTTTTTTCTTGTTTTCAATTATGTGCTTTGAATCTCAAATACTTAGGCGCTGGATTGGTGAAATTAATGCCTAATGGGCTGAAGAAAAAGGAGAAAGCTGACAACAACTAATGAGTTTTAAACATGGAGTCCGTTTGAAATTATAGGGCAGCATTGGAAAAATAAATAAAACATCAAGGATTACAAGTGTGTAATTTCAGGAGTTGATGTCATCTATGAATATACAAGACTCCTGCTTTTGACTTGAATGAGTTGACGTCATCTATGAGGTGTAGAGTTTGCATGTGCAACTAAGTTTTTCTTTTCCTGGCAGATTCAAGCCAACTGGATATTCCATCTTGATCAGCTAATCCTAAATTAAATGTTGAAGTTTGATCTTTCCACACAGTTTGTTTACACCCTTTGGACCATTTCTCGCTATAGTCATGGGTGCATATGGCATGCCATCACCATCACCTCCTGCTTGGGTGGTTTCTGATCTGCAGGAGGCAAGGGTAATTGACTAAAAGGAACAAGAAAGTGGTTTCTAGTTTCATGAAGACAACTTTTGGGATTCGCATATGTATACGTGTGTTGAACAACCTGTTAATACTTGGTTGGAGTTCATAAAATGAATCTTGTAATTGGAAGAGTGACTTGAAACATTCCTTTCATGTACAAAGCCTAATACCGCAGTTAGGGATTTTTTGCATGCTCCATTCACTTAAAATTGAATGAGCAGGAGAACCTTTGATTTGGAGAACTTGAGATGACAATGTTGCATGAGCTCTTCCATGATAAAATATCATAGAAAAGTAGCATGCGCTGCCAGAAGTTCTGACTGGGTAAGTTCTGCTTACTGCATCTCTAGCCTTATTTAAAAGTTGGTGTATTCCTTGGGCACGAACAGGCATTGCTTGTTAGGTGCAATTGACATGTTACAATGGCAGGTACCAAATAATATCCTTGGGAGTATGTCTGTATACTGACAGTAGCAAAGCTGTTAGGCCTAGAAAATTAAAATGTTGTTTCTCTCAAAAAACCTATGTTCTAACTTTTCCTTGGAGGAGTTGATTCTACAGGAATTTGCTGGTCCATTGAAGAAATTTACGGCATGGGTTTAGTTGATGAACTAATGAAATTGGAGTACTGAAGCAAGTTCATCTGATGAGGGTCATTCATTTAACAGTGCCATCACTGAATTATTTGGAACATCCAACCTTGAATATGCTTTATGTGCTATCATGGATTTCATCATTTTCCATACTGCAGGAGAAACTGGATTAGATACTAATACTGTCAAGATTGAAGTGTTCGTCCACACTGATTGCAGAATCTTTGAATCTGACATGTTCGCTTACGCTAAAGTGAGTTCATAAAAAATGAGTTATTAAGAATTAAATTTGGAGTGCATTTATAAGAGTAAATTTGGAAAAATAAATACAGGTAGTCACTAAGATCACCTGTAAGCTGACTTTTTGAAGAAAAAAAGTCACTTTTAGTCTTTTAGGGTGAAGTAAAATATGCACTTCTTACAAATCATTATCAAAGTGTTGCTTTATGTTAAGAATAGTTTAATTTTGTAATACTTATCAATAGTTCTGAGATGAAATTAATAAAAATTTTGGCTCATTCATTTCATCGTTAATTGATTTTGATAAGAATTTTAATTTTGTCACAATCGATTACATTGCAGCGGCAATATTGTTGCGCATCAGTCATCAAGACTCTTACAAGATGGTTTTTAATGCCTATACAATCTTAAGATATTTCAAACTCAAGCATGTGAAATCTTTTTTTCTACGTAATGCAATCTAATGAAGCCAAGGGAGTGTATCAGTTTATTTCATACTCATCTTAAAATACAACCAAACACAAAATTTCACTTTCAGATTTATTTTCAAAATATAATTAAACACAAAGGATATTTTACTTGTCTAGAAGTGATCTAAAATTGAATTTTAGAAATTAAGTTTCTAAAAATTGAAGTTTGAAAAATAAATTTGTGTAAATAAATTATAAATGTACATATGAAAAAGTTTATCTTAAATGAATTTTTATGACAAAAAAAATTAACAGCAAGGATGAAATAAACATGGCCAAAATCTTAATTTATTTTTTAAGAATTCATTTTTCTTGAACCAAACCAGAGCGATACCATAGCATCATAGCTGACCACTTTCACAAGACAAGAACCCAAAAACCGTCCAACATAACCAAAACAAGAAGCAGCGATGCCTCTGCTTCACTCCACCCTCCACTCATCTTCCTCGCAATTCTTCTTCTTTTTTACTTCAATTCCATACCCAAAAAAACAAACACCTTTCCTTCTCTCAGTCTCTTCTTCTTCATCAACAAATTCCAATCCAAACCATGACAACAGAACAAAAATTTCCAAGAAATCAAAACCCAAATTAAATCCTTCTACTACTACTGCTGCCGAAAAATTATCAGCTGATAACAACGAAATCTTCCCTTCAACTATTCCAAAGAAACCCCGGCGTGGTCGCCGTAGCGAAGCGGCTGCAGTGGAAGACTTGGTTCGTTCCTCTCTTGATCGAACCTTCGCTTCAATTCGTGAACAGAATCCTGAATTTTTTTCTAACAAACCAAACATCTTGAAACAAGCGAAGACAAGAAAACAAGAATCAAAATCAAATCTTAAAGTAGTAGAAGAAGGTGAAGAAGTGGTGGTTGATGAAGAAGATCAAGATTGGCCAGTGGATGCAGAGGTGGGGTGGGGAGTGCGGGCTTCGGAGTACTTTGATAGGCATCCTATTCGGAACGTGATGGCGGAAGATGGGTCGGTGATTGATTGGGAAGGAGAGATTGATGATGGTTGGGTGAAGGAGATCAATTGCCTCGAATGGGAAAGCTTTGCTTTTCATCCAAGTCCACTCATTGTCCTTGTGTTTCAACGCTACAACAGGTGAAACTTCAGTTCATTTTTGTTAATTAGTCTAGAAGATTGTTTTTCTTGGGAAGCGCTTCAGGGCAGGTTTGTTGGTTTTATTTGAAGACAAGTGTTTGATGAAATGACAAAGTGATAAGCTTACTTGACTGCATTTGTTGTTGCGGCCTACGTTTGTGGCTGGAAAAGTTCAATAGTGGATTGCTTTGATAGGTGTGGCAAAGAGCAGTGGCTTTCTGAGAAAATTTTAGGTAGATTTACCAATGGTGTTAGATTTGAGATATAATTTCGCCAGGGAAGGGAACTTTAGGTAGACTTACCAATGATGTTAGATTTGAGGTATGACTTTGTGAAGTGTTCTTATATATGCACCATTTTATAGGTGAACAGTTGTACACCACTAGTATCGAATTTTAAGATTCAGTTGCATGAAAATTATTTTGTACTGATAGGGCTGCTGACAACTGGAAGCTTCTCAAAGAGCTGGAAAAGGCAGCCAAGGTGTACTGGAGTGCTAAGGACCGACTCCCTCCAAGGGTATGCTATATCTATCTTGGAAATCCTGGAACTTAAATCTCTTGTATTGTTGCTCTTTTACTTAGGGCTTATTTAGCTACACTCTAAAATTCCCTTTTTTCAAACTTACTTTCAACTTTCTAACTCACTTTTAAGCTAAAGTAAACAAATTTTAAACTAAATTTTTTCCGTCAAAAACTCACTTTTTAAAATTTTAAATTTAAAACTAAAAATTTCACTTTTGAACTCACTTTTAATTCAAATAAACACAAACTCATTTTTTATTAAACTCACTTTCAACTCCAAACACACTTTTTATAAACTCACTTTTAAAAAGTGAGTTTAATACCAAAATAAACACGCCCTTGGTGGCAGATGAAATGATTTTTCAATTCTGTTTCGGCTTATTGTTGCATTCGATGTTGTAGACAGTGAAGATTGACATTAACATTGAGACGGACTTGGCTTATGCTCTTAAAGTGAAAGAATGCCCCCAGCTATTGTTCTTAAGAGGAAACAGAATTTTGTACAGGGAAAAAGGTATACCTTCTTATCTTGTTTTGGATAAAAGATTACCAAGATGTATCCTATTCTAACAAATTATGGCTTCCGTGTACAGAAACAAGAAGTGCAGATGAATTAGTGCAAATGATTGCACACTTCTACTATAACGCGAGAAGACCTTCGTGGATTGATACTTCAGCGGTCACTTCAGCATTTTGAATGTGAGATTTTATGGTGCCTGAATGAGAGCTTATCTCCCAGCAGGCATTTTCCCCATTTACTACATTTTGTTCAGGTTTCTGACCAAACATGTCAGATTAAGCTCCTTATGAATTAGTTTTCTGAAGAACAACCTTGACGAAAAAAACCTCGCCAGAGACTAGAAGACTTTTATTTTGCAGTACACTTTATTTGATGCTCAAATTTCTAGGCTTCATGATATCGACCCTTGTTGAATGGTTAAAAATGCGAGGAAGTTGCTCGCTGTCATAATTGTTCCTTAAATGCTTCTTGGAGGTGATTGTGGACCTGTCTAAACATCTTTTTGATAGTGTTACAGAATTAAAGTTATTTTCAAGGTTATAATGCTCTATTCCAGTATTGAGAGCATGTAGCTTCCCATTCCAAGTTGTAGTTGTTGGCTGCTGGTAAAGAAGTAGTTCGACTAAAAAAGCTGTAGTTTCCTGAGCACTACGAATGAAGGTTGCATACCAACGGGGTTCTTCCTGTTGAATTTGTCCTTCACAAAATGTCACAGGAGCTGTTTGGCATTACTTCATCAAAAAACTACTTTTAAATTTTTTATTTTATATTTTTCAATACGTTATTTTATAAATATTTAAAATTTTAAAAAATATTAAAAAATCTTACATAATAAAATTTTTTATTATTTATTTTATTATTTTTAAATTAAAAAAATAAAATTTATTTAAAAAATATTTTTTATTTCAGAAAAATTTTATTTTAAAAACACTTTTAACCGACGCCTCAATACTGTCTCAAACAAGTGTATATGAGAGGTGATCAGCAGCCCAGTAGTGGAGCGGGTGATATGCGCATTTCGCAAGAATGGCAATTCATAGACTTCACAAAACTCATAATTCTCTACTCTTCCTTAAAAGATTTTTAAAACAACGCTTTCTCAATCTTCTACCAAAATGCTTCTCAGACATCTGAATTCTTTGGCAACCTTTTACCTAGAATGCTTGTTCCACTTCTCATGCTGCGGACGCCATTCATCCTGGTGTTACAAAACAATCCTGGTGTCTCACACTTTCTGCTATTATCGCTTATTGTGGAACCACGAGTAGTCCCAACTTTAGCCTGAGCACCAGATTTTGCAACAGTTGAAACTCTTCCTCCCCTTTGGGGTTACAATGGCGCATAGATACAACTTCAACTGAAATAAATGGATGGCTGTGTACTCCTGCAATTGAAAAGAATTGATCTGTAGTCTTGCCAATAGCCCTTACCTTAAAATTCTCTGCAAGGCGAAAAAGTTACGTTCTGCAAGCTTCTGGTGCTTCACTCCTAATGCACCTGTTTCTGCCAACTGTTTTCTTTCTTTTTTTGTTTTCCGAAGTGGCAAGCAAAGAATTGAGCCAACTTGTAGCATCAAAATTTGGACAGACAAGTTAAATATATAACTACAAGTATAGAGACACAGCAAACACAATATCCCGCTTGATTTTTGTGACAGCTTCTTCCAATTTTGATTCTAGTTGAACTTCACCAATGGATTTGGATGCCTCAATAAGCTGTTGCAAAACCTCTTCCAGTCTCCTGATTGCCCTGATCAGGCTGCCCTCAAACACTGGCGTCATTTCCATTATTTGGTAAAACTTCGATCCCTTTGCCCATGCATACACAGCTTCCATGATGTCAGGCCTGAAGGAATTCACAAAATTCTCTATATCAATTTGAACCTGCCATTTCAAACAGTAAACACCCGTTAAGCAAATTTCTACAAGGAAACAGCTATATAATAAACAAAACTGCCCAAAAAGAACTCACTTTACACTCGAGTTGAACATTGGCAACTCTTCTTGCTGTCTCTTGCAACTGAGAGAAGAGCAGGTCAAGATCTTCCCTGGGTTTCCTAGCATCTTGGAGCTTCTCTTGCCACACAAAGCAGGAGAGCAGTGCCACCATCTCCTCCAAACTGGCATCCTTCAGCACTCCACTAAACATGAGTTCTGTCAATGTTAACTCATCAGCACTTGTAATTTCACATGCTACCTTCCCCTTCAACTCCAAGACATCATCACTAGTGATGTAGCTGCAGTTTGAAACCATGGTCATGTTAAGTGAAGGAATAGGATCTACTGATGAAAGTAAAAGAAAGCTGGTATTGTTTGAGTGAACTGCTTTGTGACTTGCAAAAGTACAAAAAGGAGAAGACTACCATAGTTACCAAATAACGAAAATTATCATGGGCGACTTACTGCTGTAAAAACTAAGAAAAGTTAAACAAAGAGAACAACCATATGCTCCACTGTCTTTTTTTGGCTAGTTTTGGCAGGAAAAAACAGATTCATGTTTTCTTTCTACAGAGAAATCACTAAACATAAGCTATAAAAGTATTCTTGTTTGAAACAAATTAAAGTATATGGAAAAGACTACACACAAATCAAGCTGTACCATGTGCTAAATGAAGCATGTTGTATAAGATTAAGGAGGATGCATGATTGCAGCACAACTGGACCAGCTTACAATATATCACATACAATATTTGCTGATGAAATAGTTCGGTGAACAAATGCAAGTGGAGGTTCATGAAGGCACAATTGGGAATTAAAATGGTTAAGGAGACATTAAAAACTTGCAACTACAGAAATGCTAATGAATTTGTTAATAACAGTTGAACCAAGGCAAATGGGAAAAATAAGCTCTGATATATTAGATTCCATGAACTAGATAGAAGTGTACTTATGAAGAAGTTACATTGACATGAACATTTCAGAGAAGACAAACTACTTCAAATATAATCGAATGATTCAAGTAAGGTAAAGAGTTGCATTACCCCATTCTTCTTAGAACTCTTTTCCGTGCTTTAAGTTCATCTTTGAAAGCCAACGATGTCGTAGATCGCATTGCCTTCTTAATTGACTTGATTTTGGCTGCTAATTCATGCTTTTGATGCAGAACTTTCAACCTTTGTTGGATCAGAGGTGAGTTTCGCATTTCATGCCTGTCAAATAAACTTTCAAGGGCTTCTATCCTTCGAACAGCCTTCCTATATGAATTTGATTGAACCTGTAAACCAGAGACAATCTACTTATCCATAAAGAAAAAGCCATACGACTTAACCAATGAAAATTACTCATGCAGATGTAAATGACTCATGCAGACCTTCATATCTTCTTCTGGATCTAAGAGAGGGACCCCATCTTTTGCAAATCTAGAGCAAACTTCTTTAACCTTTCTCAATGTGTTTTCACGAACATCCAACGGGAAAAGATCCTTTGGCAGGTCTCGAAGACGGATAACACTTAAACCATCAATCTGGTACAAAATAAATACATAAAAAATAGATCATTATTTTTTTGGTAAAGTTAATTAATATATACCTTACTGAGATGTCAATCTCATGATACTAAATTAAACTAAAAATGGCTATAACCAAAACTACAGTAATTTGCATGCTACCTGAGAAAGAGATAACGAAACCACATGAGCATCTCCGATGTCACTCAGTGAAACTATTTTAATTGATTTCTTTGTCCCCTTCTCCACTACACATTTTGTTAGGACATGTACTGTGTAATTTGCATCCTCAGGCTTCTTTTCTGCACCATTTAAAAGAATAAGGATGCAGGCATACAGCAGACCAAAAAGAAGGTGAGCTTTCTACATTCAATAGATCTACGTATTTAAGCACCAGAATCTCTAGTTGTTTGTTATAAATTAATTTCACACTACCCAAAAAAGGATTTGCTGCTAACCGTACTTTATAAAAATATAAAAATAAATTAAAGAAAAGAAAAAGAAACGTTCTGTTGGAAACTTACCTTCGTCTACACTCTTCTCCTTTTCAAAATTAATTATCACTCCCCATGTAACATATTCTTTTGTAGAGAATGAGGGAGCATCATCATCTGTAGTGCATTGGAGACGAATTAGCCTGCCAGGTTGCAAGAAAGGTATGCAGTACTTTGGGGAAAATACAATATCACGGACATCTTTCTTTAGGCTTTTGTGCTGCTGCAAAAGATTGTAGTAGTCATTGAGGCTATCTTCTTCTTCAATGATAATTGCATCTCTCTGTTCTTTCAAATCTTTTGCTTGCTTCTGGAGATAGAAAGAATGACAGACTTAGATCGACAGGAGAGTCAAGGGGAAAAATTCACAAATGCATGCAAAAATCAACAAATTTCAATTTTATGTACAAGTTTTTCCAACAGTCTCACCATTGCATTATTAAAAGAGTGAAAAAATCCTAAGAAATTATGAGAATCCGAATGCTATAAAATGTTCCTGCACAAACCTCTAGATCAGGAAGGGCACGATCTGCTTGAAATTGATAGAAAGAATTTCGAAGAAGTTGTTCAGGATCACCATCCTCAGAGCGCAATTGATTGAGTAGCATATTGTAGCTTAAGTGGAAGGCACTATATATATATATGAAAGAATACATATATAAGAACATACTTTTCAAAAACATGGTATCCAAAGCACATTTTAGTCGTATGACAAGAGAAATTGTAATATACAAGGAATCTACAAGTTGTAATTTCAGAAAATGTATACCTAAGAACATTTGCACCAGGTCCTAATTTCTAAAGTATACCTATTTAATGAGTCAGCACTTCCTTTCAGTACCATCTTTGCTGTAGAAGGCTCCATTTTCTCATCAACCATTAGAATGCAAATTCCACGTTTGTCAATACCTCGACGTCCAGCACGACCACTCATTTGAATATACTCCCCACTGGACAACCATCTGAACTTGTCCCCATCAAATTTGCGCACGTTTGTAAATACTACTGTCTTTGCAGGCATATTCAGACCAATACTGAAGGTTTCTGTAGCAAATAGGCACTGAAATAGGAAGTCCTAGTATCAAAACATCTAACCAAAGTCCAGTCATAGAAACAATCGATATAGAAAAAGTTCTATTAGAAAACAACTGACCAATTGGATTAGTCAAAACCTGTTATAAGAAGAAAGTATCATTCTCAAATCTCAACTAACCTTGATCAATCCTTCCTGAAAGAGAATTTCAATCACTTCCTTCAGAATAGGCAACAACCCAGAATGGTGGACCCCTATCCCACGTTTCAATAAAGGTAGTATATGTGTAACCTGTACATAACAACTTCTAAGAAAGCAAGTACTTAACATGTTTATCGATTAGGACAGTTGGAAGCAACATATGCATCACTCACATGCATTACTCTCCACATTGAAACATCATTTGAAGAGAGACAAATTCAAGTATAAGTACAGGGAATTGCGAATGAAGATAGCAAGAGAAAATGGTTGAACCCTCTTTAGAGAAACAACATGCACAAAAAGTCTTGTCTCACAAAGTAAAGCTCCATTACAAATTCTTGCATATCATTATACGTCAGGGGATTACTAAAGAAATTGCTTCTGAAAAAACTAAAACTTCTTTTGTCTTCTCCTAGGCATTTGAATGGGAACCTTTAGCCACATCACATCTTCTTATCACCACATCACAGTAAAGCTCCATACAGATTCTTGCATATCATTATACGTCAGGGAATCACTAAAGATATTGCTTCTAAGGAACTACAACCACTTGATTTCTTCTTCTCCTAGAAATCTGCATGGGAAATTTAGCCATATGACATCTTATCACCACATCATTTCATGGTACTGAGGATTCAGTACAACCCCATGAGTATGCCATTTCCCCACCATGTGTCCTCCACATATTTCACTCATCATCCATCATGGGGTATACAACATAACTTGAATCTAAGTATAATAACCTTTCTATGTGCATTTAGGATTATAACGGTCTCTCAAGTTCTCAAAGGAAACTACTGACAATCAGTAATTACACTTTCCTAACTAAACACACTTTTTATCTTGATATCATTTGCTTGAGAACTTCGATTGCATTCAATCACCAGCTATGCATCATAAGAACATTAGGGAAAAAGTTTAATTACTACTGTAAAGCAGAACAGTAAGGACTGATACAAGATAGTGGATACTTGTGATATAAAACTTAAATGCAATCAACAGATAATGGAAGTTGTTAATTTACAAAAGTGTGAAGTAATACAGAGATACAGTATCATTGTAGTTACCAAGCATTCAGCATTATGATGATCACTTATTTACACACTAAAGGGGAATTTATTTGACGAATTCTAAGTAATTTGTTGAGGTTCACTGCAGAGTTAGTTTCTGCTTTCTAAGAATTCTATCAGCGTCTACACCAACATTCGGTATCAAAATAATCCTACGATATTGCACAAGAAGGAATAGCTTCCACAAAATTATTAAGTAATATTATACACACGCTTCAAAAGTTCTGGAAAAACAAGCAAGCAGCATAGAAACGTAGTTCTTTTCTCAAAGAAAATGATCATCACATGTGCTTATGTATCAGAGCAAATATAAATTCTTGCCTGCGGAAGCTTTTTGTCGTCATCAGAAAGCAAATCCATTGCACTCCAAAATATGGTCTCTATACTCTCTTTGGCCTCAGTATTTGCATCCGTACCATCTCGCTCCCCATGCAAATCAATTTTAGCCATCTTCGAAACAATCAGTAAGACTACAAAATTTTGACAAAACCTACTTCTTCCATTCACATTGAGGCTAGGTGAAAAAAATTAAAAGGGGAAGAAAAAATCAGTGGAACCTAGAGACATATGATACACTTTCTATTATGTGAGGCACTTGCCATGTCTCAAGCCAATTCACATTTATATATTTACTACATATAGTTAATCCTGATCAAAGAAAGTTTCCCACAAAATATCATCCTCTCATTTTTTTTCGCTCCATTTAGATGGAGTCCTAAGTGTTATGAATTTTGTTTACTGAAAGGATGTACAAAAAACTGATTTATAAACAACAAAATCTAGAGAGTAAAGAACCGACTTATACACACAGAAGGTTCAAGATTACCTGCAAAGCGAGAAACTCACATTCTCTTTTGCTGAAACTGAACAATATCACTGGATCAAGCTGATCACTGATAATCATTTTCACCAGCTTGAAAATATCACTGCCTTCGCCAGTTTTCCCCTCCACAAGTCCCTTTGGCCATTTCCCATTTGCTTTCTTCTTGTCTCCATCATTAGATGGAACAAGATCATTTAAAGCTTTTGAAAAGTTATCTTCCCGAAACTTCCCTTCCTCATCTAACACCAAGTACACGCCACGGCCCCCAGAAGGATAAACATAATGCTGAAGAGGTGTTGGCCTATAATCTGTATAAACAATATGACAAGGCTGGCAGTGGACCTGCATACAAAAAAGTGAGCATATAGCAGATTAATCTCCATGGAACTCTCATGTTTATGCATATACTCAAATGAATGGGCTGCCGTTGCAAACATTAAGTACCTAACTAACATACCAAGACCAAAATTCTTCTAACAGAGTTTAGAAACTTAGCAAGTAGTTGCTAAATAAATTGCTGCACGACATGAACTACAACTCTACGATCCAGTTCAATTAGCAGATTTCTTTAAGTGTTTAGTGGAAACCAAATATAAAAACGATAATCAGGAGGCTACCTTTGCCACCCAGTCAGCAAACTCCTTAGCATTTGGCACTGTCGCTGAAAGGAAAACAAATCGTGCATTCTTAGGAGCCATAACAATACTTTCCTCCCAAACCACACCCCGCTCTCTATCCCGCATGTAGTGTACTTCATCAAAAATAATCCAAGCAACTTCTCGCATGACTTCTGATCCCTTATACTGCATACTACGCCAAATTTCTGTAGTCATGACCTGCAAATTAAAGTCAATCACAAATTACATTCATAATCATAAGTACTAAGAAAATAAAAGGTTTCTCGTCCTACCAAACAAGAAGCATTGGGTTCTATTGTTACATCCCCTGTCATCAAGCCAACATCAGAGAACTCTTCTTTAAAATCTCTATACTTCTGGTTACTAAGGGCCTTGATTGGTGAGGTATAGATAACACGCTGATTGTCTCTCAAAGACATCGCAATTGCATACAAGGCAACCACCGTCTTCCCAGCTGAAGTATGTGCGGATACCTAAGCAACCACGAAAGCAACATGTGAGGTTCAACATATGCACCCCTTTCTTAAAGAAACTAAACTCAAATAGCATTCAAGTATATTGTATAGCAACAAAATTTTCCATAAATTGGTTGTGCTTTAGATTCTGCAACAAGTATTATAATGCACCAACAGGCAAATGCATAGAGTTAACCTTAAGTTAGATACCAGTTACAAATAGAAGATATGCTAAAACATTAATAAAATAAGTTTTAGAATGGACATGAATTTAAATGCAAATCGAAGTAGTAGGGAGAATATTTATATTTGGAAGAAATCCATGAGGAGCAGCAAAGAAAACAGAAGAATATCAAGGAAACAAAGAATTCTAACATAGTCAACGAACTAAACCTAAACAGAAGAATCTCACAAGGGCAAGGGCCGAAAAAGAATTTTATAAATGATGAAGGAATTAAACCAAGTAAAAACCGGCCACTACTAGGGATAGTAAATCTCACGTATCAGTAGCAAAGCAACTGTCAGACAAAACACCAAACTGAAACTTCCAGCCGTACCTTAAATGACAATTGTATGACTATGAGTAAACAATGACACTGCAACTACTACTGCAAGAACAAATTTATCAGTTCCTTTTCTTTTTTTCCATTCTCTTTGAAAGACATGCTTTTTTAATAATATAGTAACAAAAATATCAAAGCATCAAACTCTAAAGTATTAATTAGAGCAGTTATTACTCATGCTTAACTTTATAGGAAAAACTGAAATCTCCAAGAAAAAGCCACACTTGCCTTACCATAACAGACTCGCCATTCTCCAGACAGTCAATAGCTTCAGTCTGGAACGTATCAAGTTCAAAAGGGAACTCCCTCGCCGGCGGCTCCACACTCTTCTGCTTCTTCTCCGCAGGAATCGCATAACCCTCCGGATACGACACATCATGTAAACACGCCACAGGCGCTTTCTCCACCACCGATGGCCTAGGTGAATCAACTTCTCTTGCAGCCTTGTGAGGCCGGAGACGCTCCGGTGAATAAGATTCCGTCAATTTGCGTTTCAATGTTGCCGCCATGGTTCAGTAATCGCGGGTTTTGAATTTGGGAGAGAAGAGAGAAGCCGCGGTAGGGTGAGAGAGGGGCGCAGGGGAGGAACGAGAGAAAGAAATAAAAACCCTAATCAACGGCTAACGGCTGACCAAGGTCGACAGTGAGAAATAAAAAAGAAAGAGAAAAGGGTTGGCGGCTTTCGGGTGGGCGGTTTTGATTCTCGAGTATTTTGTATAGATGGTTCGGAAGTATTTATTGAAAAATAGTTTGTATAAAAAATATATTTTAAAATAAGTTTTACTTTTTTATTTTAAAATATTAATAAAAATAATTAATAAAATAATTTTATGATGTATAATTTTTTTGTATTTTTAAAAAGTTTTGTAAAATATTTTAAAAATTTATTGAAAAATGTATAAAAAATCTCCCAAATATAATCTCTTTTTTATTTTTTATTTTATTAAAGAATATAACATTTTGAAAAATATAAATAAGTAGTAAAATTTTGAATATAACAAGTTCATTTCTAAAAAGTTTACAAAAAATTATATTTTCAAAGAAAATATCTTATTTTAAACCATTAACCAAATCACTAAAAATACTAAATTTATGTGGGATCCACATAAGTATCGGGATTATCTAGCAACGTCAACATTCGATAAGGGCTTCCCAACACGCTAAATTTATTTTTTTCAAATTTAATTTTAATATAAAGTAACTAAACATACAAAAATCAATTATTTCTATCAAAATTTTATTCTTTAAAATACTATTTTAAAATATATTTATAAGATAAATAAATATAAAACTTTATTTGTATTAAATATTTTTATTTTTAATTTTATATTTCAAACTCATTTTTAAAAAAAATAAATTTATTTTAAAGTAAACACGTCCTACTTCTCAAATTCCTGAAAAGTGATAATAACATTTTTATTTGCTTCTAAATAAGCTTTAAAAATAATGAATTATTAAAAAATTAATTAGATTATAAATGATAAAATATAAAATTATTTGAAAATAAGTTTTGATTAATAATTTTATTTTTGAATTACTTACAATAAGAATGTGTTCTAATATCATGAAATTTAACTTTTCTTTCTAGATTTTAATTTCGAATCACTTCATGTGTATCAATTGTCACCCTGAACTTTATTTATATTTTAATACTGAGCTATACTTTCACCAAAATTTTATTTTAAACTCTACTTTATATGTTTCAGTTATTACTCCAAATTTTACTTTCAAAAAATTTATTTTCACATAATTAAAATACATTTTAAAAGTAAATAAATAGTTAAAGTTCTAAATTGGGTAACTCGATAAAGGGAACTTAGAACTCTTCGAGGCATGTATAGAATTTAGAAAAATATGTAGTGCTACTTCAGTGTTTACGAAAACAACTCAAATTCCCATGCTTGCAAACTACTTTTTGAGAAAATTTTTGTCTAACACACATATAACTATACCATCAAAGGCTTATTTACTTCACCGTGACTTCTGAAGTGATTTTTTCACTAAAATTTACTTTGAGAATATTTTTTATTTTTATTTTTATAAATTTACTCTTATAAATTTATTTTTAAATAAGTAAACACGAAATAAGGTGAAGAGCCATAATACAAGAAGGTGCATTATTTTCCTGTATAAGTAAACTTACCAAAAAGTTCCTATACAAAAAGTTGAATGGTATAATTCAAGTTGAAATGTTAATGAACACTCAGAAACTGAAGATATAACATCAATTTTCAACTCCTTCTGAATCTCTCGCTCCACAAGTAACTTATATGCTAAACCAATCAATTGCTGAAAATGTTCTTGATTCAATCTCTGAGTAATATAGAAAACAGTTAGCATAACTTCATAATGCACGAATTTCTAAGCTCACATATAAATCTGAAGTGTTTAGAAAAGTTAAATATTTTATGAGTCGTGATATGTCTAACCATCGTTTGTCTGAATCAAATCAGTTATTTGTAAATCAGTTATCTATTATATTCATTCCTAACGTTGTAGAAAATCTTAATTGATTTGAGCTGTAAAGCAGTTATGAATAATGAAATTAAGTCTTTACAAATAAAGCTTGGAAACTCGTTATCTTTTGCCAGAAAAGACAACAGCTGGATGTTAATAGCTATACACTGTGAAGTATAAAGCATATAGTATAATTGAACATTTTAAAGCAAGATTGGTGGCAAAATCGTGCACTAAAATATATAAGATTGACTATAAATAGACATTTGCACATGTAGCTAAAAATAGTACAGTTCGAATCTTATTGTCTTTAGTTATGAATTTAAATTATTCATTATAATTATTTAATAAGAACGTTTTCCTACGTGGTGAATTTCTTAAAAAATCTATATACACTTTCCACTAAGGTGTATGTTATTCGAATGGCACGGTCGGAAGGTATGTTCGCTAAAAAAATCATTATATGGATAGAAACAATTGGCAAGAGTATGATTTAAAAGATTTACAAAGTCTATTATAGTAGTTGAGTATCATCAGAATAATTGAGATTACACTTCGTATATGTAGATCTTCGTTTAATATATTACAACATTGTACAATTACCATCGAATTTTATCAGAGATGCTACATAACCATATAAAAAAAAAAGCTGTACAATCTTTTGTAGTATGCACAGAAGCCAAACCACAATAAACTCAATTGGTGCATGATTACCAAGGGTCCTCATTAAAGTTGCATAAGAAAAACTCATATATGTTGATTTCATCATCAAGTTCAATGCAAGATTTTCTCACTAAGAAGAAGACAGGACTACTACAAGACCTGCAGCAAGCAGAGCTATTTGAACTTAGAAGAGCTACAAACTTGTTACATTCATGAACTGAAACTGAATCTCGGAGTTGCTCATTTGAAGTACTTCGAATAGCAGAATGAAAGATGAACTTTGTGTTGCATCAGGGCTTTGCAGACTGATAATAAGAAACTGCAAACTTGAAGCACATAGATGAAGCATATCTAAGAACACTGTCTTGCTATGGACTCCATACCACACATAAGAGCAATGATAACCAAACAAACATACGCAACTATGACAAAGACGACTAAAGTAGAAGAAGTAGCAGTAGTAATCATGAACAAGAAAACGATCCTTGCACACTCAATAAAGCACTGAGATGAATTGCATCTAAAACTATACTCCTCCTGCATGTCAAATAAAAGCTCAATTGCTTGATGGTCGAGTCAACTTAATAAAATATTAGCAAATACACTCAGTCATTACGGAGTGCTTGGCAGTGATTATGATACTACTTTTATTCTAGAAAAACTCGAACGTTTTTATAAAATTTAAAATTCTAAAACTACAGATGGATTAGACATTGTATAATTTTTAGTTTTCTTTTTTAGATTAAGAAGTCAAGCTCGTTTTTCGAAAAGCTTTAAATAAAACTTCATTCTAAAAAAAACTGCTTATTTTAAGCATTCACAAACTTCTCCTTAAAAAGAAACACCGAGGAACGTTACAAAGATGAAGTGTTGTTCATGCTTTGCTCCTGTTCTAAGAGAAAAAATGTGATCATGCTTATTAACATAAGATTAGTAAGCACCAAGGAAGACTTTTGATAAATAACTCATAAACTAAAACGTAATCGTCCTTTTCCATTTCTTCTATAGTAATTTCAACTTACAAGACTATTGTACCTATAATAACCTGCTTCCGGTAGACTCCATAAGTCGTCACGCAAAAAACTATCCTTCCAAAATTTGCCACCTAAGTGGGTGCAGCTTCTATTGTGCCAACTGTCATCCAGTCAATTGCTCTTATTGTAGGGGTAAAATACGCCTGGCATGCCTCAGAAAGTGCATTAATTTTTATCATTAGCATGTAGAGTACTCCAATACTTCAAAACTTCTATGATCATTATCAAAGCAAAACATAACTTCAGAAACCATTTTAGAGAACTTGGAGTGGCATATTAACCAGCGTACGACTCCATTCAAGAAGACAGGTACTTATCCACAGAAACAACAAAAAGGTAATTGATGCAGCGAAAAGCTCAAAAAAGATAATTTTAATAATAAAAAAATATTATTACTGATATAAGAATAATAGAGATAACTTCAATTATTCTGTTTATTCTAAAAATACCAGAATAAATGGCTTCTAATGTTCTGTTGATTCTTACGTAATACCAGAACAATTAGACATCAAAGGTCGTTGATTTATAAGGAATACCGAACCATGATAATAAAGAAAGAGAAAACTTTTAAGTTTATTAAACTCTAAATCTTCTCCCCCTACAATCATACTTACACGCATATAAATAGACTCATAATCTATAATATTTCTAGTGAAATACAACTTCAAACTCTAAATAATTTTAATTCTAATAAAATACTATAATTTATTCTGACCAAAACTCTTAATATAACTAAAACTCTGTAACAGCTTAACACGTACTGCATCAATAATTGCATACTTCTCCATATCCAACTATCCTTCTCTGAGTTTCAACCAAATGTCTGGACCTCGCACCTGTCGATGTCTTAGGCATCCATAAGCCTAACCAACTTCTATGCACTTGTAGATTCACCACACCACAATCCTATTGCATTTAACACTGGATTGAAGGGTATGTCATTGATAAGCATATACTACACATCAAGTAGAAGGAGTTTGTTAAGGACATCTTCTTCAGTCTTCAGGTTTTCCAGACAGAAGGCCGAGTGAATTATAGGAAGACGCAATAAACTTACTATGTGAAAATCAGCATGTAATAACCATGACAAGATTGAAGAACAGAGAGTTTTTATGGTGAACGTTGATCCTACTTACTCTGAAGATAATTTCCTAGAAAGTAATGATTAGTGGTTCGGCAATGCAGCTGGAAATGAAAGCTAGAAAGCTCAATACTACAAACGTTGCTGAGGCTTACGAGACATGATTTGGCAAGTGTGAAGATCTTCCAAAAAACAAGGAGATGTTAGCAGGAATACAATAAACAAGCAGCCACGGAAAAATTATATTGAATATCCAAGAAGGGCTTAGAAAAAGAGGGCTGTCAATATCTCCGGCAAGAAATGAAATGAGAAGAAGCCATATCAAGGTATATATAGGAAGCTTAAAAGCACCTGAATGAGAACGGATGGGTTCTGATTTTGAATGGCTGAGCAAATTCTTACTTCGCTCATGAAAAAAAAAATTAAGATATTCGATCTGGTACTTGATGAGAGCAACAAGACTTGTTTATTTTGCTTAGAAGTGATTTATCGAAAGTAGATTACTTCAAACTTTATTATTAAAAATAAATTTAATTTTTTATCTAAATTTGATTAAAAATGAATTTAAAATAGTAATTTAAATTTAAAGATGATGATTGGAAATGGAGTTTAAAAATAAGTTAAAACATCAAAAGTTTTAGTATAAAATAAATATATAAATTTTTCAAATTTTAATTTTTAGCCAAAAATTAAACTTTAAGTAGAAAATAAACGTGCCTTAAATTAAGAACTGAATTCTCTGCTGATCAAGAAGTATTTCAAGGAATTTAAGTCTGCGATCGTAAATGACGTATAAGAAATGGGTCCATATTGCAAATTGAAGTTTTTTGCTGCTTTTGTAAAACTCTGGTAGATACTACCCTGTTTCGCAAATAGAGAAATTTATTTTTTAAATCAATGAATCAACCCCTTGAACTCCTTCGGTCTTCGAATCTCAATCCACAAATTAATTTTTTCTTCCTTCCTTTAGCTTCTGTTCATTCTACTTATTAGCGGATTTGTCGATTGTTAGATTGAATCGAGAGAGATTTTTTTGGAAGAATTGTTAAGAGATGGGGAAGAATCAAGCGTACAAGTCGATGCAACGGGCGCGGGTTGCCTCGTCGTCGGCTGGGCCGGAGGAGATCCATGACGGAATGGTCCGTCCCCTTCCACACTGTTGATGTTCTTCTTATTGTTGTTTGTTTCTGTTGATTTTATGAATACATGTTTCTTTATTTTGATTGTTTCCTCGATTTTTGTGTTTGAATTGGAGCTGATAGGATTGGGTTCATTGTGTTTTGCACGATTTTGCTGCTTGCAAGTTTTGGTTGTTCTGATTTCCTGGAAAACATATTGGATAAAATATTTATCTTTTTGGTTCTCTACTGTGGAAATTACTTGTGTATTGGTTTCTTAACTGCTGTATGAAGAAGTAGGTTTATGAAATATTCTAATCTAGACTGAATGTGGTGTCAGCTAAATTCTGTATGTATTTTACGTGCAAAGGCAAATGACATTATTATGGATCATGGAAACCTAAGAATATGATATGGAACATTTAGTTAATTTATCTAGTAATTTGCTTGTGCAAGTAAATAAACAATAAACATGCCAAATTTTTAAAGAGTTGCACAAAATCATTATTATGTATCAAAAGATATCTTCTTCCATTTCTACGTCAAAGTTGACCAATCACTTTTGTTGAATGTGTGTTCCATAAACGTTCTAGTAAGATGTGACTAGAGTTGTAATGGCTGTTGCCTTTGGATATTGTTGCAAAGAAGGGAGAGACGTACAGATCGGAGGAGGTAAAAGTAGATAAACTGGCACATTCTATCATACAATCCGCTCCAGTGTCACCATGCAGCCTCCTCTATCATATTCATATTTTCGTTTCCATTATTCTTCTTAGTGTGCTCATGTTCCTGTGACTTTGTATAATGGCCAGGTTTGTGCTTTCATTCTTTCCTATCAAAAGTCTTGTTTAACTTGTTCTGTTGAGTGTCTTTTCCTTCTCGAATATTGTACTTCATCAGCCTGCACCTTGATTACCCCTTGCTGCTTTGTACTCAGCTCCGTGCATTCTGAAAGTTAGACTAAAATTGCAGAACTGTGCCTATTAATAGAATGTAAGAAAATTCTCTGGTTGCACTATTTGTCATAGTATTAGAAGGTTAACCTCAATATAATAAGACTATAATTGTGTAATTTTTGTCAATTCCTCGATTAATTTCTTTCTTATTATACGTGTTACATGTGTTATATTAGCAAGCATTTCAATTGATTATTAGGTTGTATAAAATGAAGAAAATTAAGGAAACTACCTTAATTTTGTTTGACTACGTAATCTTCAAAAGCTCAGTTGCTAGATACTTTCCTTGTTGTTCCTTAATAAGAGTGAAATGGAAACTTCAAGTTGGCAAATTAGTGGCATTGCCCTCAGTTTTAAGTTAGTTATGGAGGCCTTAAAAAGTTTGAACCTGGTGTTGAGACACATTTCAGGATTGGCTTCATACTCTAACGGCTTGCTTTTCTTAGAACTAGTGATGTCTCAAGAGGGTTGACATTCATTTTGCTATTTTCTTTAGCTTTGCTACTGAAAATTTTACTTTTCAATCTTTATCGAGATGGTATTCTGACAAGTATAGGTTCTTGCTTTTATAATCTGTACTCAATTTGGAACTCTTATATGGCTATAACTTGTAATCTTTACATGGTAGTTCGTTACCCTGAACTTTTACTAACGAGGACCGTCACAGATGGATGGTGCTTTTCATTCACCAGAGTGGCATGCTGCTCGTTTGGCCAGTTTGAATACATCTCACACCATAACATGGGAGGAATTCAAGAAGAAACAAAAGGTATGTCAGTTATTTGCAATTAAGCGGCTTAGAGTTTGTTTCACTGTTGCTCTTTCTTATTTGTTAGTGCAAATGTTTTAAACCAAATGGAAATGCTGCTTTTTATGACATGCATCCAGCATATTTGGTTTGGTTGATGAGGCTTCTCTGATTTTTGTGTTAGTCATTCTCATAAATGGACTTTCAAGTATATTTTTAATGTCAAAGATCTCAGCTGATCATGTAAAAATACTAACAGCGTTGAATGCAAACTTAATCTTCTTATGCTTGTAGGAGGATGAATTGAAAAGGGGTGAATTGGAGGCTGACAAGGACAGAATGATGAGAGAATATAGGGCCCAGCTGGATGCAGAGAGAGAAAAGAAGCTTGCCCTTGGAAGAAATTACTCAGGAATGAGGTTGCATCAGAAAAAAGGTAAAGATGATTCCATATATACATATTTTTTAAAGTTAAGTTTTTTTATCTCCACTGTATTCAAATCCTCTTATCTTTGTTTCCTCGGCATGTTCTGCATGGTTTCTTAAACAATCACTTCATCCTGCGAAACTAACAGAAAATAATGCCAAAATTAAAAGGATATCTCTGTGTAGACATGTTTACACTAAGAACTCCTTAAAGTTCTCCCTAACTCATTGGTTTACGAGCTAAAAACCAGCATAGCACTTGCAGATAAGGTTTCAGTATCCTTAGGACTCTCGTTAATTGATTCTAAAACCTTAAGATTTTGATGGAAAAAGGCTTAATTCCAGAACGAAATGAGTTAGTAACCTTTATATTGTAGATCGGCTTTCCTGAAATGAACTAAATTTTTGGTGGATGTTATGTGCAACTCCCGTCTCAATGATGTGAAGTCTATAGGAGTACAATTTCTGTTTCAGAGCTTCTCCATTGTTGTAATAAATGTGAATTTTTTAGTTGACCTTTTGATCCTTTTAAATGTGCAGAGAAGAAGGATAAAGATTCAAAAAAAAGAATCAGCAGTAAAAAAAGGAAGGTCAGTTTTGGGTTATGTTCTTGTTGGTAGATACTTCTTAATTATGTGTTTGTGCTCTCAAAGTTGGATAGTTATAAGAATTCTGCCTGAGCTGATCTGTGTATTGTTTGGAGACTAGATGCATGAAAAAGTAGGTTGCTAGTACAAGTTTTATCGTGTTCTTTTTCTTTTAAACATTCTTATTAGTTTTTGTGTGGGTTTTCTTTTTACTTCTGAGTTCTGAATCTGGTAACTTGCAATCTTGCATGTTTTGTAGTTGGATGCTGCTTAAATCTTTTGATTATTTGCTACTGGGGCAGCAGATCCTTAGCTCACTATTCTAAGATTCTAACTTTATGCTCTTCTTTTTCTGTGCATCATGAATCTACCTTTTCGTTTCAATTTGTCCATCTTATTAGTTTCTATAATTTCCTTTTCAGATTCTATTGAGTTTGATGGCATTGTATTGTTTATGAATGAATGTAATCTTAAGTTACTTTCTACAGCACAGGAGAAGAGCATCTGACTCAAGTTCCTCTAGTTCATCCTCTGACTCGTCAAGCAGTGACGATGAACGAGAATCTAAGAGGTCTAGGTCAAGATCAAAAAGGACAAAGAAGGAAAGAAAGCATAAATCAAGAGCCAAGTACTCCAGCGATAGTGAAGAGAGTAATGGACCAGTACCACTTTCAAGATTCTTTGGTAGTGTGAAAAGCTGATAAAGAGAAGTTAAGGTGCTCCGGAGAAGATGAGTTGCTCCTCAAGAAAGACTTATCCATCTTTGTCAGGTGTTGCTTTGTGCTTGGGTTGCTCAAGTTGAAGACAGTTTGGATACGTTCTTCCATAAGAGTGGGGATGGATCCTACCATAATTTGCCGGCAGCCTCTTTGGAAGGAACATTTATTTAAAAATTAAGATTTTAGATTCAGCCTGATAATGGGTTGCTGTAGAAATCAATTCTGGTTCACCCCAAATTATGTAAGCGGCATTCTACATTGTTATTATAGTCATGATCTGTTACTACATATTTATTCAGTTAAGCTGTAAGGCAGGAACATTAAGATCCTGAAGTTGATCTAGAGGAAAATGAACCTAAGAGGATAATAAGAAATGTATTTCAGATAGCCGCTAGAGATAATAGCAGTTGTGTGTATGTTTATATTTTGCATATGGGCCCCTCTAATATCAAATTAAGTGAGTGGAGAATGAACTGTCCTACCCATATGATAATAGCATATGAAGTAGTTACAGAATATGCCAGTACATATGTAAAGTCCTGTTGACAAAAACTAGTATCAATTCAATGCTATGCCAGAATATTGCAATTTGTATTTATGGTAAATTATTTACAGAAGGAAACCAAGTATTCTTCATTCGAGTAATGAGAAAACAAAAGAAAAACCTCAAACAAAATAAATTGTTCAATGCATACCCAATAGCGTGCCTCTCTTCACGCTCCTTAGAAAGTGAATCACCCTCTTTGCATCGCCCCATCCAAGAAACCCCCTAGGTTTTTGGTTCTTATAGTGCAAACTCTCGAACGCCGATTTCATTCCTTTTCACCGCCAACTCCGTTCACTTTATCAACTGTCTGATTGTCCAAACAGGCTAAACCATAAGAACACCGAGACTGCACGAAAAGATGTGCTTTGTTGTCCTATATGACAAAGCAAGCAATTATCGTCTACTGTCCCACAAGCAAATTATTACCTTCTAACCAAACCAAAATAATCTGAAGATACACAACCTTTGTTCATGTAAGTAATGGTTTTCAGGATTCTAAAAATAAAATAAAATAGAAGTAATCTGAGAAATAATCTTCTGCTGACATTTGGTCACTTATTCTATAAACCAACCAACAAACCCATACACAAGACAAAAAATATACATTACATGGAATTATACTAATCAGAGTTTAGCAGCCACCAAGCTAGCAAGGGCTCTTAGTAAAGTAAATACCTGTACAATCAAAGCTACCACAGTCGGCTTATATGATTTCATTAAAGCATAGCAAGTGTCTATGACTTCAGATACACCATATCAAAATTTGCCAAAGAACTTAAAAATAGAAGCTAAAGTTTACTTTTTTCATTTAATTTAATTTTGTTCAATTTTTAATCCTGGGTGGTTGGCTTCAATAATGAGATGGGTTAACTTCAATAAGGAGAAAACGAAAATCTGATTGAGGCATTATATTTCATCTTTGTTAGTTGTTTTCAAACTAAAAATCATCAATAGAAACTAGCAAAGCAAAAGTTCATAATAGCGCTTATATCACAGCTCAAGAAATGTAACTAACATGAAATTCATTGGGAGGATAGTCAGAATTAACTTATTACCAGATGCTGTATATAAAAGATAAAAGAACTCACATGATGTGCTCATATTCCTGGTTTAAACTTTGACCTATAACTGTTTCTTTTGCTTAGTTCAAATGATAGGTTAAAGAGAGACTGCAATCTAGATAGATAATTCAATAAAATACTTAAGAGGCCTACCAGAATTCCAGCTGATCTGCATAGCAATCCTAATGACAGCAAAATGAGTACTTCAGTTTTGGTTAACCTGCAAAACTTAAACTGATAAGATTAGAATATATTGTGATACAAATGCAGCATTTCTCCTTATGGTAACAAACATGCTCTTAACGTCGTAATCTGATCTAGTTTGGAAAATTCATGTACCTCAGAAGTTTACGAATACCCTTAGGAGAAATAAGCACCTTTTTAATCCCACTTTTGTCGCTATGTTTGAACCAGTAATTAGTCTAAGCATATCCAATGTTCTCCATCAATCAAGATGCAATTCTTAATATGTTGCATCGCTAAACACAGATGACCATGTTATGGAAGTTTATCCAAGCTTACTAATGCCCTCTCAATGCCCATCTTCATGATTATAGCTCTAAGCTGAGCTAATTCTTCCTGATATCCGGCTAATGCATACATGCGATATACTAATAAGTAATGACTAGGATTAGCTGTTTGCATTCTTAATAGCTCTTTGGCCCCTTGCAATCCTATTTGTGAATTCCTTCTGAAATAACAAGCCTTCACAAGTGTGGCAAAGATGGAACCGCTTGCCTTGATTGGCATTCTTTTAATGAAAGTTTCTGCTTCTCTTAATAGACCTCCATTTGCGTACATGTGAACCATGCAAGAAAAATGCTCCAAACATGGCACAATTTCATATGCTGTCTTCATCTTATTGAACAACTCCCTTCCTTGTGGCAATAGTTTAGAATGGCTGCAAGCTGATAGTACAGCTAGCATAGCCAAACTGTCAGGCGTTATCCCACTTTGAATCATTTGACAAAACAAATTCAAAGCAATTTCCCCATTTTGTTGCATACCATATCCAGCTATCAATGATGTATATGAGAAAACATCATGTTTAGCCATTTTGAGGAAAACACTGTGAGCAATCGAAATTCTCTTCAACTTGCAATAAATATGGACAAGAGAATTGCAAATTAAATGATTGCTATCTAACCCATACTTGACTATATAGCAATGAAGTTGTTCAACATAATGTAACTTCTCGCAATAATATAACTCCACGTCACCATCACATAAAGGGAGAACTGTAAGCATTGTGATGACATTTGGCTCTAAGCTACACCTTGCCATCTCCCTTAAAATCTTAAAGGCTTCCCTAACATAGTTATTTAAAGCAAGGCCTGCAATCATACTGTTCCATGTATCCAAGCCACGATCCCCATCCAATCTAAACAAAATATCTGCATCTTCGACGCTACCACATGAAGAATACATTTTGATAAGAGCATTTCTAACATTCCCACGTTCATCAAAACCGAGACATGTAGCGATTCCATGAATTCCCTTCCCCAGCTTCAACAACTTCATTATTGAACATGCAGACAAATATATAACCAAAGTCACGCGATCTATCACAACAGTAGTTTTCCCCATTAGATTAGCAATAAGCTTTAGTGCTTCAACAGGCATTCCCCTGTAAAGAATACCTGCAGCTATTGTGTTAAAGGTAACAGTATTTGCTTCGCAACCATCTTCCTCCATCTGCTCCACCAATTCAAAAGCCATGTCCCACATCTCGTGTACCATGTAAGATGAAATCATTGTATTCCAAGAAACAACATCTCTGTCGGGTATTTCCTCAAAAAGCTTCTTTGCATCACCAAGTTCCCCATTTTTTGCATACATTGCCACCAAAGCGTTCCAGAGGAACTGATCCAACCACAAACCACTACCTAAAATCCTAGCATGGATCCCCTGGCCAGCAATCACATCATGCAGCTTGCCACAAGCTCTCAAAACCGATGAGTAGGTGAATTTATCAGCTTCAACTCCCTTCTTGACCATCTCGTTATAAGTAACTAGAACTTCAAACCAAAATTGAGACCGAATATACGCCGAGATCAACAGATTCCAATGAAAAGGATCTCCCAAAATGGAACCTCGAACTATGAATTCCGCGTCAGCATAAAAACCAAATTCGCAGTAAAATGCAGTTAGCCGTCGAAGGAGATACCTTTCGCCTGTGAGCCCATATGAAATAACAAGGGCGTGAAGCTGCTGACCTTGTTCAATGGCTTTGAGATTCGTGCAGAGCGCGAATAGCGAAGACAATGGGTACAGAAGAAGGGTGGTGCAGGTAGGATGGGTATGCCGTAGGGCAGAGAAAATGACGGAAGCAGCAGTAAGACGACCCTTACGACAAAGCTTCCTCACTCTTCGTGCAAAAGGGCAGGAGTGCATCGAAATTTCATCGATCAACTCTTCACCAACAACATCATCAGAAAATTCCGACGCAACATCTCTCTGTGGCATTTGATCGAACAGTTTCAGAAGAAAATCAAATTCCTTGCAATCGAACATACCCTTACCGGTGGAATTAAATGAATCTAAAGGCGGCAAGAGCGAGGGTGCTAACTCACCATCCCTATCATCGACTAACTCTTCTTCAACGACTTCAGTAGAAAACTCTGATACATCATTTCTCTGCGGCATTTGATCAAACAGTTTCGGAGAAAAATTACTAAAACCAGATTCCACACGCTCGAACAAACAGTTATCATCATCAACATCGAAAATCTCTGTAGAATCATTGAACAAATTACGGGAACCAGCAGCTTGATAATTACCAATGGATGAAGAAAATAAACTGAGAACCAAATTGTTGTTGTTGTTGTTTCCACTGTTGCCATTGTTGTTGGGGAGGACAAGAAATGAAAGAGGGTTGATCAATTTTTGGAGAAGAAGCAAAGGAATTGTCGAAGATTGAGACTTGAAATTACGGAAGAGAATAAGAGAAGAAGAGATGTACATCTAAAATTCAAAACAAAATTTTGATGATCATTTTTTTTAACCAACTTAATCTTTTTTTTTGTTTTTCCTTTCAAATTCTACGAGATGTGTGTTATCTAAGAAATAATGAATATAATAATAAAGAATAGGGATTTAAAATGCGAAAGTAGAATTTATGAGACCTGTATATTATATAAATGTATTATTGAGGACTGAGTTTCCAAAACAAGAGAGTACAACGGTAAAATAGAAAAAATGGGGCCGCGTGCTCGTGAGTTTCCTTCCTTCCAATAATTTTATTTTATAATTTTTAATAAATTGTTTATAAAATTTTATATTTTTACAAAAATATAAAATTCTAAAATTCAAAATTAATTTTAAAAGATATTTTATTTTAAAAACACTCTCAACGAGCTCAGAACTGAGGGGGGCCCGCACAGAATCTCCGGAGGCGGTGGCGATGAACGTTCCCCGTGTTCAGTGAAAAGTGATTGATCTCGCCGGCGCCTGCAGGGTACGTGAGGGATGAAATTGAAAAAAGTTAGAACTTATAATGTGTTGCTGTTCTGTTGTTGTTTGTTTTTTTGGGGAGAGAATTTCAATCCAGTTTTTATTTGAATTGGATGTTTCTCTTGTTGCTATCGTTGACAGAAAAGAACAACGTAACGATTCTATTAGTTGTTGATTGCTATCTTTTTATCTTCGAGTTTCTCGAATTCTTCTTGTTTGTTTTGTAGGAATCCATTAAATCAATCACCGCATGAATTTTTCTTAGAAAGGAAAAAGAAGATTAGGAATTACTTAATTTTTTACGGTTGGTGTTCAAAGGTTGAGGGTTTCGTGAAAATTCTATGATCTGAATTTACAGTAGCTTCCTAGTTGGAATCCGTTAGAAACCTGTTATGGTAGAAAGGGCGCTACGGCTTTCTATCTAGGAAGATAATATATGATCAAATCTAAAAATTTAACCCGAAATTGATCTGTTTAATTAGAATTATGGTTAAAAAATTTAACCCATATAAGTATATGGGTTGGGTTAGAGTTGAACAAATTTGACCCGATTATTAAATGGGTCGATCTGAATTAATTCGAAATTGACCCACCAATCCGAAATGTCACTTTTTGAAGAAATAATTTTTAATTTTTTCTTACCGTATAATAAAATATTGACAATAAAAATAATCGATAATAGTTATCTACAAACTATTAAATTATATTGTATTTATAATTAATTCTTTATTTTTATACTTTAGTAAAATAGTGTAAGATGAAAATTATAATATTATCGAAAGTATTACTTTGTAGGTATTTTTAATGACGATTTTAGATTTCGTATAAGATTTTTATAAAAATTTTGTTAGATAGATATGTTTATCAAAATGTTTATCGAAATTATTAATATGTATTATAATCATAAATTTCAGTTGTTATCATATATTTTTAAATAATAATAATAATAATAATAATAATTTTTAGATATTTTAAGGACCGATAAAGATATTAAGGAATGCATATTTTGTCGGACATAATTATATTTCGTCAGTAAAAATATCGTGCACCTTCATTCGAACTGATTTTATAATTTCGTTGAAACTTTAAAATATAAAATATAAAATTAATAATTTTTATTATTAGATAGATCGACCCGAATTTGACCCGATTAGTAGGTTGGATTAGGGTCGACAATTTTGATTTATATAAATTTATGAGTTAGATTAGGGTTGAACGAATTTGATCCGATTATTGGTCGATCCAAACCGACCCACCAATGTATATCGCCACCCCTATTTCTACCACAACAACCGCTAGCAATTGGATTGCTATCAAGAACCAATAAAAGTTTGTACCTACGTATTTGAAACTATTTATAAAATAAACTTTTTAAATAAAAAATATTTTATTTTTATGTAAATGAATTTAAATAAATTATTTTATGAATAATTTTTGCAAATTTTAAATAAAAATATTTTTATTACATATTTTTTATTAATTTATTTTTTATTTCATGTTGTTCGTGTAGTTTAATCATTGTTTATTTCTAGCTTGGTTGGTCATCAAAAGTGAAAAAATTGGTCGGCAAGATCAACACATTCACAGTTTTTGTTGCTATTCCATATCTTTTCATATAGCTTTTTTCAAGTAATGTTTTAACTGCAGATGACGATAATGCATCTTGTCCTCTGTTTTCTTGGCTATATGTTTTCATATCAGAAATTTGGAGGTAATATGAGAAACTACTTTTTCTTACTTTTGCTGCAGCGTCTACTCTTTCATAATTAGAGCGCATTTTATTTATATTAAAATAAATTTTACGAAAGTAAATTCTGTTAAATAAAATTTGATAAAAAATAAAAATTTATAAAAATAAAATTTGAAGTGATAAATTGTAATATATAAAATTTGGAATTAAAATTTGACAAAAATAATATCTGTTGTAAAAATAAAAATAATGTTTAAAATAATAATTGAAGGACATGAAATGAACCTGTATTATGGAGATGCAATTCTGCAGATTTGTTAAGAAGTGCAATGGAGCTGGCGAAAAACAATGCGGATTTTGGATTTGCTTATGTTTGTGTTTTCGGTAAACTTTCTTTGCACCTGAGCATCGGAATAGGGCAACCCATACTGCGCAACCAAAAGTTCCAATACTAACATGGCGGAATTTTTTATTTGTGGAGTCTACTTCATGATCGGTTGATGCTTATATGATATTATATTTGTGCTTTTATTTCAAAATAAATGTAGCTCAGTGTAGTGATGGCAATATAGATTGATGGATCGATTTCGGATCAGTCTATTTAATAATCGGATCAAATTCGTTCAATTCTAATCCAACTCATAAATTTATACGGGTCAAAATTGTTAATCCTAATCTAACCTACTAATAACCAGATCAAATTCGGATCGACCTATTTAATAATTAAAATTATTAATTATATATTTTTAAACTTCAACGAAATTATAAGATCAATTTGAATAGAAGTGTACAATATTTTTACTGACGAGATATAATTATGTCCGATAAAATATGCATTTTTTAATATCTTCATCGGTACTTAAAATATCCAAAAAAAATATTTTTTTATTTTTTGAAAATATATGATAATAGCTGAAATTTATGATTAAAAATATATATTAATAATTTCGATAAAATTTTTGATAAATATATCTATCTAACAAAATTTTCATAAAAATCTTTATACGAAATCTAAATTCATCATTAAAAATATCTACATAGTAATACTTTCGATAATATTGTAATTTTTATCTTACACTATTTTATTAAGGTATACAAATAAAGAATTAATTATAAATATAATATAATTTAATAGTTTGTATATAACTATTATCGATTATTTTTATTGCCAATATTTTATTATAGGGTAAAAAAAATAAAAATTTGTTACTTCAAAAAGTGACATTTCGGATTGGTAGGTCAATTTCGAGTTAACTCGGATTGACCCATTTAATAACCAGATCAAATTCGTTCAACCTTAATCCAACCTATATATTTATATGAATCAAATTTTTCAACCCTAACCCTAATTAAACAGGTCGGTTTCAGATTGCATTTTCGGATCGGGTCATATATTGCCACCCCTAGTTCAGTGTTTATTTATTTTAAAATAAACTCATTTTTTAAAATAAGTTTAAAAAATAATTTTAAAAAATTAAAAATATTTAGTTAATAATAAATTTTTATATTTATTTTGTATTGTAAGTAAATTGTTAAAATTGAATTTTAAAAAATAAAAATTTTATATGATTAATTTATTTTATATTTTTTAATTTATTTTTTATTAAAAATGAGTTTGAAAATATGAATTTGATAAGTTAATAATAAGCCCTTAGATGATCGAGAAGAATCTTTTAGATGATGTTTTAAAGAACTAATAAACTAAAATATTTTTAAATGAGATATTTTAAAAATATTTCACATAGATTTTATTTTTTAAGAAATAAAAATAAATACTAATAAAATTTTATAATATACCAATTTTTATATTTTTTAAATTTTTAAATAAATTTATAAAAATATAATAAGAATGTCTATTAAAAATAAAAATTGGAACGAAACTAAGTTCAAACACAATACCAAATGGATTCTTAAACTTTGTTCAAAACTTTGAGCATCGTTGATTACAATCAACTTGCATCATGCACACTGTTATGAAATGAATTCACGTCGCCAAACCTGTGAGGTCTTACTGACAGCTCTTCATCTACGCAATTGAAAATTCTTATAAAATAAAAAAAATTTTAAATAAAAAATATTTTTATTTTTTAAAAAATAAATTACTTCTAAAAAATAATAATAATATATAATAAAAAAAATTTATTATGTAAAATTTTTTTACACTTTTTAAATTTTTAAATAAATTTTCTATATACTTACAAAATATGTATTAAAAATTATAAAATAAAAAATACAAAATTATTTTTTTCAAATGCAATGCCAAACGGATCAACGTTGTACAGAGTAACAAAACAAAGCCCCAGTGTTAGTAAATTCGAAAAACAAATAGTAATTTACCATTCTGTTAAAACGTTCTTTGCAAACTTTTTTGTAATTTGTAGTTGGGATCTTTACACATCTCCGGCAGACGAAACCGATATGGTCGCAGTCAATAGGCTGAAAAAGAAAAACAAGAAAAAACATTTTAAGTATAAATCAAAATCAACAAAACTATACAGATACACAAAGAAAATTTTCAGACACATAAATGTGTATAATTTGTCTAGCTAGTAGGGTAGCAGACCTTGCGGAATCGTTGGAGGAACAGGGCCTAACATTTCCAAGGAAACCCCCATTGCAGATGATCAATGGTGCGGCACCCAAGGGTTTCTTGATAGCTTCAACGACGTTCCTGAACCCATGCAGCTGGCTGGTCGATGGAGTGAACCTGGTGTTGCTGAACAAGCTCTATCCAGAACTTTTTTTGTTAGTATAAATATCGTAATTCTTGAAATAAAATATAATAATTAAATTATAGTTTTGAGTGAAATGTATGATTTACCATAAGCTGCATGCATCAAAAGTTCCACAGGTGCAATGCTTCTCTGATGTGCAAACAAAAAACACAACATTAACTATCATTCAAGCCAAAATTTACTTCAATTTTTTTTAGTCAAAGATTTCTATATAGTTCATACCCACTGTAATATGTATGAATCCAGTGCCCAACAGCAATTTGATCACCAGAAAATCAACAAACAATTGTTAGTATTCTATACATGAATATATGAGTGTAAACGTTTTATTTTTCAAGTAGAAATTTTCAGATGTTGCTTCAAGTATAGGAGTATTAACCTGGTTAGCATATGCTTTCTTAGTCTTTCCATCGCAGAGAAGCAGTGTATCGCATTTCAAGAACAGTCTCCCTCGAGTTGTGTAATCAACAAAGCAATCTAATAGAAAACACAAATATTATCAAACAAAAAAGAGAATAATCAAATAAATTTCAAATTGAAAAACAAAAAGTTCTATAAATGTTTGCGTATGTAGCAGAAGATGATCACCTTGACAAGCTTGAATTTGTAGTCGCCATAGCAGAATAATGGGTAGATTCCGTATTGTAGTCAAGCACAGACCCCCTGATGATCATTAAAACAAGTTTTTGAAAATTTTCATAGGAATGTAACTTTCAATTATATCCATCATTTTGATTAGAAGAATTTTTGTTATATACAGATACAAACTAATCCATCTGACATTTATAAAATATATGATACGAAATGATTGGCATCCAACTTAATGTTAAGGATCCATGAAGCATTGTATGTGTACCATAGCAACCTTTTTTTGTGTGCATTTGATGCCCACTTCTAATTCTAACAAGCTGGAACAGGCAGCGGAGAAAAGACATTTAAGACATTTACCTTGGGAATAAGCTCAATAAGGACCAATAGTGTTAAATGCTGAAAGACTGCTGAACAAGTTTGATCAATCTTCTATGTAATGAATCTGCAATTTTAAGTAAAGACTACTTTTTGATTTAATTATACCGTTAAGGGTGAATTATTACAGAAATTACCAGCTAATGATAGTTGTTCAGACATGCTTGAAATTCTGGAAAATAGAAAGCAGCCTTGGAGATTACCAAGTTCATAGAACTGAACTGTGAGTATGCTCTTGCTTCAGTAAATTGCAACTACCAATTCTGGCTCACAGCCATCTTCCTTCATCTCAAACCATAGAATTTCCAAGACCAAGTATATATCTTCAGCTGCAGGATGCGAACAGTCCTCCACGATGAAGACATGAAGCTCACCTTTTACATTGATCCAGCTCTTCCCTGCAAGCTTTCTCACACTATTGCCCTTCATCATTTTTCTCACCCTAGAGACATCATCCCAACAACCACAAGAAGCATAGATGCTACACAACAAAATATAAGCTGTAGAATTTGAAGGATCCAGCTTTAATATGCTCTCTGCTGCTCTTTCTCCAATTTCGATGTTCTTGTACACCCTACATGCAGCTAGAAGAGATTTCCACACGATAACATCAGGTTCTACTGGCATATGCCTTATAAAATTTTCAGCCTCTTTTAGCCTCCCTGTTCGCGCAAGTAAATCAACTAAACATGAGCAATGCTCTCTTGTAGGCATAATCCCGTAGAAAGACTGCATCATTTCATAGTAATGACGTCCTTCAGTCAGCAAGCCTTCACGACTGCAAGCTATCATCACACCAACAAAAGCGACAGGATTAGGTGTTACTTTTGCAAATTGCATTTTCTCAAATAGCTGAAGTGCTATCTTGCCATATCCAAATTGAGCATAGCCTACTATCAAACTGCTCCATGAAAATGCATCACAATGATTTCCCAATAACTCAAACACTTGTCTGGCTTCCTCTAAGCTTCCGCATTTTGAATATGAATCAATAAGAGCATTGGTGACCAATGAGTCCATTCCCAATCCAAGCTTTAGAGAATAAGCATGAATTTGATTTACCATTTCCAGAAAACCTAAAACTGCACATGAATTCAGTATCATTTTTATGGTGACATGATCAGGTTCTTCACTGGAATGATGCATGAGTTTCACAAGCTGAAAGATATCTTCTGGTTGATCATGGTGTAAGCATGCACCGAAGATTGTGTTCCATGTAATACGATCCTTATAGGTGTTCATTTCATCAAAGAGACAGAGTGCAGTAGAGAGGTCAGAGCATTTGGAATACATTGCAAGGAGAGTATTTTGTACCCCGATATTGTTACCAAATCCAGTCTTGACTATAAAAGAATGAATGAGCTGGCCTTGACACAAAGATGAAGGGGTCACGAAAGCACACAGCAAGCACCGAAGAGTAATGTTATCAGGCTTCGAGCTAAAGCCTCTCAGTTCAGAAAACATCAACATCGCTTCATTGGCCAGACATCTATTCGCCAATGCGCCTATCATTGAATTCCATGAAACTATGTCAGGATCATTTATGCAGTAAAAGGACTTCTTTGCAGAATCCAACATTCCACACCTGGCGTACATGTCACTCAGTGAGCATCCAGCATGGGCGTCAGTGTCAAATCCAATCTTAACACAAATACAATGAATTTGTTCACCATACTCAAGTCTACCAATACTTCCACAGGAACTTAAAACGCTTCCAAAATGGAACTCATTGAGGTAAGATGCATTTCCGTCAAGCATCATTTTAAAAACCAACAAACACTCCAACTCGCAACCATGCTTAGCAAGTCCAGCAATTATAGCTCCCCAGGACACTGGATCCTTCTCCTCAATCCTTTGAAAAACAACATTCGCATCGTCAATCCACTCACAATTGGAATACATGTTAACCAATGCATTTTGAACGAGAGAATCTGACCCGTAGCCAAATTTAACCGCGTGAGCATGCGTCTTCCGTCCAAGTTCAACATCACACAATCCAGAAGCAGCCCGAACAACACTTCCGACTGCGAATCTGTCTGGATAAGTCAAACCTTCCCCAAGCATCATTAAATAAAATTCTACCGCTTCAAGCTCTCTATGGTTCTGGCAAAAGCAAGAGATAATAGAAGACCAAGAGACATTGTTCCTCTCAGGCATTTCGTCAAACATCTTGCGAGCATCTTCCACGCCGCCACATTTTCCATAAGCAGTGAGAAGATTATTGTACAGTACTATATCGCGGCGTATAGAGGAATTGGAAAGAACCTGATCGACCTGTCGAAGAGAATCAAGTGATCGGAGAGAAGCACAGGCCGCGAAGAGTCGAGCGTAAGTGCTCGGAAAAAACAACGACGATTGTTGTTGATGAGCAGAATGATTGAATGAGAAGAAGGTATTAATGGCTTCAGTGAATCGACGATTGTTGCAGAGGCGAGAAATCAGATCGTTGAAGTATTGATAATTCTGGGAGCTTGAATTCTTCAGCGGGCATTGTCGCATAGCTCCGATGGCGGGAATTCAAAAAAGAAAATTTTCAAATTGAACCAATCTCTGATTCACCTTTATTTACTGCTTCATTTCTAGAATCTTTATTGTTCTTCTCTGCACATTTAAAAGGATCATAAGGTCAATTAAATATTATACAAAGGAGAAGCTCTAACACAGAAATTGAACTCCTATGGAGTTTACATCATTGAGACAAAAGCTGCACATTAACATCGGGCGCGTTTTAATTTGTAGGAAGGGTGAGCTTCGTGTAACGATATTTAATGAAGTTAAATTCAGCAAAAAATGAATTAAAGAGTATAAACTTGAAAAGAAAAAATAAATTCAAATTTAAAAGCAAGAAATTGAGTTTCATACGATTGAAATAAGCTCTAAATATTTAAATCTATTAAGAAAACTTTAGTATTATATCGTTTATCAATAGTATTAAAATAATAGTCATAAATATTTGAAATCACTAGACTATTTACCATTGCAAACCTACATCTTTTACTATATTGTCACTTTATTAAAGTTTCCTTCTGTTACTGGTGAAAAGTTGAACCGGTTAAAGTAATTCTCTGCTAATATTTGAATTTTTCAATCATTTGAACCAAATTGGTGTTTTCCTTTTATAAGGATATGAACCATTTGTGGTTTCTCGGTTTCACATATTTGAGTTTTTTGCACAATCAGCAGCATCTTGTTATTAGCATGAGATCTGTATTTTTTAAAAGCATTTATGAAATAAAAAAATTTTATAATAAAAAAATTTGGAAATTTTTTGAAAAATAAAATTTACTCTTTGGAACTAAAACAATAATCAAAATAATTAATAAATTTTTCTATACTTATCAAAAAAAGTTTTTCTGCACCTTAGCTCAAGCATAAGATGAAGGATAAGAAGCGAAGCAGGGGACCAAAAACAAGCATTCCTCTTATGGCGCATGCAGCAAGAGGTAAAACAGGGACCATTTTCATTCATGTATGCATAACGTTCCAATATTCTTTTGAAATCACAGCTTTATGGTTGATTCTACACAGCTGGACATTACTACTCATGGGAATCTAATAAAAAATGATTGCGGCACCGTTTGGCAGTATGTTTCAAAAAAATTTTATTTTAATTTTTTATTTACAAATTCTCATTAATTTTATATAATATTTTATAAAATTATTTAATTTTGAAAAAATTATATTATAAAATTTTTCAAACGACTCCGGTTCTCTTCTCTCAATTAATTTAATGCATGTTACTGATGTACTTGAATTCTAAATAACAACATTTGCAAATGCTATTTGATTGATTAAAGCATGATTGCTATTTCGCTACAACTATTTCTTCATTTTGTTCGTCTTTTTGTGGTTAGTGACGTTCTAAAGGGACCACTATTAGGAAGAAGAACTTTGGCTTTTTAAGATTAAACCTACTAAATCATGTTCTAGTAGTGGGGTTAATTCGTTAGATAAATTCCGAGTTAAAAATTAAATCATAATATAAGAGTGCTTCAATTTTACATAAATAATCATTTATATTGACATACAAATAATATAAAGTAGCTTTTAATACTTTTTCTTCACGTATAGTGTGCAAAGTTAAAAGATAACTTTCAGAAGGCTAATTATTTTATAGGGCTAAACTTTTTTGTAAAATTCAAACTTAAAAATTACCTATATAAGAATATTTAAACTTAAAAATATTTTAAAATATTTATTTAAAGTAATTTTTATAAATACTTTCTAAAGTCTACTTAATTGGTTTTAAAACATTCATTTCGAAAAAATGTACCGCAGCTAGTCAATGATCAACCACTCTCGCACATGATTTGAAAAGTTATTTTTATAACTATTGACAATAGAATACCAACCGGTTCATAATTTTTTTGTTGTTTTATATAAAGTGCTTTCCAAGTTGACCTGTATATTCTTCAATGTAATTGTCACAAACTTCGCACAAACTGTATAAGATTTATTATAAAATTTTTTTATATATTTAAAATTTTTAATAAATTTAAAAAATTTATAAAAATTATTTTAAAATATAAATTTAAAATTGACAAATTGTATTTATAGGAGTGGCAAATTTTGACCCGATCCGAAATTGATGAGTTCGATCAAGTCTTAGTCGAATTCGAATCAATTTTGGATCGATCCGAAAATAATCAAAAAATTTAAACGGGTTCGGATCGAGTTCGGATTGATCCAGAATTGACCCGTTTAATCCGTATAACTATTTATATAGTATATTTTACTTAATAATTAAAAAAAAATAAAAATTTTGAATTTAATTTGTATATATATTTTTAATTAATCTTAATTTTAACTAATTCTAATTTTATTTATAAATTTAAAATTTTTTAATATATATCATAATTAATAATTATATATATATTATTATTAAAAATTAATATTTATAATTTATATTTAATAATTTAATTATTAAATAGATCGATTCGAATTTGATCCGGTTATAAATAGTTTAGATTAGAATTGATAATTTTGACTCATATAAATAAATAAGTCAAATTAAAATTAAATAATTTTAATCTAATTATTATATAAATAGATTCAAAATCGATCTATAAATTCATATTACCGTATTTAGTATTTTGAAAACTTAATACTAAACAGCTCCCGCACCAATCATTCAACTATTTGGTTGGGCATGAATCCAAAAATTAATTTGGGTATTAAATTTTACAAAAGCTTATTATTTCAGAATTTTCTAAAAAATAATTAAATAAAAAAATTTTACTATAAAATTTTAATAATAATATAAATAGTTTGTCTAATATATTATACTGCCGAACACCTTACGACTCTCTGTTAGCAAATAAAGTAAGAACCCATAATAAAGACAAAATTAATATTTTTTAAAAAATAAAGTTTTATTGTTTAGTAGGACAAGCTTCAACGTGACATACTGACAAACTATGGTCTTACGTAGAAATTTTTTTAAAAAAAGCCTTAATAATAAAAAAGTTGTCATTTAAAATAAAATGGTAGTTGGTGAATGTGTCGGTGAGAAGAACACTCTAAAAATTTGTCAAACAAATTATATACATAATATATACGGATAATTAATAAATATCAGTACATTACTATCAGTGTCAGCTCGTAAACAAATGTTTAAGTACTGATTAATTTACGTATGCATGTGGCCCTTGGTTCTGTTATAATCTTAGGATTATTATTTTAGTTTTTTGTGTTTTCTGCTTTATGAATTATTTGATTATGGTGACATGAAAATTTTAAAACATAAATAATTTTTATGTTTAATTTATATTTTAATATATATTTTAATAATTTTTTAGAAAATTTATTTTAAATATTAAAAATTTAGGTAATATATTATTTTATTTTATTTTATAAATAAAAAAATTAAAACTTATTTTAGAAAATAAAAATATCGTTGATTTCAAAAATTTGTATTTTAAAATATTTTCAAACACCTTCTTATTTGATTATGGTGACATGTTAAAAAATAAACTTTAAAAATGAATTAATTTTATTATTTATAATATTTATAAGTGAATTTAAAATATGTTTTATTTTTACTTATATTTAAAATTGAATCTAAAAACATTTGATATACCCTCTGTATGAATAAAATCTGGAGCTCGAGGGACAACAGAAAGTTGTAACTTTTTTTTTGTTTTCCCCACAATGTCGTCTTGAAAAATTTTTGTAAACTTGGTTCCGTGCAATTTATTTTGGCTATACTGTTCTTTTACTTTTCTTGCTTTATTTTCATGGCTGGATTTGATCTGACTGTTATCAGGGTCAGACTGTTGTACTCTTTTACTTTTAAAGAAAAACACGATGCACGCATAATGCACATGTATAAAGAAAGACTCTTTTAATTATTCTTCATGCCAATTTTTCTACCATGAAAGAAAATAATTAGTACAACTTTTTTCTGGTTCTATCATTTAGGACTACTGCATAAATTTTTATAAAAAGTAACTATAGCAATCACACCCCTTTGCTTCTCATTTTCTTCCCAATCTAACCCTGAAATTTCTTCCTCAACAAAAGAGAATAGATAGATTCCAGCTCTCCACCTGTACTGCATGCACTGCCCAAAAATGTGATCCCTCACCAAACCACCACCCCTGTCCCCATCAAACTTCAAATGCCAACCAGCAACAACAGATTAACATCTCATCATAACAATCGATCAAAACACTCACAACCTTTGTGAATTTGCATTCATTCCTCAGTAGCAGCTGTGGTAGCAGCTGTGAATAAAAAAGCTGCTACTACTCTTCTGCGAAATATTCCCACAATGTCCCTACATCTCTGCTTTGTCCTTCTACTGCTGCTACAACTATCAACATGCAAGCAATTACCAAGAAGAGTTCTCCATGAACCATTCTTCCCATCACTAACACCACCTGCACCTCCAGAAGTTCCACCACCATCTCCAGATGATCCGTTCTTCCCATTATACCCTTCGCCACCGCCTCCACCATTTGATCCTTCTCAACCTTCTTACCCTGCTAACATTTCTTCTCTCAACTTACCGAATTCCCATTCTACCCCATCTCCTTCTTCTTCTTCTACTCATCGGAAGAATATCGGCAAGCTTGTTGCAGCAGTTCTTGTTCCGATACTTGCGCTCTGTGTTGTAGGGGTAGTTCTGGCATTCTTCTTTTTCAGAGGAGATTATCGGAATCGGGAAAGGTTTTCTTCGTCTTCCGACTCCAAGTCGGCACGGTCCGACAGCCACCGACTGTTTCCGGCCGACTCGAGTTTGTCCGGCGATGGTCCGAAATCACACGCGGCGGCGGCTGCGCTGTACATTGGTACAATGGTAAACGGCAACGGATCGCCGGATCTCCAACCGCTTCCACCGTTGTCGCGGAAGAAACAGTCCGAGACCGAATTCGAGACCGAGACAGAGTCCGATTCGGAACGGTTCTACTCGCCAGATGATAAGGATAGCTCTCGCCGGAGCAACGCCGCACCTGCTGATGTCAGCAGACGGAGTTTCAGCTCGCCGTCGTCGTCTCCCGAAACAAGGGGATCCGCAGTGAGGACGTCAGCGGTTGGTTCGGTTATTTCCGGGTTTTCGAGTTCTGTTGTGGCAGAGGAAGAAAATAGTAACAATAGTTCAAGCTCACCTGTTAGGAGTGATGCGTTTCAGAATAATAATTCACTTGCTAATAGTAGCAATTACAATAATAATCCAGCGGTGAGACAAGCGGTGATACCTCCACCACCGCCACCTCCACCAGTTTCTGGATACTGGGAGAGTCAGATCAGGAATAAATCAGCTCGCCAATTGCAGATTTTAACGCCGCCTAGATTGCCTGAATTCAAGGAAAATACTGCTGCAGCAATAGGGGTTTTCCCTGATGTATCGAGATCAGAGGAGGATGGTGATCCTGGTAATGAGAAGAATGAGATGACTCCTAAGCCGAAGTTGAAGACTTTGCATTGGGATAAGGTCAGAGCTAGCTCTGGTAGGGAGATGGTGTGGGATCAGCTCAAATCCAGCTCATTCCAGTAAGTGAATGATTTGCTACAAGAATTTGCTTCTTTTATTTCGCATACCAAATTTGAGCTTTTAAGTTTATAGCGGTTGTTAATTTTGCTATGAGAAGTTTTCTTATTGTGGTCCGAGGTGACTGTTACTAATTTAAGGGAAGTGGTATTGTTGGATGTTTGGCAGGGTGAATGAGGAGATGATTGAGACATTGTTTGCGAGCAAACCTGCAAGCGCTACTCCGAAAGAAACAAATAGGAGGCAGATCTTACCATTGCCAAAGCAAGAGAATGGGGTTCTAGATCCAAAAAAGTCTCAGAACATTGCTATCCTGTTGAGAGCTTTGAATGTCACCAAGGAGGAAGTCTGTGAAGGGCTCTGGGAAGGTCAAATTACTTGCCAATTGCAATTTCTTTTTGAACCTGAATGCAAAATTCAACTATGACTTACTGTGAACTATGTTTTTTGAGCGTCCTTTAGATAACTACAGTTCATCAAGTTTCTTGGATCCGGGTGGACAAGTTTCAGCTCTATTAGACTATATAAAGTTAGAAGCTACTATATGTTTTCCAAGAGGCATGTGTTTCTATTCTACATATCATGCTAATATCTTATATTTTGCTGTGGATGTGTCCTCTTTTTAGCATCCTCATTCCTCACTGAAGCCTTTGCTACCACATTAAACTTGTTTGACGTACATTGTTTCCAAATAGCAGAATTAAACTTGTAAACATTACCCTCCTTTTCTTTTCTGATTGTTTGGTAGTTCACTAGTTATTGGTAGAATTGGTTTGTCTATTGAGATTAGTCAATAACCTAGGTTCTGGATCCTATCACTTAATGCTTCCCTATAAGCCCTCACATGCCCTTATATGCAGCTGGAGATTTTCACTAACTGGTGCAATGAGGAAGTTAATTTATAAAAAATGTGAGAAGAACAATAAAATCTCCACAAATTAATTTGTCATTGGTGCTAATGTGGTGAAGTATGCTGTGGCTAGCAATTGTCTGCTGAATTTGGTGAGAGCTTATGTAAGTAGAGTGACCATTGAGTTGTTTTTTGTCTACCTTTCTAATTGAAACTCTGGTAGGTAAATGACCAACATGCCTTTCTTCATTTGGTGAGAAATCATTAAACCTGATAACACTCTAGCATCAAATGCTACGTACATCCTCTCAATCTATTGAAAAGACTTATGAGCTTTACCGTTTCAGATACGAATAGTTTTAAACAGTTGCTATGAACATATTTAAAGAGTAAACACAAGAAACCCTTCAAATATTAGTTTTTATCTGAATTTCTAAAAATTAACTGCTCGTTTAGATATTGCTTTATTGTCAACAATATCCAGCTCACCAAATTTCTAAATGCAATACTGAAATGTGGCTGCCAAGTTCCAATATTAATGGACTGCCTAGATTGATACACTACTTTTATAAAGTTCGAATAGAAGGTCATTTGATATGCTTTTAATCAATCTGGCTCCCAACCAAAAAAAGGTCAAGCAATAGCATAGTGCTCTCTTTTCAATGACCAACTTTGTGCTCGATCTTAGTATAGGCTAGAATGCTAGATGTTTGCTTAACTTAATTTATGTTCAGTTCTCTTGGTCTTGTCTATGTATTTTTTTTCCTGCACTATTCAAGTTATGAACTCACCAGTTGTGTAATGATCCATTTGGCTGCCTCCACCTACTGTTCTTAAAGATTAGTAGCTGTAGATGTTATTCTGTCCCAACCCCATATATTAGAGTCCTAATGCATGTTGGAAAATCATTCTAAATTCAAGTTGGCAGCTGAAACAATCACCTTTGTCCTCCACAATGCTTCTACGCCTCTTTTATTGTTTGTGTGCTTGTAAGTTGTGCAACTTATGCTATATATGCCAAATGCACTGTAATCATGCTGGACAGTCCTGGCAGCTTTTCTTGAGATAAGTTTCTTTGCTTGCATGTCCATTCCTAGATATTTACCAATTCTTGACCCTCAAACAGGTAATAGTGATAATTTGGGCACTGAACTTTTGGAGACACTTCTGAAGATGGCTCCTACTAAAGAGGAAGAACTTAAACTGAGAGAATATAAGGATGATTCCACTGTTACGTTTGGTCCACCCGAGAAGTTCTTAAGGGCAGTGCTTGATATACCATTTGCTTTTAAAAGAGTGGATGCAATGCTTTATGTTGCTAATTTTGATTCGGAGATTGATTATCTCAAGAAGTCCTTTGAAACCCTTGAGGTAAGAGGTTATTTGTCATTTTTGCTCTCTCCCTAGTTTTGTCTTTTCTTTTCTTGTATATCAAATGGATAGAAAGCAAGCGTAAAGCAGAACTATGGTATTGCCTAGTGGATTTGTTGGATTGATTTATGGTATTTATGACATAAAATTTGGTTTCAAAAGAAGACATACTACAGCGTGAGCATATTGATAACCTGGGTTATTACTAATTCAACTGTAGAATGATCCAGAAAATTCTAGGAAAATCAGCATAGCATACCCAAAACGGGGTTGACAAACACAGCTAGTACAAACTGTTTGACCTGCAAATACTTAACTATGTTAGAGTACTGAGGTATTCTTTTTTAGGGCAAGACATGAGTGTATTCATAGGAGTATTAGAGTGTCTTGTTAAAATTTGTGCTGAGAGAAACTAGTTTTGGAGGCTAATGGGATGTTAGTTGGAGCAGTGTGTGACGGAATCGAGATATAGAAAGAGGTTGGTATTAATTCGCAAGATTGCCTTCATGATAAACAGTAGATTTATTAAAAGCATATCTCATATTTAATTATAAAGGATTGATTGTAACTATGGTTGTTTAAAATGCAACAAACATAGAATTTCTGTATAAAAAACAACTATTTTTTAAATATCTGACCAGAATCCAAATTGTTTGTAGCCCTAGTTGTTATTGAAAGGCTACTTATGACTATAAGCTATAATGCTAGACAAGAGTATAGTTTTTAAATATCTGAATGAAATATAAATTGTTTTACAAGTTTATTCTGTCAGCTTTAGGAGACCATGAGTTCTCATCTTCTGTATGGAACTAGTTACTAGTCAAGTAACTTCTGCTTGAAAAATGTTGGACTAATTCCTAAGACATCCTTATGTATTGTTTACTCTGTTGTTTTGTGAGGGTCATTCTTCAGGGGCAATTTGATCATTAATTATTTAATGATCTGCATGGCTTCACATGATTACAAAACTGGTTTGTTGCATATGCAGTTAGCCTGTGAAGAGCTTAGAAGCAGCCGACTGTTCCTGAAGCTTCTGGATGCAGTCTTAAAGACTGGCAATCGCATGAATGTTGGAACAAATCGGGGCGATGCACATGCTTTTAAGCTTGACACACTATTGAAGTTAGTCGATGTGAAAGGAACAGATGGGAAAACTACTCTTCTTCATTTTGTGGTCCAGGAAATCATACGATCTGAAGGTTCACGACTTTCTTCCTCCAATCCATCCATGGTGAAAACCCAAGGCAATATTCTGCAGGATGATCATGAACATAAGAAGTTGGGACTCCAGGTTGTTTCCGGTCTAGGTGCTGAGCTCAGTAATGTAAAGAAGGCTGCGACAATGGATTCTGATGTGCTCAGTAGTTATGTCTTGAAGCTTGCTGGAGGAATCACTAAAGTGAATGAGGTCTTAAGATTAAATAGTTCTCAAGTTTCACATGAAACTGGACTTCCACTCAAGGAATCACTGGAAAAGTTCTTGAAGAAAGCTGAGGATGAGATTATCCAAGTTCAGGCACAGGAGAGTGTGGCCTTGTCTCTTGTGAAGGAAATAACTGAGTACTTCCATGGAAATTCAGCGAAAGAGGAAGCCCATCCATTCAGGATTTTCATGGTTGTTAGGGATTTTCTTTCAATACTTGATCAAGTCTGCAAGGAAGTAGGAAAGGTGAACGAGCAGGCGTTTGTAAGCTCTACACGACAGTTTCCAGTACCTGTAAACCCAATGATTCCACTGGTATTTCCAAGGGTTCATGCATTGAGGCCTGAAATATCTGATGATGAGAGTTCATTATCGTCCTGATAGTGGTGGTAAATACCTCATGAGGAGTATTATTCCTGGTAACCAGCTGGAAGCCGTGAAGTAATCATCAAATTGTGAGGCAATCTTTGCAGCAAATTATTTTTGTACCTGTAGAAAGTTTTTTCTAGATCAAATTATTTATGATTATAAATATTATATGGAAGGATATATAGCTGTAGAGAGAATAAATGGAGGGTAATTGCTATACTCATCGATGTATAGAAACGAAATCTAATGTGTAAAATCAGCAGCCTAGAATTTTTACTCTTAATGTTTTCGTTAGGCCTGCATTGATGCTAATTTTCAACCAGAATTTTCCTAAAAGCAATACCGTCGCAGCAGCTGTTCCTGCAAGAGCATCAAAATCTTTAAGCAGCTTCCTGATCCTGACTTCATTCCATGGATCCCTGTGCAGCTCTCTAAGAATGTACTCACTAGAAAAGTTACACACATAGTTGTCCTACTCTGAGCAGGAACAATTCACTCCGCGGTGGCGCGTCCGCCTTCGAAAATCTACGATCGAGCTTCCCACAATGCATTGGGCACGGAAGAATTGTAAATCCCCTGCCAAACTCAACGGCTCTCGAACCCAAGAAGCCGCATCAATCAACGAAATCATCAAACGGTGAAGCTAACGTTGAAAAAACCGGATTAGGCGGTGAAGCTGATTCCATTTTCTCTTCTGTTGAAGAACTAGAACAGAAATCTCTTATATAAAAAGTAGAAAGATTCAATATCTTGATCAAATTTGTTAATTCTAATGAAAAAAGGCATGGTTCTTGAAGGAAATCTGACCAAGTTGTTTGAAAAAAAACTTGGAAATTGTTGAAAATTTTGGTGATTGATGAGTTGGGTTTTTGGTAGGATTGGAGAAAGTTGAGATGGATTGAAAGTTTTATACAGTTGTCGTAAGCAAGTCAGATCACATAAATAACTTCATATATCAGCTGCCTAAACAAACTTGCTTTCTCATGCAGAGCACTATATAATATGGACAACCGCAGGGTAATGGTAATACACTGTCGATAAGTTACTCAAAAGTTCATAGAAAACAACCGCAAGGTAATATAGACAGCCATTTTTCTGTAACCTATAAAACAATTGAACACTACAACAATATCTGTTTAGGCATATTAAGATTACATTAACAACAAGGGAAATTTTCTATACAACTGACACATGCCTGACATTGGATTTCCTAACTTGCAAAAAAAGAATACAACATTTGGGAGCTGATCACACCGCCAATTTTAATTTACATAAACATTACATATACAAAATATGTGACACAAAGTGAAGGGTTAAAACTCCAGCTGGCCTGCACCTTAGTTGCATATATCAGTAGGAGAACCAATAAGCTATACCTTGTTAAGAAATAAACCACCAGGAGTTGTTTCTCGAGCAAGCCGCCTGAGCAAATATTAATAAATAAACCGTATGGATGCTTCATTCAATCAACCACTGATTAGAACTCTGACTTAACAAGCCTTGATCTCGGCTTGATCTTGATAAAATCATAGGGCTTATCCTGCTCCACATCAATATAATCCCTTGTTTTTAGAACCTGGATGAAAATTAAAACACTTAACAAACCAGATAACAAGTTCCTTCACACACACTCTAAACCTTTAATTGTGCATATCAATATATACACATAAGTTCGTGCTTCCACATGTGTGCGCAAGGCGTGTACACTTACTTGAGAGGTGTATGTTTCTATTACATGTGAATATCATCTGAATGAACTATGTCAGTATACAAAAATGCAAGTACATATACTCGTGATATCACATTCGGAAACTAGCAGTCTGGCACATATGCTTCTCATGAGGCATCATAAATGCTTGCAGAACTACACCTTTCTAACAGCATATAAAGACATTGAAAACTGAAAGTATATCATTAAAATGTAAGGTACCAAACAGGAGATGTACCCATACTACAATCCCAGAACCAATGGAACTGAATTCAGTGCAGACAAACATTGTTCTAAAACTTTAAATTCATTACCTAAGATCATATTTCATGCTAAGCTTCAGGTAAAGCCCAAGTCTTGTTAGAACCTTGATATATGAGATGAACTTCTAGGGTAATCTATAACTGTAGCATGTTCCCTTAATTAGTTGGTGTAATTGTTAAGGTAGAGACTGAATCTATAGTTTAGCCAGGAGTATGTTCAAGATCTCTTAGCATGGAGACAAACTGCAGCTTTCTAGGACAATCAAGACCTATCTATAATTTTGACCTTTAGCTCATATCATAAGACAATCCTAGTCACTGATGGATAATCCTCTTTTTGTGTCCCTTACCATACAGAAGCAATTCCTTGGTTGCAAATCAAAATTATATAACAACAATTTATGGAATAGCAAAGGCATTCTCCTAGATCCTAAACATTTCTATCAAAATAGCAGAAGATTTTAAAATGTTTTGTGCTTTGTATACAATCAAGCAATAATACATAAACAAGTTGGAAAGATCAGTACAACAAGTACAAGCAACAGTGTAAAAGAACAACAACAAACCAAGATCAACATACCAAAGTTTCAAAGAACATTCTGGAAGCTTCTTTGCGAGTTTTGCCAGCCACAAGTTGGTCTACAGCAACCACCTTTCTTCCATGCCCATATTCTTCATCAAATATCAATTTCAAGTATCTCGCAACTCCCCTGAGAAGAAACAAGATTTATCCCATAAAACAGTCAGAAAAGAAATTGATATTGGTGGCAAGTTTAGAAAATTAATAACAGCTTTAAAATTAGCTACGAAAAAGATAGCTGTAAGCAAACCTTGTCCGAGTTGACCATCCACTATTTTCAAGATGTTGGGTCTCTTCGGCATTTGGGACATCAATATCCGCTTCATCAAAGTCTGCTTCTTCATCCATGTTGAGGAAGTCTGTCGTAAGATTGAACTCCCATGTTATTTCTGATTATGTAGTTTAATTGCGTATGCATATCAAGGAAAATTGTACAGTGCACAAGGTTGGGTATTTTTGGCACTTTAAATAACAAGAAATACCAAAATTCATGCAACAAATGACTAAAAATTCATTTATATTGTCTAATATTAATTATAGTAGCATGTGCATAACTACGCATTGTCTTTTAACGTTAGAAAATTATAAAATCTTGTAAACAAGATTATGTTTGTGAATGAAAGGTCTAGATTGCCCTCTACAATCTTATGGTTATGATGCACAAGTTTCTAAACCCAGTTCACCGACAAAAACAAAATTACAAACTTAAGAATGCGACTACGAGTGGACACTAGAGTTAAGCATTCCTATATCAAACAAGTTGAACCACTTCAATTAAGCTGCAAAGTAAGAGTAGGAAGCAACATTACCTGTATCATTGCCTTCTATTGCGCTACAAAAGTCCTGAGACAAGGTAAAAGCATATTAGCATCGTTCCAAATAATGTCTAGCAATTCAAGATGTGCACCACACATGTAAGATTGAAATTTCAAAAACAAGACCCCAAATTACAAGCATCATCCTGCATAAACCACAGTCAATGTGCTTAATCAAATAGATTGAGCTGCACGATTCCAAAGTCTGGGATTACAAAATATATTCACTCACAAATCGAGAAACTTACACTTGTGTCTCTTGCAACACCAAAGTCCAGTGGAGTGTCTTCAACATCCATAGTACCATCTAGATTAAATTCTTGCAATTCACCATTTTCACCGACACCAGACGGAACAGTTCCAGTTTCTACGTTGAGTTCAATAGAACATAAGGTCATGTGAGACATTTCTGTGGAAACCATCCCAGCTGAAGTGTCCTTCTCATCCAAGACATCATCTCTCATTTCTCCACTCACCTGTTAATCAATGATAGAACACAAATCAGCTCATGTCCATTTGTGTATCTGGACTTGAGACATTTGATTTAGGGAGATACTCACAGTAACGACTCCCTCGCCGATATCTTCTAGAACAGCATCAGAATTTTGAAAGCATTCCAAGTTAGCAGGTTCCTCTACAACATCATCCCTTCTTACCTCAGATGTTGGTTCAGCATCGTCAAGACAAGTGTCTTCTGCCCTTACCAATGTTCCATTTGCAATCTCATCTCTATCTGCAATTTCAGCCGTATCATTTTCACAAGAATGCTTGTCGTTTCTCTCCTTTGGCACATCCAAAGTATCAGCTATATCTTCTTGTAACTGCTGACGAGACTGACCACTCATCACATCACAATTCTCAGAAGATTGATCAGCACATTGTTCTCTACTTAAGTCTTCTCTTCCAATATTATCCTGCAACTGTCTTCCATTCTCTAAGTTAGCAGCGTTATTTACCTGCTGCTGATCCAATTCGACAGTTGAATCTCTGTCTACTGATTCATTGCCTGAAACATTGGACTGAGATAAAGGAATCTGCAGTGCATCTTGATCTTGAACATCAGACCGCCCATCCTTGCAAGTATGTGAATCCGCTGCTGTAGAAGTGCTGGATGGTCCCTGTTTTTCAGCATCAATGTTATCTGAAGTCGGAGCTATGCATTTGCCCTTCTCTGACTCACTAAGTTTCTTTTTGCTCACCAAAGGGAAACTCCTCAAGTGCAGTTTATGCAATTCTTCTGACAAACCTATATGGAAAAAGAACAATAATGATAAATTAACTGCCACGTAAAGAAGATCATTACCTTAATAACTTAGTGCCCAAAACCTGAAGCAACATTTTGAACGAAATAACTTAACACTGATAGAATCTCAGGGAGGCTAATATATAAAAGATGAAACACTATGAGATGCAAGCTAGGAATTATTGATTTAGCATACACCTGTGAAAAGAGGCTCTTCAAAGATTTCTTCTTCTGTTGAAGATTTCTCTATCATCCAAATTTCAGAACGAGTGCAAGGAGCTTTCTTTCTTATTCGACGTATGTCTTCTGTATTGATTAGTTGCTGTCTTATTGTACTGAGAAATTGTCAAGTTGGTAAGTACTCGTAAGTAAGAACATGAAGGTTGAAATTCAACTATAAAGTGTTTATTGCAAATTATTGAAAGTGAAACTAAATTAAATATGTCAAATTACATACTCAGCATGCAAGACCATGGCATCATCTATAAGAAGCTTCCTTTTTGGATGTCCAGCCTTTGACTCCAATCGACGACGTTTGAAAGAAGCTACTTTTGAGGGAGGAGGTGCAGGTTCCATCCTTAAAGCAGGTGTCTTTCTTCCAACTGATAAAACCAAGAAGCTATTAAACTCGAAAGATAGTTCAATGGTAAGGAGAATAGACTTTTAAGGTCACATAACAGCATATAAAAAAATAAGAAAATAGTGCAAGCATGAATAGCATGAGCTTCAGTAACATACCTAAGATAGAAGCTAATAAATCATCATCATCAGGAACAAAATCAGAGTTTCTTCTCAATCTTGTCCTTCCAGAGAGTTTGGTTGAGCTACACTTTTCAAGAACTGGCATGCTTTCTGATAAGAGTCTCTTTCGGCTAGCAACATTCTTAGACCAATCAATACTCCCATCAGACTCCATAACTCCTTTTCCTGTTGTAAGTTCACCTAGGTCATTGGGAAAGTTTTCATCACTTCTTGGAGCCAAGAGCATTTTTTCAGGCTCGGGCAATTCAGAACTTGAGAAACAGTTTAACTGATCTAAGTGAGCATCTTTGGGGGCAGCTTCAGCAGATTGCTCAACCACTTTATCATCTGAGGAGCCAGCAATATGGCAAACCTCTGTCTCTGCCATATCCGTTACACAACTGGTCTCTCTGATAGACACTCCAGGTACATGTTCTACTAAGGCAGCATCATTGGGTGCTACACAATTTTGGTCACTTGAAACAGCCGGTTCAGCACTATTCTCAGCTGAATTCTTACCGACTTCCAGAGACTTATCTGTCACTTCTGTATTTTCAGTTGGCAATTCAGATGTTAGAATTTTTTCTCGGTCCTCATGATGAATAAAATTATTTGAATTTGTAATTTCAGGATCTACAGCTTCTCCATTATGTCCCAAATTTTTATCATTTGCTGCAAGTACTGATCCATTTGCATCAGAAACATCTAGTGACTCTCGTCCAGCTTCTTCATCGTGAGTGGGAACATTAGTGCTGATAGATTTAAGGATTCCATTTTCCAAACTAGAAACCAAAGGTGTGTCAGGCTTCATAGGTTCCCTAGCATCTGATAGGGTTTTCTCCTGTGGACTCAAGGTAGGATTATCCTGGAAACTAGCTCGTATTGCCTCTTCTACCAATCCAGGAGTTGATGGAGCATGAGCAAATTCAGTTAAATCAGGGGAAGGAAGATTATCATCAGCAAGACCAACGGGTACATCAACACCAATTCCAGGGGTGAAAACTTCATTTAGGTCAGGCGTTCGCGGGTTATAACCATGGCGCTGGACATCTTTTCTATCTGATTCTGATGACTTGTTATGCGTATTGGAAAGCAATGCAGACAAATACTTCATATCAGAATCATGTCTGTCCTTGTCAATATCCATGTCAGTGGAGGTTGAGGGTTGACCCTCACGAATCTCGCTGAGGAGAAGCATAGAAACAATTTCAAATGTGTAACAACTACCATTTTCAGCCTCAAAACAAAATTGGAAAAAACATATATATCAGAGCTATTTTTTCAAGGGAATCTATGTTTGGTTGCAATTAATGGGTATATGACATTCGATCAAATAATAACCTAACTGTAATTAGTCTCAGTTAGTGGGTAATAGCGACTAAAAGTAAGCTGGTATCTCTATATGTTTGGTCACTATTGCAATATTCTTGTAGCAAATGCTGCACAAGAGAATTTCCTAAAAAAACATTACATTCAGATTGAATGATTCAGAAATTCATTGTCATGGTAGTCTTAGCAAATGTTTATAGCACTATATTTCAATAAGATCATAATCTCGCTACAAGCAGATGTCAATTTCAAGTTGTGAAATACATGCAACAAGCTTACTATAAGCTGATCTATATTTCCCCAACTCCAGCTCGGTGCATTGATATGTTTTACTTTGTTATGCTTTATTCAATTTTACATGAGGAGTCTTTTTTATCTTTGTGGAGGCATTGCTATGTTCTCTTTGGGATAACAGGATCAAGCATGTTTTAAGTTCGTTTAAATCAACAGGCTTACGATTTCCTTAACCAAAATAACAAAACAGGCATTCCAATATCCCAAGATGACCCAACATTACCTTATTTAGAAAGAATGAGGCATAGAATTGAAACGGTCAATAAGCATATCAATTGTTCAATATAAGAATTAAAAAGAAAAGTTATGGCACAATAGAAAAGAGGGCTTACAGCAGCATAGTATAATACCAGAGTATGAGGACTTACTTGTCGCCAGGATCCATTTCACCTGAAGCATTTTGTGGCAAGGGATCTTTCTCCAAGAACAAGTCCTGGGTACCATGCAACAAGCAAAGTTATACCACAGCCAAATGATAGAGATAATAAGCATGGTTATTTTGAATAAGGAAATTGAAACCACAAGTTCAAAGTTTAAGCACTGACTAGCTACGTTCTGTGACAGGCAATCAAGAATTGCAAGCGGGAATTGCAAACAGACTATTTATTTTTTTCCTACAACTATGTGGTGTGTATTCATAATTTTCCTCATCAAAATATGACCACTGAATCCAAGAGGTAACAGAGATACCAGAAACTCCAGTAGAATGACAATGACCCAGCTTTTATTGTTCACAACTGTTGTAGTACAAAAATTCAACAGAATCACTTTAAAATCAGGCGCTTTAAAACAGCTCCACAAACTTTTGTCTGTTAAGTTGAAAAACCCCAAAATTTGTAGCATGATTTTATGACAATATTCATAACTAAAATTTTGTGAAAAATCTAATCGTGTGAAGAAACAACATGAGAAAACAAATAAATTTTGTATAATAGTATTAAAATTTGGCAGACATTGCTCCTCAAATAAGACAGAAACCCATTGTCAAAAATAAAACAGATCTGTAGATAGAGAAGAATAACACAGTGTAATTAGTCAGCAATAATATGCTTGTAATGATCAAGCATCTAAGAGTTGACAAGTGAGCTAACACACATAGCAGCCGATAACAGATAACAAAATCCTTAACGAAATGCAAATTAGGGCATTTGAGTACAAATCTCATATTAGCCATTACAGTTAAGGAAAGCTAAGAAATACTAGCTATACCTCATCCAGGTCTAACCCAATCTGAGAAGCATCTCCATCACCAAACCTCTCTGAGCAAATAGTTCAAAAGTTTCGATTAACTTCGCATTAAAGGTAAGAGCTTTAAAACCTCAAGGCAGTTCTGAATTGTATATACTATAAACCCACCATCTAATCCAAACTGTGATGTTGAACACCCTGCGCTAGTTACACTATCTTGCAAAGTGATCTGTTCTTTTGAACTGACATGGTGATCCACAAAATTTCTGCATTATTCAAAGCAACCTGTTTAGATATCGGTCATGCAATACACAACCAAAAGTTATCCCCAAAAATAAGCTCAATATTTGTCATGCAGATATTTGACAGGAACGGACCCATAGGTACTATCAGGCAACTCAAAATCATCAAGATGAAAAGTCTCTGGTAGAGTGATTGAATGATAGGGTGCTCTGGACTCTTCTGGTGGAAGGTCAACTGCTGTAGATCTAAACGCTTGTTTTACATTAAGTAGAGCCTCACTGCAGTCATTGAAAAGATAGTTCACTTTCTTGGAATATATCCTCACTACACCAAGCAAAAGATGGCTCGACAACCGAAGGGCTATCGGTGCTTCAGGAAACAGGATTGAATCTGCAAATAAATAAAAATACGTAATTGCAAGGAATGGCTTTACCAGAGAAAGACACAATAACTGCTTGAAATAACTCAACCGACACTAGTCAAATACTACATAAGTAATTTATATGAATCACTATATTAGGTAAATAAGCACAAATTTACAACCATAAATGGCAATTTTTTCATTACAATATATGCTAGAAAAGTCGTTAAAGCAGTATCCTCAGCCGGTCTAAACAAATCAGCCATTTTTTGTAATATGAAACAAAAAGCATTGGTATTCACCAAATAACAGCTGATGCAAAGTAAAAGTCAGTCCCACCAAGTCAAATTCGGAAAGAGGAATTCTAGCTACAATCACGCTCAAAAACCTACAAATGAACAGAAAATTAAAGAAAGAAACTTTGCGGAATTTCAGCAAATACTAACCTACAGACACCCCGATATCAGTGTCAGCAACCTGGTTCTTCCTCAGCTTCCGCTCGAGATGTGCTGCGATCCATATCGTCCCTAAAGGCCCTTTCTTTGCCAATATAAACTGAGAGTAAAACATTTCTCCACCTCTTTAACGACCTAATTCCCACAAAAAGCACTAAAATCTCCAAAACCAAAACTTTCCCACCCCCAACTCAAACAATTCACGAAACCCTAGCACGCAAATTCTCCCATAAACTTCATAGAGATTCCAAAATTAGAATCCTAACACTCTCCAGCAGCTCAAACCCGCCCAAAATGCACGATATTTGAATTAAACCAACTGAATTCCAGGAAATTTTGAGCTAGAGTTAGAAATTGAAGTAGATAGAAAAACAAAATTCAGGTAAATTAGAGTACAGAAACCCTAGAATTGGTTGTAATTTGCTTGAATATGTAGAAGGTAACAGAGGTTCGTACGGATCTAAGCAGGATCGAGCTCGAACGAAGTGAAAGATTTCAGTTGTTTTCCTTTTCTTCTTTTCTTTTTTGGAGAAAGAAAAGAGAAAAAAAGTGAAGTGAAAATGAACGAGTCAACTTTGGTGTTTTTAAGAGCTACGAAATTTGAAATGTGTTTTTTACTTTTTTACCGCGCACGATAAAACGAGTAATAAATCTTCTGGTGCCGCCGCGACAGATACAAGACGGTAACTAATATTAACCATTTGATTCATGTACTTTAGCTTACTTGTCGTTTAATCTCAGCCGTTCATTGTATGTCCCGATACTGTTGGATACTGTACGTTTGGACTTCAATCCAAATGTTATGGTTTAACCGTTATCAGGTGATACAGGGACTGAGGCCCGTTAACAAATATAAAGGCCTGCTGAAGGAGGCAGAGAGCTATCTCAAATGGGCCTATATGCACCCGGTCCGAATGAAAAAGGATGTAGATGTAAGGAGTTCGAAAATATTTTTGAAATATAATTTTTTAAGATAAAAAAATATTTTATTCTATTTAGAATAATTAATTTTTTATTAAAAAATAAAAATAATAATAATAATTTTTTACTACATATAATTTTTTTATTTTTTAAATTGTTTACTAAATTTTGTAAATATTGTAGAAAGTTAATTGAAAAAATGTAAAGTAAAAAAAAACTTTTTGGAAGCTAAAAAAGTAACCCTTAAAAAACAAAATTTGAGATTACTGAAAAGACAAAATTTTTTAAAACAAAAAATTTACATATATTTATCTTATAAAATTTTTTTAAAATTCATACCTACAAGTCTACAACTTTTTTTAATATATAATTTGTTTATTTTCTTATTTATGAAAATATTATTTAGAATGCCGTCGAGAATATTTTGAGCTAAAAGTACTTGGAAGCAACACTGAACAATCCCGTGATCACCGAGCTGGCATTGTTTTATAAAAATTAATTTTTTTAATTTTATTTAATATATTTTTAATATATTTTTTATAAATATTTAGAAAACTTATTTTAAATTTTAAAATTAAAAAATTTTTATATCGTTATATCTTTTTATTATATTTTTATTTTTTTGAGATAAAAAAAATAAAACTTATTTTCTACAAAAATATTTTTTATTTTAAAACATTTTATTTGAAAAGTATTTTCAAAACGTCCCTGATATATAAGATATTTAACTCAAAATCTGAATGGCAATTAAAATATGGTCTAAAAAATCAGTAAAATTTTGAATTTTTAAATTGATATGCTGCATCATAAATTATTAGGTTCTTCAAACCATGTTGTTACCATGTCTCAAACAGCGTTTGATTAACTGAATCGGTTTTATGATGCGAGTAAAGAATAAACTTGATTTCGAAAATAACAAATTCAACAATATAAAATGAATAAAATATTAACTTAATTAGTGAGTTTATTTTTACAAAAATTAATTATTATTTTGTCTTCATGTAAATACGCTTATATAAGTGAATAATTTTTTTTCTGTGGATAACATTTTAAAGTAGCAGCTAGCATTTTTATGTAGGTAAGGAAGTTCTTTTTTTTTGAAAAGTTAATTTGGTATTGAATTCTGGATGTGTTTTGATTTGTGCACCGCGTATTAGGGTTTGCTTATGTTCAAGTAAAATTCACTTTTTTGAAAATAATTTAAAAAATAAAATTTAATTTAAATATTTAATAAAAAAATAAATTTATATATTATTTTATATTATAGTAAGTTTTAAAATTAAATTAAATTAAATATTTTAAAATTTAAAAAATAAAGTGAAATTTGATTTTTTCCGTCAAAAACTAATAAATTTTCAAAAATTTTTGCGTTCACTTTTTAATAAAAATTTCAGCTCCCATAATTCACTTTTAAACTCCACTTCTCACAACCATATTTTTAAAATTAAAAATTTTATTTTTAAATTCATTTTTAATATAAAATAAATATAAACAAGGCCATATAAAATCATCTTTTTAAGTTAGCTTGCCGAAAGAATTCAACTGGTCGAATAAAATATTTTTAAAATTTCGGATACTTCATAGTTATAGAGGTTTATATAGATGTATTTAAGATGGTTAAAATTTTGATTTAATTTTAAATTTTTTAATCTTACATCATCAAAATGATATAATTTTTAAGTAAAATCGGATATGAATTTCGATCTTAATCATAAAATCGATAAAAATTGTGATCCTTTTGCGATTTCATACGATCGTGCTTTCGGAGAGCCTTTTACAAAATTTGTAATTCGATAGAGTTTTTGCAAAATTATTATAATAAGTCTTCGCTCGCCGCATTTTTTAGATCTACAGGCGCATTGTTTCTTTTTTCTCTTGCAAATCAGAAAGTACGGAATGGATTTTCTTCAAAATTTCACAAATTATTGCTTCTACGCTGATTTGCAAAGTGTGAGATGCTGTGATTTGCTTGATAGGTTTTAGAGAAGCAGTGAATGTGTGATTACGTCAACTGTGTTATCGATATTGCGAAGGGGTTGAGGAAGATGAGATCTATTTATTCGCTTGTCGCCGCAGTCTTACCTGATGTGCCGGAAGATCACAGGAAGCTGTTGAGATCACAAGGCTGCATTAATATAGAGATCGAGTTTGTTGACCCGATTTTATGTTCTTATTCGATCAAAACTGGATATAATTAGTAATTTAAATTCAAGTAAATCGAATGAAAGAAATTGATTTTGATATAAAATAGTTGTTTTATCTTTTTTTCATTAGTCACTAATATACGACTTCAATTGTAGAAATAGCTTAGTATGCACTGTATCAATTTTGTTATTCTTAAAACAATCTCCAAATGTTGATATGTGTGGAGTGGACTGAATGCCAAACTGCACTCAAAGAGAGATTTGCAAGCTTGGGAGATATTTGAAAATACTTTTAAAAAAAAAAAATTTTATAATAATTTAAAAAATAAATTTTATTATTTTATTTTAAAAATAAAAATAAAAATAAATAATTATAAAATTTTATCACGTAAAAATTTATTTATATTTTCTATTTTAAAAAATTTTGTAGAATTATAATTAAAAATTTATAAAAAAATTTAAAACAAAAAATTATAAATAAAATATTTGAAAATTTTAACCAAACAGCACCTTAGAATGGACAAAGCTGATTCATCTTATCATCTTCCAATTAAGAGCATGTTTTAATATCACTAAACAGTACTTGTCTTTCTAAATTTTAAATTCGAATATCTTATTCAGATCTACTTTCGCAACAAATTTTATTTCCACCAAAACTCTGCTCTAAATTTTACATCACTTAATTTAGTTATCATTTCGAACTCTATTTCTATCAAATTCTATTTTCACCAAACTTAACATTTATAAAACTCATTTTCACACTATTAAAACAGGGTTTAGTACTTTCACTTCTGCAATCACAAGTACGTCAGGCAGTTTTAAAAGGATTCGAAATAAGAAACAAAAAGCAGAGCATATTTATACAAAGCATACTCCGGTACTTGGGGAAGTCGTCAAGCAGAGAAAGGATCTTCAAGTATAGATCATGAATGACTCAGAGTTTTGTTGGGGAGACGTGATATCTGAAGATACTTCTGTTGGTTTACAAGTAATCCTTTGCCAAAACAAAACACAGCAGCAACAGTTGAACTCAGACAAACCCTAATGCTTCCAGAGTCCAGAGAATTATGAGGTACAATTGTGACCTGCCATTCCTAATAACCCATAAAACAGAAGCCAAGAAGAGTACATGCTCAAGAAACTTGCAACATGATGTATTTACTGAGTCAGATCTGCATTTCCACCTGAGAAAACCATTTTTAGTAGGTTGTTGTCTACGTTACCGTAATGATTTTACATCACGAATTCCTAGTTTCCTTTAATAAAATTTTTCAATGAGAACCAACATGGAAGCTCCTAAATGCCACCACTGTTCCACTGAATTACTGAAAAAGTTTGGCAAGGTGAATCACACGTCTTCCATTGTACTTGCAGAATCATCCATATTTGTCTTGGACACAGAGTTATCTAATTTTGAAAACAAATTATCTGAACTCTCATTCGTTGTTAGCCCTTGAAACTCCAATTTCTTCATTTCCATATCAAATGCATCAATGGTTTCCTTAACGCTATCAACTTTTTCTTTCGTTTCCAAGCTGGGGGTAGTAAGAGCTGCAGCACTGACTCCCAGTCCTTTAGAGAGAGATACATATCTGAAAACTAGCTCTTTATAATTGTTAAGCAGTCTTCCTACATCATCAACTGTTAGATCACCAGCATCAGCAAACAGAAATGGAAACTCCTGAAAATATTTGCTAGGGCTGTCATCTTTCAATATATCAGCAGCTCCATTTTTCTCTAGTTCTGAAATGGATGGGCGTTTCATGAGTGACTGGTCTTTCCCATTCAAACCTTGACTAGTTTCACTATCTTGTGGTGAGGCTACATTGGTCTTTAGCTTTGGAATCTCAGTTCTTGCTTCATCTTTATTTGCTTCTGTGCTACTTGATAAGCCCAACAAATATGCCTTGGCTGAAACCAATTTTCTATGATATTCATCTTCGTCCATCGAGAGGGATTTTGCATCAATATTCCAAATGAAAGACTCCGCAGAAAGAATATTTGTGAAAAAATATGCAGCTTCTGCTACTAAGCGAGATTGACGCCTATATCTCTGTATGTACAACAGGTTGGAGTAGAGGTGTGGTGGGTTAGCCTGCATGTTTCATAACAATTAACTATATTCATGGAATGCAAATTTCATGCAAGTCAAACGATAACATCAGCATGTTTAAATACGTTAGCATGCATAAACATTTTCATGTCTTGCACAGCATCTTAAACTATTATAAAGAAATTATGGACGCAAAGTTATCTGTGCTATCTTGCTTGAAAAGTTGCTGAACTGGAAAGTAGTACAAAGTTAAGTCGCTTCTATTTATGTTCTAAGGTACTTTCAGATCATTTCAACTATCAACTATAAAGTCAAGGAATTTTGAAACAATAGGAAGTCTATTGCTACCATCATCTCATTGCAGTCACTGATTTTTGTTTTTTTCCCAGAATATTTGACGGCAGTAAGTACTGTGATATAACTTTACAAAAATAAGTAGAGTTAAGCTCAACTCAGTCAATTTCTTAAGCCTTGGCATTTCTACACAAATTCAACACATTTTTCTATTTTAGATTAAATGACTACATGAAACTATTTGAATATGTAAAAGCAGCATAGTTTAGGAACTCTATATCATACTATACTTTGAAACTCGACTAATAAAACATTACGTGCAAGCAACCAGTAGCAGAGATGGTTATGAGCTACTTCATCAAAGTAGGTTATAGTTTACTATGCAAAAGCACTTGCCTTAATTGTAACGTAAATAAGGACAGGAAGAAATTCATCTGCCCCTGGAGGATTGTCATTTGATGTGATGGAAGCATTCAGTAAGAGATTATTGATTACTTTACAACAATTCAGGATGCAAACAAGCTTGTCCCTTGGAGCCTTGTACATGTTGATCTTCTGAAGCTCTTTCTGTGCCAACTGCCAGAGAGAAAAAAATCAGTCTCAATGTTGATTCATGATAGAAAACACCAGGATTAATGTTATTTGAGGGCACATGAGTAAAATACAAAACCTTAAAACGTTTATTATGACTCTTGTTCCCTGGTGTTGACGTGGGCACCCAACCAATTACATATGGCAGTAAGTAACATTCTTCCAATTTGCTTAATAAGCAGTGTACTGAAGAGTGTAACAGCTTAGTGGAAGTCAACTGTTATCAGTTTATCCTCTCATGCAATGTTTCCCGGTGAGGATACTGTTTAGTCACATACCTCAATCCTAATGTCAACACTTGGCAGGTATCCAAGGATAGAATGATAAATGACTAGTTTTTAAGGTGAAAAGAAATTCTACAGAGCCAAGTTTCCAGTTTTGAGTCTCTGTACACAACTTAAAAGTATTTGTTTCATATCTGAACTCACCAGCCAAGATGTCTCATTTTGAAATTGTGGCTTTATATCCAAGTTTTCTGGATGTATGAACTGCTGAAGTAGAGCAATCTTCTCAGTAAGTTCTTCATCATGTTTCACATCCTCTGGAATTGATGCAAATGCGCGATTATATAATTTTGTCATGACATACTTCTCTAATCCCTGGAAAAGAGAGGAAAACACTTGTCCCATTAAACCTCTACATAAGAAAAGGCATTACAACAAGCATAGACTGGTGTATAACATCTTGGAGAGTCGCAACCCATAAAGAAACATGGGAGCATGGTCAGTCATATTCCCTGCAGAACCAACCAAGATGGAACATAGAAGCATGCAAGGATGCAGCTATCACATAATGGACAAAATTCACTGGTAAAAGTGCAAAACATAGAAGTAAGACGAAAAGGCCTGAAAGCAATATATGAACAAGAAAAGTAACAGGTAAGAGTCACCTGATGCATAGAATACAAGAGATTTTCATAATACAATAACAGCTACTAAGGCCATGTTTGCGATAACTAAAACAGTAGAGCTTTTTGATAAAAAGAGCTTTCCAGGAATTTTTTATGGCTTTTTGAAAAAGGAGCTTGTGCGTACAATCATCCCATCAGGTACAATTTATCCATGCCCTCCAAACTTTAAGAAAATTTTCTACGGCACTGTGCATAGTCTTTTTGGGCTTAAAAAGCCCAAAAGCTGCCCAATAAAGCCATGCCAAACATGGCCTAAGTCTTATCCCACTGAGTGTTGGCTACATGGATCCTTTTACTCGATAGTGTTCTATTGCAAACAATATCCATTGATCAAACCACTAACAAGTAGGCCACTTTCAAAAGAAGCTGGCCAAGTGCTTTTTAGGCTGTCCTCTACCCCATCTTCAGAATGCATGTGGTAATTAAATAATGAGCTTGCTAACAATTGTGGAGTTTTGCTTGATGAGCTAATCGTTTTATCACATGGTTTCAAGTGACAAGGTACAGAAATAAGGAAGTGGCAATCGCACCTATCACTTTTGCAGATTTATTAAGGAAACAAACACCTGCTCTCCTCCTACCCTCTAAAATAATGAACATCTCCGACAACAATCCTTTGACATGAAATGGAATCATTCTTATAGACCCAGGATCATTTTAGTCTCGGTGTATGCAGGTTTTTACTCTGGGTTAGCTACCAGGTGAGGTTGATAGGATGGCGTAACTGCTGTGGACCATTAGGAACTAAAAGCTTCAGTTTAGACAGGTGGACTGTAGTCAAGATTAAGACCTACGATTGAATGGCCATGAGAAGTTAATTTCTGCATACACACTCTATAACTCTTTAGTAATATATTTGCAATATAGTGAGAAAGAATCAAAGATGAAATTGTATCATTAAAACCCTTGGATCAGAGTCACGTAAAGGTAGAGAAAAACATAGTTGGTGAAGGTCATTTTTAACTGACAATATAAATTTCAATACTACTCAGATGTGTTTGCAAACTAGCAAGGTGGACATGCTAGTTTAGTTCGTCTTTCCTCTATATAGTTATTGGTGAACTCATGGGGCATATCTAAGATCATTGACTATCATAGCAAGTAGTTCCAAGTAAGACACTCCCTAACGTTCTAATCATTGCACTCTGCAGGTTCTCAACATAAAAATGAATAAAGAAATTGTAACGACAATCTTACCTACTGGCATAGGGACTTCTCTGATACAACAAGCTAATTCTGATGCATAACATACTACCTAAGCAATGATTGGTGAACATCTTTGGTAAATTGTGTAGAACCTGAAGACAGTGGTCATGCCTGGATTTATTTTGGCCTCCAATACCCTATCTCCCTCAGGCCTTACTTAACGGCGAACATGCTCCTCAAGCCCTCCCTTCGCATAGTTCTTGTAAGCCTAAATTTTCAACTACATTCGCTCACAAGGGCCAAAGACCTCTACTATTGAGACCTTTCTGCCATCTCTATATCAATTCTAAGACACTGATTAACACACTTCGAAAACTTCTATTGACAAATGGTGGGCACTTTCCGAAACTCCTTTATGACGACATGTCATAATTCCTATAATATTCAGATGCTCCTTTTAAATTGTCAGGCCGAGAATGCATATATCTACACTATATCTTTTGTAGTTTGGAAAGTAAGTTTGTTTACAGAAGGAGAAAACAAGTTTTGCTCATATAAATTAAAGAAGAATGGCATTAGGTACAAGCTGGAAACCGTTGCAACTTGATTTTCCAGTAGGTAAGTTTGTTAAAAAGTATAAGCAAACTAAAATTATAGAAAGTAGCACCACAAATTAACACAATCCTACAACAGCATAAAGTATATGCATCACATAGATATAGCTCTATATGATTCAGAAAAGACATCTGTGAGCCAGGATAAGTGAAAGTAGCAAGGAAGCATTCACCTCGCCAGCACTTTCCAGTTCTTCTTCGGAACTATTTGCCCAAAGCATGTGAGCCCTGAAAGCCACTTCCATGCTGGCTAAAAATTCTTGAACTGCAGCAGAATCTCTCTCTGGATCAGGAGCTCTATTCGAAAATGATACTATGAAGCTGCCATATAAGCAAATTAAATTATAGAGGTGAAGTCTTTGACAAAATTAAGAATCAAGTGAAAGTAGATCATTGTAAGGATTGCAGGGATGGAAAAAGCTTATTAAGAAAAACGTCTAGAAGGATAGTTCCCCCATTAATCACTGCCACCGGTAATATTGCAGGCAGAAGATGGCATTCAATTTTTAAAAAATAAAAGAGAACTTTTTTCGCATATTAATAATGTTGGGTTTGGTCTCTCCTTATGTTGACGATGCCCAACAAGTGTAGTTTGGATTTAACAATAAGTTGCATGGAGTTCAGTCCAACATGTTATGGCCTATGTCCATTAAGAAAGGACTTAAGATACTATATATTTAGTTTTCTTGTGTTAGGTTAAGCAACACAGTAAGAACAAATAGTAGGGTTTTCCATCTGAGCAATGGCTTACTCTTTAAAGTATAGGAACCGTTTTCCACAAGGCGTAGAGAAAATCAAGGTGATTCTTCTCATATTTTAGTTTAATTCGTCTTTCTTGTTTCCTCTCTAGTTGTTAGAGGAACTCTTTGTGATTGTCCGAAACTCTTAATTGCCTAAATTCTTTCCACTTTCCAGAAAAGGGTCCCTTCCCTCTAAAGAGCAAGCCGCCGCTCAAATACGAACCTAATATCTTGTTCTCTGATGTGTTCGATACGTGCTTAACCTTAGACAAAGACAACACCAAACATATAGAAAGTCTTAAGCCCCCTCTTAATGGGAAAAAACCATAGCAAGTTAAATACAACTCATTGTGTAAGTCCAAATTATACTTGCTGAGCTTCAAAGGAGGGACCAACCTAAAGAATACTTAATGAGGATCTTTTGAGAGTCTTATTTAAGAAAGATCACAACAAACTGACTCCATTAGACTAACAACAAGCAGAAAATTAAAACATCAAGCTCACAAACGTAAACATGGTTCAATGAGAATATTTTGAAGATTAATTCAGTCATGAGGATCTTTTTCAAAATTTTACTGAAAGAAAAACAACACGCCTGCAACTTAAGACCAACACTTCACAGCCAAAAGACCAAAAGTTTTCAACGTATCAAAGCATTGACCAAATGAATGAGAGAAATTTTGAATATTAATTTTATGAACAAGGACAATTCAAAGAATTTACGTCTTAGAAAGAAAAGGACTAACCTTTTTATGGATTTAACAAAGTCAGCGGCGGAGGGGTGGCGCATACGCTCTAAAAAATCGTGCCACGTTAGTGGTGCTGTCGATGAACCGAACACGTCTGCAGCTCCGCCACCTCCGGAAGACTCCATTGTTGAACTTAGAGAAAGGGGGAGAGAGAGAAGGTCACAGAAGGTTCAATAGCTCCGCCCTGGTGTTTGAGAAGGTTCAGTGGTTATCATATGATTTTGATCAGGATATTTTGGGATGTATCAAGAACACATCTAAAAGAACAACAACATATACTATTTATCCATGGTAAATTACATAATTCATTGTATTTGTAAAATTATTAGACATGTTCTCATTTTCTGTGTTAAAAATCTTAATTTATTTTTTAGTTAGTGTCTGAATTGTAAGCTTAGGCTAGTATAGGTTAAGCCGTACCACTCAGCCTGGACTCCATTTCAGATCCTAATAAATATACGGATACAATTACTACACATTCATAATAAAAGTCAACCTAGTCCAACAATCTTAATACATAACCAATCCATGTCTCACCCATCCCTGCTAACATGCATCTGAACCACAGTTCGTCTGATTCATTCCTTTAACATTCATCCCCAATCATCATCAAAATTCCATAATATTTGTCGAATGCAAGGGCTAGAAAGTTAGAGGGCTTACAAAGGCAAGGGACAATTGGAGTCTGAATCGGCTTCTTACTGCAATGAGAAACTTCCTATTACCAACCAAAGGAAACACCTACGGTGAAATGGATGATAGATGGTTCAACAGCAAATTCAAAAGGTACAAAACGAGTATTGCAACCCACTGGTGAAGTGGTTCCCAACTGTCAGCCGGATACCGGCGAATTAGGGCTCCGGCGGGAATCGAATCGGCCGGGACAGGCAGGAACGAAGTAAGCGGCAGCAATGAACATGCGAAGACAAATCCCGACGACGATGGCGTGCTCGCTCGGGAGTGGCAGCGGCGGCGAGCAACAGCAATTTCAGCTGGAAGGTGAAGGATGTTGGAGCAGCGAACAGATACAGCAGTGTCCAGGCAAAGAAGAAGAAGATGCAGCACAACCTCGACAACAATCGGGGCAGCCGGCAGCGAGATCGTCGGTCGCGACGATTTCCCACACGGCGCAGAAGAAGAAGAAGAAGAAGAAGAAGAACGCGGCGGCAGTGCTGGCAGTGTTGAAGTGATGGAGTTGGAGATAGAAGATAGGGAGAGAAGAAAATCTACAGATACGACGACAAGGCCGCAATAGCTGGCCGCTGCAACACTCGTGTGCCTGCACGCGGTAGGAAAACGCGACTGCGGTGCGGCGATGGTGGTCGGCACAGTTGTGGCAAGGGATCGAGAGGGAGCGACGAGAAAGGGATTTCCTGACCGTACTCCGACTATAATCGCCGGCGAATGAGTTCAGATCGGGGGCAGGGAGGAGGCGACGCAGCGAACGAGCGTGGGATAAGTTAAGAGAAGGAAGAAGAAGGAAAAAGAAAAGACGGAAAAAGAAACGTGATTAGGGGTTAGGATTTTGAAATTGGAAATTGCAGCTAATAAATCGAATGTAATAAATTCAATCGCGTCTAATAATTTAAATTGTGATTAAGATTTTAATTTGTTTGGCTACGTATTTCAAGTTATTTTCCATCTCGTTCTAATTTTTCAAATTTCAAAAACTTTTTTATAATATTTTAAAAATTCTTTTAATATTTAAAAAATACAGATAAATTATATAGTATAAATTTTTATATATTTATAGTTATTTTTCTAAACTAAGAATTTAAAATAATGTTTTAAAATTTTTAATTACTTTTAAAAAATATTTTTATTATAAACAAACTCAAATCTATAATAGATAGTGAGAATTAGGTCACACGCATATTGAGATGAATTGGAGTTTGGACAAAACCTCAATCTTACTAATTACTTTGGATAAAACTAGTTCATGCATTATTCGTTCTAATAAGAAAAGTTTTGATTTATTAAAATTATCTTTAAACAAAACTTCAAAATATTATAGTGATGATAAGTGTTGATGATAAAGCTGTCCTAGCTCAAATACAGATGGCGCTATAATTAATTAGATGTCATGGGAGTAGAGTGCGTTTGGAATTACTTATAAAATAAAATTTTTTTTAAATAGAAAATATTTTTATTTTTTTACTTCTAAAAAAATAATAAAAATATGTAATAAAAAGATCTAATTACGTAGAATTTTTTATACTTTTTAAATTTTTAAATAAATTTTTTAGATACCTATAAAATATGTATTAAAAAAATAAAATGAAAAATTGAAAAAGAGTGTAGGGAAAAAACTGAACCAAACAACCTCTAAAGTTACTTAAAAAATGAGAAGTGAATTACGTCTCATGATTCGAGACAATCGCCAAAAGAAATCCCATGATGCAAACTTCAGTATCTCCTTCACGTGCAACTTCGCATTCTAAGTCGCAAAGTAGATGGTACTTGCGAGAAGAAAATGGGCACTTTTAGTCAATATGTCCACATCACCTAAATAGAATGATAACCCCACGAATTTATCCGATAATCTAATCACAAAATTTATGGATGATCCCACTTCCACTCGACAATATGCAACAGTTGTAACAAACCCTCATATTTCCGGTATTCTATCATTAAAACTAACAAGTTTGTAGAATCGGATTCTTAAATTAAAATAATTAGCCAATCACTTAAAAATTAACATCTCCCACATATAAATATATGCTCATTTCAGTACTCAGACAATATGAAACTATTAAAAAATATTGGTTGATAAATCCATCAAGTCATGATCTATTTAGTCCAATCCAAGTCGAATTGCTAATTCACATCTAAGTTAGCTAGCCTTTTTTTTTTTAGCATAATTTCTAAACCCCTCCGCTACTAATTCGGGCTTAACGTAATTTTAAGGTCCAACAATCTCTCCTCCAACAATATACAGACCGGCTCCACTTAGATATTAGCATATTTTATATATAAGCACATATTTATTTAAGCACCCAACCAATGTGAAACAATTAAAAAGCGTGGGCTATTAAGCTTATCAAGATAGAATCCAGTTGACCCAATCCAATGCGAGTTGATCGACCACTTCCAAATTAGTTAGCTAATTATGTCTCTCAGACAAAACGTATTACTAAATGGATAATTTACCCAAAGTCCAACCTCAATCTCAAATCCTTCAAATGAAGTCAATTCATTATGAGCCAAAGGTGAGGTATCACGGTGCTAAACTTTCTACGAACTTGCAACTCAAGCCATCCGCCATGATATTCGTTTTGCTTGAATAGTAACGAACTGTGCAATCATAGTCCTTTAGTAGCTCCAACCAACATCGTTTCCTCAAATTCATTTCTTCTTTCTAAAATGTACTTTAAGCTTTTATAACCAATATGGATCTCATAAAACCATCCAAGTAATGTCACAAAATATTCAATATAAATTCAATAACATCTAACTCCAAGCCAAAGGGTAAGATAGTTCTACTCATGCTACTTTAATTGATAAGAGACATATGCAATAACCCGTCCATACTACATCAATACACATCCTAAATAAACTCTAGAAGCATAACAATTACTTGAAAACCACTCCTACTAGTTGGTAACCTACGGATCGACTTGTGGTCAGACATGTCTACAGCTTTTGAAAGCTCTCCTCGCACTTACCACTCCTAACAAATTTCAATCCATTATGAGTCAAACTGGATAATGACGCTGCTATCATAGAAAAATCATGCATGAACATCCAATAATACCCTACCAAATTAAGGAAATTACAGACTTCATAATATATTTCGGTCTCGCCCACTACTTCATAGCTTTATCTTCTGTGGATCTAAACTGATCTCATACCTAGCGACAACATTCCCACGAAGATCATACTATCAAAAAGAATTCACATTAAGATATATTGCTATGCAACTTCTTCTTCTTTAATGTCTACAACATTATTAAAAAGGCTTCCATGTTCATCCTTACTTTTGTAACATATTGACATGTCATCGATAAAAATAATTACAAACTGATCCAGGTATGGCTATCATACACCAAGTCATAAGATTCATGAAAATTGTGAAGGAATTCATCAATCCAAAGATATCGCTAGAAACTAGTAATGCTCGGATGTGGTCCTAAAAGCTGTCTTTGTATAACTTCTCCTCTCACTTTCAATCGATGACACCTTGAGTGAAGATCGATTATCGAGAAATAAGAAGCTCCTTCAAGTTGATCAAATAAATCATCTATTCATGGAAAAGGATATTCATTATGCACTGTTATCTTATTCAGCTTCGTATAATCAATGCACGTTTATAAGAACACATCTTTTTTTCGTTCAGATAAAATCGGTGCACACCAAAAAAAGCATACTTAGGTGGAATGAAGCTCTCATAAATCCTCAAGCGGACTCTTCAACTTATTTAACTTCTCGTGTAACATGCAATATTGGTGCATATATATCGGTGTTGTACTAGTTACTAAATCAATACAAAACTCTAAATTGGTATTCAATGGTAGCTTTGTAAGATTCTCAGCAAATACTTCTGCGGATTTCCTTAACTACTGCTATATCATAAAATCCACTTTTCAGAAAATTAGCATCATAAATCGAAGTAAGATAGAAGCTGATAGAAACGCGAATCGATCTTCCTAGAAGATAAACTTAGGTTTCCCTTATATTCGAAACCTTATGAACTTGTATGTCACGATCGCAGTGCATCCTGACAAGTCATAATGCACATAACGGTATGTGTTTATGAAATAGCAACGAGTTCACTGACCTGCTTTGTTAGATCACGCTTCGCTACTACAAAATATTGGTTCACCGACTGAATATTACCGACTAATAAAAAATGGTCGATAAATAAGCAATATACTGAGTATTCTTAAACCAAAAGAAGTTAGTAATTTTTACAAACCTACCGACTAAAATGAAAAACATTACCTACTGACTACCTCTTTATTCTGTAATGTTAAAATATTACTGACTGACTACCTCTTTAGGCGAATATATTCGAGGGCGTGGTCGTGGACCTAAGCCATCAAGCATTCGACATGCTGTTGGTTTTTTAAGCCAACCATATGAGAACAAGCTTTTGTAGGAGCAAATTATGTCTTGAGGAAAAAAATGAAAGACAACAGGCTAAACTTGAGAAGCAAAAGTAGGAACTTCTTGAGACTAGACAGCACCTTCATGATAATGAAGCAAATGTGTCATATTTAATAGAGATGTTCGAAAAGCTAAAAATGATAATGGAGCACCAACAAAGTAAGTTTATTATTTTCTAAATTTATAGTTGAATTATAAGATGTGGTTTTCCTATAATATATATAAAATGTGGCTTATGATTTATGACTTTATATCTATAGTTTAATTTTTGTTCGTATTTGTAGCTGATCGAAAGTCATCAAGCATCTCTGAAAAGAACTTCTTATTGAAGTTTTTTTTTTTTACTATGTATTTCAAATAGTTTTGAGAATGGTTTAAGTATTCATGAATCGATTTATGAATAAATTTGATGAATAGCTTTGTGAATGGTTGATGAATAGCTTTGTGAATTGTTCTTGGTTTAAATATCAATGTTGTAAATAGTTTGTTGTGTATTGTGTGAATGTTGTGTATGGTATTGCTTGAAAATATGCATGCAAATATAGGTGTATTGAAATTTAGAAAAATAGACAGCTTTGAAATCAAGAAAACTAACTTTTAGAATATTACCGACTGAAACAAATATCAGTAGATATGATGACTAACAAACAATATTAACTGAAATACAAAATAGTGGTTAAACTCACCGACTACATACCAAAGCAGTAAAACTACCGACTTTATTAATTCAGTTGATAAAAATATCGACTGATATTTCAATCGGTACACACACCAACTGCAGCATCAATCGGTAAACATACCGGCTGCCTAAACAGTAGATAATATATCGACTGTCAAAACAGTTGGTAGTTACCGTCCGACAAAATCAATTAGTAATGCGCAGAAATTTACTGACTGTTGTAATAGAACAGTCTGTAATCATTTTACCAATCATATTTTACCAACTATTTACCGACTAGCAAAAGTTCATTCGGGTATAAGTATTTTCGACTGAAGTTTATATTTTACTGACGTCTTTCTTGAATCGGTAAAGACCTATTTGTAGTAATGATCGGCTGCAAATTTATAAAAATCAGAATCTTAAGTAGAATCGTTACGCTTGAGTATTTTTAAAATAAAATCGTAAGATTTACATACCGATAAATTTTATAAAATTTTTTTAATACCATTAAGGATCTTTTAAAAAAAACTTTATACTATTTTCATAAAAATGTTTAGTACATTTACAAAATTTTTATAAAAAAAGCACTCTATAGTTTATAAAAAATCTTTCAAAATTATACTTTAGAAAACTTTGTTAAATTTTACAAAATACTCTCTAAAATTTTATAAAGAACTCTCTCAAATTCAGTTAATTATAAAAATTCGTTTAAAAGTAAAATCGTATAAAATCGTAAAAGATTCGGATCATACCGATCGTAACATTTAAATCAAAATTCGGGTGAGATTTTACTAAAACATTTTACTTGAAATAGAATCATTTTGGTGAAGTAAAATCGTAAGATTTTAAAATTTAAATCAAAATTTTGATAACCTTGATTGCTTGTACGTCTCTACTGCATTTATGCTACTCACACTCTCGTACTAGACAAATACTTTGTCTTCCGGTCTGTATACGGCGAACCTCAACATTAATGCAGTATAATCTCAATTCTCTTCATCCTAAGTAAGAACCCCTTAGCACTATCTTACGTATTTTAGGTTCTCGTATATGAAGCCCTCTTCCAACTGTAGTAGTAGGCACGTAAATTAAAGATGAAGTTCCTTGCTTGTGTTTAGGCGGCATTACAGACTTAAACGAAAATAGAGCGTTATCTTGAGAATCAAAATGAAATATGTAAATATAATTATCCTACAGTTCTATAACCTCTAAATCATATCGACATTAGATTAAACAATTCATAGATAAAGCTCAAACTTTGCCCATTATATGAAGTAAAGTTCAATACTCAAACTCAAAAGTCTCTTGCTGAAATTTCCAATTAGCATAGTGTCTCTTATAATGGCAAAGGTTAACTTGTGAATTTGACAATACTGACTAACCACAATAGATACTAAAAGAGAAAGTAAAAAAATCGAACTATCAAGATGGGACAAAATCCAAAGATACAAACTATAAGTTGCAAATCACACCTGATATAACGCCAAAGTAAAAATATATAATTCCAAATACAACAAAAAGCAAATTTAAAATAAACACATATGTCTCAAATATATAGAGCCGATTAACATGAAATGAAATGTGATATATGAAAAAATGCCCTCGAAATGCCAACCCAATTTGTGACGCTACATGCTCAACTCCTTATTGTATTTGAAAGCTCTAAGAGAGGTAAAACAAATAAAAGAAATGAGCTCAATTTCAATGATGTGAAAGTTACATAATGTTCTATTTAAACCACTTATACATTATCCAATTATTATGTCGGTATGTCTCTAACATGTAACGGATACAACGACAAGATATAGCAATTCTTACTAAATCTTGTATGAAAGTTATGGTCATAAATACGATATGGTAAATGGTATAGGCCATATGTGTTGATAACTAATTTGTAATTTACAAAAGATAAAAACGTAGCATGTGCACAAAAGAAAATGCAATGAATTCTAAAATAATAAATGTATTAATATAGAACGAGTAAATATTAACTTAATTAATGAGTTTGTTTTACAAAATTCATTATTATTTGTCTTTATATAAATACGCCTGTATAAATGGATACTTTTTTTATGGATAACTTTTGAAATATCATCATTTTTAGTTCAAAATTAGAATATTAAGAATGAATAAACATCTTCTTGGGTTTCTAAATTAATCATAGAATATGCGCATTCAACTATTTGAAAATTTTAATGTTCATCAAGCAAAACAAAAGAAAATTTAAATGAAACAAACCTTATTACTATCGCTTATGTTTTTACTCTATTTTTGTAAGTTTGATTATAGAATACCAAAATTATACTTCTTCTTAGGGGTGGCAATGTATGACCCATTTTGCAAATCTAACTTGAAAAGAATTCATTTAAGTCAGTTTCGGATTTGATTTTATATAGGTTCAAATTAGTTTTGGATCAATCCGAAGTTGATTCGATAAATTAAATAGGCTCGAGTTAATTTCGGATTAACTCAAAATTTAATCCATCTATACCATATAATTATTTGTAAAGCATATATTAGTCAATATTAAAAAATATTTAGAATAATAATATTAATTTTATTTTTATTCTATATATATATATATATATATATATAGCTTAATCTATTATTTTAAATTAATTTCTTACTTAATTTTTATCCAATTAATTTTTTTTTGTCTTTGATATATGGTACTGATAATTTTCATATGTTATTGCTAAATATTGATTTTCACGATTCTCATTTTAACAATTTTGATTAAATGGGTCGATTCGATTTTGATATGGTATTAGATAGTTTAGATTTTTGGTTGATATGTTAACTTATATAAATATATAGGTCGGATTAGAATTAAGTGATCTTAATTAAGTTATCAAATGAGTCGACTAGAATCCTACATGTTAGCTCATATTGCTATCTCTACTTCTGCTTACGATTGGTTTATGTTAATTTTAATAATGAAAGTCTTGTTGGATGATTCTTTTATGGGTTATTTGATTAAATAGACCATATTCAACTCAAATTTGTCTTTCTAGAACACAAAACTAAGTTCTATTAATCTTACAGTATGATTTTGAGTGCATATGTAAAAAATTTTGAATAGGTATTGATTCAGAAAAACATTATAAATATAAATAAACATTAACACTAAACGGGGCTTATATATGGTAAAATTTTATCGAAAAAATAAATATTAATAGTAAATGGAGTTCAGATCTAGTAAAAATTTATCGAAAAAAGCAGGTTAAAAATACAAAAACAAAATCTATAAATATACGCTCTCAAAATATGGCACAAGATCGGAATGGTCGCACAACTTTAATTAACAATATATTTTGTAAAAAATTTAAAAAGTATATTATAATCTGACTGGTAAAAATATTTAAAATGCTGATTTTTTTTTGCCACTATAAACTATTCCAACGTATTGCTATCGCTATTAAGTCATTTATGTTGCAGATGTGTTTTATTTGATAAAAACTAAATTTTATAAAGCTAACTTTTGTAAAACTGAGTTCGGTGAAAATAGATTAGAGATGAGTTCAATGAATTCGAGATAAACTGGAAACACAAAATAAGTTAGAATTAAAATTTGAAAACAAATTGAGTTCTGCGCAATTAAAATATACCTTTAAAAAAAGAAAGGGCATCAACTAGCGTAAATCAATCTAAATGGTCTATGATTAGTCAATATACACTAAGTAGATCCAAAATCACGAAAAGAATACACAATCGAGAATTTACAAAAACGTTTCACAAGATGGAAATAAGTATACAAAACGTATTTGGCTTTACTTACAAAAGTTGAGTTTTGGAATCATAATTGTAATAACTGAACCGGATGTCGACCTGAAAAGATGTCCGGATCAACGATTTTCGGATTGATCGGCTGGTCAACAGGTTGACCCGTCGGGTCAACAGTGAACAGGTGCAAGGGAAGAGGTACTGTGTCTAGACCTCATTTGTTAACTTATACATTCAATAACCCATCATCGCTCAGGCATCTAACTCAATACCATTCATTTGAAAATTTTGTTGCAATTGCCCTCAAAAAAAGAATCAAAGCAACTAAGAATCTTCATCTATATCTTTACCTCGTCCACCTAACCATCTTATGAATTTGTATCAATTTCAGAATCTAAACTCTAAACTAAGATATTAAGAAGATAGAGGGGTGAGAGGACGATGCTAGTTATCAAGAAATTTCGAAGGATCGAAACGAAGATACATGTGATATAGATTTCATTATAAAATATAGGTTAAGCTTAATCAGACAAATTTAACTGGTTGAGTCAAACTTCGATGCAAAGCGAAAATGCTCCCTAAAACATTTTCTCAGTAAAAGCTACAGGAAACACTATAGATTACAACAAAATCTACACAAAATATAATACGTCAAAAATGTTATTGTCTATACCGCCAAGTCGATCCAACCAAAGTACAAATAAAATAATGGCGACGGAGAAGACGATTGACGGCAGCAGTGATGGTTAGATCGAGAAGAGAGACGCTTGAATCAAGATAGCAACTCACGACGTTGGAAGAGAAATCGGGATCATAATGGAGAAGAAAGCAGTACCGAGTAGAGCAACCAGTAGCGTCGAACAATACTGCAGTTGAGAAATAGAGAAGCCAGAGGAGTAGAGCAGTTAGGAAGACCAGCGGTGCCGGATCGAGCTGATAGAGGTCGAGCTCGAACAGCAACTAGTGTGATGAAGGCGTTCATACCTCACACTAGTGGAGCCGACATAACAACTACTAATCACGGTTCCAGCAGGCGGAGCAGCGGCGATCGAACCCTAAAGGCAAAATGAAGAAACGTACGCAAAAATACGTTTATCATTTTAATAAGTTTTAAAATTTTTTTAAAATAAATTTCGGGTTGATCCGAGCAAGCGGGTCGCCCGAATCAAAAAAGATTAAAATGGGTTAAAACTGATCGATTATACATATAATTTATATACAAACTGGGATCAATTTATCACCGGATCAATGATTTTTGGATTAGCCCGAACGATGTAGTTCGAGTCTGCTAACTAAGCTTGGAATTCTTTCTAAAAACGTGAAAGAAAATTTAGAAAATTTCCTTAAAAATAAAATTGAAAAGAAGCTGAAATAAATTAATATAAATAATGGAAACCATTCCAAAAAGCTGTTAAAGCAAATTGAACATTCGAAAGCACGTTTGGGAGCATGTTTCAAAAGCTACTTTTCAACTTTTCTCTATTTTACGTTTTTCAATACATATTTTATAATTATTTAAAATATTTATTTAAAAATTTAGATACTGCGGAAAAATTTTACGTAATGAGATCTTTTTATTACATATTTTTATTATTTTTGTAAAAATAAAAAAATAAAATTCATTTTTTAAAAATAATAAAAAAAAATTTTATTTCAGAAAAGTTCCATTTGATAAGCTTCCATTTCAAACAATTACGCCAACGTTGTAGAAAAATTTTCCACATGAGAAGAGTGATGGCGGTGTAAGCTTTGCAATATCCTTTATCTTTTTCTTTTTTTTTTTCCAAACGCATGATCTATAATGCGGAATAAATTATTTTTTAATTCATTTTCTGTTAAAATAAATAAAAACTTATTTTAATTTTTTTTGGCAAAATTTTAACTTCAATAAATATATTTTACAACTAAAAATGCTACTTACAAAATTATTTTTAACAAGAACATATACAAAATTAAACTCACTTTTATCAAATACTTTTTATATAATTTAATTTTTAAAAACTCATCTCTGACTAAAGTAAATTTTCCCATAGTCAATTAAGTTGCTGTTTCAACTCATTTTTATTCTAATTTTTATTTATATTTTAATAAAATTTTTATAATATTTATAAAAATTTTAATTATATATATATATATATATATAAATTAGTATATTTTAATTTTATAATTTTAAATTATTTTTTGAGTTAAACATTATAGCTTAGTTAAAATAATATTATAAAATATTTTTTATTTTAGAAATTTTTTTTGTAAAAGCATTCTCAAATACAGCAATACTTGGAAACAAAACTATGGATATTCTTATCCGAACTGCCGCCTATATCCACAGCGTTCTTGGCTAGTTCACTCCATTTCTTAGCATTCATTTTGATCTCTTCGCTTTTCTCTCCTTCCATAACTTCTCTAATACATCTCTCAAGCTCCTCTCTCTTCAACAGCAACTCATGATCATCACCTGCTGCAGATCCTTCACCAACAAAAAAACCCACTCTAGCTCTCACTCCTACCTTCCAAACATCTTCAATGTACTTGGCATTCGTTGTCTGATCGGTCCACTGCGGCACTCCAACCATCGGCACAGCTAAGCACAGAGCTTCGGTAGTTGAGTTCCATCCGCAGTGCGTAACGAAGCATCCGACAGATTGATGAGCTAGCACCTGGAGCTGAGGACTCCATGTAATTACAAGCCCTTTATCCGCATTCTCTTCGACGAAGTTTTCCGGCAACTTGTTTTTCTCCGATGATCTAACCACCCAGATGAAGTACTTGCCGCTGTTCTTGAGCCCTTCCGCGATCTCTTTCATGTACTTATGGCTGACTTGTACCATGCTACCGAATGAAATGTAGACGACGGAGTTAGGAGGTTTTGAGTCGAGCCAGCTGATGATTAGCTCAGTGTTCTCTACGTCGTAGAGGTTGAAGCCGTAGATGGAATCCTCAGGCAATCGATTGTCTAAGTATTTCGAGGGAACGGTTGCTCCGATTGTGAGTGCGTTCCATTCTGATTTGAACCAATCCATCTCCTGCATATACATAAAGATGTATATACAAACTACTGTTTTTGAAAAAAATAATTGATGAGAATAAGGTTATAACTCTTTCAAGGCATGCAAGCCTGCATATAGTGTTAAATCTTTACCTCTTGTTCAAGTTCATAGAAAGAGTTGACGAGAATAACATCTGCACCTTCCAAGTTCCGGAACTGATTCAATACCAGAGAGAGGTACGCCGGATACGGATTTGGGACCTTCTCATCAAGGAAAGGTGGCAGATCATACGGTTCTAATCGGGGCAAACCTGGCAGCCCCTCGACTGCTTCATGAACTGGATACTTGAACCTTTTTTGCCACGCATGGCAATAAATTGTGTTAACTGCAGCGGCCTGAGTGAAAAAGGGTGCGCAAACCAATCCCAACTTTCTTCCAAAATCTAACGCCCAAGGGAAGAAAGCGTCATAAATCAGTACCCGAATCGGCATGTTTTGTGCCTTTTGAGCTAAAAGGAGCTCTTCAAGTGTGGCACTCATCGCCAGCTCTAGACGCGTGAGGTAAGTCTCTATACTTTCAGCATCAGCAAAGCCACCATGGTCAAAACCATCCGAAATTGGTTCGATATTTACCAAGTTGGATTCCAGCTTGGTGGTCTTGAGCACAAACCTTGTCGCCGCAAGGGTAACCCGTAGGCCATGCGCCGAGAGGCGCTTGCCGAATTGAAGCAAAGGGTTGTAGTGCCCTTGGCTTGGGTATGGTAGTAGAAGGACATGGCAAGCTTTTTCCTTCTTCCCCATATATCTTAATTACTAGTAGTGTGTATAGAAATCTATTGAGCACTCTTTTGTATATATATATATATGATATAGATACTTTATGTGCTATATGTATTTTATCGATTTCTCCAGCCATATTTGGTCGGAAAGATCTCTAAATTCGATCTTCACCGTTGGATATGTAGAACTATAAGTTAAAAACATGCTTACCAAATTTCAGTTCAATCGGAACACGAATCGATCTTCATCCGGCCACTTGATCAAGTTGACTCAAATAGTAAAAGTTGATAAAATATATATTTTTTATTTTCGAGTCATCTTGATCAAGTAGCCGGATGAAGGTTGATTCGTAGTCTGATTGAACTGAAATTTGGTAAGCATATTTTTTATTCATAGTTCTACATATCCAACCGTGAAGATCGAATTTAGAGATCTCTCCGACTAAATATGATCAGAAAAATCGATAGAATACATATAGCATATAGAGTGCCTATATCCTATCCTATATATATATATATATATACGTTCATGAAAGATACGTATATGGTTGGAATAATGTTGATATATTTATTTTGGTCTCACGTGATAATATAGACATTTGTGTATAAGTTGCAATTTGTCTGTTGTTTGCTTGCTTGGTGTGGTTGCGAATGAGATAAATTAAGACATCTATCGAAGTCATGAATGAAAAGGTTTTCTCTTTTGTTTTGTCGTTGAAAAATTCACCACGCGGAAAGACAAATTAATCAAGAGATAAAAAGAGTATGATTAATTAATTAATTAATTACGTCATTGCTAGCGTTAGAAAGATTTGAATTTGTTAGATAGCTAGTAGAGACCAAATTAAAGATCGTTTCAAATTAATCGCAATATGATTCAAAGTTGAGACGCTTGTTCTTTCCAAGATATTTCAAGTCCATATCTTCAAATTTTAGTACGAAGATATAGAAAATCATTTTTTTAAGTTATCTCTAAAACGAATGATTGATGCTTGGATTTGACACAAAACTGACTTCCTAAATTTCTATTTGTTTGTAATAGTAACTTTTAGTTTTCAGCAGAAACTTATTCATGTTCTATTTTGATGCGTTTAAAATTACTTATAAAATAAAATTTTTTTAAAATAAAAAATATTTTATTTTTTTTTATTTTAACAAAAATAATAAAAATATGTAATAAAAAAATTTTATTATATAAAATTTTTTCTACACTTTATAAATTTTTAAATAAAATTTTTAAATATTATAAAATATATATTAAAAACTATAAAATAATAAATAATAAATAAAAAATAAATATTAAAAAAAAGCTAAATCAAACGCTCCTTTTTTCTCGTATTGCCGCATGTACTTCTACCTCTTTTGTCCACTTCGCTCCGACATGAATATATATTATATATGTGTCTCGTGTCCAAGGTGTTCTACTTACTCTAATTATTTGCACTCAACAAGTTGAAACTCTCTAGATCATGCAATCAATCAAACATTTTGCTCTTTATAACTAATCAAAGGAACATACTTTCCTCCTAAATCTACACACTAATTGAGAAGAAGATGCAAAAAGCTTGCAATGTCCTTCTACTACGCTCCTGTGATCCATTTCGGCAAACGGCTCGCAGCCCGCGGAATTCGCGTAACCCTTGCCGCAACAAGGTACGTCTTAAAGACGACGAAACCTGAACCAAGTCCGTTCCATATTGAACCTTTCTCCGTGGTTTTGACCGAGGTGGTTATTCAGAAGCCGAAAGTACAGAGGCATATCTGGCTCGGTTGGAATCTGTCGGGACCGATTCGGGTCCTCATCTATGACACCTTCCTTCCTTGGGCTCTTGAGATTGGGAAAAGGTTCGGACTCGTTTGTGCAGCCTTTTTCACTCAGTCGGTTGCGGTCGACACAATATACTGTCATGTGAGACGAGGTAAGCTCAAGTACCCGGTCCGTGATCCAGTTGAGTCGCTACGGGTTTGCGCCGATTAGAACCGGCCGAGTTACCGTCTTTCCTTTTTGACCCGGTTCCGAGCCCGTATCCGGGATTCATGAATCTAGTCTTCAGCCAGTTTTGTAACTTGGAAGGTGCGGATGTTATTCTTATCAATTCCTTCTATGAGCTTGAGCATGAGGTAAGTATCTACAACATTAGAGTAGTAGTGAGCATTTTAGTCATGGAAAACCAGCTCAAACTTATGCAACTCTGCACTCTGCGATAGGCAATGGATTGGTTCAGAACAGCATGGAATGCATATACCGTCGGACCAACGGTGCCATCTACATACTTAGACAATCGGTTGCCGGACGGTTCGCAGTACGCCTTCAATTTCTTCAATGTTGAAAACACTCAGTCAATCATCAACTGGTTAAACTCAAAACATCCCAGCTCCGTCGTGTACGTTTCATTCGGCAGCATGGCGGATTTAGGGCATGAGTACATGAAAGAGATCGCTGAAGGACTCATGAACAGTGGCAAGTACTTCATCTGGGTGGTTAGATCATCGGAGAAAAGCAAGTTGCCAGAAAATTATGTGGAAGAGAATGCGGAGAAAGGGCTTGTAGTTTCATGGAGCCCTCAGCTTCAGGTGCTCGATCATAGGTCTATCGGATGCTTAGTTACGCACTGCGGATGGAACTCGACTACCGAAGCTCTGTGCTTAGCTGTGCCGATGGTTGGAGTACCGCAGTGGACCGATCAGACAACGACTGCCAAGTACATTGAAGATGTGTCGAATGTTGGAGTTAGGGTTAAAGTTTTCCATGGCGAACATGGTGCTTTGTTGAAGAGGGAAGAACTTGAGAGATGCATCAGAGAAGTTATGGAAGGGGAGAGGAGTAAAGAGATCAAAAGCAATGTGAAGAAATGGAGTGGATTAGCAAAGCATGCTGTTGATGAAGGCGGCAGTTCGGACAAGAACATCGAACGGTTCATAACAAAGTACTGCTTGTGATATTTTAACAATGCATTTACAAAATGGTTGTGTTCTATAAATTTACTTTTTAAAAAAAATTTGCTTTCAATTCTCCTTCAAAATAAAAAATAAATATTAAAAATTAACTCATTTTTTTATCAAAATTTTATTTTTAAATTTAACATTTTACTTTTAATTTAATTTAATGCAAATAAATATAAATATTTATTTTTTACTAGTGAGTTTTAATTTGAAACTCACTTTTATAATTTTTTTAAAAAAATTAAATAAACAAGTTCAAAAGGTTAAGATGGATAGTTTTGAATGCCTAATGAATGCGGGAGTTATTTAGAAATGCTTATAAAATAAAGTTTTTTTAAAATAAAAAATATTTTTATTTTTTTAAAAAATGAGTTTTATTTTACTTAAAAAAATAAAAATATATAATAAAAAAATTTTATTATGTAAAATTTTTATATATTTTTATATTTTAAATATATTTTTAAATATTTATAAAATATATATTAAAAAATATAAAATAAAAAAAAATTGTGTTCGAAAAACGCAATCCCAAACATGTGTTCTGGTGCTTGTTGGTAAAAACGGTCACCTAATTCTACAAAATTTGGAAAAAGAATGAATGCTATTAGTTTCCACGAGGCTTTCGCAATGTGTATAAGGGCAATTCACGGAACTTCATAATGATCTGTGTCCTTAGAGTTCGCTATTTCCGACCAGACCAACAAATACAATCTAAAAATCGCTTGGAAAAAGTGGGATAAATTTTGGATAAATCCGAAATTGATCCAAAATTAAAAGAATTCCAATCGATCCATAATTGTTTGGTTTAAATCATATAATTATTTACATAATATACATTATTTAATATTAGAAAATATTAAAGATAATAATATAAATTTTTTATTTTAATTTGTATATATATATTTTTTTAACTTAACCTAATTTACTAATTTTTTACTTAATTAATAGATTTTATTAAAATTAATATTTTTAGATATATGATAATAAATAATTTTTATATATTATTGTTTAGAAATTAAATTTTATAAATTTTATTTTAATAATTTTAATTATTAAATAGATCGACTTAAATTTAATCTGGATATTAAATAGATTGATTAGGGTTGACAATTTTGGCTTGTATAATTAAATAGATAGAATTATGATTGAACGATTTTGATTCGATTATTATATGAGTTGATCCAAAATCGATCTATTAATTCGAATTGCCACTGTTAGTGTCTTTTTTATGGAAATAGTTTCTGACTTTTAACGTGTGTTTTAATTAGTACAAAGTAAATTTTATAAAATTAAAATTTGATAAAATAAATATAGAATAAACTAATATAAAATTAAATTTGATAAAATAATTTGTGTTATTTTGATCAAGTCATCGGATCAAAATTGATTTGCGGTCCGTTTGAATTAAAAATTTGTTAACTTTTATTGTCTCGTAGTTATTAATATTCAATGATAGATACTATATTTGGAAATCTTTTGGACAAAAAATGACTATAAAATACACAAAAATGTCTCTAAAAAATAAATATCTCTATTAATATATATTATTAGTTTTTACTATTGTACCTGTGATTGTCCGTGAGTGCTTATAGTTATGTAAGTAGCTATATTCTATTACAGTAAAAAATATAGTATAATGTTTTGATTTAAAAAATGTTACGCGACAAAGAACACAATTTAAAGCAACAAAAGTTTATGCTATTTATCTATGATAAATTACATAAGTATTACATTTCTAAAATTATTAAACATGAACACAATTTTTTATTGAGTTTACTTCAAAATAAACTCACTTTTTATAAATTTAAAAAATAAATTAAAATAAGTTTTTAACTTTTTGAATTGAAAATAAAATTTAGAAAAAAATTAAAAATAATTTACTTTAATTTATTTATTTATTTTGTAAATTGATAAACAAGCCCCGGTGTCTCAATCAAATTTGGGGACATTTGGGATTGCGTTTCTCAAATACTACTTTTTAATTTTTAGTTTATATTTTTTGATATATTTTATAAATATATATATAATTTATTTAAAAATTTAAAAAATGTAAAAAAATTTTACGTAGTGAGATTTTTTTATTACATATTTTTATTATTTTTTAAAAAATTAAAATAAAACTTATTTTTTTTTAAAAATAAAAATATTTTAATTTTAAAAAAATTCTATTTTATAAACAGTACTGAAGAACCCCTAACTCGACTCAATTTCATTTGATACCCATATTAGGTAACATTTTATTCTTTTTGCACTAAAATGCCGAAACATTTTTAAAAACGCAAGCCTGTATTATGCATACATTTGTAATTTCTTCATTGCATCAAATATTTCCGTCTACGGCAACAAAACTTTAAGTGATCGTGTACAAGTGCTAATGAAAAGAATATTTTTTATTTTAAAATTCTTTTAGAAAACGAATTTAATTTTTTAACTTTAATAATAATAATAATATATAAAAAATTATACGATATTTTTATATTCTAAAAAATTTTAAAATATTATAACATACTATAAAAAATTTATTCAAAAAAATTATTTAAAATGATAAGCAGTTGAAACGTTTCACCAAACGTCCCCTTGGTCAAATGACATTAGTAATGCACAAGGCAACAGGGCAATATTTCTGGCTACGGCAACAAGGCAACAAAGGCTACATATAAGTAATGCACACCACAAACAATTAAATGGGCTATTGGTCAATGGAACCTAAAATGGCATTACACCATTATATAAAAATCTTGCACAAAGTACAGTGCAAAATTGAAGCTTTAATGTATAAAGCCAAATGTTATAATTACAAAGAAAAAGTGTCATATACTTCTGTAGTACCAACAATTTCATCATCTACCTCTAATATCCAAGTAGGTGACTCAATTACCTGCAAAAGAATATCGCATTACTATGGTGCTTTTTTTTGAAATTTTTTTTCGGTGCTCTAGTCATTGCACTTACTAAGAAACAAGCCTGTGCTTTGATGCAATGATCTCGAAATCTCTTCCGTTTTCCTTTTTCATGAATTGGTTGCATTTGACAGCTCCTCACCACTCTTCTTTATCAATTCATAGTTTATGGAAGCCAATTGAGTAAGGTTCTGATTAGGAGCAAAGATAATAGATGCATTACATATTTTTAGTAAGCAAAAATCAAATCAATTTATACAGAAAGCTATCTTTTAGCCCTTTGATTGAGGTCAAATTATTTATAATTGGAGCATGCAGTCACGAACCTTGTACGAGAAGTTACTGAAAGAATACTTCTTAGTGAGATTTCGACTTTCAAAATCTGCGAGATGAGCATATTCATCATCCTGTTCAGAAATTATAAAGTGCAAGTAAGATTAAGACACATCTGAGAAGCTAATTCGTATAAGAATAAATCTGAAAGAAGTTTAATTTTACATCTTCCTCCAGCTGGCTGAGGGGGCTGTTGGTGTAGCTTATGCTTGTGTCACTCAAATCATCATCATATTGATAAGAGGGAACACGATAATCTGCTGAGTTCCATGAATGACGGCTTTCAAAAAAACTGGTATCTTCATCACCTTCTGTTGATGGTATAAATGAAGCCTGCCAATCACGAACACCTTTAAAGTGTTAAAAATAACAGCTAATGACTACTTAATCTTAAAGTGAGTACTTAATTCTTAAAGTGGTTTTTGACCTTTTTGTAGGAAAGCATATCCCAGTTGATGCATTTGAAGAAAGGATGCGACTTCACCTGTTAAGGTATCCAGAAAACATTAAAAAATGGTGAAAGCCAAACAATCATGTTTCCATCAGAGAAATGAGATCAACCTCTGCACTACCATTTGCTCCAAGTCGTTGAAGTGGGTTTTGATCTAGCAATCTGGAAGAAAAAGTTTGGGTCAGCAAAAGTAGGGTACTAAGCTCTATTTTCTATTTATAATCTACACACAAATCAAAGACTATATGGTTATTGTTTTCAACATAATAATAGAGAAAACGGTAGATGAAGTAAATATCTAAGCTTGTAAAAATAGGTGAAAGGCTGAACAATTTGATTCACTACACCAAGTTTCCAAATTTTAAAGAACTTTCAGATGGATCACTAGTATTAGATACTTCATTGTCATGTATGATTGTAAATGGATTATGAGAACATAGCAGCTTAACTCTAAAGTACAAGTCCAGCATAGCAGCTTAACACTAAAGTGGAAGTCCACTTCCCCTAATCTACACAAGCTGTATGGATGGTGCATAGTCATACTTAATGCCGGTCCTTGGGACTTTGAACATTTGGTTCACAGCTAATATGTGCCTCTCTTAAGAGTTGCAACAAAAATGAATGAAACATTCTTTTAATTGATAATGGTTGTTGAAGCTTACAGATTTTGTATGAACTCTACTGCACTTTTTAGATAACATTTAACAATGACTGTAGATGCCAAACGCAAAGCACCTAATCCTGAAATCAAAATGAGCAACTATATAGATACGAAAACTAATTATATGTCCCACATGTGAAAAGCTTGCATAGGAGAAGATAATTGAGAATGTTCGAGAGAAATAAGGATTTCCCTCAAGGTCAATTCTCCATTGTTCTTGATAAGGTTCAAAATGTTCAAGAAAATAATGTCAATGAAATATATTTTCAATGTAGTAAGAATCCAAGAAACAATATAGCCATGAAGATGAAGTAGCAACATAAATCACTATGTAATTTGAATCAGTAAAACAAATATCATAAGCCTTAGAAACCTTACTTGTCAATCAGGTCAAATGCTTCATGGCTCATCTCTTCTGGTACCTTTGGCCACGGTATATCTCCGTTCATGATATTATCAAATATTTTCTGCATATATTTTTTTATAACTTGAGTCACAAAAATAAGTATTTCTATGGTTATCAAATTTCTATTAACACGAAAATCTTATATTTCAAGCACAGAGATTAGTAGGCGATAATAAAATATGGAACCTTTTAGTAATGGCTGTCTTCATATTAAAGTCCAAATAGGAGCAGAAATTGAGAATTGTACTGTCATACACCTTGGTCTAAAAGGCAAAATATACACAAAACATGCCTCAATTGAAGAGATTAAAAAAAAGGAAGTGTTTGTGATTCTCCAGTCAGCATTCTAATTAACATACAAATTTTCAGAATATTCAGATATGGAGAAGAGAATTACAGTAAATAAATAATTCCACATGAATTTTAGTAAATGAACTGACTATAGCTAGCAATCTACACAACTAAGTTGAGGGTTCATCTAAAAGTTAACTTCAATCTTATATGCTGAGTCAAATGTCAAACTTTTTGTTATGCATCTTATGTATACATATTCTTCTCAGGTCAAGCAATATGGATAGTCCTTAACTAAAGTTTCAAAAAATGCAATCTGCACGGATGGTTCCAGAAAACAATTACTAACCTGTGGATGTTCTGCATTGAATGGAGGAATACCTGCTAGAAGTTCAAAAAGGATAACTCCTACAGACCACCAATCAGCACTTTGACCTTGAATTCAAAGGGAAACATACAATTATTTAAAACAAAGCTTCAGATGTTCCACAGACCAACAGGATGCTCCAGCAACAAATAATGCAAATACCGTGTGACATTCCAAGAAGTATCTCTGGGGCTAGATAATCAGGAGTGCCAACTGTTTCTTGCTTTTGCCGCTGTTCTCTATTCTGTGCACGTTCTGCTACTTGTAATGGTTTTCGATCCTCAAATAAAATGGAGCTGCTAACATCTGGACCTGATAAGTCATCAGTGCTGGTGATCAGACCAACTTTTGAGAGTCCAAAGTCTGTCAACTGTCAGGTATATATTTACAGGTTTACCAGTCTGCAGCTCTAAAGCATTACAAATATATGAAATTCTAAAGCAGTAATTTTCTTAAAACACTCATGGGAAAAAAAAAAGTCGCTGGATCTCACTGTTAACTACAACAAATTAACAGTGTTCAGAAAGTAAATAGCTGATATCTGAGCGGTTGCTACATCCAAACAGTTCAGGGAACAAATTAGTAGACCGAACCCAACACCCGCATCAGGAATATAATAAATAAAATGATCCCCATTGCTGACAGTGATGTTTGTGTATCCTACTTTTCCTCTGGAAAAACCATTTGGGCTTTTAATTAATTAGGACTACCATTTGGATTTCAAGTTAATGTAATTTAGTTTGTAACTCCTTTGAAAGCAAGTCAACTGCAAATAGGTCACCATAGAAGCATGTTACAGTTTCTATCTATCAACTTTGCTTTTGTCAGATACAACAGCATCATTCCAAAACCAATTGGTAGTGAAGAGAAAAGTCGAATGGGTTATAAATCTACCAGGCAGATTCTATACCAACATAGTGTGAAACTTTGACCAAAGCAGTGTATCTGACGAAATGTAAGTCCAACTGCAAAGAGGTCGTCATAGAAGCATGTTACAGATTCTATCTATCATCTTCACTTGCGTCAGATACGACAGCATCATTCCAAAACCAATAGGTAGTGAATAGAAAAGTCGAATGGGTTATAAATCTACCAGGCAGATCTATACCAACCTAGTGTGAAACATTGACCAAAGTAGTTCATCACTAATTTAAACTTGACCTCTCTGCACACAACTCCTCCACAATCCCTTTAAGTTTTCTTCTCCTTCCATTATCTTTTGATGCTGACAACTACACTAACACGACCATGCATTTGCTATAAATAGGAGGTATATTATTGAATATACTTCTAAGTGATATACTTGATAAATCGAACAGTGGATCTTTTCACAGTTTCATGCATATTCTTTTATAGTTCTTGGCAACTTTGAAAGGGCACAATAACTCAAGTGCAATATTACTTCGCTTGCTAAATTTATTTTAACAGTTACAATATCCTTCTTTCTCTGATCAGAAATCCAAAAGTTCAACGCACAACAAGTCAGTGCAAATTGCACAAAGGTAATCCAAACATTACATGCATAAATGGCACAGGCATTTATATCAACAAGCAGTTCAGTCATGGGCATTTCATATATAAACTTCAATAACTGAAAATCTCAAAGTCATACAAAAAAGCCTTAAGATGAAGTCCTACAATTTACACAAACATTTTTCCTTGTATACTCAAAACTGCTAGTAGCAAGCTGTTCGACAGTTCATATTCCCTTATTGCTAGCACTTTGTTTATGTTATATCTTAAAAAAGTTGGCACTAGTAAACTAGAACCACTTTTTTCTATTTCAGAAGAAAGGGGTATCCTTCATAGGCAAATCGATTGGCTAGAAGGAAAATATTTGTATTTACATTGCAATCTTGAAGACTTTGATAATGCTTTCTAGTTATTTATCTACTTACATGTAGATAGAAATTTCATTCATGCTATAACTCGTTAGCTTTGATGAAAACCACATCTTTTTAGTTGCAGAAGAGAGGCAAATGTTCACTAAGAACTTGAACGAATTGGCCAAGAGTACCAACTTCTACTCGGGTATTTTATGCAATAGCACAATGGCTTCTAGTTACGCCTTACAACTGTTTCATCTATCTATTTCCATTTCTTGAGAGCTAAAGAAACAAAAAGAAAGTGAAAACATCAAATTCTTCATCTAAGTGCATATAAAAGTAGAGACTTGGACAAAAATAACTAGCCAAACAAATAACCTTGATATGTCCATCTCTAGCAATTAACAAGTTGTCTGGCTTCAGATCTCGATGAATCACATTTAGTGAATGCAAGTATTCCAATGCAAGACCCTGAATATCATTAAAGGACATGCTGTTATTAAGATACAAGTGAAGTCCTTAAAAGTACATATAGAAGTGATGCCTACTTACTAGTTCTGCTATATACATCCGTGCCATTTCTTCATCCAAACAGCCTAAATTTCTCAAAAGGGAATACAGATCTCCACCAGGTAAGTACTCCATGACTAAATAAAGATTTTCCCTACATGTAAAGGAGTAATAAAAACGGACCTGTTGAACACAATCAAAGTTAAAAATATAGTAATATGAAATTCAAAAGAGGTTCTATATAACTCCTCCCACCACAAAAGGATTTCGAACTGATATTAGGATGTTCCGCTCAGCTAGGATACTTTCAACTGCATTTTTACGAATCATATCAGCCTTTTTAAGAACCTGCATAAGTAAGAAAAAGTACCAATGTCATAGTCCTAACATTATGACCTTTCCCACCCAGACTCATTGTTTTAGTACCAACATACTTTAGGTGGTAGATGATATAGGTGATAATCTCAACAGAGATCAGATTTGTCTTCTCAAGAAGAAATCTTAAACCATTTCTTCCGGGTGTGCTTTCTACCCAAAAGTCTGGACTGGGACCAAGGGTGCAGTGGATAAATCCATAAAAAGTAGCTAAAAGAATTTTCACTAGAAGCTAAGAACTATCTAGAGAGAAGCAAGTCGTTACAATTATAGATATGAATATATGCATTGACTATTCTAACTGATTCCCAGATATATGAGATATCAACAAATGCATAAACTTCAGTCTACATCTTCTGAAAAAAATTATGGAATTTATTTACAAATGTACATATACTATTAGCGTTATGAGATTTTCAAAAGCTCATATAATTGCAAGAGCAACCAAGCAATCTGACAGCTAGAAGACTTATTAACATGTGGGATATTCTCTACACTGTCTAAGGTTGTAAGTTCAAATCTTCAAGGTTCAAACAGAACGAACTGCATTACTGCTGAGATAAACAACAAGATATCTGTAAGGAATATCTTAAATTTGGCAGCTACAAAGGAAATTAAAAAAAAAGAAAAGAAAAGAAAAGAAAGATCATCACCTTTATTGCAAATAGATCTCCTGTTATTCTTTTCTTAGCCAGAAATACACGTCCAAATGCCCCTCGACTAATTGGTTTTATGATTTCAAAGTCTTCAATAGATGTCCTATCCTTAAGTTTTACTGTGAATGGGCCTGCCAGTGATCTCTGACTATAGTCGCTATCCGCAGAACCATCTCGATCAGTGCTCAAAAAATCCTCATTTTCATCATCAATTTGCCCACAAATGTAAATGAACTTTTCCCTGTCAGTTAAGCATTCACGTCATTCAGCATGATTAGATTAGCATTTGAAAACTTGGCAATGATCAAAATCTAAATGTGTGACTAAGTACTATGGCTATATCAGAAAGCTAAAATCATTAAAGAACAGACAGATTGACGATAATAGGACTCACTGTAGCAGCTTTTCCACCCTCCTTCCAAATGTCTCCACAATAAGCCCATCAACCTTTCTGTTCTCAATAACACCATTCAAGTCTTCCAGGCAGGAACTCAGACATTCCAATGAAGCATAACTTCCAGAATTTATATTTATAACATGATGGGTAATTCCTAATAGTTTGTGCACCTGCAGTACATGAGAACTGAGACTTTATTATAAGTATGAATATGAAAGGACTACCACTTGAACCATACACATCTTAAACAATAACCTACATTACAACAAAACCATAAGAAACAAAGAAACTCAAGACGACAGTAATTTTAGAATATTGTGATAGTTTCTTAAAACCAACATGGTAGTCCCAAAAATTGTAGAACTGCCCGAGATGTGATATGCAATCAATTTGTCAACGAAACTATGAAACTACTTGCATAACTACGAAGGAGTAGCAGAAGGTAAGGAACACCCTTCTCATGATAGTGCAATTAAACAAAGGTATAAAGCAAAAGATAGGCTGAGATGATCGTCACCATAACCATGGCTATTTAAAGATCATCATGAGGTTGATGATTGCCGAAGCTTATACATGCTTGCTCAATTAGTTTATTGTAAGAGTACATAATGGTCTAAACCTACAAACTTAATTCTCAATGCTCTCAAGAAAGTTATTCAATCCATCTGTTATTTAATCACATTTCTTCTGACTAGAATCCATGACTACTATGACAAATGCGCCAGCTACCAACTAGCAACTATCAAATCCATCCTACTAAATCTGCACACCCTTACCACTATTTCAAGGTATAGGGAATAAAACTATTTCATGTATGTTCTCTAAGATGCATTCTAGAATGTGAAAAGGCTACTGAAGGACGTCATTTGCATTAAGATAAATCAAACTTCTGATTTGTTGGGATTTCTTTAAAGTAATAATAACATTACTACAGCAACTTTAAGTAGTAATAAGAACTGGTGGCATAAATACAGCAAGAGCATTAAGTTTTAGGAAAAAGATGACACATGCTACCAAGAGAAAATTATGCACGTATCTTGAGTATTTTAGCTGAAAGATCTAAAAATTGCGTAGAACAGCAGACATGACAGGTTTCGTTATAGATTACATACTATGTAAGAATAAGTCCTACTCAGGGTCGCTTTCTCCCACAAGGATCGGATCCTTACATTATACCGAATCTCAAACTACAGAGAGCAGATTATGCATACAGCACAGGATTTATTTCTGACAAAATTAACGTGTTTACAACACATACTCTAATATCAAACAAGGCTAGCAAAATGTGGTACGGAAAGCAACAAATGAAAGTACATTCATAATGACCAGCTTTAAAACATTGATAGGAAGATCAGAAGATTACATCATAGAAAGACCAAATATTGTGAACCAACACTTCAAAGAAATTGCCTCAGACATTTATAAATTGTTGGAAATGAAACTTAACTACGCAATTAATCCAAACTTATATAATTTTTCAAAACCATCAACTTAAAGAACTGAACTACTTAGTTAAGTCTTAATCATCAATAAAACTTATTTGCCGAAAGTATTAGGCTCATCCATGTCTCTTCATAGCCTCAGAACAAATGGAGCATGGAATGCCACATATGGATCATCTAGATAAGACCAAGATCCTAAGACTAAGAATTTATAGAGAATTAAAGAATCTATGCAGAGCAGGCTCACAAACTTGAGCCATCCTAAGATCACCCAGGCCGTTGGCATAATATAATAATATTTCATAAGCAAGTGGAAAAAAATACCTTTTGGAGGTTGTCAAGCTCTGCAAAAATACACCTTTCAGACGATAGCAAATTAACCCGGCTATATTGATGTGCATGACCAGGTATTACATTACTACATGCATTGCATGCAGAACTTTGTGATAAATCCTCATTGTTGACAGTAGCAACTATAGCTTCAGGAACCCCCCTTGTTTCCACCCAAGACGGTTGAGACATTTTACTTCCACAAGAGGAGAGACCATCAGTAACCTTGGTCATACATAACCCCTCGGACGATGCCGCATTGTGATAACCTGATATAAAATTCAAACTTTCCACTGAACCAGAACCAGACCCAGAAATCTTCTCAAGCACTTGTGCAACTCTCTCCAGCCTTTCATTTATGCTCAAACCTTTTGAGTCACATCTGTCGGCTATATTGCAAACTTTTAAGTGACCTTCTGCATGAAGAGTTGATATTTCACAATCACAAATCCTGCATATCATTGTAGGCAATGTGTCTACATGATCTTTTGATGGCTCATCATATTTGGTTTTTGAACTAACTCCCCTATTATCCCATGGAGGCAAAGAACATTGAGTATCCTGTATATTGGATGCAGTCCCTTTTGTCCGGTTCCTCTCTGCAACAGAAGGAAGCTTCTTCCAAGAAGATATTCTATTCCTGCTCGCTGGAGACTCGATGCTCTCCTTGTTGTCTCCTTGTAGAGTGTCTGAAAGATCCTGACTCATCCTATGCTCGTTTAACCCTTTCTGTATAAGGCGCTCTTTAATTTCTTTGCCGCTCAGTGAACCTTTATGGCCGTAGCAATAATACCCTAGATCGCTACATTGGTGGAGCCCAAGGAGACGGTCTTCCTGTCCGAGCATGCCTTCCTTTTGAAACTGCAGCAATCTTGTGCACCTTGCTAAGATGAAAAGAAGGCGGGTGTGGGCATGCTTCAGTGTGCCCATTGGCAATTTCTGTCGACGTGCATCCAGGTTTTGCACAATTTGTTCACAGTTTATCCAGAATTCTTCAGGTAGCATCTCTGCACAATTCTGACATGTTTTCAATAACTCTTCCAGATCTGCATCTGCCCTCCAATCTGGGTGATCATCACCTGTTTTATCAATAATGCTGTCAAGATCTCCACTAAATACAGCAAGTTCAGCGTTCACCTCTTCTTTCAATCTATTGAATTTAGTTCGCATCATAGTCATGACATCCTACAGCAAAAACATTTCCACATCATATGCATCACGACTTACCTCGTATACTTTAAAATAACAGGAGAATAGCGCAAGTAATGCAAAGAGTACCTCTGCACTAGTCATACCCCGGAACCGACGAAGGGGAAGGCGACGTCGGGCACCTTGTGAATCGAGCTCATGGGAGAAGCTCTTGATTTCGGCCCGTGATCTTCGTCGACGACCGCTTGTAGCGCGTATGATTGCCCTGAAGCGGGGAGAATCCACGTCCCTTGCCATGTCGAACCACACACGGCGCTCGCTCCCACTCTGTGAGGAATTTTGTCAAACACAAACACGGCATAACAATGTCTCTTAAAATTTCAAGCCACTTCTACATAAAAAATCCAAAACACAAACTCATAAGAATATTATAGCTTAAATTCTTTTACCTCCATTGTTCAGGATGAAGAAATTGCTTTGTATATAAGCCAAAGCGAAAGAAATCCTATATACCGATACAATTCAAACAAAAACTTCAAAAAAATATCTGAAAACTGAAAATAGAAGATTCAAGAAATGATAAACTTGATCTGAATCAACGGTTGTGGAGACAGACAGAAAAAAAAAAAAAAAACGAAAGAAAGGGAGTTAAATCACCAGAAAAAACTAAACAAAGAACAATTACTATTATTAGCATGAGTATTATAACAACTACAAAATTAAACAGAAAAGTAAAAAAATAAAATAAAAAGAAAAGAAAGGAGAGAGAATATGCCAATCTCGTACCATTACCTTGAATTTTCCATGGCTAACAACAACAGAAAATCTAAAACGCTTCGCTTCGAGCTCTTCATTCTCGTTCAATATACTCATTAAAATTTAAATAAATTTTTGATAAATATCACCATTAACAAATCAAGAGTTTTCTCATATGTGTCATTTGAAATAAACAATTTCATACATATTATTAACTACTTTTCATTTCAAATTTCATTAGAGTGTTTTCATAATTACTGGACCTGATAACTTTTAATTGAATAAATAAAAATAATATGTTTATTATTAAAAACTATCATTTAGTTTAAATTTTCTAAACTGTTAAAATAAAAAGGTATGAAATATTGAATATATAAATGTAATGGGTGATAATTCACAACGTATAGATATTGGGCCGCCAACTAATGTGATATTTGTTTAGGCAACTTCTAAATTTTAAATCTAAAAAAATACACAATATTGTAAAACAAATTTAAAAATTTATAAAAATATTGATTATAAACGATGTTGAAAATGTTTTTTAAAATACTTAAAATATATAAATCTTTTTTATATTGTTTTAACTCTATTTATCCCAAACCATCTCATCTGCTGTTTACAAATCCATCCAAACATTTTAATTATACCAAGCTATACTTTTACAACAATAACTAGTAATTCCTTAAAATAATGAAGGGTAAACACGTCCAAATAAAAACAGAAACAAACTGAAACCCTTTCAACAAAATCTTTTATCTTCCCGTTAACAGAAGCAGCAGCAGAGCTCGACGGCGGCGGCGGCAATGGCGACAGCTTCAGCACCAGGCACGTGTTCCAGCACCTTTACAGTAGCATCAAAGTCACGTTTTCATCACGTGACTTCGTCTTCGTGCATCTCGGTAGCGGTACCTTTCTCGAGGGGGTCAAGAAATGTGGGTTTTCGCCTTGTTCAGGCGAGCGGTGCCGAAGTTGGACCTGTTACCTCGACCGTCTCTGTAGCCGACCCGGTTTCTCCTAAACGTAATTCGTAAGTAGTCTTCCTAAACAATAACTAAAGACAAGATTTTTTACTCTTTTTTCTTTCATTTCAATTTTTGTGTGGTTCTGGAACCAAAAAGACCGTTTTGTTTTGCTACTATTCTTTTGGCATTTCATTTAAAAAAAAAATTGATGGTTCTGAAATGAATAGCACAAGTTTTTCAGCTAATGGTTTTTTTAGTATTTATTTATTTAGTAGTTATTTCTTGCATGTTATCTTTACTTAGTCTGTTTTATTTAAAATTTTGTTGTTCTGAAACAAAAAGGATAAGCTTTTCTTGTTGCTATTTATTTTTTCGTTACGTTTCAGTTGTTGTGTGTGTGCGTTCATTTTGTTGTTGAAATTGTTGATGGTGGTGAAGGGGTAAGCAATCTAGTAAAAAGTTAAAGACAAGTTTTGTTTTCGTCACTTATATTTGTTCCTTTTTGTTTTTCAATACTTTTGTTTAATTGTTGATGGTGGCAAAGGGTGAGGAGGCATACGATATCTGTGTTTGTTGGTGATGAGAGTGGAATGATAAACCGAATAGCTGGTGTGTTTGCAAGAAGAGGTTATAATATTGAATCTCTTGCGGTTGGGTTGAACAAAGACAAGGCATTGTTCACTATTGTTGTATCGGGGACTGATAAAGTTTTGCAACAAGTTGTAGAGCAATTGAATAAGTTGGTTAACGTAATCAAGGTTAGTATATTATAAACAACATAATTTTGTATCACAAATGAAGAAAGTTGAAGTAATTGTATTTTTAGGTTGATGATCTATCAAAGGAGCCACAAGTAGAACGTGAATTGATGCTCGTAAAACTTAATGCGGGTCCTGACCAGCGCCAAGAGGTAGGTGCTTCACATTCTTATGTATATTTTAGTCTTTATTTACTGGCTTGTGGTGTTATGCTGTGCTTATTGTGGGTGAACATTATATTTGGATATGGTTCCAAATTTTCTTAATGCATCTGCTGTAACCTTTAGTAGAAATTGAGTAAATCGACATGTTAATCATGCATTGATTGGATTGACTTGCTTTATGCAAAACTAATTAAGACTTTATATAATACATGTTACAAACGTCAATTTACTGTTAATCATTCGTATGATCAAATGAGTGTAAGAGTTTAGTTGTTTCTTCTTCTTTTCTCCTCTTTTTGAATACTTCATGCATCTTTTTTATTGTTGAATATCAAGACATAATTTGTGGTTTGGAGCATAGGCTTTTGTCACCTTGAGTCCCTCTTTTAGGTAGTCTCTTGTGCTGTCTGATGGCATCTCTTATGACTCTGCTACTCTCTTCTGATATTCGGACTCTTTTCTTGTCTAATAACTGCTTCATTCTTAGGACCTACATTTTTTTAACTAGTCTAAGTAATGTCTTGGAGGATAATGTTTCGTTTGTTGTAGGAGTATATATCATTTCCTTATTAAAGGGCAAGTAGAAGTCCACGCTCAAAACTGAAGGGAAGACCTGTTGCTGGTGGCATGTAAGCATGATCGAATAAAGGGAGTTCCAAGTTGTTTAGGCACCTGAAAAAGCGTTTACAAGGTGCATGCCTATAGCCTAGTAGAAGACTATAGGGTTAATAGGTTTCATCCTTTCCAAAGGTAGTAGAGGAGTGGTAGCAGAGGGTGCTTGAGTGGTTTGTACTTTGAGAAATATATAAAAACCTGCATGTAATCTTTGCATTTTTCATCCTTTCCAAAGGTAGTAGAGGATGGTAACAAAGGATGCTTGAGTGGTTTGTACTTTGAGAAATTTATAAGACCTGCATGCAATCTTTTCATTGATCTCGTAGTAACTTTTTTCGATTGATCTTGTGGTAACATTCTCTCTCTGTTTTGGTCATCCATGCAAAGTTATTGTGTTTACTACACTCCTTGAACTCTACAAAAAGTAGGATGTGTTTTCACATGTCGCTTCCTTGATTATTTGCCCTTCTCGCTGACCTGTTCTTGTTGCATGTATCAGAACTTGGGAGCTTCTAATTACACATTCTAACTGTTGAGTGGTTATTATACACATTCTTCTTTTGGTTTGACTACATAAAGAAAGCTGACTCAAATTCTAAAGTATCAGTTCTTAGTTCTCTTCTTCTCTTATAAGTTGATACTGTTGTTAATATGTACTTTCATTGATATATTCAGGTTATGGGTTTGGTTGATGTTTTCAGAGCAAAAGTTGTTGACATTTCAGAAGATTCATTAACCATTGAGGTTTACAATTAATATTTTTATGCTGTTGTTTGCTAATACTATGTTAGTAGAATTTAATCCTTCTTGTTTATCCTATTGTCAGGTAACTGGAGATCCTGGAAAGATGGTTGCTGTTTTGAGGAATCTGAGTAAGTTTGGGATCAGAGAAGTTGCTAGAACCGGCAAGGTTCGAATTAACTAGCTAATTTCAAGGGCTATGAGAGCTTTTTCACTTGAGAGTAATATCTTTAAATTTTCGACTTGAGTGTGTCTCCCTTTTATAATTGTTAGATTGCTTTGAGGCGTGAGAAAATGGGAGAGGATGCTCCGTTTTGGAGATTCTCTGCAGCTTCATATCCTGATCTTGAAGGTGCAATTGCTGTGAATGCTTTAAGAGGAAGTACCAAAGGGTATACTAATGGCAACCTGGATGAATCATCAGGGGTAGGTTACTACTCTCCTTTACATGTACAAAGAAAATATAAGAGGTAACTTTTTAAAATGCATGGACTTTGCCAAATGTGTGAGGACTTTCTGTGTTTTTTGTTAATTAAAGTCGCCCTGAGATTAGTAGGAGGGGCTTTTGCTTCATGGTATAAGATCAGGACTCAGGAAGCTGATGCTCATAGAATCTCTAGTTGATGTGTTTTTACAAACTTTGTTATGTGAAGGGTGATGTTTATCCTGTGGAGCCTTATGAAGTCTTTCCTCTGAATCAAGTCCTAGATGCTCATTGGGGTGTTCTAAATGATGAAGATGTAAGTGTTAGCATCCTTGTTCCTTATGTTTATTATCTGAGTGAATTTTGGTATTGATGTTATGGTCAATTTCTGCTGCTCAAGCAGGCTGAGAGCTTTGGAGAAATATTCTAACTTGTAATTTATGCTGAACACAGTCGACTGGCCTTTGTTCCCATACACTATCCATCCTGGTTAATGATGCTCCGGGAGTTCTCAATATTGTCACTGGTGTCTTTTCAAGGAGGGGTTACAACATTCAGGTTTCAAGATTTATACTCTATTTACTTTTTTGTTCCTTCAACTGATATAAGCCGCCTTGAACACTTGTTAGTTCTTATGAATTTGTAACAGAGTCTTGCCGTTGGTTCTGCTGAAAGGCAAGGTGTTTCTCGAATCACCACTGTAGTCCCTGGTACTGATGAGTCCATTGATAAGTTAGTAAAACAGCTGTATAAGCTCATTGAAGTTCATGAGGTAACTTTTTCTTTCATGTAGAAATCTTAATTATGTTTCGAGACCTAACTTGCTACTTGAAGTTCTAGAAGTGTTTGCTTTCTGGTCATCTCAGGTTCATGACCTGACTCACCAGCCCTTTGCTGAAAGAGAACTGATGCTTATAAAGATTGCTGTAAATACAACTGCTCGTAGAGATGTTATCGACATTGCTGAAATCTTCCGGGCTAAAGCTGTTGATGTATCTGATCATACAATTACCCTTCAGGTTTGAGTTCACCACATTATTGACTTCCAAGGTCTTCATTATTATAAAGAGCTCTTTGCAGTTAGAGTACATGATGTTCGGAGTGTTACATTATATGATGCTTGATTAATGTTCCGTCTTACAGTAAACAACTTGCAAATTGTTGCTGTTCATGCTAAGATACAAAACTGCCATGTCATAATTTTGATCTGGCCATAGTTTCACAAAGCTTCTATGCTCTTCATGAATAGTCACTCTCGCATAATGAGTGTTGAGTGCTTAGCAGAAGAGGTGGATTTTATTTATTTATTTATTTATTTTTTTTGTGTGTGTATATGTGTGTGAGTGGGCGTGTGTGTACTGCTGTAATCACCTGTTGTTCAGTAATTACGTGAGGCTTACCCTTATGATCGATATTAGGTGACTGGAGATTTGGATAAAATGGTTGCTTTGCAAAGGTTGTTGGAGCCTTACGGCATATGCGAGGTTTGTTTCTATCTATATTAGTATATTACTCTGTGCATCCTTTAAATTATACTAAGACACTCATCTTCTTTCCCTCTTCCATACCATCCTTTTTGTATCTATGGTATAAAACCTGTCTTCCATCTCATGTTGACACATGATAAGTAGCATGTCAATGAGTTTTTGAGTGCACATTTCCCTTGTACTACAGTTTCATCACAAAGTAATTTTATTACGAATAGGATAGACCGACTATGTTGTTCTGAATTGAAGAATTATGCTGAGCTGTTAGATATGGAATATCTCACTTGTCTGTAGCTTATTGATTGTGCGGGAAATTTAATTTCTTTACAATCATTTTAGCATCAATAATCAGCTTTCCATATCTGAAACAGGTTGCGCGAACTGGTCGTGTGGCTCTGCTTCGTGAATCTGGAGTTGACTCTAAGTACTTGCGTGGATTTTCCATTCCGTTGTGATCATTATCCAAGAGGCTTCTTTTAGTTCAATTAGCTCGTCGTACATTCCGTCATATAGATACTTCCATTTAGCAACAGTTAGTGTTAACTAGTTTCACTTAGCTATTTTGAGAAAATTTTCGCCCATCTACAATATCCTTGCAATATGGAGCGTCTTTGATTTCCTTTTTCTTTGAAGGCTATCCTTCTAGAATTGTTCTGAGAAGTTCACTGCTGCAACTTCTTTGAAACAGTGACTAAATTGGCATTAAGTTTGTGCTTGTTGAGTATTTCAGTAGCTCCAGAATAGAATGACAATGTTATACAGAGCTGAAAAACTCAATAGATTCAACAGGTGCAACTTTCTTCCCAACATTTTTTCATGTGAACACACCAGTCAAGGCTGCTGGAGCATTCTCAGGTCCCTCAGTCATGTCCTTCTGTGTTGATCTTTCCTTGCTTGTGATACTCCACTTTGAAATCAACAAACTCAGGGAACAAATGCTGGTAGTCAGTCTGCTGGAAGCCCTGTATCGCTAAACGCTTCGGTATGAGGCAGAACAAGCTAGGTAAGCCTTCAGTATCAGCAACTCCATGCTGGGAAATCAACCTGCAGGCTGCAATACGTATGTGGAGTCTTATGTTCAATGACGCAGCATCAAGCATATGCTGTCAAAATATGTGTCAATTCCTTTATTAGGAAGGTTCCTTGGGTTGAAGATTTGAATTTTACCTAGCTTGAATCATACAAAGTGCAAAATCGCAAAAGAACAGAATCTACAAATATGTTGAGCTACAGGTTTTGTAGAGATTGAAGTATATTACCTTTCAATGCATCATCTAAGTTTGGTTAATCCTTATAGTTGAAAGCTGCATCAAACTCCAGCTTCGTCTTGAGAGTTCAACCTTAAGAAACTGTATCTCCGCAAAGATGAGTAAATAACATTGACGATTAAAACAGTAAGAATGTTCTAACTTGTCTTTTGATCCTGCAATTTTCAACAACTGCTCCATATGCAGCAGAGACGAAATCGTATTCTCCTCTTTGGAGAACATACCTCAAATAACCCTGCATACACTGGCAGTCCTGTATAAGAAAGCTACTAGATCCATATTGTAAGAAAGCATCGTACCAAGAAGACCCAGATGATAACAAAAGCAGCACGCTGTCAACCTTGAATCTCCGCAGCTGCTCTGCCTTTTGAATCGAACTACACTCTTCCCATCTAGTGATTCCTGTGACAATGTCGCCAGTTCTGAATTGGGGACTATCAGAATCAGTGACTTCAGAAACACAAATCCTTCAATCACCTTCAAGTGAGAATCAAAACAAATGTACTGATTATCAAACAACAGGACACTAGTCAGTGGCAATGTAAGCCATTCAATAACAATTAAAATGACCAATACATTATTTTGTTGCCAAAAGAATTCATAGAGACATATATTCAAACACCTTGTACGCAATGCTACATGGACATGCCAGATTTTGCAGGAACGCATGTTGCAAACAAGATAGAATGTTAACAGAACTACCATTTTAAACAACAAACCATATTAAGAGAGAATTTGAAAAAATTCCAAATATACAACTTAAAAGATATTCGAAATACATTTTCTTAGCCGGATATAGAGAAGTATTCGAGTATGTAATTTCTTAAAAGGTACAATACTACAATAATCTAATACTACAGACAAAAAAAATTTCAAGGTGTCAAAACAGGAGCATAATGTCAACTATTGAAAGTTGGTAAAATTAAGGAACAATTTTCAGAACCATCTTCTTCTCAAAATGAAAATTTTAGACCCATCAAAACAATTTTTAAGGTCACAAACATCATACAGAAAGTTGATTCCATAAGAAATTGTTATTAGGAACCACTTGTATACTAATTTTTATAATCAATTTAGGAAATTTATTATGACTGTTTATTTTGCTGGAAACAAACTTTAAATAGTTATTGCTTTCTAGATGGGCTCTGTATATTGGGCTGGCTTTAAATTTTATGGCGTGTTTCTCTACGCTACAATTTTTATTTTTTTGAAGTCACTTTTAATATAAAATAAATAAATAATTTAAAATAAATTTTATCTATCGAAATTTTTTTTTAAAATTTACTATTAATACAAAAGTAACATAAAAAATATTTATTTTTTATTTAATAATTTGAAGTTTTAAGTAAATTTTTTAAATTTACTTCTAAAAATACAAATTTATCCAACGATAACACAGTCTTAGAGCTAATAAAGTTGGCCCTATCTTTTCAGTGGGCTTTATAACCGGATCTTATTACGAATGGGTTTCAATTCTCTTCGCTCATTTTTAAATAATTCCTTCATATTGGGCCTTAGTTTAAGATCACGAGTTTATCTACCACCCAAATCAAACTCATTTTTAATATAAAATAAACAAAATCTTTTAAACAAAATTTTTCTATCAAAAATTTTTTGTCAAAATTAATTTTTAAAACTTAATATTAATACAAAATTAATATAAAAATTTATTTTTTATTAGTATTTTTAATTTTTAATTTAATTTTTTAAAATCACTTTAAAAAAATAAATTTATTTCAAGATAAACACACTTTTAGTCTACGAATCAAAAGGATAATGTGGGTCTTATTCCTAAATCATGTTTCAATCAACAACAAATTTTATTTTTTCTACAGATTTTTAGTTTAGTTTACATATTTCAATTACTAATCCATCTCCACTTCAACTTCTATATTAACGCTACTTGTTTCAAAATTTTATTTTAAACTTGACCATGTTTCAATTACCGCTTCAAATTTTATTTATAAAGAATTTAAGTTTCAGGAAGATCCGCTTTCGCTATTTATTTTTATGCAATTTAAACACGATTAGAGATCTAAAATATTATAAGTTATGAAAAATGCAAATTTCTATTTATTTATGTTAAGAAGAAACGATTACGATGTGTAATAGCAGTGCAAAGGGCGAGGGCACAACAAGCACTACTCAGTGCCACTTGCAGACTCCTTCGTTGTTCAACAAAAATATTGTAATAATCTTATAAACAGCTCGGCGGGACGACGGCGCCGGAAGTTATCCCGTAAGCATGCTTGCAGTAAGACTGTGACGACCGGTTCTGGTACGTCAGTGCTATATCCTGTAATTTGATTCCGCTGCACGGATTGCTCTGGCTGCAATCGAAATTGACGGCGACCTCCGACGCCGATGTTCCTGTAATGTCGTTGTACTTGACTTGACTGATTTTAATGCCGGAGTTCTGCAGATATATAACAAAATATCAAAATTAGTATTTCATTTTATGCAGTGAATATGTTTCCAAACAAAAAAGAAATAAAAATTTTCTAAAATATAAAATATTTTTATTTTTTTAAAATTAATTTTTTTTTATTTAAAAAATAAAAAAATTGCAATAGAAAAATTTCTAAATTTTTTTAAATATTATAAAATATATATTAAAAAATATATAATAAAAAATCGAAAAATTGCCTTTTGCACCCGAAAAGGAGTGCAGTACCTGGTTAGGGCAGTCGAGATTGTGCGGGCAGTAGTTCTGGTCGATGACGATAGGGTTCTGTACATCTCGCATTACAGCGTGCTCGAATACTACTCCTTTGACGTACCCACTTTTATGCGTTGCCCATGTCTTGATCCGTAACCCGTTCTGAGTGCCGGAGAACGTCACCGTCTTCACGGTAACGTTCTGAACTCCGGCTTCCAGTAAACCTTGCCCTTTTCCGAGGCTTCCGATACTGATCAAATTTCAACTAAGTTATTAAAGTTTCTTTTTTGTACTTCTAACTTTTGTCTTTTGGCATGACAACGTACCTAATGCCGTGACCGGGCCCGCAAAATACGCGTTCCACCCAGAGCCCGGAAGTGCCGGCTCCGACGGAAATACAATCGTCGCCGGTTCTAATCGTAGTAGTTGTGATAGCTACATCTGTAGATCTCTGAACGTGGATTCCGTCGGTGTTCGGGCTATTACCCGCTGCAGATATACTAACGCCGTTTATTTTAACATTACTGCAGTCGAGGATTACGACGTGGTAAAGTTCGCTGTTCACCGACTTCAAGCCGTTAATCACGGTGTTATTCGAGTTCGTAATCCTCAATGTCTGCAATATAATATCGGAAAATTAATAAAATGTAAATGAACCGTTAGCTCAAAGTTTAAGCTGAACGTATACCGTTGCTCCGGAAGGGCAATTTGTACGTGAACCTAACTTGCATGCCCATAAAGCAGGACCTCTGCCATCAAGTTTACCGCCGGTGATCTTCAACCCATTAACACGATCAATCACGATCCAATTATCGGTCGACGAAGAAGCGGATCCGATCTTATCGTAACTCCCTGACGCGATTATCGTTCCGTCGATCTTAAACTGAATAGAAGAACTCTTGCATGGTCCGGCGAACTCTACCGGACCGAGCAAGAACGTTGCTGGCGGCACGTAAACGGTAGCAGATGAAGGACTGCTGCATGCAGACTTCCAAGCCCTGATGAACGCCGGAGTTGAGTCGGTGTAGGCGTTCGGTTTCGCTCCGTAATTCAAAATATTGTAGAGGGATTCTGCTGCTGCTGATGATTCAAAGAGAAGGAATGAAGTGAAGCAGAAGAAAAACAAGGGAAGGAAGGAGATGAAATGGTCTGAAAACATTTTTGTTCTTGTTGTTTGTTTTTAGGGTTTATGGAAGGTTTGATTAAGTAGTTAGTAGTTAGTTAAATATTTATAGGTATATATAAGTAGTTGGGAATTGGAAAATTTAAAGACTTGTTCCAAAGTTTGAAATTTAAGTTAATTAATTTGTTCATAGTCAATATTTTAGAAAATTTTCTAAAGATAAAGGAATAAGTAAAAAAAAATTTGCTCGCTAAAGGTTTTAATTTAATACAATTCAATCTAAGACTGATATTATTAATGATAAATATTGGAACTATACGGCGAGAGGTTAGGTGAAATTGCGTTAAATTAATTGTTTTTCAACTAAATTGTCAACAGACATTCTACGATTTTGAATTTTGACAAAAAGTTTGAAATTAAATAAAATTTGTAGGGTGATTTTTACCTAATAATTTAAAAGTAAGTGATTTTGAGTGTATTAATTTAATTAATTAGTTCTCAAATTTTCTAGTTACAAACTTTAAAATGGCAGGTAAAAAATTAGGCAGGCAGGTAGTGAAAAAATCAACCTACAAACAAAATTTTATCGAGAGACAAAAAAAAATAAAGTTTGGACATTTTTTTCATTACGATGAACAGGATAATAAGATTAGTTCGTCAACTGTTATTAAAAATATTTTTTTAAAAGTTAAGTTGCTAGTAATTAGTCAACTTTTCATTAATAAGTTGGGATTTGGAAGTTTTTGACTGATTTTTTTATTCAAAAATTATTAATTTTAGTCTTTGATCTTAACTCATACAGAAAAGAGTTACTTTTTAGAGTATTTTTTGTTCTTTTATCTCGAATTGTGGAAAATGATATCGTCTTTTTGTTAGGTTGTTTACCAAAAGTTCGTTACATTACAACGAATTCGTTGACTCCAAAAAATAAACAGAAAGAAAATTTTCTTCTTTTGTGAGTTTAGAAAGTCAACAAAATAAGAATTTCCTTGTTAAAGTTTTTTTTAAATATTCAATGTTTGAAATGAAAATTTTTCATTTCAACTTTGTGGAAAATTTGACTACTACCTATTAGTGGACCTATTTTACAAGCCCAAAATTATCCGCATTTATTTGGGCTTCAGATTTTTAGTTTTGCCGACTACGAAACTTGGTCCTAGAATCATTTAAATTATTTAAAATAAAATATTTTTCTTAAAAATGATTTTATTTTGAATTTTGTTACTAATTAAAATAAAATTATATATAAATGAGATATAATTATATTTTAAAAATTTTTAATAATACGATAATTGAAATTGATATAGAAAAGTACTTAAAACGCAATGTCAAAGATAATGTGATTTATAAGAAAAAGTTTACTGCTGCCGACTGCAGTCGTAGAATTATTTAAAAAACTACTTTTTTAAAAATGATTTTATTTAAAATTTTTACCTAATTAAATAAAATTATATATATAAGTGACATACAATTATAATTAAAAAAAGAACTTGACGATACAATTTTTTTAAAAGATAAAAAAATTAAAAAATATATAATAAAGTACTTAAAATGCAATGTCAAAAATCGTATTTCAAATGTTTTAAATTTCAATTTTTTCTATTAAAATTTCACTTCAGTATCACTATAAAATAAACTATAACAAAATTACAATATAAAAATTAAACTTATTTTTTAATTTATTTCAACAAATAATTGAAATATAATAACTAATTTTATTTTAATTTATTTGTCAAAAAATTCTAATTTTTACTTTTTAATTACGTGAAAGAAACTCTCTTGACATAATTAGCTTTCAAGTTAATTAGCCGTTGAAAGTAATTTTAAAATAAAATTTTTTTGAAATATAAAATATTTTATATTACTTTAAAATTAATTTTATTTTTTAAAAAATAATTAAAATATGTATTAAAAAAATTTTACTACGTAAATTTTTTTACATTTTTTAAATTTTTAAATAAAATTTTGAAATAATTATAAAATATGTATTAAAAAAATAATATAACAAATTAAAAACTAATTATCTGTTAAGCTAAACCAAAATCACCCTAAAACTTTTCACCCAATTGCGGGCGGCATACCTTTTGTACGCTGATTTGGTTCAACTTTTCGGTAATAATTCTGACAAGATACCAAAAACATCTCTGCTCCAAACACAGATGAATGAATTTTATCTAATCCACGTTTAAAAATGCTCGTAAAATAAAACGTTTTTAAAATAACTTTATTGATATTTTCTAAAATAAAAAAAAGATTAACTTATTAATCTAAAAAATAATAATAATATTTAGATATATATAAATTGAAAACATAAAACTTTTTTGTATTTTCAAAATTTTAAAAAATATTTATAAAATATTTAAAAAATTTTATTCAGGTTAAGTGCCAAATTTCATCTAAGTTGTATTCTTTTATTTCTAAATTCGAAGTATTCTTATTTTTGTATAAATAAATTTTATATATTATATTATATTATATATAAAAGATTTTTTTTCTCTAACTTATTTTTTAAAGTTATTTCAAAGCATACACTCTTTTTAAGTAAATTGCACGCACAACTCTTGTATAATTCATGGACTCAACAAATTGTGCATAGGATATTTACAATCGTCTCTGCTCATTATCATCTAAAGATTATTTGATAGTACTTAAATAAAAAATATTTTGAAATTATTTTAAAAAAAGAGTTTTATTTTTTTATCTAAAAATATTAATAAAATATTACAACATACGATTTTTTTTAATTTTGATAAACTTTTAATATATAATATAAAATACTATAAAAATTTATTAAAAATATAAAAAATAAAATTAAATAAAATCCAAATGAATTGGCACACTGCCAAACATTGCCTTAGTCAACAACGTTCTAATCCGTTAGGAAACGTTCGAGAGTGATTCTAAAAAAAAATTTCTAAATAAAAAGTATTTTTATTTAATTTAAAAACGAATTATATTTTTTTATTTAAAAAATAATTAAAAAAATTTACTTATAAAAATTTTGTATACTTTTTAAAATTAAAATTTTTTTTATAAATTATTATAAAAATTTTATTGAAAATATGAACTGAAATTTTTAATTTTTAAAAATCCAATGCCAACGGCCCTATTTACTAACTATTTCGTATATGTAACATCAGAGGTACCGGTTAATTTTACATATTATTACAAACTAAATAAAATCACTTACATATTTCCATAATTTGCTATCATTAATTATATCAAACTAAACAAGCATCATATCTTTTTTAGTATACCAGAAAAACCAATATATTTCAAGCAATCAAACACGAGAAATTTCACGCACTATTGAATTAACGTTACAACTTTTCAGAATCAAATCATTGATAGCAGGAATTTCTTGAACCTCTTCATCCAACATTTTAAATCATCAGTTAATTCATTTCAAAACAAAAACCAGATAAAATAATGCAACCAAAATTAGTGATTTTAGAAACATTAGTTCTTCTTGCTACGCTCTCATTCTTGTTCTACACCAACATTCATTTCTTCTGTTTTAGTTATAATAGAGCTATGCTTGTTTCTGATACCAACAAGCTCGCCGGAACCGGAAAAGAACCTTCGGCAGCGCCGGAGTTCAGTATACTCATTGGGATTTTAACTCGTGCCGACTTCTATGATCGTAGGAATTTTCTCCGGCTTATCTACGACACGCAGTCTACGCCTCTCGCTGAAATCCATGTCAAGTAATTAATTTTTTTAACAAATTCTTCATTAGATTAATTTCATCAAATTTGAATTATTTTTTGATAATTACTTCAACATAAGCAAAAAATTCTGATCATTCAGATTTGTATTCTGCAAACTTACTAATGAAGAACAAAGAGTTGTAGTGGCCTTAGAAATTCTCCGGTACGGCGACATCATCATACTCAAGTGCACGGAAAACATGAACTCCGGCAAGACATACACCTACTTCTCTACTCTCCCTACAATCCTCCCTCGCCGTTACGACTACATAATGAAGTCCGACGACGACGCTTTCGTCCGCTTCGCTTCCCTCGCCGCCTCCCTCATGCCTCTCCCTCGCCGCGACCTTTACTACGGTGCAATCTATCCATGCGAGAGCAAGAACCCGTTCGCCGGGTACATGACCGGAATGGGTTTCATTCTCTCGTGGGACAATGTTAAATGGATTGCTGAGTCAAAGATTCCGAAGAATGAAACGATCGGACCGGAAGACCGGATGGTAATGAAATGGTTAGCTGCCGGAGGGAAGGGGACAAACAGGTTCTCAGCTAGACCGGCGATGTATGATTATCCGGGGAGTAGTAGAAAACCATGCTCCGGCGATGAGCTTTTGCCGGAGACGGTAATCGTTCACAAGCTAAAGAAGTTGGATAGATGGTTGCATGTTGTTAAATTCTTCAATCTTACTCGGGGTCTCAAGCCTTCCAAACTATATCACATTGACTAAAATAAGAACGTGCATATTTCATTTGGCCGGTTCTTACCGTTCGTAACTAAAAACGGGCACCCATTTACATAATTTCAAATATATATATATATAGAATAGATAGAGGTATATGATATTCTTATAGACATATTGATACATACATCGGGAAAAAAATGGTAGGCGAAATTTTTAATTTTAATCTCCACCGTAGATATGAAGAACTATGAGTTGCAAACATGTTATTAAAATTTTAGCTCACTCAGAATACGAATCGACTTCTATCGGAACTCTTGATCAAAATGACACAAAAATGAAATATATATATTTTGTCAAATTTAACTTTTTGTATCATTTTGATCAAGAGTTCCGATGGAGGTCAATTCGTATTCCGATTGAGCTGAAATTTTAATAATATATTTGCAACTCATGGTTCTTCATATCCAACGGTAAAAATTAGATTTGAAGATCTCGCCAGCCACTTTTGACAGACATGTGCACCAATATACCTATAAGAACACCATGTGCCTTATATATATATATATATATATATATGATGAAATAAAGATACATAACTTCTCATGCGTGCACGTCAGTACAGTTCTATCAGTACAAAGTTTCAAAGTCGATGATATTTACTTTCGAATAGAAATGACTATGAGTTAAAAATATACAGAAAATATTTCAACTCAATTATATTATGAATCGATAATTTTCATCATATTTTTTGATTAAGAAAACAAAAAGAGAATCTTTTTTTAAAAATATATATATTGTGTTCTTTCTATCATCTTAATTAAGAAATCAGCATATTTTTTTTTAAAATACAAATTCGTGCATATTAGTATGATCATATCGGTATAATATTTTTCATATCTAATGGTAGAGATAAATTTAAAAATCTTTTATTGCAAAATGGTCAGAAAGTGCACGATGAATCTTTATAGTTCTTTATAGGGCATTGTTTAAATATCTTGATATGCTTCTTGCAAAATAGCTGTTTCTGGGACATATTGTGATGTTAGGCTGAAGGTGCTTTATGCAGGTTCTCAGAACTAGGTTTCTGCAGAAAATCAGGAAGTAAGTTGATCTAGGAGCTAGACAAACAGTTATAAGTTTCTAGAAATAGCATCAATGGCCATACAGGAGGCAACCTTTAAATCTCCAAATATTTTGTGAACCATCTTTCAAAGATGAACTCCAAACTTATGACATAGTGCAGGTAAAACAAGATCAAATATGACGTACAGGGATGTAATCTTAGAATTTGGTATGCATTCAAATGAAGAAAAAAACTTCCAGCTGAAAGAAAGGAAAATTTTCACCAAGAAACAGCAAAGGGAGAATATGGTACCTGTTGGTGAATAAGTTTTGTTATTAACCAAGAAGTTTAGAGAACTTCCAGGTGAAAGCAATCGAATTAGGTATACAAGACCAGCGTTTCTATAAAGAAAGAAAGATGCTTACGGTTGCAACAACAATATTGGAATTAAACTTTGTAGCATTCACTCTAAGGATATGGTTGGATACATGGTTAAGAAATAAAAATAAGAAAATATATTAAAAAAAATAATAAGAGTACGAATATAACTATTTAACTTTACAACGTTTGCATATATAGTAAGGATAACAAACTAACTATGTTCGGATAGATACGTAAATAAATGAGTAACGAAAATAAATTTTTTATAAAAAACTCAAATATCCTTTTTATTTATATTAATTTAATTTTTATTAATATAACTTTAAACTAATTTAATTAATATAACTTAAAATTAACTTTATTAATATAACTTTTAAATTAATTTTTTATATTAATTTAATTTTTTATTAATATTTGATACAATTTAACAAAATTAAATAAAATTTTAGATTAAAAAATTTGATCATATAGTTTTATTATTTTCTCTATCAGCTAAAATTATTAAACTTAAATAAATATAAAAATTATAAATTATTATAATAAAAAATAACACATTAATTAAAATAAATATTAACTAAAAATCTAATAAAATAAATATTAAATAATTTAAAAAATTAAAATATAAAAGGACAAAAGGGGAAACAAATTGACGGATACACATTTCACCATGAAATATAGTAAGGGATGGGAAACAATTTTCCTTCCTTTTCATTAATGAAATCAAAACAAACATGGTTAACATGGTAAAATGCTTCACCATCACCGCCATTCACCATAAACAACCACAATCCAAACATACCCTAAGCATGTTATGCTTATCTAGTAAAAAGGTCAGAAAGACTATTGCAGCATATAGAAGAATTTACTCACAGCTAGAAGCACCCTTTTGTCAAATATCCACTCTCAGATTTGCAAGTTATAATCATTTCTACAGTAAAATTATCCTCCAAAATCAAGGTGCACCTTCACAAACTTGAAAATTAACTGAAAGCAGTCACTTGCAAACTGTAACCAGCAGAAATTCCTCTTGACCTTTGGCTTGTGGACAGTTCAAAGTCTCAACAGAAGCTTCTCAGACATTGGTTCCAATATTTGCTTTTGATGCCACTAGTTCTTAGGATATCCTTAGGCAACCACTAGTCACAGATGCCAGAAGCCATATCCAGTACTGGTCGTTTTGGATTCATCTGCTTTCCCTATGCATAGTAATATCAAGTACAACGAGAGTGTGAGAAAACATTGCTAAAGTACTGATTGCATTTTACAGATGAAAGCATCCAAGGTTTGTTGCAATATACAAGGTCAGAGATCATAAGTTCTAAAAACAATTCCCAGGAGTTATACAGTAATGATTATGAAAGCTGCTGGAAAAAGTGTTTTTTCTTTGCTATGTGAAACTTCTGATACGAAACACCATTTACTTGCCATACAGATAGCTTCTAGATAACATATCCAGTCTGACTTAATTGTTATATTTATCTAGACCATGAAACTGAAAATGGTTTCTGATGGGGATTAGCTGATTTTGATTGTTACTTATAAGAAGAGGATGCACAACAAATTCCACAAACAAAAATCATGATGTCTACCAATTATATTCAGTAACATTTTCTAAACTATTATCCCTTATAATGACAAGAAAAGTGAGACAATAGAAACTATATAAGAACGTCAAGAAACTTAGAAGGGAGTATAAGCAGATATAGACTACAGGGAAATAAGAAGTGAAGCAAGAGTTTTATGCAAGGTTTGCACAAATGGAGCCAACATAAAATAAAAGCAGTATTAGCATTGGTGGTACGAGCTATATCAGACAATGCAAAACATCATATGCTGAATTGGTTCGGTGCAGCTATATCTATCTTCAGACTACAGAACTCGTACTTGAGACCTAGTGTGGAACATACCAAAAGTTACTTAAGAAAAGTCAAACTCCTAACTCTACTAACCACTTCAAATAACTCTTAGAGATTACAGCAAATGATCTGAAGTTTCCGATGATAGTAAACTATAGCAACTACAACCCTATGAAGGTAAAATCAGTTCACCTCACACATAAGATGGTTTAACAATCGAGCCTTAACGCAGGCCAGCCATTTGCATACAATTTAGTGCTTGATCTGCTACCACATCTTCAGGTCAACACAATTCATAAACTTACTAATACAACCTATATCAGCAACTAGAGCTTCTAACAAATTTGTCATTCTCAATATATGAAACGGCATATTTCATTACTCACAACTTGGATGGCCAGTATATTAGTACACTACTATCTCACCTATCAGCAGTTCCAGTAAGTTACCTCCATTTTTCACAAAAGAAAGTGGAATCACAAGTAATAATGGATGAAACAACCTTTTTCTTTAAAACAAAAGACCCATTTCAGAAGGTTTTGCGTGTAATTATAGCACAAAAGGCAGCCCATTCTTTCACACACAATTTTGCCTACAAGTGAACCATTTTAAATGCCATAAGGAAAAGAATAACACCGACTAATTTGAAAATCACTTTGAAAAATCCTAATAACTATGATTGCTCCAAATATACGAAGTATCACGAAATATTGAGTTTGAGCACTAACCTTCACGTGTCGCTTTTGTTTGAGTTTTACTTTCACATCCACACCATTATCTATGATAGACTGAAGCACAACCTGTAGTTTACCTTCAATTTTGTCTCCTTTCCTTGGTGTATAGACCACATTGTATATATCATCCTCGAGTGCCCTTTGGGCCAAAACTCCCCCAACAGATGCACATGCTTTAGCGTCCTTCTTTGAGATCAAATCAAACTTCATATCCTTGGAAATGGAATGTGCCACAGATACAACCTTGCTTGTGACTCGGTGCACTATGCAAGCTCGAACTGAACCTTTAGTAATGAATATGTCAAGACAAAATGGCATGTGGTAGGGATCCGTAAGTTGGTTAAAAGTTGGCTTCCTGACCTTCTTGTTGTCTATTAATGATGCTGTGGTATCATCTTCATTAACTTCAACTTGCAAAAATCTATTATCTAGAAGTAAAGAATCATTTTTGTGCTTTTCTACCATGGTACCTCTGATCATTTTCTTACGATCATGCAACTCCAATTTCTTTCTTTCAAATTTCTGAACAATCTCATCTTTCTTCCTATCTGTCTCCTGCTTCTCCAATTTCTTGTTCTCTCTTTCCACATTGTCTCTGTTCAGCTTGTGCTGTTTCTTGATTTCTTGTTTCGAATCATTCTGTGCAGCCTTACTCTTCTTCCGCTTCCTCTTCATTGTCTTTTTGTGGTGGAAATCAATATTATACTCCTCGTATTCTCTTGAATCCTTGTCTAACTTGTAAAATAACTTCTTCAGCACCCTCAAATCATCTATCAAATCGAAATTCCTACAATCACCTTCATAATCTTCAATTACAGAAGCCGAAACCGAATTCCTAGCCAACCCATTATCAAATTTATCAACTGAACTAACGGGAACCGGCCAAATCCCATTGTCAACAAGATCAGAGCTAAATTTCACCACCTCATCTTTCACAGAAGGAACAATTTTGGGCATTTCATTCGCATACGACGAATCTACCGAAGCCGGACAAAATTTATCAAACAAATTTGACGAACTTGAATGATTACACAAACCAGAGACACTAAATCTTATCACAGAGAAAGAAAAGATTCGTCTTTTCGCTACTAATTTCAACATTCTATCATTCTATATCTTCCTTGAGAAATTGAGTAGAGATCGTGTAAATTTTCTTGATTAATACTAGAGAGATAAAGACTCTTGACGAAGAAAACTTTCAAGCAATTTTTGAGGAGTAGTTACTGATGGTTACCCGCTGTTGGTGACGTCAGCGAAGAGGGCAAGCGACAACGGGTGTATCCCTTGACTTCGAATTCCTTCATATTTGATCGCCGGTAATCGAACGGCGGCGGAGGAAGGAGAGCAATTGGAATGTTTAAATTTTTTCTATAATACCGGATAGTTGCCAACTTGAACTGATGAACTTGCAATAGCTTCTAACCATTTGTGAAATTCATTGTTCAAATATTATCGTTAACAAAACTGTAATGTTTCAACAAAATTTTTTTCAAGCATAAACTAACTTTTCTATTTGTTTAAAAGTAAGTTTCCAAAAATAAATAAATAAATGAAATAAATATATGAAAATAAACTTTTTATATAGATATTTAAAAGTAAATTTGCTTGAGATTATTTACAGCAAAAATATTAGGAAGATACAAAAAATTTAATCAAAATAAGACATGATTTTCATATATTAAAAGGCTAATTCCATTCAAAAAACTTAAATTAATTTATTATGAAACTTTTTAGTATTAATTTTATTTTAATTTTAATTTTATTCAATATAAAATTAGTTTATTTAATTTTAATCTAACACAAAACACTCTGTTTACGGTATATATAAAGTAAATGAGTAAATAAGAGCCTAAAGTGGATAATTGAAATTTGCATTCTCAATTCCCAATTTAAAAATTTTTATGTATATTATAAAAATTAGTTTAATATATATTTGTAAAATTATTTTTTGAGATAAGAAACTTAAATAAAATTTTCAAAAAATTTTTAAAATTTTAAAATTTTCGAAAATTTTTAAAATTTTTTTATATTAAGCACTCGTAAGTGTGTTCTGATAATGAAACATGTCAACGTCTACAAATTGAGAATCTTGTACCTTAGAGTCTTTGACTCATATTAGCATCACCGAACCACCCGTAAATCCGAATAAGTTTTCAGATCAACCTGGTCTGGTGCACGTGGCTGCTCCAGCACCGGTAGAGTTGCAAACTTGTAGTGCCAAGTTCTCTTCCTAGTATAAATGCAAAATCTTTTCCAAATCTTTAATTCATGCTGATGCGTGAAAGCTTTTATAATTTTGTCAATTACCGATCAGCTGTAGAGATATAAATATTGGTCGAACTAAACGGCTGAACATAACCCGCTTAAATCGAGAATAGAATAAGATCGGGTCGATCCGTTTCTATTCATCAGATAGTATAAGGACGACTTTGTGGCATGCTAAGTAGTCTGTCCAGTTATTGTACAGATTGACCGATCAATGTTGGTTTTGATTTAATCAATATTGACCGTTAATCAAATAAAAAATAAATTTTTAAAAAAACTAAAAGAACAATGATTATGCTGACATTAGTATGACGTTAGGCTAACTCATTATTGTGTATTGTCGTTGACTGCCTAGATTGTGATTTTTTTTTTTAATTTTTAATTTATAATTTATTCAGCATTTCACATATGAATATATATGATAAAAAAAATTTTTAAAATAAAAAATAACAGTTATGCTGACATCAGTATGACATTATGCTAATTTAGCATGACTGTTTGTTCCATTGGCAGCCAACGGTAACACACCCGTTAACTATCTAGATTGTGATTTTTAAAAATTTTTTAATTTAAATTTATTTAGCATTTCACATATCAATATACATATTTTCATTCAAATTCACACAACAAATTTTCATCTCTCTAATTTCAATTTCTTCTTTCTTGCAAGTTACAACTTCAATAACTACGTCCTAAAAAGCTTTCACTCTTTGCTTTATCTATCTGCATTTGCATTTCTTAAATTATTTATAAATTTAGTAATTGCTCTAAAAATTTATCTAGTGTGGATCTGACTCAATATTCATAAGTAAATTTGATTGGATTTTACATGGTTTTTTTATAATCTTATGCAACATTATAATTTGAGGATGAATATCCCTTGGCGGCGCAGACAGATGCATACTCGAATTGATGTTCATCCGTACAAGTTAGAAAATTTTAAGCTTATTATTTACAATCAAATGTATAATTATATCTATTATTATATTATTTGTATTTTACTCATATATTAATAATAATTTTGTTAAAGTTATTTTCTATATTTTTGTTCTTTTCATTCTTTATTTACAAAAAAAATAAGAAACAAACAAACGGGTAGAACCGGGGCAAAGAAATTGTGTCTGGCTGGGTTGGCCGACCCGAGTAACTTATTTGGCTTGACCCATCCGAGTTTACCTCTCTAGTCGTTTGTGATAGTTTTGGCATTGTACGATTTATTTGTTGTTGGTCTAAATTCAACAACTATGGCAATCGAGTAGGTCATATCGGAATTGCTCCATCACTCAGAGATAATCAGAAGATGAAATAAGAAAACTTACTCTGTCGTCATAAAAAATTGACTCGTCAAACAGAGCGACGTTTGGAGACTTCCATTGTTGCAAGCCATCGTGAAGGAAGGTCTTCGATTTCACCCTCTTGCACCTATTAACATACCTCATTACAACTTCCAAAACGTCGAGATCGCGGGCTACTTGATCCCCAAGAACATAATAGTTTTCATCTCATTTGGGGCATAGGATGCAACCCAGAGATATGGGCTGAGCCGATGAATTTCAAGTCAAAACGATTTCTTTCAAGCGAAAGTCACACTAAGATCGATACCAAGGGCAGTGACTTCGACTTGATTTCGTTTAGCGTCGGACGAAGGGTGTGCATAGGAATGAACCTAGGTCTTGTATAGAGTATTGGTTGTTGTTGGGTTGCTCCGTGCTTTAGATTGGGAGTGGTGAGCATATCAATTGCCCAAGAAGGTCAACATGGAGGAGATTTATGGGCTTTTCGTTTAGTGGAAAGAGCTACTGAACTTGTACTTCCCTCTTGACACTAGCTCCTCAGGCAAAGCATCAGAGTAAATAGTGTAGCCAAGTAGTGAAGCCGACGGAGTAGCGGATCAGCAGAGATGACGAAGCAGCGGAGCTGGCAGAGCAACGGCATATCTAAGATTTGAGTGCAATAATCAAACTCGAGCAGCAAGCACAACATTAACACCTTCACCGAAGTCGACTGAGCAGCGAATCAGCGGAGTTTGTGGTGCAATGGATAAGTGCGGCGATCAAACTCGAGTAGCAACCAGCAAGCACAACGACGTAAGCATTCACCGAAACCGACAGAGCAGCGGAGGCGTGGGGTCAAATAGGCCGTTATTCGCATGCGGCTGAAGAAGAAAGGATCTGCGAAAAAAAAAAAGAAGAAGGAAATTAAAAAGACCAACTAAATAAAATTTTATTTAATTTGATTATGATCGACTCAATCGGTCAAATCGACAGGGCAACTCGGTAATCGTCTGAGTCATCCCAAGTCAATTGCAATTCAGATTAACTTGCATATTCATACCGATTTAGATTTTAGATTGAGTGTCTACGAGTTAACTTACACAATTGCACAAATTATATTAACTTGCACAATTGTAATCCGCTTCTGCCAACTATGCCGTGTCTACGAATTAGACTCTTAATAATAGTCTTGAAAATAATTAGTGCATTTTGACCTTTTTTAGAAGGGCATTTGATTGAATTTATCGTCAATCCGAACGGTCAGGTTCAAATCTATCGGATTGGTCAAAGAAAATTAAAAATTATTTAAATGTGAATTTCCATATAGTCATTTCCTACGCACCGTACATGTATGATACATACGGTTAAATTATCGTAAAACCTAAGTGTGCGTTTTTATAATTAGAAATAAGGTATTAAAAAGTAAATTATTATACATAATATTAGAAGTACATTTAATTTTATTTTATAAAAAGTATTTCAACTAAGTTTTTGGATTTTTGCAGTTAAAGTTGAGTTAAAAAATATTCTTTAATAAAAAATAAATTATGAAAGTAAAAAAGACCCAGTTTTTTACCACAGAACTCATTTCAGAATATATTTATCTGCGCGGAAATAAGATTTTTAAAATAATAAAATTTTAAAAATGTATTTTCTTAAAACTTACTTTATCATTGCCAAAACAAACTCTAATAAGTGAATAATCACTTCCCCCAATTAGCTGGCTACTAAATTACATTTTCAATTTTCACCGACAGTTATTTTTTAACCTTTGAAAGTAATTTTGAATTAGAATTTATATTGTTAAAATTAATCAAGCATTAATTAGCAACTGTAGCATTTGTGGGAATAATTAATTGAACTTATATAATAACTTATATTAATTAGAGTGTGATAAATAAGGTTTTACCGTTAACGTTTGACCAGTTAACGATTTGACTATAAGTAACTCTATGCAGTCTTTGACTTTGACTTTGACTTAATTCAACTATTACTTATTAATTACGGTTTGAACAAAGTAATGTATGTAAACCAGAAAGAATTAAGGTCCCATTTGGTATTATTTATAGATATGTTTCTAATCTTTTTTTAAATGTTATATTATTTAAAAATTTTGTTTGTAGTATATTTTAGTTTATAAATATAGATAAATTTTATGAATATAAAATTACTATATATATAATTATTTTATTTTATAAAAGATAATTTTTTTCTTAAAGAATTATTCAAAATAAAAATTTTAGAAAGTTTTTAATTTAAGCAATTTCAAACCACACTTAAACTGATGTTAACAGCATGTTTACTAACATTTTGAACTCAAGGCTGCATTTGGCTCTGCGTTTCAAACGCGACTTATCTATTTTTTTCATATTTTATATTTTTAATATATTTTATAAATATATAAAAAATTTATTTAAAAATTTAAAAAATGTAAAAAAATTTTATGGAGTGAGATTTTTTTATTACATATTTTTATTATTTTTTTAAAATTAAAAAAAATAAAACTTATTTTAAAAAAAAATAAAAATACTTTCTATTTTAAAAAAATCTCATTTCATAAGCACCCACAAAAATACGCTCCATAAAATCTCTGCTTCTATTTTACTTCCAAAAACTAAAATTTCACTTCTAAAAAATAATATAAATATAAAAATTAAACTTATTTTTAATATTTAGTTTTAGATAACTTATTTTTAAAAATTCGATTTCTGTAACTCATATTTTTGTTAAAAACACGCTCTAAGTAATTAAAGAATTGTTTTGCATTAATTTCATTTCATTTGTCATTCTTTTGACTTTTAATTTATGCCCACAATTGAAGGAAACATGCTCAAGAATTTCATAATGAACAATAAATTTTTCTACATGCCTACGAAAAATATAGCTTACGGAAAAAATATTAAAAAAATTTTCGTCAGCGAAGTTAACCCCTTCACACGTTTTAACACTATAAATACCCGACTAATTTTTTGCCAACATATAATCCACACCAACAATTCCAAAAACATTCTTCTTGTAGTAAGTAACAGTTAAACAAAATGGTTCAATCCCTGCAAGTCTTTGTAATTCCCTTCTTCATGATCTTCTGCATTTCAGTAGTGAGTGCAACTATCTACAACGTTGAAAACTACGGCGCTCGGCCGGATGGCCGGACGGACTCGACGAAAGCTCTCTTAGCCGCATGGACAACGGCGTGCCATTCGTCGCTGCCGTCGACTGTCTACGTGCCTAAGGGGAGTTTCTTAGTTGCCCGAGTAACCTTTTCAGGTCCCTGTAATAGCAAGAAGATCACATTTCAGATCGATGGTGTGATATTGCAGTCGTCCAGCTATGGGAGCTTTGGCAACAGCAACTTATGGATTGCTTTCTATAACGTCGACGGCGTCTCTCTTTACGGTGGCGTTGTCGATGGTCAGGGTGCTGCCTTGTGGTCTTGCAAATCCCGGGGAGGAGGTTGCCCTCCGGGCACTCGGGTACTGCCTTAAGAACAGATAGAGCTAACTAAAAAAAAATTATGCGCTACAAGACAAAAAGAGCACACAATTTTATTGTTTGAATTTTGCGTGCAGTCTCTAACATTCACAAACTCGAAGAACGTGATGGTCAGTGGGCTCACTTCAATCAACAGCGAGTTCTACCATATTGCGTTCAATGGATGCCAAGGAGTTCAAGTTCAAGGAGTTCGAATTACGGCGCCGGGAAACAGCCCCAACACCGACGGAATCCACATCCAGAAGTCCATGGACATCACCATTACAACCACCGGAATCAAGACCGGTGACGACTGCATCTCCGTCGGACCTGGTACCAAAAATTTATGGATCGAACAAGTCACTTGCGGCCCTGGCCATGGTATAAGGTACCTACAATCATAACTAAAAATATATTAATCGGCAATAACTAATTGATATATTCAGTGGGTAATTTGAACAAATTTGCTGAAAATGTTTTCTCATTGAATTGTATTAGTCGGTAAATTTTAGTCGTTAATAGTTCAATTTGTAGTAGTGTTTGAAATTAATGATTATGATAGATAACATTAAGTGGTATTGACGTGGAGCAGCATAGGTAGTCTTGGAAAGGAATACCAAGAAGACGGAGTTATGAATGTGACGGTGAAGTCGACGGTGTTCACCGGAACTGATAACGGGCTCCGAATCAAGACATGGGCACGCCCTAGCAACGGGTTTGTTAGAGGTGTCCGTTTTGAGAATTCAATCATGAACAGTGTCCAGAACCCTATCATCATCGATCAAAATTATTGCCCTTATCGCCAAGGGTGCCCTAACCATGTACCGTTAACTCTCTTCTATGATCAGTTTAAATTTTTTCTCACAAAATTTAAAAGTACAAACTCTGCTCTTGTGAATTGGCAGAACTCTGGAGTGAAGATTACTGATGTGAGTTATAGCGATATACGAGGATCGTCGGCGACGCCGGTGGCGGTTAGCTTCGACTGCAGTCCAAGTAATCCATGCACTGGGCTTGATCTGTTTGATATCAAGCTTACTTATGGCAACAGACCTGCACAATCATTCTGCAAGTACGCCGCCGGAAGGACCTCTGGCATTGTTGTGCCGCCGATTAAATGTCTATGATGAATGAATAATTGTTATTAATCCAAATGGATTGACGACCCATTCGATCGAAGAAATAACTTTTAGTTTTCTCTTTGTTTTTGAGGAGTTGTTGCAAAACTTAATCGTTGCTTTTCAATGGAAAATTCATGAAAAGCTTCATAGCTTTTTTATGAACAATACTATGAGTTCCCTCTGCTAATCATCACCTATGATATTAAAAAAAGAAAAAGCTTACATATAAAAGAGAAACATATATCAAGGTGGTAGATACAATATTATATGATTAATCATATACCAGTTAGATTATTTTCATAATCTTTGCAATCAACTCATAGATCGATCGTCGGCAAAACGAAGAAACCGACGAGAGGGATCGAGTTGTTTAAAGATCGAAACATAAGTCGAATAAAGAACATGTTCTTTCGAACCGGTCCGGTGATTCTTGGTATGCTTGCAGAAATACTTCAACTGGTTCAGCGTGCAGCAACCAAGCGTCTGCCCTAAAAACATGAACAGCCAATCAATCTCCCTCTTCTTTCTGGCGATCACCGGCCGTAAACAATTAGGCTGCAGACAAACGGGACACGAAGGAAACGTCGGCGACTGCCATTGTTCTGTTGCTCTGTTGTGCATTCCGGAGAAGTTTCTAGAAAAATAATCGAGGATCTCGAGGAACTTCTCGCGAAGGTTGTAGGAGATTTCTGTCCGGTGTTCGCACCGTTTGCATTGCACTGGTCCGGTGACTGTGTTGATTCCACGGATAGCGAGATCGTCGAGACTACAGAGTTTAGCTCGGTATTCTGTTGCCCATTCGTAAGGCCGGGGAATTGTCTTGCTTTTGCCGCTGCTCTTACGCCGCTGCTGTCTATTGCCGTGGGGCAACTTTTCATCATCTTCTTCTTCTTCCCGATCAGTATGAGAAATTCGCTCCTTCTGATTGAATAAGCATGGAACACCGTTGATGATCCGGATAGGTGTCTGCTGCTGATGATGATCAGCATCAAACGGTCGACTTCCAACCTTCATCAGCTCATCGATGTTCTGCTGCTGCTGGTGAAGTACTTCATTGCACTCCTGCAACAACTGTTGTGTGACGTTCTTCAGCTCTATCTCTGAAGACTGGTTCTCCGGCATGTCACCGACGACGGTTTGATCTTGAGCGGAATTCATCGTGTCGATCGGAGTAGTTTCAATCTTTTGTTTCTTGAAAGGATGAAGAGCAAGAGATAGAGTGAGATCTTCATCTTCCATATCTTGTTCAGTTTCTGCAGCCATAGATTTGATTCTTTTCTGATCAAGCACTTCTTCCATGGTGGTGAATGGAATCGAGATGAGAGGGAGAGAGAGATGATTACGGTTTTAGGGTTTTTGGATTTTTTTTTTTTTTTGTGGAGTAGAGGTAATTAAGAGAAGAATATTATGATGCACGGTTTGAATTTGAAAGAACAAATCTGTTGGAATTCTTTTGACCAACTCTGTTTGTTTTAATTTGTGTCAAAAGAAAACTCTTGGGCTTCTCTTCTTTTGAAAATCTTGAAGTTGTTAATAATTGCTGGGCACTAAAAACCTTCGTTATTTCTCGTTGCATGGATAATAATAAGCTTAAAGTTTTCATGGTAATTCCTTCTATTCTGAAATCATTAAATTGCTATTTGACGATATTTTGTAGTAAATCGGGGTATTATATTCTCATAATATAATTAGAATCCCATGCATCTCTATCCATAATATTGAAAGGTTAAAACAAAAATTCTTTTTTCAAATATTATTAGATTCTTCTTTTATCGGCACCAAGGTTTTTAGGATTAGAATTTTATATAGGATTATTTCGCTTGTATATGATCGTAAAATCGAAATTTTAAGTAAAATTGTAAGATCTTATTTATTGACAATTTTTTTATAAAATTATTTAATATATTTAAATATTTAGATACTACTTATTAAAATTGCTGAAATAAAAAACTATATCTTCAATAATTTTTTAATTCATTTAGCTTATTATCACAATATCTTTACATATTATGTCATTATTTTATAAATATACACTTATATAGTTATACTATATTTAGAAAATTCAATTTCTTATGTAATCAATTAATTAAGTGTCAAACAATTGCTTTTATAGTCTTAAAGTAAAGAGAAAATATAATTCAAAATAACACCATATAGAAAATATTTTGCTCCCACAATAAATCTTTACAAAATAAATCAAACACAACTGTATCTGCTAAACGAACGATTGATTTTCTTTAACTATTCCAACTTCACTCAAAATTCTCGAAAGCTCTCCTAATTCATGAAAATTTTTTATAAGCTGAATCGTAAGATCGTAAATAAAATCAGAATTTTAAAGTTTTTAGGATTAAAATCGGAATTTTACAGATTAGAATTAAGATTAGAATCTTGTATCAAGTAAAATTGTTTTGTTGATTTAAAATCGTAAAATAGTAAGATTTTAAAATTTAAATCTGAATTTTAACAATCATGATCGGCATATGTAGAACTAAAAGAAAAAAATAAAAAAATGAAATCTCAAATATTATAAAATATAGTTTTGAGATTGAATAGAAAAGAACGTAATCTCAAATAAGGCCAATTTGCTCTTGCTGAGTTTTCTTTTTGGAAACAAGTTAATGAAATAGACTTGATTTTGGATTAAAAGAGTTCAGCCCAACCCAAATGGGCTGGACATGTTCGATTACATGCAATGAAAACATTCTTTATTGGTCTCATAGACGGACCATATATGAATATCAGGCCCACCTAAGCTTGTCCCAAATTTTAATCACGAAAAAGCGCATTTTAAGAGAGTGTTTCAGATATTTCAATTATTACTTAGAATTTTACTTTTATACTAAAATTTGTTTCTACAAAAATTTAATTCTAGATTTACATTTACCAAATTTTATTTCTCCTCAAACTTAACTTCTATTGAACTCAGTTTAGCCAAACTCATATTTAGATAATTAACATAAGTCTTTAATAAAAGTAATTTTTTTAATTAAAGATTTATTTTATTTGGTAATGCTTTTATAATATAGTTTTTTAAATTTTACTTCTATAAACAAATTACTTTATATAAGAAAACAAGCAGAAGTGTTTGATATTACTTACGAAAAATAAAACAAGAAATATTTTTATCATATTTTAAAAAATAAATTTTATTTTTATTTAAAAATAATTTACAAATTATAATATCTTACAAATGGAAATTTAAATAAATTTTGTACAATAATTTAAAAAATACAAAATAAAAAAAACTTTTGATTGGAAAAATAATGCCAAACGCAGTCATAACTTATAATTTGGGTTAGAGACTTAGAGGAATGGAGTAATGAGTTGTTGCCCTAAACCCTAATATCTTTATTCCAGCATTTATAACCAATATATATAATTATATTTTTATCTCAACAAGAAACCAGTAATAAATACAAAAATAAAAAGATGCTCATTTCCTACTGTTTGAGTTGAGTCAAATCTGATATACCTAATACATTTGGGTTGACATTTTTATCTATGATCTCTATTTTATATTTATTTTATAGTAAATCTTTGTTTAATACAATTTTCAGAATAATTTTTAAAATTATGAGAAATCAATATGAGATTTTGTTATTTATTTTTTTTAGAGTGTGTTTCAATTATATAAAATAATTTTTAAGATTTTAATTTCATAAAATTAAAATTTTATAAAAAGTGATATAAAATTATAAAAATTAATTAAAATGCATAAATAATATTTAATATTATATTTAATATAAGTAATATTTGATATGAAAATATAAATAAACTTTAAAATAAATAATTACAATATATAATGATAAACTGTATATGAAAAAATTAAAATTTTTTGTGATTAAATTATTGCTTTATCATAACAAAACCGACAAGAGCATGTGATTTTTGCCAGAGTATGCACAAATCCAAACAGACCGCACATGACCTGCACACTTTACAACCGGAGCCGTTAGATATAATATTCGACGGTTGTTATATTCACGTGTTGGTATACTAACCGCGGAGCTATACAAGTAATGCTTCCCAAAACACGTGGCAATATTCGGATCGCCAAAACGACAAGGCTCAAGTTAGTTATGTTGTGCCGCGGTACAGAGAATTTGCGCGGGAGGTATTTTATTCGTGTCTCAACTGTCGGGCAGGAAACACTGATAACTTGTGACAACAAAAACCGAAAATATTTCCTTGAAAACACATTAAACAATACGATTACTTCCCAAAATACACCTACAGATCTTAAATGTTATATAAAAGTTTTTGATTCTCTATTTCATATTGTTATCTCTACTTTCATATGGAATAATCAAATAAATTAAGACACAAAAGGAAAATTGTGGAAGAAACACAATTTTTATTCCCAAAATACACCTAGTTTAACATGTAATGAAATATATTAATATATGTAAATAGAAAAAATTGAGAAACATTGAAACTATATTGACAACCACCAGTAAACTTTTATAAAATCTCTTCAAATCTCAATATAAAGTCTTTGCTGAAATGATCAACTCCACTTAACTAAAAGCACCATTCCAAAACAAAACCTAACATTACCAAAAGTTAACCTACCCTCTTATTCCAAATCTCTTCTCTCTCTTCTTCATTCATCTAATCATTCCTTGCATATTGCTTGTTGTCTTATATCTATGACTTCAGAATATATTCCAACCTACCTAAAAAGCTCCAAGACTCAAAAAACATCAATGAAAAACATTAACTCCTTTCCAAACACTCTGAATTATTGATGTTATCATCATAAAATTCAATAACTTTAACTGGTTCCCTATATTCTTGTTCTTGCTTTGTGTACATCTTCCCCATTATTGGCTTCTTTTCTTTCTTTCTGTGTACATCAAACAGAAAGAAAGAAAGACCAATGGCAGTGAAGCTGGTAATGGTTGTGGTGGAGGTGACATTGTTGTGTTTCTGCTTCAAACATGGAGCTGCTGCTGCGGATGATAGTGAAGTGAACATATGGCCAATGCCTGTTTCAGTCAGCAAGGGAACTCAGAAACTGATTCTGGCAAGAGATTTTCAGCTCAAGACAGATGGTAGCAAGTATATTGATTCTGCTGGAATCTTTAAGGATGCAGTCCAGCGAATGATTGATTTGCTCAGTTCTGGACATGTTTTGGAAGGAACTGTACGGAAAGATGGCGTGGTTGCTGGTATTCATGTGGTGGTGCAGTCCCCTGATGATCAGGTACAAGCCTCCTAGTCTTGCTTTAACTGCATTGATGGTAATTAATGTTCCTCTACAGTACCAGTGATGATCTTCCTCAAATTTTCATGAATTGCTACTGCAATCATCATTCAAAAACATGGCATGATTAGAAAATTAATAATACAACTGAAAGAAACAGACATCTGCATAAAAAGTCAGTTCTTGAGTACCGAAACTATTGAAATTTCTGTGCAGATTCATCTCTAATTTAATAAGCTTTAGTTGTTTTCTTTATCGGTATAATGTTGAGAATCAACTATTTTCTTGCAGCTTAACTATGGTGTGGACGAGTCCTACACTTTATCTGTTCCAGCAAGTGGGAATTCCATTTATGCAGTGATTCAGGTAGCATGATTTCCTAGATGCAAGTTTTCTCTAGTTCAGTAATAAATGAATATAAGCATCAGTTCGAATATTGTACTAGGATTTTATATTTCTGAGTGAAATTTCTATATCCAAAATAACAGAGAAGTATCATAGCTTACCAATGTAGAAGCTAACTGTATAAAAAGTTCAGGGTCTAAGCCAATACATACATCATCTCAAGCAATCTAGTTGAAGATTCGACATTCCAATATTTCCCAGGAGATAAACTAGTAATGCCTAAACCAAGAGAGCATGGTGAACATTACCAGTCAATTTCCAGAAAACGTAATTGTAATCCACCTAGACATATAAGAATCCACTTCCAGGACATCATATCATCAAATAGAAGAGTTAAAGGACTGGCAGAGAAGGTCAACTGGTAAAAAATAAAAACTTTGTGAGCTCAAGTGTGTATTTACTGCTTAGATTACAAAGCAAAACCATAACAAGTTACCTATTTGCATCATGTTGGATATCTTGTATCAAGCAAAATGAGTACCTCCTTACAGCAGAGATCACATTGATGAATGTTGGGTGGCCGAGTCATGAGTAGACCTGGATGAGTTCAAAAATCTCATCAGAAAATGCAAAAATCTTCCAACATAATATGCAAGTTACCTATTCACATTGTATTAAAAAATTGCATTTGAAACTTTAGAATAACAACGGCATCAGAAAAAAGTTGCAGCTGTCTAATGTTACTCCTAACTATGATGTCTATCTCTCAGCCATAACTTAGCTAATGTCAATGATTACTAAATCACATGCTGGGTCACATGCCGCAGGCACAAACTGTTTTTGGGGCACTTCACGCTTTGGAGGTCAGTGAAAGATAGTAATCTTGGAGTCTGATTTTTCAGAACAAAGCTTTTTTACTGATCCAACTAATAAATTCCTGGCACACTTACCCTACAGAGTTTTAGCCAGCTATGCTATTTCAACTTCAATTCCAGAGTAATTGAACTCCATAAGGCACCATGGTACATTACTGATAAACCAAGATTTCCTTACCGCGGACTTCTTATTGGTAAGATTCAAGCATAGATCAGTGTTGGATACATAAGTTTATGTGCATTCAGTAGTTGATATTTGCAACATCTAATTGCACAAACTGTACATTTGAATAAATGTGGCACTATTCACTGACTGTATATCATGTAAATGAAAATGCAGATACATCAAGGCATTATCTGCCCTTGCCACTAATTCTTAAAGTCATAGATTCCATGACATATGCCAAGCTGGTAAATGCAACTCTTTAAGGCTGTATACTCATTTCTTTACTGAGAAACTGCTATTACAATCAAGTAGTAGAGAATCAACTCTAGACATAATTTTACAGCAATCAACTAATGTACTTTACTTGCTTAAAAGATTATCTGCAATATTGTAACTACATCTACTTACTTTAAGCAAAGTAGAAACAGCCTCCTTCAGTTTGTGCTTGGGAAAATATCTTGCTACAGAGTAACAAAAATCTGCTTTCTGAAAAACATTTGCGCAAACTGTTAGCAGGAAACTGAAAATCATGCAAGCTTCATCAGATTAAGATATTTCCGGTTGATTTTCTACATTGCCACATAAGAGAGATCATTTAAGTCCGTCAAAAGTAAACATAACACATTCATAAAAACAACATCACACTAGGAATGTTATGTTTATTATTACATGCATGGTTGGATATATCACATAGTATCATTTTTACCAAAATATCTGTGGCTCAGCCTACCTTTCAATAGCTATGGATCTTGCGACAGAATAAAACCCAAAGAAGACCATGAATAGAAGGACAAGCAAACAGCTTTACTTTCAACTGAACCAGGAAGAAAGTAACTATCTGTGTTATAGATTAAACTACATTTAATCAAAGTATACTATTGAATTTTACTAGACTTGGAGATCCTTGCAAAAAGCTTGATGCACTCATCACTCGAAACATAAGACAACAGCATTATTTGAAAGTTCATCTTCAATAGGTGAACGGGATACTTCAAGAGGGCAAGGGTAAATATATGATAATTTGTACATAATTGGGTAATAGCAGATTCAGTTGAGAAACAAATTCATGTTAGTGGCATGATAGTTATTAACATTGAAAGGTTGTACATATAATGAAAAATAATTGAATATTTGAACTTCTCAAAAGCCTTTCTACGCATGAGATATGAATTTTTCTGCAGGAAATGATAAAATTTCATGTAGAGAACAGACATAATTGATTTTTACTACAACAATAGGCTCTATTTCAAAGTTAAATAATTCAACATATGATTTAATTTTTCACAGCTGTGTTACATCCATGACTAAACCTTGTCAGTGCGAATGCAGAATGTTCTGCATTGGCATATTGTAGATGCTCAATCCTTCCCTTTGGAGATACCTTCATATCCAAATTTGTGGAAAGGGGCATACTCTTACTCAGAGCGATACACGATAGCAGATGCTCAAGAAATTGTAAGGTAAGTATTCCCAGGTCATTTTTAAAGTTCAAAAGTGTCTGACAGAGAATTAAGCAAAGTATGCTAGATTTTCTATGACTATGCATACATAGTAGCGACCACCACCTTAACCCTTTATTTCTGGCAGATAGGCTATATGTACCTGAAGGCCCCCGGCCAAAAACTGTAGTCAAGTTCCTCCAAAATCTTTAATACCACATTCACCTGGAGTTGTGCTTTAAAGACTTAAACCATAAATTTGTATGCCTACCAATATTTGTACCAATAGACAGTAAATTTCTGAGAAACTATGGTTTGCCATATTTGTTGGTAAATTTCTTTCAATCTATGGCTTGGGTGTTCTTAGAAAGAAAAGCGGCTGAACTAAGTACACAAATGTTTGCAATGTCGTATACAAACGTTTGCAATGTCGTACACTCACTCCCACTGGAGCCAAATTGCAGTAAATCTAACAAATCAGTCCAATTAGATAAATACTAGCGCTTCAGAAACAAAAGCACGGTTACTTGATGAAGAATTAGCGTAATATCCAGGCAATTGAAACTGAGAAGCTTTTTCTATTTCTTTCATACGCAGAAATGCTAATCTTGCAGGTATGCTGAGAGTAGAGGTATAAATGTCTTGGCTGAGATTGATGTACCTGGACATGCTATGTCATGGTGAGTTCACTTTAAATTATTTTAATTCCTCAGGATGTCTTCTTTCTCAACATTTGCTCTGAGAAAATTTGTATTTCGCTTGTCCACTTAGTGTAAAGTCATTTAAATCATGCTTCGCAGCACTAAGGTGGCTTGATATCTTGCATACCCTGAGAACGTAGTGTCATGTTTTATTGTTAATCTTCCATTTTCTTTGCACAACTACATGCCTAGCTGCAAATAAGTAATACTTACTGAAAGCATGATAAACGTAGATTTATAGATGGTCCTGTATCTTCTCTTCTTTATACAACCTTCAAATAATAGCAGTCAGTGTTCTAAGTTGATGATATTTGTAGGGGCGTTGGATATCCTGCTCTGTGGCCATCATCTGATTGTCAACAACCACTTGATGTTAGCAATGAGTTCACCTTCAAAGTTATTGATGGTATACTCTCAGGTAACCTGCATTATCTCTCGCACACTTAACATAAACCAAAAAGTTGTTTCAGTAAAGCAATGATTGTTCAAATTTCAAAACGTTTTGTTTTTCCATATGTTTTTGTATTAGTGGTAGATATGATCTGTGCAGTGTTTCACTACGTCCGGTCAACATTTTGTCTTCTAAAGAATAAACATACAGAGGATCATGAGACAGTTATCAACAAGATAATGCCCTGCAACTTCTTTTTTTATATTAATATAGGATAGAAAATGTGGATCTCCAATATTGTTTAATTTGTTCAAGATGATTGAGTTTTACATACTAGGGCAAAACTATGGATACATTCATATATGGTTACCTTCACTCAATATGTAAGAGAAAATGGTTGACGGAAATCGGACAATGCTCTTAATTTAGGAGAGCTTCATGATAGCCATGGTAGTTCTGGGTTAATAGACAGGGAATTGTAGGATGGAACCAACAAAACACAGACACTTGTAGCAAGGTGTCGTATCCATGTCGGACACAATGCTTCATTTGACACTCCTCCAACACGTATTGGCATCCTGTCTAACGATGGACATTACAAGAACACTTTAAACTCACACCTTAGAATAACATCTAGAAACATACTTTGATATTTAGAATCAAAGAAAGTTAAGGCTAGTCATTCATTTGCTTTAACTTGTTATTTGAAATACATAGAATCATAGGTATTTTGCTAATCAAATTTTTTCTCACTTATCAATGGGCCAGCTGTAGTTCTTATGTAGTTCGCAATATCTAATGAGCAGTCTATCTTTTATCTTATCATGAATAACTTTTGTCTATATTCGGTAGGATATACGCTATATGTGTATATACATGACCATACAGTGTTTCCTAACCAAGTCGTGGCCTAATAATTTTAAACATTGCTGTGTCTGTCCGTATTGCATCATGCCGGATCCATGTACCAGTGTCAATGCTTAATAGGATGGATCTCAAGTGATTTTGGTTACATGGTTTGGTTTATCACATTTCTGTAGGTCATTAGTATGTTCAATATTATTAACGATAACTTGGAATTTATGTGAAGCTGGCATCCACTAACATGTCTATGTGAAGCAGACATCCACTAACATGGAATATGTCTGTGTGAAGCTGACATCCACTAACATCAATTTATCACTCTTAAGAAGAACCTTTCATGTTCACTCTTCAGATTTCAGCAAGGTCTTCAAGTTCAAATTTGTCCACCTGGGTGGAGATGAGGTCAACACAAGTAAGTATTATTCTTTCTACTCATCTTAGTAGTGTGAGATACAAAAGGTTTCAGCTCAATATATGACTAATACAAAACATAACTTCAAGAAGACTGCTTGAAGAGAAAAGAAGCAATTTAAGCATCAAATACTGTATTTAGTTATTTGCTTTTTAATCGTGATAGGTTGCTGGACATCAACTCCTCATGTCAGCCAGTGGTACGTACTATGATAACTCTTTCATAATCTTAACAAATTGTAGTGACATACTTTGAACAATAAAATTTCTACCAATCCTTATTGCCAAATGAGTCAAGAATATCTACTGAAGCATCCATTATTCAGAAAAAAGATTTAACTTTTCTGCATTTGTAAGATAAATTGCAAAAAAGATTATATATATTTGGCTTTTTTCTTGCATTATTTTGGTGTCAACATATTTCAAACATCAGATTTGAATGAGTTATACAATAGTTATATATCAATATCACGTTAAACATTTACAAAATTAATATCTCTATTTATAACTTTGGACAACAAAAGAAATAGTCCTGTCAAACAGATGAAAGTATATGTGAGGGAAATTAGGAGATAATCAGACAAAAGAAAAAGTTACCATGTGTCTTGTGGATTGCCAACCACGCATTTCTTCATCAATGCCCTTTTTAAATCATTTCCCTTGCTCCTGCAAAAGGCTGAAGATAAATATAGAGCAAGGAAGTAACCATCGCGACCTCTTGTAGCAAATGATATTCAAAGCAAGGTAGGATCAAAGTTTCTGAAGTAGTCCATTATGTGCAAAGAGAGTCTTAACTTCTTAAGTTACCTAATAAGATCAATAATCAAATTGCTAAAGCTAGTCTCAATCACCACTAAAAGCCTTAAGAAAGAAACACGAAAAAATGTGGACACATTATCTCTTATAGTGTCATGCAATTGCACAAATCTCAGATATTTTAACTAATATTTGAGTTTATGCAATCTAATGACAACTCTTGGTCACAGGTTGAGGAAACACAGGATGAATGAATCTGATGCCTATGAGTACTTTGTCTTAAGAGCTCAAAAGATAGCGATTTCTCATGGCTATGAAGTCATCAACTGGTAGAAAAATGCATGCTCTCTCTGTTACCTTGTTTTCTCATTTGGGCATACTAGAAATCTGCTTTCACCAGCTAGACTATTAATAGCTCACGCTTATTGCTTGATTCAGGGAGGAGACTTTCAACGATTTTGGGAGAAAATTGAGTCCAAAAACTGTTGTGCATAACTGGTATGCCAATTGACACAATGCACTCCTTTCTTGGTAAGAGTATTCTGATGCAATGTTGTTGGCATGTGTTACATCTAGTGCAAACTACCAATATGTACAATTCCTAATGATGTTCAAAAGTGTACTCCAACTGCTAGTAGGAGGTTAGCAATATACAATTGAGAACTCCAAAGCAAAATTCTTGCTCTTTATCATTGATTTGTAGAAGCAATCAGCTCTAACAAGATCATTTACCAGCTCTCTTGTGAGAAAAATAATCAATTGTTTTCTGTGCACTTACAGGCTTGGCGGTGGAGTTGCTGAGAAGGTGGTCGCTGCCGGCCTGAGGTGTATTGTCAGTAACCAGGGATTCTGGTACTTGGATCATTTGGACACAACATGGGATCAGTTCTATATGTATGAGCCCCTCACAAATATTTCCAAACCTCAGCAGCAGAAGCTGGTGATAGGCGGTGAAGTATGCATGTGGGGGGAACACATAGATGCATCTGATATCGAACAAACCATCTGGCCTCGAGCTGCTGCTGCTGCAGGTAGCTTTCCAGTTCATATAGTAACCCCTTATTTCACATTCTTTCTAGCAGCTACTAATTTCATGCCTTCCTTTTATCTCTTGAAGAACGACTATGGACACCTATTGAAAAGCTAGCAAAAGACCCAAAAGAAGCTACTCACAGGTTGTTACGCTTTCGGTGCTTGCTAAACCAAAGAGGGGTTGCTGCTGCACCAGTGTTTGGACCTGGTCGCGTTGCCCCATTAGACCCAGGCTCTTGCTATCAGCAATAACTTCATTTATATGAGCAACATGTTCAACCCGTCACCACCAGTTCATTCAAATTCCATTCTGAAGCAAATGTTCAACCGTTCAACAAGCAATTCATTAGCATTCTTATTCCTACACCCCTTCAATTCCTGCTATTCTTTCAAATCTGCTGTTCGCAGAATAAGTCATTATGTGAGTAAACAGTTCCTGTATTCAGGTTAAGAAAGAAAGATTGTTGTCACATTTTCCGAAGACGAAATTGTATATGATGTATCCAGCTGTAATTGTTAAACAGAAAATTATATTGATATGACTAAAACCCAATCCATCTGTATAAATCATCAACGAAACTTTTCACCATAGCATTAGAATATAAGAAGGTAATTTCCCTTTACACAAAAGTGAACAGCAAATTTCAACTTTTCATATCAATGAAAATGATTTTACTCAATTTTGCAACTAAAAATTTGACATAACAGCTAGAGAATATGTGAATCAATTACCCAAACCCTGCCCTTTTGTATCTAATTATGTTGGATCTAAAACCGGGAACAACAACGAGTTGAGAGAAATACAAAAGTTGAAGCTTACAAAGTTTAGAGAAAAAACTTATTCAGAAACAGTTGATCAAATTTCTGAAGGATCAAAAACGGAAAGAACGATCTTGGTTGCAATCCAAAGGTTTTTCTTTTCTTTTTTGTTAAAAGTTTTCTAAGAAAACTTTGCAACTTTGGATTGTGGTATGTTGGTTAGAACCCGACCCGTTAAGCATGGAATAAAAATCAAATCTTTATAGAGAGCGGAAAACAAAAGGAAAAAAGGGAACTTACTTTTAATAAAAAATCGAATTTTCTGGAAGAAAATGAACAAAACATATCAAATCCTTTTTTGGTCAAAATCGAGAGGCTAAGGATTGGGCAAGGTAGTGATGGGTTCTTCTTCTGTTCTTCAACTAAACCCAGCGGTTTGTTGGAATTCTCGAACAATTTTTACAGTCTCTTTTAGTAATTCTATCAGATGGAACGCTTCCAGAAGACGAACACCTTCTCGGAGTTGCTATTCTTCTGCTTCATCAAAAAATTCGGTAAAATCATCTTCTCTTTTATCTTTTGATTGCTGGATTCTTGTTTTCTTGGATTTGGTAATAGATGGGCATGTTTGTTGTCTTGAAAATTTATCTTATCAAGTTCATGTTAATGTAGAAATTTGTCATAAATTGTTTGTCTTTGGTGGTTGTGTTATGTTCTTTGAAATTCAAGAATTGTTTCTGTCCAAGTTACATTTCTTTTGCTGCTATTGTTGAAGGGGTTTGGATCCTCTACAATTGAATCTAATTGTAGAGGTAAATTGCGGCTTAAATGCAATCAAATTGAAAAGAATAAGTGATATTGTAAGAGAATAGTTTTCTTGGACATGAACGAAACAAAATAACCCTCTTGTAAAGGAGTATCATGCAAAAACGACATATTTTAATAGAAATGTTGACAAATAGCATATCAAACAAAGGTTGATTATAAGAGCTCTGTTTGATTTTTTCATATCTTTTGAAGTTTTATATGTGTAGTTTGTCCAAAAGTTTCATTCACTTGTTTAGAAGACCGAAAGTCAATTATTTTTTTCAATTTGATTGCATTCAGCTGTAATTGCAGACCTCTACAGTTAAATTCAATAATAGAGGATCCGAACCCGTGTTGAAATATGTAGATGCTAATTGTTTTCAGTGAAGCTTTATGTGAAATTCAAGGGTACTGCCATGCATTTGGTTTTTACTCATGTTTTACTACCAGGTTCTGTTTTATTAATGTGCTGGTGTAGTGGATTTGTCGATCTATGAGAAGAAACAGGGACGTGATCGGGAACCAAGCTGTACAAAGAACATCAACCTTTGGGTCCGGTGAGGAGATCACTACTGGGGTGCCTACACAAGCACAGTCCGTCGTTGAAGGTTCAAGCACAGTGTTGGTATCTGAATACAAGCCAATACCTGATATTGATTACCTACAGGTATACACGCTTCTTTTTCTTTTTTGATAATTTTGACTGTAATGATTTCTGTTTGCGTAAATGACCAGCTTTGAAGTTCATCTTTGACATCATTCACCTGAATGCTTTGAGTTCCGGTTTATGTTTTGTCACATTAATTAGTCCGAGTGCAGTGTCTAGACTAACTAACAATGCATCAAATATTTAGCTGCAAGATATTTGAAGGTGTTTTGGATACTTACTGCTAAAGCATGTCTATCCAGCCTACTTATATTTTGAGAATATTCCAAGGATGATCTGATTTTGTTTCTTCATCAAGATGCAGTCAAGCTCGCTTCATTAACTATCTACATTTTGGTCCTTGATAGTATGGAATTACTTATATGAACTATTGTTGAACTTGATCTCACTTATTTGTTTTCCATTTTAGGAACTATTAGCTATTCAGCAGCAAGGGCCTAGAGCAATTGGCTTTTTTGGGACACGTAATATGGGCATGATGCATCAGCAGCTTATTGAAGTACTCAGCTATGCTATGGTCATCACTGTATGATATTCTTACTTGGGCAGTTATATTGTTTCTTTTTAGTTGCAGGTTTTGCTTGTGATCCAAATGTTATTCCTGGTTGCATGTTTAGAAAAATCATATTTTTACATCTGGAGCATCAGGCACTGATGCCGCTGTCATTAGAGGTGCTTTGAGGGCTGAGATGCCTGAGTTGCTTACTGTAATTTTGCCTCAAAGCTTAAAGAAGCAACCGCCTGAGAGCCAAGAATTACTATCAAAAGTAAGGTTCCATGACTTATGTTCTATATAGCAATAAATCAGTTAGTTCAGTGTGTACCTTTATAGAAATATGTAGATGTATATATCTATAGATACCTCTCAATGCTACATTGTAATGTTACCTTCACGTTTTTGTTTGAGGTGAATGATTTATGCATTTTTAATGAAGAAACATTTATGTTAATGAAGGAACTTGAATTCAATCCAAGACTTACGGAGAAGACATCGTAAAGAAGATGGTTCCCATCTTACCTGCTTACAGATGTGTAGTTATAACTGCTCAGTTGAATGTGTAACTGAAATTTAGGAAAGGGAGATATGGAGAAGGTGTAGACTGTTGACCAAGGTGGAGGTTATCGTTTAATTAGTATGCTAATACTTTCATTGTTTGAATTATTGTTCAGTACTTCTCTATGGGATGCAAACAGGAACAGCATTGCCCAAAGTCAAAAAGATGAGGACAAGCATAAGAAGGTAATGGCGAAATGGGAATGAAGAGGGGGCAGTAAGAAGGAAGCAAGAGGTGGTAACATAGGGGAGTATTAATGCATGGAGATACAATGAAATGAGTTAGCAAGAAGCTGCTGTTATTATGGATAAGCAGAAGCCTGTATTAGAATAAGAAACATAGCAAAAATATGGATGCGAGGGGCTAAGAGAATGCATCAATGCAACTTGGATGTTAAGACGAAATAGGTGTACTACTAAGCCTTGGGTCACTAGAGTGGAGAAGAAGTTTGGGTGACAAGCAGAAGAAGATCAATAAGAGAGACAGCTCGAAAGAGAATAAATTCATGATAGATAGGTTCCAGCTAGGGTCATAACATGTCACATTCTAGAGATGGCTGGTTGCTTCTTTATACCTGCTGCTTAGGGCTGGCCTAGGCACTTGAGGGGGTGGAAGGGTTTTGGAGGAATATTGGCAATTTGAATTAGAAATGGTTGTGCTAGTTGCCACCACTGTTATATATGGACTGAACTTGATAGTGTGAATCATGACTTAGGCAGGACCCGCATAACCTCCAAATACATCTACAAGGTTTACTGTGTGAAAACCAAGGTAAGGTTTTTTGTTAAGGATAGGAAACTCCGACCTCTGTTCTTGGATATCAATGCCAGAAGTTACCTACTCAAATCTGATCATACTGCTAGTTTCATATGAGCCGCTAAATCCACATTCTGTGAGTAGATCCCTCTGATGGACTTGCAATGGTTTGCAGGTGAAAAATCTGATAGAGAGGCCTGAAAATGACCATCTTCCACTGATTGAAGCTGGCAGGTACTTTCTCTATGACCTAGGTCTTTATTTTCCCTATTGGGTAATATATACTAACTATACTCTGACACCAAATTCAATCACCACATTTGGCTGCTGTTTTGTGCATTTGTGTTGCCTGCTACTGTCTTAATAATTTGCTTGTAGATTGTTACTTTCTTTTGTAGACGGTTTCATTTTGATAGCATAATTATTAGGATAAATACTTCGAAGACCTCTTCTCTGTCTGATTCTATTTTGAGCATGTTTAAAGACATCCCAAACTGTTGCAAATATGTCAATCTCATACTGCAAAACAGTTGATATCTTAGCCTGTATTGCCTTTTGTGGTCTTACATCATGCAGGAAAAGAAACTCCTTGAACGCTTCTTGATGTCCACATTCTGTTAGGCTTTACCTAGAACACCTCTGTCAATGTGCCCTTTTTCTAGAATGGCTCTCTAGTTGCATTTAGAAGATGTGTGGCCCTTCATCTTACCAACGAATTATTTGTGGACATTCACTTCAGTTTGTGTTTATGAAAGAGGAGATTGCTACTTTCACTAGGAAGACAATCCTTTGTACGAGGAAAATTAAACCTATATTGTTAAATATAATTTCTACAATCTTATTCATTAATGGATTGATTACTCGGTGCAATCGATAAACTTCCCTCTTGACAAAAGAAACTATCAGCTTACATTTTCTGTTCTGTAATGAAACAGGCTATGCAATATGGAAATCATTGCTCAGGTGCAACAAGTCATCTGCTTTGCATTCCACGACAGTAAATTGCTGATGGAAACCTGCCAAGAAGCAAAGAACCTGAGGAAGATCGTCACTCTCTTTTACTTAGACTAGCTACAGAAAAGAAAATTCCTATTCATATTTTTCTTAAAATTCGGCTGTTTTGTTATGTTTCCGTCTCTGTATTAGCTTACCATGTTAAATGTCCATTCTTTAACTGATAAAGTTGTTGATGACCTACTTGCAATAAATATTATGGGTGTGTTTCAAATGATCTTAACTGATTTCGTGAAAGTAAAATACAAAAATAAAGTGAAAGTGAAATTTAGTATTTGTGTTTTAATAGGTTTTGAAAATGTATTGAAAATTGAAAAATATAATTGTATTGGAGAGTATGCAAATAAGAAAGTTGAAATTGAAGTTTCGTATATGAAGGTGTAGTTCTGAGTTATTTATGTAATTAAAAATATATAAACTGTTCATAACGCAAAATTTGGTGGGAGAAAGTGAAATTATGCGCGTTTGAAACACGTTCTATAGTGCGAAAAATATTGTACTTATTTTTAACCATAATGCGAAGTATTTATAGAAAAAATTGGTCGATGATATTGATAATAATTGTAAGAACTGGACCGGATATTGAACTGGAAAACTGTCCGGGTCACGGTTCTCGGATTGAACCGTCGGATCAATAATATTAAAGTATTTTTAACTAATAATAATAATTATAGTAAAAAATTTACTGCTAATGATATTACTAATAATAATAGCTATAGCAATTATAACAAAAAATTAGAGTATTTTTTTTATGTCATTACTATCAACAACAACAGTAATAATAATCATAGCAAAAATTAAAGTATTGCCACCATAATTGCTACCACCAACAATAATAATAATAACTAAAATTTATTAATAGAAATTTTTAAATAAATTAGGAGATTAGAAAAAAATAAAATCATAAAATAGATAAATCATAAAAGAGATATAACTAACTTTTTTAGGTATACATATTTGAGTCTAAATATTTTACAATATAAAAAATTTAAAAATCACTAATAATTGATATTTACAAATAAAAAATAATTAATTATATTTTTTGCATTATCACATTCAAATGCTAAATCTAAGCTACATATTATTTTTCAACATAGAATTATTAATAATTATTTTTACATTAAATATATTATTAATGTAAAATTTTTTAATTAATTTTTTTAAAATTTTTTCAATCCGATTTGATTCGGTTGGACGGGTCGATCGGATTGAAGCGAGTCAAAACGAATCAAATCAGATCAAAATAGATTGATTGTATAAATGATTTTTTATAAATCCAAATAAATTTACCGTTCGGATCTGACAACTATAGTATTGACCGCTTTTGTTGTTGCAGTTTAACGTTAGAATTTGGGATCTCGTTTTGCCTCGGAAATATTTGAGCGATTGGTTTTATTAAAAAAAATAATTGTTTTTTAATTTTTCAGTTTATAATTTTTAATATATTTTATAAATTTTTCAAAATTTTATTTACAAATTTAAAATATATAAATTTATGCAGATATTATTTTTATTATTTTTTAAATAATAAAACAAGTAGAGTTTATTTTTCAAAAAAATAAAAATATTTTATTAAGGCATTTTTAAAATTCTCAAATTTTGTGAATGAATAAAATTTTTTTAAATACAAAATATCTTAAAAAGTGTTTAAAAGTAAATTAATTTTGATATTAAAAACAAATTATACACTAAAAGTTTAAGATATATTATTATTTATATTTTGAAATATTTTTAATAAAATTTTAAAATATTATGAAAATTTTATTAAGAAATTTAAAGTGTTTTATTGGAAATTTGGAATGAAATTAATTGCAACCGTCCCTATTTTACCGGAATGAATGTGTTGTTTTGTTTCAACTTATTTAAGATGAATTGGTTTTAGCAAACCAAGAATTTACTTTTGCGTTTAATACACAGCCTTCAAAGTAGTCGGTAGAGTCAGGGAGCGTCCGAGAATGTGTTTTGAAAAATATTTTTTTAAATAAGAAAATATTTTTGTTTTAATTCAATAAATACATTTTATTTTTTTAAAAATAAAAAAATTTTATTATATAAACTTTTTTTGTTCTAAATAAAATTTATAAATACTTTTAAAATTTTATTTAAAAATATAAAATTAAAAATTTTAAAAATATTTTGTGAATAATGCTTAGCTAAACGCACATTTAGGGTGTGTTTTTTTAGTTTTGAAAATAAATTTTTTGAAAGTGAGTTCTGAAAAAAATAAGTTATTAAAAATAGTGTTGTTAAAAGTGATGTATTTTTTTATATTAAAAAATAAGTTGAAAGTAATTTTTTTATTTTTTTTATTATAAAAGATAAGTTAGAAATAATTTTTTAGTAAAATAGAAGTCATTTTTATGTTTAAAAGAATACATTCTTAACTGCCATTGTACTGGGGGCCTATAGAAACCTAGAGCAAATATGTTAAGGCATTAAAGTTAACTCCACAAACAAAAAACTAAAATAACTAAAATTTGCGTAATATAAAAATATGGAAAGTTTCCAAAATTGTCATTCTTTGTTCATGTAATAAAATATACTTCTATTACTTAGGAATATTCGGAATTGCTTATTTTTTAGAACTATTTAGAAGACAAATTTTTTATTTTTTATTAAAAAACACAGCTCTACTTGAAAATCAAAGTAAAACTATGGCTTTAAATAAGGTAATATATTTTCAACACTTATTTAACTTCTGAGATTTTAATTTCCAATGCTTCTAATTATAAACGGAGTTGTGTGCACCATATAAATATTTTTGCGTGGACAATGGAAATCAAACTTTTAAACTAAAATTAATCAATACATCGTTGACAAACAAAACAAGAACACATTAATTAGCCTTACAAAATTTATTAGCAGTAAGTAGCATTGCATGCAAGCTACTACATCTCTCTTTTTTTCTTTCTCGTAAACTTAAAAACAATAAATTCAATTTTCATTTTCATTGCTAGCTAGCTGCTTTGAATTGAATTGCCTCACAGCTGCACCAATGCAATATATTCGCTGCATTGATTATATCTCATATATATTACTCAAATTCTTCACTGCATTGATCAACGCAAACTCAACTCTTTCACGTCTCTTCTTCTCCACCGCCTATTTCAACAGCTTTCAGAAGATCATCGATCGTTTCATTTCAGTCTATTTCATTTCTCTTGTGAGTTTCTTTTTATTTTCTTTGATTTTTTTTTTTCAGTAGTTTCTTTTTAGTGGGTTCGTGTAAGTATATATATAAATGGGGTTTAAATGGGAAGGATTGAAGCCAGCGGCGACAATGGTTGCAGTTCAGACAGCGTTCGCCGGAGTTAATGTCTTCTATAAGCTTGCTGTGAATGATGAGATGAACATTAGGGTTCTTGTTGCTTATAGGGTTCTTTTTGCTGCTGCTTTCCTCTGCCCTCTTGCTTATTTCTGGGAGAGGTAATCACAGCAAATGTTCAATCCGTGACAAAACCTGAATCATGTTATATGATAAATTGTTAGAGAATTGTTTTTACAAGATTAATTTGTAGTATAAATAATCAGAAGAAGGAAGGACGTGAAGTGGATTTTTTTTTTTGGTTCCATTTAAGTTCATGCATGCATGTAAATATTTACACAGAATTTATCATATGTATTGCAATATGAATTTTAAAAGATTTTTTTTTGTGCGTGTTAATAGTTATAATTATTTTGTTGTTGTGATGCAGGAAAATCAGGCCAAGATTGACATGGAAAATTTTGTTGCACAGCTTCCTTTGTGGATTATTTGGGTAAGTATACATGTTTAGAAAAGAAACTTGCATGCATGATTATTTCTCGACATATAATTTATTTCATATATTCCAAAATTTTTCTAAAATTTAAATTGCGGAGAGCAGTTTTGGGCTTGAAAAGTCAATAAACACATCCAATAAGTACGTGTTTATTTTAATATTAAATTTATTTTATGAAAGTGAGTTTCTAAAAATAAATTTTGTAAGTTTCTGTATTTATTTTGTATTAAAAATGAGTTTGAAAATAAAATTTTTAATTTTAAAATTTGAATTTTGAAGGTGAGTGTTTTACGTGAAAATAAATTTTGTGTATACTCTAATTTAAAAATGTGTTGAAAGTTGAAAATGAACTTAAAAAAAAGTGAATTTGGAGTATATATAAACAAGCCCTAAGCAATACCGAGCATGGCTTAACTGGAAGTTTGAGAAAAAATTGAAGAGTGAAAAAACTTCAACCTTGTGAACTTTTCTTGTGAATTAGCAATTTTTTGCATGAAGAATTCATTTGAACTAATTCTTTATATGAGTAAAAGAACAATTGCATTCGCATGTGATTCTTCTTTTTTAGTAAAGATGCAAGACAAATGTTTTGATGCGCATTGCAGGTTAACCATTGCGCAGAATTTCTATATAACATCTCTCAAACTAACGTCTGCAACATTTGTATCGGCAATGTCTAACCTTTCACCAGGAATTACATATATCTTGGCTGTCTCCTTCAAGTAAGTTGAACATTTTCGCATACTAGAACAATCCCACAACCTGTTTGATGAAATGCCTGATCAACATTCTACTCGTCGATGAAATTCTTGTAGGTTGGAAAGATTGGCAATCCATAAAGCATACGGCTGGGCAAAGTTGATAGGAACTCTTGTTGGAATCGGAGGCGCTATGCTTCTGACCTTCTACAAGGGTTCCAGAATCAATCTATGGTCGACAAACGTCAATCTTCTGAAACATCAACACAATAGCAGTCATGTTGGTCCTCCGCTGCCATCTCATCAGGATTCGAGGAATCACATCATGGGCTCATTGACAGCCCTCGGTAGTTGTTTGTCATACTCAATTTGGTTAATAATTCAGGTGAAATTTTAGCTGTAGAGAATGATTGGAATGACATACTACAATTTGTGACTTGTGTTTACTTTGTTTGTAACAGGCTAAGATTATCAAAGCTTATCCTTGCAACTACTCTTCTGCAGCCTTGATGACTCTCATGGCGTCGATTCAGTCTATTGCTTTCGCATTATGCATGGAAAGGAATTGGCCCGAGTGGAGACTTGGATTTAACATTAGGCTTCTCAGTTCCGTTTACTCTGTAAGAGCTCTCTCAGAGAAACCTTTTTCCTTTCTCCTTCAAATGTTAGCCTTCAAATAAGACCTCTAACATAGTGCCACTTCCCTCAAATATTTTTGACCATGTTTAATATGATTCAGTTATGCATTCATTGGGAGAGTTTTTAAAACATAGCCGTATATATGTTGTTTATCTTTTAGGGCGTAGTTGGATCGGCATTAACTCTTATACTGATGTCATGGTGCATCAAGAAGAAAGGCCCTTTATACGTCTCCGTCTTCAATCCCTTGATGCTTGTGATTGTTGCAGTTCTCTGTTCGCTTCTATTTGATGAAGAGTTGCGAGCTGGAAGGTAAAAGCTTTCAATACATACACACTTCAAATTTTCAAATTTAAGCATTAGCATGTCTCTGAATTCTCAGAAAAGAATCCTACATATGCATTTTGTAGTGTTATTGGGGCAGCTTTGATAGTGGTTGGATTGTACATAACATTATGGGGGAAGAGAAGAGAGGCAAGAACAGCTGCGGTTTCAGGAATCAATGATGCAACATCTGTTGGGTTGCGGGATGGATCTGATCATATGAAGAACAAAGAATATAAAGAAGAAACCGATCATGACCTCGAAAACCCGCCTGAAAAATGAACGAAAAGAAATTTTGCTCGAAGTTTCTGAGAACTGGAAAGATTCAGGAGTTGCATGTTTGTAATATCCAACTCTTTCTCTCAGTTGTGTGCTTAAATTTGACAGTGGTTTTTGTGTATATTTTGAAGAAGAAAGATCAATGTAGCACTTTTTTTTAATTTATTTATTTACTTTACATGTTCCAGTATTTTAACTTTCATAAAAAAAGTTCCATAAGTATAAGTTCTATATATATACACAACTTAGAATTTAAGAAATTAAAGGAAGCAAATAAAGAAGATGTATAAAATTGGGATCAATTTCAGTGTTATTTTGATTTGAATTATATCTGTTTTTTCTTGCTTTATTGATTAATCTTCTACAATCAAATTATATTCTGTTTTCAGATTGTCTCCGTTGAATTTTCAGTATAACATCTTCTAAATAGGGCATATTTTTTAATTTGACACAGGGAGAATATCTATATGGCATGTAGGAAATCTTGTTCACTTGTTTAGAATTCCTCTAACAAGTCTGGCTCTGTTAATTCATCTGTTTTTCTTCACAGATTCTAATTGACATTGTTCTGCTGAAATCCCCAACACGGTTCTAATCATTTTCAGTGTTCACTTTCAAATATAAAAGAACACAAAAATTATACTCATTTTTAAACACTTCTTAAAAAGTCACTTATCAGAAACTCATTTTCTGTAAAAAGAACACATTCCTAGAGAAACAATTTTACATGATGCCAAAAAAGTTTAAATATAAGCCCAGTCCAAATTGATGGTCTGGGCTTTGCCTATACGGGCCGTGGACATTCTATTTTGTATAAGTTTTTCTTCAAAAATTTTTCTTAATTCTTCTTTCAAATTTTAGATCGAGGTATGCTTTTGAATCTTGGTTTGTTGAAAATTTTTTTGTTGAAAATTTCGAAAAATTTTTATCAGTCCTTCTGCTATTGTTGTTTTCTTTATAACATTTGATGATCTGGTATTAGTTCTTCGAATTTTTTTTTATCTCTGAAATTTGGGCGTTTTCGTTCGATTTTCTGAGGTGATTCGAAAGTTCTTATTCAGTTTTTGTGAATTTATGACGAGATTTTCATAAGTTTCTTGTTCAATCTATGAATTTCTTACCAAATTTAGAGATGAACGCTATTTGAAACGTTTTTGAAATTTTTAGAACTTTTTTAAATTTCAAACTTTTGAAATATTTTTGGCAGCCTCGCTGATTCAAGAGGCCATTGATTGGAAAAAGAAAAGCCTTCGTCGTTGTTGTCCAGAGATGGAAATCCTTAGCAACAGCAACAGAGTGGATATTAAGAACATTGTGTCGCTAGGAGACGATCTTATTAAAGTGCTTAGTAATCAAAATGACGTCAGCAGCTTGTCGCAGTCACTGGAGGGCTTGAAGACACTGCATTCGTCGTGCTTGGCTGACTCACAAAAAGTTCAAGATTTGCTACAGGGTCAGGTTCATTTTTTTACTTGTCTTATCAGTTGTGTTTCTTTTCTTTCATAGTTCACGCTTTCTTTTTTTTTTTTTTTTTGAGTTATTAAAACTTCTGTTAGAATTGTATGGCTCCCGCTCCATAGGGGGTTGGTTCATGTTCATAAGCTGGATTTTGTTAGATTTGTAGAAAAAAAGGGATCATTTATTTGGAATTAGGTAGTTGTAGGTGAAATCATTTTGATATCTTCTTTAGTAATAAAGCAGCACTGTAGACTTGCAGTTCTACAGTGCTGCTTTGAGGGTTGGTTCATGTTCATAAGCTTGCAATTTTTTGACTTATTGGAACTTTTGTTGAGAGCTGCAAGGAATAATCTTATTTATCGACAAACTAACTAGATTGTTGTAGGCATAATCATTTCAATATCTTCTTTAGTTGTAAAGCAGCATTGAAGCAGTGGTCTTTCCCATAGTAGAGGTTCTAACCTTTTTCTGAAGTGCTTGCATAATTTAATTTCAGCCATTTAGTGGTAGCTTTTAAAGTTTATGTCCTTTATAGTTGTTTAAGCATTTGGACCTCCATTTTGTTTGGTATCTAACTAATTCGCATTGTTTGTGTGTGTGCATTCTGTGATTTTTCTCTAACCTCATACGGCAGGGAGATGTCTATCATGCCCTAATTTTTCCTCCCTGGTTCATGTTCGTCTATTTGAAGTTGTTGGTTTTTTGTAATGGTCGTCTATGAATTGAACAGAATTCTGGTTAATGTCATAACATGCCATAATGAAGTAGTCTCACTTCATGAGAGCCCCTTGCAATGACTTGAACATAAAGTTTAATTTTTTTATATGCTTTACTTTTACATGTATCTTGCTTTCTGTTTGCTTTCTTGATATTAATACTTCAATATGGATGCAAGAATGCTAAGTGCAGACATGCTAATACTTGTAAAGGTTCTTTGTTTAGAAAATGAAAGATCAGAATTTTGGTTAGACCTTGTCTGTCACTAGCCAAGGAACTTTTTTCTTACTTCTGGGCGTGCTTCCTAAATTATTGGTTTTTCTTGCTTATATGCATTTAATCAGTTCTGTCTAAAGGTAAAAGCAGCAGTAGCAGCCTATTTTAAGACTACGTGTGGCTTTCCAGAAAATCACTTTTGCATTATGATTTATTACATTACTGAAACATGATGTTGCTTTGGGTCAGACTATAAGAAGAAGAGTGATGCTTGCAAAGAAAGGATGGAGAGGGTAAAAAGTGAAACTCTTGATGATGAGCAATTAGAAAGTCTGCAGCAAGAATTGGAAGGGAAACTCGAACATGAACGTGCTCTTCTTCAAGAACTTAGATAAGTTAGTTACTTTTTAGTTATTTGTTTATCTGAGTTGTGTTTGATAAGGACAATGACTGACCAAGTTTCATATATATCAACACAATTGTCAGTGATGAGATTGATGATCTAGAACATCAAAGGACTTCAATAGAAGAAAGAATAGAAATCATCAGGAAAAGGGACAAAGAAACCCTGAAGGCACAGTAAGTCGTTGCATGCATGTTCTTCTAGTATTGTTTCCAGCATGCTTCATTTTCTGCCCAGGTTCATACGTGTTGTTAGCACCCTAGTCTTAACCTTTTGTATACAATTGGAAGCAGTTAGTTGCATTGCTCTTTATGAATCCTCTAGCTTTGATGATTTATCACAAATAGAGATGTATAACATAAGAGCATGCAATTAAGTATAAACTCTCAGCAAGGCTGCGAACCATCTTTTCTAAATTTATGTGTATAGAGTGGTATATTCAGAATATGTAATTCTTTTCACTCCCTAAGATTGACTCATGCATTGAAAGCTCTGTGATATGTATATAGTTAAAATGATTCGTAAGTGTCAGTTTTTCACTGTGATTGAGTGGTCTAAAGCCTGATAGGGAAAGGAGGCACACCTAAGCTTCTGGGACTTTGTGTAGGTTCATGACCACTGCAATTGACTTTTGTGCTGGCCCATATATTAACAAGACCGGTGTTTGTTTTAAGAAGTATTCATGTTATGGCCTTATAGGAGATTATAACCTGAACTTCTGCAGGAAGGTGGCTTGTTCATATATAACAAATGCTATAGTATGCTCAAAACAAAATCTTGGACATCCCAATTCATCATCATTTTTATTAAGCTATTAGACATTTTGGAGTTTAAGAGAAGTATTAACCTTTAGTCTTAAGAAGAACTTCAAGTTCATTTTGCAACTTGACTTGCACGACTTTTTCCCTTACATGCACTCTTATACTTTTCAGTCCTAGCTTCTGAAAGTTTTTCTACTCTATGCATTGTGTTTCTTCTGTGACCATTCTGTACCTCTTATGTTGCAGAGATTTACTCTCAATGTGTGCATCTGTGACGAATATTATTCCAAATTTAGATGATCAACCAAGAATCTCAGGCTGTATCCTTTTTCGTAGCTTACTTACTGAGTCCATCTCAATTAAGCCATTTATGTGCAACTCTTCATTCTCTTTGATTTCATAAATTTCATCACAAATTAACTTTAACATCAAATCCCAGATATTGTAGATAAAAACAGAAGGAAAGCTCACATGTTCGAGTTTGATCCATCAGTTTCTAGCTTCGAAGTATGCAGCAGGCTGTGGGAGAGGATGTGACCACGAAATATCATGACTGGAATGTTCGTTTTCCAAGCAGTTTGGGAGTATTATATGTTCTGTACTTCGATTTTGTTCCTCTGCTTTGATTGCTGGAAGGATTGATAAGTGTGAGAATGAGAAGCGTGTGTAACAGCTATACAAAATTGTACCTGCAATCAAATAGCCATGTTTTGAAAATTGCTAACCAAATAGAAATATGACTTAATGAAAATTCGGAAGGGATGCTAAAACACTTTTGTAAGTTCACTAGGATGTAAGAAATTGCTGTTTGTTATATTAACCATTAGATATTAACCTCAAAATTCATTATGAAGCCATTTATGTAAAACTAAGCGAGTGTAAGACAGTATTTAACACTATTTTTTATTTTAAAATAAATTATATTTTTTAACAAATTGTTTATAATATTTAAAATTTTTTGAAAAATGTAAAGTATATATAAATTGTATGTCATATAATTTTTACATGTATATTTTTTAAATTAAAAATCAATTTATCTTGAATATTTTAAAATAATTTTATTTTAGATTTTTTTTTTTATTTTAAGCATATTAAACGTTCCCTAAGAAAAATAGTTAAATATTTTTTAGTGTTTGATATTATTATTTGTTGCTAAGAAAGTTTTATAAGGAAAAATTATATGATATATGTATGTAGGTTTTTCTTAATAATATAAACTAATTAAAAGAGATAATTAACATAACCCACCACGTGGGCATTCAATTAAGTATAAACATCATTTACCTACGAAATAAATTTTTTTTAAAGAAAGAATTAGAAGTAGCATATTTTGTTGTGATAATTGAATGTCTTTATCATATACAATATAGAGTTTATTTTAATTACGAAACCATCCTATGAAGCTTGTAATTCGCAAAACAGGACTGTAGAAGTTTCAAAATATACATTTTCCATTCCCTGAAAACCTTTGGAGGATTGCGGGAAGCAAGAAACCGGTAGTTGTTATTCCTTCATGATCGTTGCTGCTGTCACTGCTGTTGCAGTTCATCAACGGTTTCGCTCAATTCTTTTGCCGAGTTGCTGCAGAAAATCTTCTGATTTTCTTAATCGATTCTGCAACAGGTATCGATTTCCGGCGGCCGCAAGGATGTCAGACGAAGCCGTCGAACAGCAGTTGAGGCGTAGTGACCCAGGTTCGAATCCTAAGGTCGCCAAACTCCGGGAAGTTGTTAGCAAAGATGCCTCAGGTAAATATCAATATTCTGATTAGGGAATTGGATTAGGGGTATCTGGTTTGATTGCCTGTTTCTTTCGCGCTTTTTTTTTTTCTCTTAAGTTCAATTTGTTTTGTTCCGATTGGCAATTTTGTTGGAATGAGATGTAGTCGTATGATCAGTTGTGAATCAATATCGTCGAAAACTAGGAAGGTTTAGTACAAGGCGCTTCATCTTTTTTTTTTTTTTTTTTTGAGAAGCGGTTTGGTACAAGTAGTGTGTATCTAATATGTATAGATAGACATCAATCTTTTTGCATAAAAGTTGGAATGACGATTAGAAGAAGAAACAATTACTTTACTTAAATGATTGATGTTTAGTTTTTATCTTTACCATAAGTAGTCACTGATTTATTAAAGTTTTTGGTGCAATGGAGTGGCAGTTTGTTGTTCGGTATGAGCTTGACATGCTTAAGCAATTAGGTAAATTTTCTTTGTGCTGGAAGTTGTTGTAAAAACTTCACTGGAAACATATTTATCAGTTATAAAAGATTTTGAAAGTGATTGTCAAAAGAAGTTAAACTCTGCACTTGTTGCCTGTCATGGTTTTTGTTGTGAAAATAGGTGGCTGGGAGAAATGCTGGGAGGAAGGAGTAACACCATGGGACTTGGGGCAGCCAACGCCTGCAGTTGAACATCTAGTAAAGACAGGAAGCCTCCCAAAAGGCAGGATTTTGGTTCCAGGATGTGGCACTGTAGGTTTGCTAACCGTGATGTTTGCAACATCCTTCACAATTTACGGAGTTTACTAGAAGCAGATATATTATTCAGTTATTCTCATTAAGCTGGTCTTGATTTGGCACATGTAGAAGTAACTTCTAGTTAGCTGTTTCTATTTGACTTGAAAAATGTTGGCTCACAGCTTAATGTTGCTATGTTCTTTGAGTTGACACTACTGAACAAAACAGAAATTTGATATTGATCTAGTAATTTATTATGGAAGAAAAAATAAACAAAATGTGTGTAGACGTATGGAATATATGGTTTTATTTTGTCTTACACTAAATATTTTGTGTTCAATAGTTTTAAGTAGTTTTCTTTACCATGCGGTTTTCTACTAGCACTGTTGGCTAGACTTAATCTAGAATCGCTTAAAACTGATATAACTGGTTTGTGAATGACAAAATTAAAATCCCACCATTAAAAGTTGCTACTAGGTATAATTGGTAGACTAGCACTTTACGCTGTCCGATCCATCAAAACTCTTTCAAGAGTTCGGTCTCAGATCAAATATTTTATGAGATTCTTAAATTCATTTTTGTTGCGCATTCCTACTTTATTTGTAAATCTTCAATCTTGTTTTCAAGATATTTTTAGCCGGATTTTCTTATACCAATTTGTTTATTGACTTGCATGCACGACAGGGCTATGATGTCGTTGCAATGGCTGGACCTGAGCGTTATGTTGTAGGCTTGGAGATATCAAAAAGTGCCATTAAGAAAGCCAAGGAGGTCAGTTTAGTGAAGGATGCAGTTACAATCTGGTTTACCGAAGGATGCAGTATAATTTGCTAGAAAAAAAAAAAATCATATCCACCTCACATGTAACTTGTCTATGGATTTCATGTCCTTTTCTATGCTTTCTTCTCTCTCTTCCCTTTCTTTTAGATGAATTATTCTCAAAGAGAACAAAGCCATTTTGTATGTAACAGTTACAAACATAATTGAATTAAGAACAAACTATTGGTTTGCCAAATATTCACAGAAAGGGACATGGGAGAACCATAGCTTAAGGAAGAAGGATCTGATTTAGAAGTCTTTATGCGAGTTGGTTTTGAGCAATAATCAGATAATAACCAGGTACTAGCAAATTTCTTAATGAATATTTTTTGAGAAAAGATTACATATTACGCCCAAGAAAGTATGGATTTTATGAACTTCATTTCTGCATCTACTTTTTGAGATGTAATAGATATGATGCTTTTCTTACTGGCTGTTTAATTTTACTGACCTTCACTTCTTGGTCAACCAGTGGTCTGCTTCTTTTCCAAATGCAACTTTCTTTACTTTCTTGTTGGAGGACTTCTTCACTTGGCAGCCAAATGAGCTATTTGATGTGATCTTTGATTACACGTAAGTACATGGTTTCCTTCTTCCTTTTTTCTCTTCTTCTAGTTTTTCACAATTACATGTAGGCTAAGAGACTCATTACTTGGAACTGATATGCAGGTTCTTTTGTGCTATTGATCCTTTGTTGAGACCAGCATGGGCAAAGAAAGCCAGTGAACTTCTAAGGCCAGATGGAGAACTAATAACGCTGATTTATCTGGTCAGAATCTGTTCCTTGTTAAAGATACCTGGCATGCTTGAAAAAGAATGTTTTCTGTATGCATTCATGTCTTTAAAACAGCTCATTATCTTCATTAGCTTAAGAGATTCCATGTGGTTTTGCACTACAATGTAGTGCAAAAGAAGCACTTTAAAGGAAAGGAAAGGCATTTTCCAAGGAAATTTATCCAGGATCTTAGAAATTTTTTTTTCATATAATTATGCATGCATAAGTTTTAATGAGTATTATGTACAAGTAACTTGTTCGATGTTACATTTTACAAAAAAAAAAAAAGAAAAACTCCGAGTTCTGCTTATACATATGTTCACATCACAGGTTCAGCTATACACGAACCTGTGATGTCTTGCTTCTAGGACCTAATTATACTGCCTCACAACTATACACGAATGTTGTCTCGATGATTTAATTACTTGGAGAAATCTGCATTGTTTTCTTTATTCAAAATCTTGCATTTATAGAACAACATATACAAGCCAAAAAACCAATTCTAGTTATTTCGTGTTAGTAATGTAATTTTTTGTTTCATTGAAGTTTTAAGCTTGTCTTAGGGATACGATATAGTAAGATGGTGATTTCATTACTAGTCAGATGAAATACTATTATTCTGATTACTAAAGGAAAAAACATGTCTGGCAGATTAATGATCAGGATGGAGGCCCACCGTACAACAACTCACTGGCTGAGTGAGTCTGCTATGGTTAATTTTCTCTGAAAATTTAGAAATTTCATTGTTTTATAAATGTGCAATAGTGCTGCAGGAAATGTTTGACTAACTAGCTATTAATATTGCATTGCACGTTTGCAGCTATCAGAATGTACTGCATCCTCTAGGTTTCAAGGCTCTCATTGTCGAAGATAATGCGCTTGCAATTAAGCCACGCAGAGTATGACCTTCACCTTTTTGTTCTAAGTAATTTTAGCTGGCCAGAATGGCATGCATTCTAAACAAATTTGCGTCTGTAAGTAACTGTATGCCTGGCTTTGTTTAACAACATGCTTCTTCGCTGCGCCCTTATAAGGTATTCATATTCCTCAGTAAGGTAATTGCACCTATAATTGAATTCCGCAAAATTGTATATTTCTATGTCAAAATATTTTATTCATGTTTGAGTATACTTTGAAAACATAGTTTACTAGAGCTTCTCCAAGGGTCTTTCTGTTTTCTTTTAAGGGTATTGCTTACACTAGTTACATATCGATGTTTTGGACAATGAAATTACGTTTAACTGCAACTTTTCAGGGTAAGGAGATGCTGGGAAGGTGGATGCGGCTTCCCTACCGATCTCCACTGTGAGGAAGGAGAACTTCAGGAATACATAGTTTTACATAGATAGAAAGTATACCCCGGGAAATTTCCTGTTGTCCAGAATTTGTTACAACATTGTGTTCTTCTCCTTTTGCTCTCGAGGTAAATAAAAGAATATATTGAACTTCTTAATTCTTTTTCAGCTCTAAAGTAAAGTGCAAGAACCGTCTATGAAAAATTTTTCAATGTTTCCGTAGATCAGGCATGATAGAGGTGGCAGTTAGAAGCATTAATAAGGCTGTGTTTCAATTGCACCTTGCATCTAACTCATTTTCAGATTTTTAGTTTGAATTTGTTTTTTTTTTCAGTTTACATCGAATTTCAAATCTATTTCTTACCAAATTCAGTTTTATAAAACTCATTTTTTACCAATTAAAACATATGGTTTGTTTACTTACATTTTATTTTACTTTAATTTTCAACTCACAGTAAACCCATAATTTAAACTATATTTTTTCGTTAAAAATTTACTTTTAAAATTTAAATTTTAAAACTAAAACATTTTGAACTCACTTTTAATATAAAAAAATTTAAATTCTACATTTATCTATTACAAATTCATTTTTAAAAAATTGAATTTAATGCTGAAGTAAACTCGCCCATTACCTAAACTGATATTGGGCCCATCTAATTTTGCTAGACTTACGGATCACGTAAGTTCTTGGGCCTGTCTTATGTTTGGGCCAAAGAGTGGACCTGGGCTTGGGCCTGCTATGTGAGTACTATATCACCAAGCTTAGCTAGATAAGATTCGATTCCCTTCCCTCCAAACCAAAGCACCAACTGCAACAAGCTCTCTGCTTCCCTTGTTCTCTTCTTAACGATGTCTGCCATTCCAAAACATTCTTCCATCCAAAGATTACCAACCACGAATCCTTCAGTTTCTTCCCAGAACAAGTTTGGCAACCCGAAGATTGCAGCATCACTCCATTCCCCGTTTGCCGAATTCAAGAATCCCCATGCCCGTACTTGTTCATCTAAAAAACCTTCTTTTTCTCACAAACCAATCCTTGCCCAGATATCAAACTCTCTTCAAAACCATAATCTGGGACAAAAGATTGAATCTTTCCTTCAATACCAAGTTTCTGTAGTAAAAAATCCTCTTTTTCTCACCACTGTAGCTCCACTACTCTCTATCTCCTTACCTTCTCTTGCGGTTGAAACTGAGCAAATTTCATCATCAAAGATTAACGTTGAAGCTATTCTTGTTTCTATTGATGATTTCTTCAACCAGAACCCGTTCTTTGTTGCCGGATGCGCGTTCATCTGGCTTGTTGTTATACCACTGACCCAGGAGTATCTAAAAAAGTATAAGTCCATACCAGCGATTGACGCATTTCGGAAGCTGAGAGATTTGCCCAATTGCCAACTGTTGGATATCAGGAAAGACAAGAGCGTGGCATTTATGGATTCACCCAATCTGAAGATTTTGAGTAAGAGTGCTGTTCAGTTGGAATTCATTGAGGGATATGAGGAGAGGTTTGTGAATGAAGTGAAGAAGTTTTTCCAAGAACCCGCAGATACTATCATCTGTGTCCTAGATAAGTGAGTTTTTATTGGTCATAATGATGGTGGCAGTTTTGAGTTTGCTGCACATACACAAATTCTTTATTATTAAATGCAAAAGATAGCTGCAAAAGTTTTCTATGAAGCTGTAATGTTGAAATCAAATTTGAGGAACCAGATGTTTCTTATCTATCCTACCAAGAATCTGCAACGTTGCATAGAAAAACTCCACAGCATGGGAATTTTGTTCATGCATTTGTAGGATAACCAAGAATTAATATATTTATTCAGATGGAATGCCGTTTAGATTTTCATTTTTTTTTCACAAGTTCTTATGCATGTCATACTTAAGTTGAGAAGTGATCTCACAAAGAATGCTCAAGTTAGACCAACTATGCATTGGCTAAGTAGATATTCTGTGCTTGCAAGGCTCCCATGTTTCAATCCATCAAAAATAATTAAAAGTGAAGTTGTTCGATGTAAATGATTTGATTAGTTCTTGCACATGAAATACATTTCATTTTGCAACTTCACAAATCTAATCAGTATTTCTGACGTTTGGTTTCTCTGTCATGACCTCTAACTTTAACTCCCTACTGACAAGGTAGCTTCGATGGTGATTCCTTGCGAGTAGCAGAACTACTGTACAACAACGGTTTTAAGGAGGCTTATGCGATCAAAGGTGGCCTTAGAGGCAAGGAAGGTTGGCAGGTACCTTAAGTTGGTCATTCTTAACATCCTGTAAAATTTGCATCTGTAGTAAGAACAGAATGGGCATACACTTTTGATGATACGAATCATAGCTATCATGTCAATATTTGTCAAGCATGATGGCGTACCTTGTTAATGAGCAAAACTGCAAAGGTAATACGAGTCCTCTCCTATCTTCAGGCAATTCAAGAAACCTTTCTTCCACCTTCTGTTCATGTATTTCCAAAGAGGAAACAACTATCCAAGTGTGGTGTTAATGGACAACGGACTGAAAACTCAAATCGTGGTGTGGATGAGGGGGACAGCTTGAACCTGAATGGTTTCCCGAAGCCTACAGTAACTCCAAATTCTGAATGAACCTGCTCTGCAACGACCAATTGCTTATATCCCAAATGTATGAATTTTACATCCTTCCACCTTTAGTTTTTGTTTAGATTTTGTTTGAAGAAAATATTCTTGCTTTATATGATAATGAGGAATTAGCATGATTTCATCATCATATGCATCCAACCGAATGTGTTACCTTTGTTTAGAGCATTTACTTTAAAAATCATAGTAATGAATGATTGATATTAAGTTGCTTGATAGACTGTTTCTAGAGATGGAACATTCTCACTTCTCTACTTATGGTTAATACATCGATGTGTTTCTCAGATTGGAAACTTCTTCCTTCTCATCTCCATCTGACTACATCTTTCAAGCTTGCTGCCTTATCGTAAAATACGGTTATGTATCGACAGCAGAACAACAGAGCCTTGCTAGTTTTGAGATCGCTTTTCCAGTTAGTCTTTGTTGTCATTACCAGACGAACAGGCATAGTTGAGCTGTTTAACAAGCTGAACATTGTCTCCAACTCTAGGCGATTTTAGACAGCGGCATAAGAAACATTACTGAAACAGAAATCAATTTTTCTTCTTTGTTGTTACCCTGAGGAACAGGCATTGTTTGAGCTGAAAATTCTCTATTATAAAAGAACTGGTGATTGTAGCATTGTTCTTGTTGATTCAAACAGAAGTTATTTTATGTTTTAGCAAGGAGTTCTTTTCAACAAAAATAAAATGACCTGATAACATTTAGTAAGTTAATTTCATTGGTGGACAACGTTCAAGTGCTGCATCACAACAGGCTTTCATAACCAAAGCTAAAATGAGACAAAAAACATACAAAAATTATGCTTAGAACTTAGCTATGAGCACACCATACAAGCACATTTCCGTTGAGTAAATCATATCATATATTACCAGCTCAATCAAAGGAAAACTAACTAAACAGCTTCAGCTTTTGAGGATATACATTACAGGAAGTGATTGGCGCAATGGAGATATTTCATATCAATGCCAGAAGGCAAAGGAAATAGTAGCAAAACATATTTGAAGTTAAAACTCCCATCTTTTCTTCACTCTGAACATTAAGGCAGGATTTCTAATATCATCTTGTGGGACTTGGAGCATGAGTTGTAATTTCATCTTCATAGGCACAGTTTTCACTTTGCCATCCTCATTGCCAACCTAATTTACATAGCAACTTTTAAAGTCAATAATTAAGTTGGAAGCAATCTCATAAAAAACCATAGCAGTTAACAGGTATCACAGTATACTAGTCATAAAGGACTAAACAAAAGTCAAAATATGCTTTGAAAAATCTGGAATCCAAAAATGTTCATAAAATTTGTTGAACTGCAGCAACCAGCTGAAATGATTGCATGCTATAACTCTTGTATTTGCCAGTTGGATCCTCATTGATCTTATTTATTAGGAATATGCGTGATCTATACAATACAAAAATAGTTAAGTTATGTCAGACTCATACTAGCAGATCAAGTAAGTAGCATATTCATATTGGGAATGTCACCAGCATGCATGGACTAGCCACATTCTTATTATATGAATATTTTTGGTTACCAGCAAGATATTCTGTGTGTGGTTTCAGAATATTCAGTTCCTTTACTGCCACTGGATGGGAAAGACTTACCCAGAGTGATGCCCATCCAACTCGCACCTCAGAGTCATAGCCAGTTTTCACTTTGAGGTCCTTACCGATTGTGCGCTTGTAGACTGTACTCCATTCATCAGAGTCAAGTTTATACCAGTAGCTGTATGTGATAATATTCAACCGATGAGAATATTCATAAAAAATTTTGGAGGGTCGATGACACTGAGACCAATTCAGAATTAAATAAGCATGAAACTTATTATGTAAGTACATCGTACAAAGGTGTAAACCACAAAATTGGCTTTCCAACTAACATACCGGTACCATTATCCCAATAGCGTAGTTAAGTAGGAAAGTAAATTGCCTCTGAAGCAATAATTTGTTTTCTTCAGGTTACAGCTCTAACTAAGGCTATCAAATAAACAATAACTAAATAAATAAATAACAAACAGTTTTATCTTTCACTCAACAGTGTGTACAAGATGACATGGAAAAGTGCCCTAATAATTTAATATACAGGTGAAGCTATATAATATGCTACTTTGCAAAGATGTAAGTCATCCTTCTAGATACAAGCAACTTTCAAGTATTTAAACAATAATTTAAACCAGTAAGTTCAAATACCTTACTCTACAAGATTACACAAATCCAAAGCAACTTAGGCTGAAAACACCTGAAGTGCTCTCAAATGTCAAATCCTTATTTATCAGTTTAGTATCTTTAGATCATTCATCTGGCAACCTCATTAGTACTCAGATGTAAGAAAATAAGGGGGAGGAATCTTTTAAGGACATTCAAAAGTGAGAATATGTTTACTGGGGAGGACTCTTTTAAGAAGGACATCCAAAAGTGAAGATATGTTTACTAGATATGCTGGGACTTATACAACTTCAAGATTATCATAAGTGAAAGAAGGAAATCGAGTGTGCATAGTTAAGAACAAAACAAAATGAACATGAAAGGTACAAAAGACAACGGAGAATCAGAAGAAGAAAAGAGCTTCTTCACCTTAGTTTATCCGAAGGACTGAAGCGGCGTTTAAATGCAAAGGACATTGAGTTTGATGGCAGCGAGATGCTGGGAATGAATGTCATATGCTCATCCTACAAAAAAGAGCTTCAAGAATAAGCTGCCTACATAACTATATATCATGTCATGGGCAAATAGAATCACAAAGAAAAGCAACAGTAGTTACCTTAAACAAATACCTTAGGTTTAAGTCATTATCCTTGTATATCACAGCACAAACTCCATTAAGAAGTTGAGCTTTTAGGATACCTCTGATTGAAAGAGCCCTCTTATCTTCTCCATCATCCCTTTCCTCCACTGAAACTTCACCAAGAGGAAAACTCAAAGTTGCTTTTGGCTGCACAACATTTAATTGTCAGTTACTTTTTGTAATTTATGATAAACATGAGTAACAAAGTAATTCATACAAGAGTGAACAATATGTGAACAATATACTTGAAATATGTACTTGAAATATGTGAACAATATAGGATAACATTACTTGGATCCATAAACTGATAGAATACAAGAGTCTTTATCATAAAACTTGCAAAAGTTGGTCAACATTGGTCTTCCAATGATTAATATGATTACTGTCACAATTCAAACGACTCACCAATCCTTCTGATGGTACGGCAGATGTCAATTCAAGTTTATACGAATCGGTCAGGTTTGCCGCCATAGAAAGCAGTCCCCTTTGCATCTGTTTAAAATACAACCCACATTGCAGAGACTGTTAGAAAACTAAAATTGGAGAGAAGTACAGAAATATTCAACCGTCTAGCTACAATCTGTAAGCATCAAAAGCTACAATTAGGAATTCAGGGGTCAATACCAAATAAAAATTCCGGATATTTGATGTAGTTGTGTTAAGTCTTTGATAGATGCATGGCCATAATGATTACTTCAATCTACTAGCAGGAAATAGACTATACAAACTAGGATTAAACCAAAGGCCACTAGAATCATCTTCCCATCACATCAACTCCATAACAAGAACAGGAACAAGAACACTAACAACAGTAGCTGCAAGAATAAAAACAGCAGCACAATCACCAAAACAACAAACTGGTTCATTTAAACCAACCCCACTTAATGCATGGTCTGGAAAAGAGCCCTAACATGTGGCAGTTTTTTGTCAAGTTACTACCAAAAAAAAAAGAAAAACTAATAGCTCACTGAAGCCAAGGAACTAATCAAAGTACCAAAAAAATAAACACAGCATATATGTTACCTCCAGAAAAACTAAAAAAGCGAAAGTAAAAGCTAAAGCTAATACCTTTACATCATGTACAGCCCTGATGTTAACCAACTTTCCTAAATCAAACGATCCACAGAGCAACGTGTTCCTCGACTCAACATCATGCACAACAGAGAAATTATCAGTAGATAACCCAATCTGTGGTGCATAAATTTCTCCTCCAACTCCTCCTTTTGAATCAGAAGAACAAAACTTCTTGCGGAATGAGAAGCTGAGTTTAGCGAGTGAATCGAAAAGACGGAGAGAGACCTTGTGAAGGATTCCAGTTCCATTTCCTCCAGCGCCGCTCTCTTCGCTGTCGTAGGAGGAAGTTATGCTTAAGGATGGACGGAGAGAGACAACACCGCCGCTACACGTCGCATCGATATTTGTGGTGTTGGAGATGGAAGGAAAATTAGGGTTTGGGCTTTGGGGGAAGGAGTTTGTGGTGTTGATTTCAGTAGCAACGACCATGGCTGCTGTTAATTGACTCTTCAGAGAGAGAGAGAGAGAGAGGGAAGAGACCAGGGTTTGATTTTTGAAAGAGGGAAGAGAGAGAAAGAGGGAGAATCCTTTTTTTTTTTGTTTGTGATGTTATGCCGCTATTCACCATAGTTTACAAGAACAGGCCTTATAAATTACAATTAGAAGTTCTTTTTATTTTTAATAAATTTCAAATTTTACACAAAAAACAAAAATTAAAACAAGACTTGAATGGCCTATGCAGGTCTCGACCCTGCGACCTTGAAGCCACTAGCACCACGCTCTAGATTGATCTAGATATTTAAGAGTGTTTTTATTAAATACGTAATATTTTTATCATATTTTAAAATAAATTTTATTTTGTTATCTAAAATAATAATATAAACTTTTTTCTATATTTTTTAATATTTAAAAACATAAAATTTTATTTTTATTGAACAACGGTAAAATATTTTTGTAAAATAAATATTTGAAAAAAATAATGCTAAACGTACTTAAAGCCGTACTTTTGGAACTGTTTAATTATGTCCAAAATTTAAATAATAAATTTAAGATTGTGAAATTGGACATAGGATATGTTTGAAAGACCTTTTTTTAAAAATTTGTTTCATATTTTTTAATAAAAATTTTAAAATATTTTATAAAATTTTTTAACAAATTTTAAAAATACAAAAAATTTTACTTCATGAAATCTTTTTAAATTATGTTTTATTTTTTTAAAATAAAAAAATAAATTTTATTTTCAAAACTTTTTAAAATAAAAAAATAAATTTTATTTTCAAAACTTTTTAAAATACTTTTTTTTTAAAAACTTTTTTTCAATAATTACTCTCAAACATTTCTATAATCATAGAATACAGGATTTGGATTCTCTTGTTTTGAAGAATTTTGCAACCTTAAAAAAAAAAAAGCGCTTACACATTGAACTTAAATTGCATAGATGCATTTGTCTAAAAGATGAAAATATTAAAAGAAAAAGTGAAGGAAATGTTTGTGAAAACAAACACTTTGCTCCTTTTTCTTTTTGCTGTAGTTTTTGTTTTATTTTATGCTACCGTAACTTTTACTACTATGAAAATATTTTTAAAAAAACTTATGCTTTGGAGTCATGACAACAACTTTATTTTATGTTATGAATACACAACCTAATTTTATGTTCTGAGGACATGTTTGACTTTATCTTTTACTTTATTTTAATTTTTTATTTAATATTTTTAAATAAATTTTTATAATATTTATAGAAGTTATTTAAATATTTAAAAAATAAAAAAATTTTACTCGTAATTATTTACTATTGGCTTATTTTATTATTTTTGATGTAATAAATCTAGCTTGCTTTTTGTTTATAAAAAAATAAAAATATTTTTTCATTTAAAATAATTTTTATTTTATAAATACTTTCAAACGTCTAATGTCATAACAACAAAACACACATCACACACAAATTTTTTCTTCAAAAAAATGTTTTGTTTTGGTTAAATTCATTTTAAAGTAGAAATTGAATGGGATATGATGATATATATCTAATCTCAGAAGGTTTAAAATTTTAATCTTAAAATTCAATCATAAATGAACTACATAACAGTCCCCATGTATATAAAGTTTACAGAGAAAGGTAAAAAAATTTTAAAAGTACTAGAGATTTGAGAAAGTTTCTAATTTGCCAAACTCCATTGTTTTAGGACACAACTGCAAAAAAAAATAATGTAATTCTCGACTTAAAATTGCAAACCAAAACCCTCAATTATATTCGCACGTTTCCTCCTCAGCCCGCCATCGCCAATGCTCTCTTCTTCTTCACTCCGCGGCCTCCTGCGGCGGTTCTCTACCGCCGCAACTCTTCTCCGGCGAACTTCTCCGGCGCCAAAATTCTTCATTAACACATCTTTACGCCGCATATCACCCCTTCCCCACTACCTTTATCCCTCCTTTTTCTCCACTAACACCGCCGGTGGGTCCCGGCTTGCTGGAAGCGTTGGACTTGATTTGAGATCGAAGGAGGAGGTAGTAGAGGAGGAGGAAGAAGATGAACAGGAATTGACGGCTGGAAGTTACCGGCATACGGATGCGTATGCAGCGATCGAGCTTGCATTGGATTCGGTGGTGAAGGTTTTCACTGTGTCCAGCAGCCCTAATTATTTCCTACCATGGCAGAACAAGTCTCAGCGAGAGAGTATGGGGTCAGGTGAATTTTGTTTGTTCAATGCAAAGATGCGAAGGTCCGGTAAATAGTGTTTGGTTGAATAATTCTTGGCAATGGGAGATAAGAAGGTTTAATTTTTATTCTGAAAGTAATATCTTTTTGATAATGGGAAGTATTAGCTATAAAATGAGTGATCCTAAAGAACAAAGGGTTAGCTGTAGTGCTGAATTAGATTATTAAGGAGTTTATGGGATCTGGTACATCTGATTCATGAGGATTTTGGTTAGATATATGAGTTTGTGTTGATTCAGAGTTGAGTTTCAAGATGTATCTGCGGTAATAAATTGATCTGAGTTTGATTGAAGGAAGTGATTGTTTGGTGAGACGTGTTAGTTTTGATATCATGTGATAAGGCCAGTTGGTCAATGTTTCTAACAATGTGACGAAATTGATATTACATTTCTTATGGGAAATGTAATATCATGATGTCAGTTTCATGCTTTTTTTTCTCACACACTCTCTTTTTTTATTCTTTTGTGTTAGCAGTATAAAAAATTCGGTTTTTGATTGGTAAATACATTCTTCTTTTGGAAAAATTAGTGTTTGTATCACTTCAATGCTAAGTTTAAAGAAAAAAGGAGATCAAGTCACTTCTAGTTCTGAGTTTGTCTAGCATTTGATTATAGTTTTGATTTTTTCTTTTCAAACTTACCACTTGACTTTTGTAGACAAAAGTTGTTATTTTGTTTGATTTATTCGAAAAATTAATCGTTTCATTGATTGAATTCTTTTGTATTTCATTTCTTTATTCTTGACTTCTTTTTCCCTTAAGATCTTTGCTTTTCCTAATTCTGGAATCTTTAGTTTTTGACTGGAGCATTATTCAGGATTTGTTCTTCCTGGACAAAGGATTGTGACAAATGCTCATGTAGTAGCAGATCACACTTTTGTTCTTGTGAGAAAGCATGGTTCACCTACCAAGTATAAGGCTGAAGTTCAAGCTGTCGGCCATGAATGCGACCTAGCACTTCTTTCTGTGGAGAGTGAAGAATTTTGGGAAGGAATGCGTTCCCTTGAGCTTGGAGACATTCCTTTCTTACAGGAAGCGGTGGCTGTAGTGGGTTACCCACAAGGTATATTTGTAACTCGAAGTATGAATGTATCATGTCTTTGTCTTGATATGCGTTTTGTTGTATAAGCTGCATGTAAGTATTTTATTCGTTTTCTGCTTTTGCGATGAAACATATTTGACATTAAAAAATCAATGATGCACTTATGATTAATTTCATTAAAAGATTTCATAAAGATCATGAAAGTTGGATGTTATATATTTGATTGACATCTCCTTTTGTTTTGGTATGTTTGAAGGTTTAATTCCTCAGTTGCACTATATTGGCTTTACTGCTTAAAAGTTAAACAACTTCTCAAGCTTCAATTCTTCAATACGAGGGTATCTGTTGTGTTGGCATCCAAGCTTTATAAATATCCTAGCTTACCTCTTTTCTTTTATTGCATGAATGAAACATAAAGATAAGTTTTCTTCATAATCTATGCTTAAGTACTAGTTTTGCATGCTTAATAATTTGTTAGATTAATTTCTTATTTACTAAGGAATGTTTCCTTTTCCAAGTGCAGGTGGAGACAACATTTCGGTTACCAAAGGTGTGGTCTCTAGAGTTGAACCAACACAATATGTCCATGGCGCTACACAGCTTATGGCTATACAAATTGATGCAGCAATCAATCCAGGAAATAGTGGAGGCCCTGCTATTATGGGCAACAAGGTTGCTGGAGTAGCATTTCAGAACCTTTCAGGTGCGGAAAATATTGGGTGAGTTCTACATTGCCAAAAATCATGTTTTGTGATCTGTTGCCATTTTTACCTTTCTGCCTAAACCTTATGAAGTGTGTAGCTAGAACATGGGTTCTGTATCATGCAGTATGTTAAATGGAAATATTAAGTGCTTCAAGTAGTTTCTTTTAAATTTTGGATGCATGAAACTAGAGTTCATTACTGCACCACAACTTTTTATTTGAATTATCCGGTTTTATGTAGTAAAGCAATAAATAGGACATGAGTAAATGTGGTAACCTGCAGTTCATATGGATAGAGGAAGCACTTGTGCTTCTTTATCTTCAAAATCCTTATATGATTCTCATGTTACTTTCATCTTTGTGTCATTTTATAAAAATATCTCCTATTTCAACCTTTGCTGGTTTGGATACATATTACTTTAATTATTGTACAGACATCTTTAAGGTAGTAAGGCACAAGTGTTTTAAGATGATTGCATCCCCAGTACTTGGTGACAACCTTTTTTGGTTCTCACTTGTCAAAATGTTTTTGTGCAATAGATTTTTCCAAAAGTTTGGTTTAACTTCAGTGGGGCATCCCAATACTTGGTGACAACCTTTTGTGGTTCTCACTCATCAAAATATTTTTGTGCAATAGAGTTTTACAAAATTTTGGTTTAACTTCAGTGGGGCATGTTACACCCATAGTTTGAATATTTTATTATGAGCAAGTTACATGTTGAGGCATTTTAATATGGCTTTACACTTATTGTCTATTCTTCTTTGCTGCATTGTAATTCTATGGTGTTTTGCAGGTATATAATTCCTGTCCCTGTTATAAATCATTTTCTTTGTGGAATTGAGGAGAAAGGGAAGTATGTTGGCTTTTGCTCCCTTGGACTGTCATGCCAGCCTACAGAAAATGTTCAATTGAGAGAGCACTTCCGGATGCGAACTGATAATACTGGAGTGCTTGTTAGCAAAATAAATCCTCTTTCAGATGCCCATAAAGTTCTAAAGAAGGATGATATTCTCCTTGCATTTGATGGAATACCCATAGCAAATGATGGAACAGGTGCTTAATTGATACTATTGCTTATTTTTGCTCGCCTTACTTTTTGCAAATTAAGAGCTTCCTAATGCTTATTTGTAAGAAAAACTAAAAGAATCGCTTTTATTCCAGAGTTCAATACAAGAGTTAGGTAGTTTTTTTTTATGCTGATCCAGATAGCCTTCCAGATTTCTACTTATAAGTGGAGACTGTCATCAGTAACGTTTGCTAGCTATTAGTAATAGCAAACAATGGAAGAAGTGGATAGCTTGAGCAAATGCAGTCAAATAAAAGAACAAAGTTAGATTCAAGAACAGTGAGGATAAAAGAAAAAACAGGTAGACCAGATTATAAGACACTGATGGATGCCTAAACCTTCAATTTTTTCTTTTTTTTGACATTTATTATTCCCCTTGAAGAATTTGAACATAATCAGCATATAGACCTCTCTGTTAGGCTGGGAGCTGTACAGTTAGGCTTTTAAGAAGAATTAGTTAGTAGCCTTTTAGTGGATAATTATGCTCAAGGTACAACATTCTGAAGTGTTTTACGTAAGTTTTGATCTACTTTATTTGGAACAAATCTAGATAAGTAACCCACACTGAAGTGACCGGTGAGAATGGTTCAATCTGAGTCTGAAGCACGCAGCCTCAAAACCCTTTAGCGATACTGATATGGCAAGTGCTCTCCATTTAGTATTGTAACTTCTGAAAGATTTGGAGTTGTTGGTACTACCATAATTTTGCACTATTTAACTGCATTATCGCGAAAATCACCTGACAATTTGGGATGGATAAATGAAATCTTAATTTGTATGAGGTCGCTCTATATATAGGTGATGTCTTCGGTATAACTATTGGTGGTTGGTGATATGCAAATCTTAATTTGTAAATTGATCTTTCACTTGAAACTAGATTCTTGTTGATTTCCATGGGCTAACATAAAGTATTAGCTTTGTTCTTCTTTTAACTTTAATAAATTTGGGCTGTCCTAAATTTCATAGGAAACAGAAGAAAGAAGTTAAAATGATGTTTTTGAACTGAAGACCCAATGATATTCGGGTTCTCTCTCATATTCACTCTTACTTTTTGTTTTTCCATTCCTGCTGGAGTTGCTTATGACCTGTACATGATTACCTACCTACGTGATTCTGTTGCTTTCAGTTCCTTTCCGGAACAGAGAGAGGATAACCTTTGACCATTTGGTTTCCATGAAGAAACCTGGAGAAATGGCTGTTCTCAGAATCTTGAGGGATGGAGAAGAGAATGAATTTAGCATTCCTCTCAATCCTGTAAGTTCAGATTCAGTTTTCATTTCTAAACTTCCTCACTTCAGTTTTTCATAACTGTGCTTGTGCATCCCAGAAATGAAGTACTGAACTAATAACTATTAGCAACTCCTTTAATTACCGAATTTTCCAAAGGATAGTGTTCTCATTTGGTCCTTTATTTTGTTATTCTTATCTCAAAAGTGCTTGATTTTAATGAATCCGATGATAGGCTGTTCTGTATTCCAAAATTAACACTGCAAAAAGTGTTACTCTTTGGTATTGTGTCTGATTACGAAGTTCTAATAACTAGAAGACTGAGTGTGGAACTAGAGCCATATAAAGCATTTCCTCAGCACATTCCTTCAACAATATACTACCCTTTCAGCCATTCATTTCTATAAGTAAATCGTCGTAGAGGCATCATTTGGATGACTAACTTCACTTTAGAATAACTCATGCAAAACAGCATATCGAAGAATATATCAAAATTTAGCACCTAGAGATTTGTGGCAAACATATCATATTATGAATTAAATTAGACATTATTAAACCAAAGTTTGAGCTGCAAGAATAATAATATCTTGTTGCTTCTGTTAGGGCTTAAAAATTCTCTTTTCATTTGCAGTTACAACCACTGGTTCCAGTTCACCAGTTCGACAAACTACCCAGTTATTATATTTTTGCTGGTCTTGTTTTCATTCCTTTAACACAACCCTATCTTCATGAGTATGGAGAAGACTGGTATAACAATTCTCCTCGACGTTTGTGTGAAAGAGCATTGCGAGAACTTCCTAAGAAGGCGAATGAGCAACTTGTAATTCTTTCTCAGGTAGTGATTTTATTACTTTCTTTTATGCCTTTTACGTAGTTGTGGGATAATTTGTTATGGTCATATGCGGCTTTCAAATTGACCAAAGAGCTGATCTTTTGATGTATTCATGCATTGTTTTTGCAACTTTTCTGTTTATTTTTCCTTAAAGCCATATTCACATGCGACATTTTAAAGAAGTGTTCCTGAGCAGAGTACTTAATCCCACCTTCAGTCATTCCATGATTCTGTATTCTACATCATATGCTGGAGTCGTATGCTACAGTTTTGTGGTCATTACCTACAAAACTATTTTTGAAGCTCATTTATTCAGGAAATAGTCAATGCCTAAATCAAGAGAACTCTTAGATCAAGTTCTAACTGAGTATTTATATACTCGTTCAGATACGTAGGGTCGCAGCTAGTCCCGCCACTTCATGATTTTCTAGACTTGGGACGTTTGACAGTGCTTAAAATAAAGAGCTTTTCTGATAAAGAGCTTCTTTGAGGCTTTTCGTGAAACAAGTTTGACTTTTTTATCTTCAAAAAATAATAAAAATTATACATATAAAGAATTTATGACATACAATTTATCTGAACTTTTCAAAATTAAAAAAAAACTTTAAAATACTATAGAAAGTTTATTTGGAAACGAGAAGTTGAAATAAAGTTTTGATTAGCTGTATAACCATCAACTTAGCTTTTCCTGTCATGTGGCTGACTGCGGTTTTTGTTTTCTTTTTTCCCCTTTTGTAACCTTTTTCTGTGGTTTCTGAGTTGATGGATGTTGAAGTTGAAATGTTTGTTTATTTGTTCAGGTGTTGATGGACGACATCAATGCAGGCTACGAGCGCTTATCAGAACTACAGGTAAATTTAATGTTTATGTTCACGTATCTGAGCGCAACAATCTCATGAATGAAACCTGTTTGGCATCCACTTGGAACCAATTCTTTCAATTAGCTGAGAGTCTTCTTCATTTTAATGTGATAGGTGAAAAAAGTGAACAGGGTGGAGATTGAGAATCTGAAACATTTATGCAAGCTTGTGGAGAGCTGTACAGAAAATAGTTTGAGATTTGATCTGGATGATGAAAGAGTTATCGTCTTGAACTACCAAAATGCTACACTTGCCACATCCAGAATTCTAAAACGGCATAGAATACCTTCGGCAATGTCTAGTGATTTACTAGATTGTCAAGGACCAATTGCAGCTGAAATAGCATGCTCAAGTTAGTAACGAAGTTGGAACTTTTGTTTAGTTCTTTCTTGTTCTGGTTGAATTAATTATTAACCACTGTCTAACATTTGATTTAATTATTTACTATTTATTGGTTATTAGCAAGAAAAAAAAATTTCTTACTCAGTTAAGATCTAGACTCTAGAGGGAATAACACCTACTCTAGTTGTAATATTGACATAATCAGCGCAATCTTGTAAGCATATTCTTCCATGTTTTGTCCCCTTTAAGCCAAAATGAATGAAAATGAGCTTTTTAAAACAAAAAATATTTTGTAATATTTTTTTTAAAATGAGTTTTATATTTTTAGCTAAAATATAAAATATAATTAATAATGAGATCTAAAATTTTAATTTTTTAATTTTTAAAAAATTTTATAAAATATTTAGAAATTTTATTGAGAATGTGAAATAAGAAATTAGAATGAAAAGGAATAGAAAAGTAAAATCAAATATGACTGAAATTTTGTTCCTGCATTTGATGATGAAGTTTTGCTTTTTGATAAAGTTTGAAGGGTGTGTGTTTATTTTGAATAAATTTATTTTTCTAAAAGTGAATTTGAAAAATTAAGTTAAAAATTAAAAATATTTAATAAAAAATAAATTTTTATATATTAATTTTGTATTAATAGTAAGTTTTAAAATTAAATTTAAAAAATATATTTTTTTTGATAGAAAAATTTAATTTAAATTATTTATTTAGTTTATATTAAAAATATGTTTTAAAAAAACGAAGTTTAGACCACAGGTAAACAAGTTCTAAAGCAACTTTCTTTTTTTGGCTCATTTTTCACTCAGTAGTACATTCCCCAGTCTCCAAGGACGTCGGTAGTTAAATGTAGAATATCGAGCTCCGGATAAGTCGCACAGCAATTCAATTCATACTGATGGGTATTATCCTACAACTCAAAAAGTTAGTGATGTTAATAGAATTAGTTCGGGATACATAAGACTTAACTTTTTTCTTGCATATCTTTCCAACATGTACAAATAAATTTTTAGATTTTTGATAAAATCATTGCTTAATCTAACTAACTAACTTAATAATTATCATCATATCAAAATTTGAATCTTTTTTTCAAATTTTACTGACTCAGCTCTTTCAATACATTATTTTGAAATAAAGAGTTAACCTTGTAACCCAACTAACCTGAAATGCGTTAACCTAACTAACCCGCCAAAGAATGGATAGAGTTAGAGTTAACCTCGTTAACTCTCAATTTAACTCCCAATAAGTATTTAGCATTGCTAAGTAAAATAGTTCAGGGACCATTAGAAAATATCTCCGACACTAGCGCCAAGCCACTCTTTGATCCAGTAATCCACTGATAGCACGAAGCAGGGAAATATCCAGAAGATAAAAGGACAGCTGTCTACTATCCATGGAAACACGATATGTTTGACACGTTGCATCTACTTGTTGGATAATAAAACTGTTCTGTGTAACACTTCAGTTACCAATCTGATTCCTGACACATATTCAACTCTCGTCACCAGAAAAGCTTTCTCTGCACTTTCTGTATTCTCTCTTTTTTTTAAAAAATTTGTTCTCCAGTTACATTTTAAGTCGATTCGGTTCAGTTTCTTCAACTCCTCAGTTGAATTCAGGTGGGTTACCTTCAAATTTGTTGAAATTTGGGTTCCTTTCTTCTTCCTAGACTAACTTGATGGTTTTGAGCTAAGATTTTCCTTGAAGAAAGAAAGTAGATGGTTTTCTTCTTACGAAACAGAAACGAAAGAAGCTCGTTCTGATTTAGAAGGATAATAGTCTTCTTTTCATTGATATAAAGTTTTTAAAACTTGGTCTGTTAAGTAAATGGTTCAACTTTCAAGTTCTTTTCTAGCTCTTGCTTTGTATTTTTAAAATCTTAATATTCTATGAAATTTTGATAATTGGTGGGATATTTCTTTGTATATTTGTTATTAAGAGATCTTTTTGTTTAATATGTTGGTGGTGGATAAATGGTACTGACAATTTTCATCTGCTCCAAGTTTTTGGAAATTTGGGGTTTTTAAACTATCAAAACAAGGGTGGGTTTCCAAATGTGTTACTTCCTGTTTCATTTCTGGTACTGTAAACTAAGAACTTGGTTTCATTTGCTCTACATTTTTTAACTTGTTTAGTGTTCTTTATGACGAGTGGTTTTTTAAAATTTTTTGCTTTAACTTGACAATATTTTGGTTCTATTCTTTTGTTGAGTATGTTAAGGGCTTCTCTAATCTTAATTTTTTGGTTATGAGACAAAACGCTTGAGTTAGCAATAAGTTAAACATGTTTTGGAAGTTTGTTAATCTTTTGTTTAAAAGGGCTACTATTGAAGTAAGCTGCATCCTAGAACTAAATATTAGTGCTGTAGTAACCATAGTGGAACTTTATTTACATGGCATACAACTTGACTACCTCACTTTTGAAGACTCATCGTTACGTAGTTAATTACGGATAATGTAATGTTTTCCAATGGTTAGGGCATGGCTTCTTATCATTTATGTAAGAGGCAAGTATCGGCAGTACTCTGAAATTTTATTAATGAACCACATGCAACTGTTTTTTTTTTTCAGAAAAAAATACCATAAACTGATTGAATGCCTTTATATTTCTTCCCTGTTGAAATATTAAGATGATGTTTTACTATAGAGTAATTGGTCAGAGGTAGATGGGGATAGATGATAATTAACAAGGAATAAGATGTGAATCCATTTAAATTCTTCAGTGAAGGGATGGAAAGTGCAGTATTTGACAACCCTATTCAAGTTTTCTGGATGAGAAAATGATGAGAATTTTACAAATTGTGGAATGGGTGGTTCCTCTTTCATCATTCACTGATACATGAGAACTTTGTGCTGTTGGCGACACAAAGGCCAAGCTAACTCTCTGAAAGGAAGAATTAAAAAAGAAATGCATAAGAGTGGTTAAAAGAAAATGCATTAAGTCAAATATACGATCAATACATACAAAAATATTACCATGGTTACCTAGTGCATTGTACCTTTTTCAGCATTCGGGACTAGTTATCTTTTATTAATATATTAGCACTGCCTTCAAACTTGAACGTTTCTTTTAATGATCTTATACTTTTTTTGTTTTCTTTAGGGACAATGGCAGACAAGTCAGATAGAGCATCAACAAGTTCTTCTAGAAAGGTTGCTCTTGTAACTTATGTTTTATCACGCACAATTTTGTTCGTAGTTATTGTTACATGTTACGACTAATGTTTTATTCTTACATATATTTATACCCATGCAGCCATTAAAATTCTCCCCAAAAATACCTCAGCGCAAGAAGTCAAAATCTGTCACTCCCAAGAAGTTAATCTCTTTTCTAATTTGATTTCTTACCCTCTTTACCTTTATCTTAATCCTTATGACCTTTTATGGTTATACATAGGGAATTGCCTGATGAAGAAAATAATCTAATTGGACCACGCGACTTTGAAATCATCCAGGTGATTTTTATAGACTATCTCAGTTTAATGTATTAGGCTGTAATTGACCTTGTATCTGATTTACTGTTTTGACTTATTCCAATGATGATATTCTTCAGTCTCATGGACGCTTAGGCAAAAGAGTTTCTGAAGTGCCTGAGAAAAGTGAGTTCCTCATTTCGGGTTCATTTATACGATGATGGCTATTATTTTCCCCTTGTTTATATGTAGCATTAGTGAATAAGGGGAAGTGGAAGTGACCAACTGTTTGATATGTTTAGTTAACATATGCACTTGTTTAGTATTTTCTGAATGTCAAAAGGATTTATGCAGTACACATTCCCCTTGCCGGAGATAAAAACTTATACTGTTTGTTTTGATCAGCAGTAGTTGACGCCCTACTTCTTCTCTTGAGGCCAATGAATGATAGCAAAAGTTAACTTCTACTAATTTTGTCTTAGACATTTTTTTTAGGGGTTACGTTGCAGATTGTTTGGTATAATAAATAGCTACATAACACATTTACAGATTCTCCTAATTAACCTGATTCTCCATATTTTTCTCTTCAATGTGGTTCCCTCACTACTTCCTAATAACAGAAGATATGCCCAAGGCGCTTAGCTTTGAATCTCAAAATATCTTGAGATAAAGTAAGTACTTTGATTGGTGGAGTGCCAATCTATTGATAATAAGTGGAACTAAAAATTGTGATCAGCCAGTGCACAAGCAAGCTCTGTTATGGTAGTTAATTATCTCTGGTTCATATTTAACTGCTCTATTAATTATGAAGTAGTTCCACAAGTGAGCAATGTACTTCGATGATTGATTTTAACATTCACTGATTTGCCAGAGAAACTCCAAGTTGCATTTGGGCCTGAAGATCGATCGGTCCTTAGGTCCTTTGGCAGACCAAGAGAGAGTGTTGAATCTGCCGATACTAGTCCAAAGGTTGATATAAATGAAAGCATATATGATGCTATGGATGCCAGTAATGAAGAACCATCGGTATTGAGGAAACAAGAGTCTGAGCCATGGGTGAGTTGCCGGTGCACTTGCATACTCTTGTTTTGATTGTTCCTCCATCCCTTGACTTCAACAATGCACTTTCTTCAACAACTCAGGCTTTCTTTTTTACTATAGGACTCAAAGTATTATCCTGTAAGGCTTCCCTTAAACTACCCAAATAGTTCAAGGCAAGGTATGTTTCTTCTATTTAGAAAACTGAAGAACTATTTTTTAACCATCAAAAGTGTGTATATGCTTGTTTCATTTATTTGTTCAGGATCAAGTGATGAAGGAGAGCTTGGAGTCTTATCAACTCCTCTGCAAGCAACGGATTCTACAAATCCAGCCAAGGAACTTGATCTGCTCGTAATAGTTTTTCTTGACTAGTTATAATTTTGGCTTACTGTTACTTTCTTGGCCATAAACTTTGTTCATGGCAGGAAAGAGACAAAGAGAAGAGGCTTTTATTCTTCCAGTTTCCGACATCTCTTCCACTGAAGAAGAATTCTTCTAAATCTGGGGTGAAGAAAGGATTTCCTAGCACAACAGGTGCCTTAGATGAAGGCTGTACTTTGAATGAACTTCCTGCAGGATCTGTTGGAAAATTGTTAGTGTTCAAGAGTGGTGCTGTCAAACTAAAGATTGGGGACATCTTATTTGATGTAAAAAGAACATTACATCCTTTTCTAGTGAGATTCGTTAATTGCCTTTAAATTATTGAATAACAAGTATAGTTATATATACAGGTGTCCGCAGGTGAGCAAAATGGGTGCCATCAAGAGTTGACAGCAATTAACACAAAGGAAAAGCAATGCTGCGAGCTTGCAGAGATTAGGAAGCGCGCTGTTGTTGCAGCTGATACCGACTCAATCCTCGATTCCATATTGAAATCTGGTTGACCCTTGCCAAATTCTTCATGTATGATTGTGTATATATCTGTATTGGAATGTACGTATTCCACTTTGCCTAGACATAGGTTGCCATCGAATTGTCATACTGGAAAAATGGAACATGTAGACTGTAGATTGCACGAGTATTGTCTTTAGAATTACTAGAGAATTTCTATGTGGTATCTACTCCTACTCAGCTGAAGTTGCAATTTTTCTACTTTGTTGTAAAGAATGTATTTGATATGTAGAAGAAGTTTGTACCCTATCCTTGACCATACTTACAAGCATGGGCAGTTCCCTTCTCTTTCTTCGAATTCTTTGTTGATGAACTTGCATAGAAAACACTCGTGCCAGTAACCAACAAATGCAGATTCTTTCTTTATTCCAGATCAGTACGAGATGCGGTTTATGTACAAATGAAAACGAAATACCACAACGGAAGCAGCTTATTAAGTTACTTGTTGAGTCCAACATTTCTGCTATTCTCCTCTTCATCCTTCTAAGATAACTATGCATAGTCATAGCAAGGTTGAGAACCCTCGTACTGATTTCTTCAGTCTCAAAGCTTCACAGGTGCTCTTGATTGCAGCCCAAAATGCAGGAACAGCAATGTCATCTGGTACTTCCTTGAAAGAAGGAAGATAGTTCACATCCACAATAACATGGTCTCTGCTTCCTTCTTGAATCTGTACTTTATAAACAATGAGAAGGCATATTACAATAGATTCATGCAGTTTCAAGTTTCTGTTGTTGAGGGAAGTAAGAGGACTTACAACTACATCGAACCCAAAAATTGTGAGTTTGAGCTTTTCTCTTAACAAACAAGCTGTATTGTATACCAACTCCTCATCCAAGCTCTGCCTATTAGCATCTTTACCACTAGTTGGATGCTGATTTTCCTTAGCTATGGGCAGAGACTTCAAACTGTATAGTTATCGGAAAATTTAAGTTTTACTTTCACAACAAAAATACGGAACTGAGCTGAAGAAGATAGATAAATGTGTAGTTCCTGCAACCTAACCTGTTGAATATAATTGGGGAAGCAGTAGAGTCTTGTGATGATGATAACAGTGCATTAGCATTCGGAATCGACTTCTTAACAGCATGAAAAACTTTGTTCCCCAACACGTAAACCTTGAAGATTAAGGAGCTGTGGTCCACAAATTCCTGCTTATTTTATCAAAGAGAAATTTCTTGACGCACAAAACATACCACCTCTCGAAATAGTAAATAAACTGCACACCAGTGACAAAATCATGGGGGATGTTTGCAAGAGGTACCAAAGCTCAAAATAGAAACTCATTCAAAATTATGTACTTTACAGACCAGATAATCTGCATAGAGGTTATCGTAAAGACAAGATGCTTTGAATATCTCTTTGTTGACATAAGAATAATGCCATAACAAAAACAACAACCAAGCATTTCTCCCACTATTTAGGTTTGTCTAAGAGCTTCTTTGGGAGTATGCTTTGGGTGCTTCTACCAAACACAATCCCACTGTTGAGCCCAAAAAACAAAATTTTGGGCTCAACAATTCTCCTCTTAAAATTTGGACCACATAGATCAATTGTACATCATAAAACTATTACATGTATACTCTTTATTATTTTTTTAAGCTAAAAGAAGACGAGCTTGTTACCCGAAAAGCTCCAAATAAGCTCATTTTCAAAAAGCACCTTATATTAAGCAACCCAAAAAGACCCCTAAATGTTATTTTTAGCATATATTAACGAGTAAAATGAGCAACCAACTACTTACAGTTACTAAGAAATATTTAAAAGAATACGGCATGCTTTTGCTCCTCAAAGCGCAGAATCTAATTTCCAACCCTTACATAAATCCATAAAGTGTCTGCTGACGTTGAAGTTGAACATTGTTCTGCAAATATATGAGAAAAAGGCTTGCAAAGCTCTGAACAATCATGAACCTGGCTCAATAACCTTGTGGGGAAAAGATAAAAAAAAAAGAAAGAAAAGAAGGCATGCCGAGCATAAGTTCAAGTACAGCTGAGAGCTCATTTTACCTGAACAACAGCTGGGAGTGGAACAGACAAGTTTTTAAAATCTTCCTGCTTAAACACTAGTGCCTGTAAGAAGGTACCATAATTAGAAACGATGATCCATGTCGAGCATAAGCATTGCAAATTATAAAACAAATCAAAATATGCAAAATAATATTTACGGAACTTCACCCTGCAAAGAATGAATACATCCTTGATGCGGCTATCATTTCAAACTCCACCATTCCTAAAGTTATAGGTTTTTATAAATACCAATAACTATATTGTCAGTGTTGAAAATAACTTAACTTTAATATAACAACAATTATATGATATCGAACTAGAGATATTATTATTCTACTTTCAAGGCTGCAGACAACACTAAAATACATTCACTATCCAAAAGTGAGTACACTGTCATAAAAAGGAGAGATACCAAGACCTACCATACTGTGAGCATCAGCAACTCCACAGGCAACTTGTGGCTTCACAATAACTGGAAATATTAATTTAGCTTGCAATAACTGGTTCTTCAAATTTAGCTGCTGAAAGTTGTCAACCTGCTAGTGCAAAATGGGAAGAAAAGAAAACAAACTTAAAGCACAATGAAATTATGCTAAAAGCTGACTAGCTGCAGTATTAGCTAGACGTCAAAAAGCAAATCTCTTCCAAGAGCATATTACCAATGAACATATCAGTAACAAAATGCTAAAAAGTGGTCAGAAAATGATTGATGCACATAATATTAAATATAAGAGCCAACCTAAATCCTGAGCATATATTCTGCATAACGTCAACATCTACCTAAAACGGCAGCCCATAAGAAATATCAAGACATAAGTTGAATGCTCTTACGCCAGCTAGCTAGTACCCCCAAACAAATTCTCAAACGACACAACTAGCTATTCATGACTAAAGCAACAAGGGAATGGGAGTTTTCTCCATTAGTGCAATGCACAAATTCAACAATTAACTATTATAAGAAGGTTCTAGACGCCCTAGTCAACCAAGCCTCCCTGATGTAAATGCATTTCACAAAGGTGTTAAGAACCATACCATCCTGGAAGTGTTTCATATCACTTATTAACTAACAGTACATTTATGGAACCATGTTCAAGAGACAGATTTGGACCATTTAGTACTCGACGAAGTCAACAAATTCACTTTCTGAACAAGACTCAGCATATCTTAGTTTCTAGGCTTCATCAAAAATGTAGAGCATGGAGCCTGTGCGATGGACACACAAACATGGAGGATTCTATGTTAATACAGAAAATTCATAACAAATCCCCACACTTGCAGAAGCCATATATGACAATGGTGAGGTGAATAGACGAATTAGCGCGTGCCCTTGACCAGAAGAAATTATACCTTCCTTGTCCTCCAAGTGATCAGTTTAATTCTATTTGGAAAGATAAAAAATCAATACCATTGAGCTGAAAGACCTTTAGAAAATGAGGTGCCCGTATTCTATTGGATGATTTTGGATTGAGGTTGCCCAAATCCAGAAGAATTTTTTGAATCATCACACGATCTAGCAGAGGATATATATTATGGAGAGGATCAATGACACAGCAATCTGGATGACATTCGATGCATCTGTATTAGCAAAAAGAAAGTTGTGATAACAGATTTTTAATTCGCTATTACTTCTTGGAATAGCTGTACACAGCAGTAAATGGTATACATTTACTTGAATAATCTAAATATGTACAAACACATCACTAAAACAAAAGCAATTGTAAGGATAATGTCAATGACTAACTTATCTGAGCACATAAAAACTATGAGATAACAGACCGTGTTTAGCAAGAGAATCACCTTTCTAATTCATGCATCCCTTCAGAGAAGAGGATGCCTTTAGAAATATCAGAAGTATGTAGGTCAACGCTTATGATTTCATCAGTAGCCTTATGGAGTATCCCATCAAGCCTTTCCAACTGGTTTGTTAGAGGTAGATCAAATGTAAGCGGTGCAAACATCAGTCCATTGTGAGTAGGATGCATTGGGAAGGCGCCCCTCTGACAGAGTAAAGCTGGAGTCAAAAAGTATGACGGAAATCCATAACCTAGTCATACCTCATTGCAATCTAGGAGATGCACTCTGGACACCACTTGCCTTAGCGAAATCTTCTTCACGAGATGCTTTCATGATGTAACCGATCGTCAGAAATGACTCGTCCTGTTTAGCCTAGAGGATATTCTAAGAAGATTATTTGATATTTATAAACACAGTTGCGAGAAAAGAAGCACAATACAAGCACATAAAGCTTAAATTTCATTTGGCAGATACCATCTTAGTTGAATTGCATACAGCGAGTGGCACCTCCTCCAATTTTCCCACAGAAAGAAAATCCTTTTCATTTGTTAAATTAGAATGAGCATCTGGTCAGAAAACAAGACAAGAAATACCATGCCTTAGTTTAGAGTTACATAAAGCACTTCATATTCTATACTATACCACTTCCTTATGAAAGACTTACTTATAAGAATAATCTTCCAAGACTGACTTTCAAGTGCAGAGAAAAGTTCTTCATCTTCTCTTGCAGAAACATAAAAGCAAATTTCTTCAGTATCTCTCCAAGATTGCAACGAAGAAATGACTGAATTGCTTAAAGGTGATGCATTTGTTGAAATGCAGTCAAAAGAGTGATTTGCTGCAGCTGTTCTGAGAAAGATTGCCTACATCCAATGCAAGTGGTTAGCATCTCCATACTGCCTACAATATTTTGTCGAGAGAATGTCAAAAAACTAATCCTGTTATGTCTTAAGAAATTTATTTCTATTTCAAAATGATAATATCCAACTGCATAAGCAAGGTTGAAAAAATGATATGCTTTCATACTATGGATCTATGCAATAAATTACAGGGAGATAAAGGCATTACTAGAAACTGCATGAGAATAAACCCCAGAAAATTTCAACTTTGACTATTTGCTCATGTGTTGATAAGAACCCCAAAAATATTATAGTGTGAACCTAGTGAAACAAAAAAATAGAAATGTTGAAGATATACTATGCTAAGGAAATAGAAAATGCACCTTTTGAGGTGAGATGTACTCCTGGACAAAAAATCCCTGCAAAGGATGCAAAACTATGCTCAGCACAATATACTATCAGTAATCATTTGCACGTACTACTAATTATGCAGATTCTATGGCAGGTTGCGGGATAAAGAATAGACACAAACCCGTTAGGCAAGAGCATGAACAGAAATTCCATGGGCATCAAGTCCAACAAGATGCACATTTTATCACCAAACACCAAGTCTTTTTAAAGATTAGATAGTCCATTCATTCCTAAAGATTTTAAAAAGATCAGAAAATAATACTACATCCTTCTGATTATGCTTCAGAAAATGTCTTGCAAAACAAGGGTATCCACATTTATGATGAAAGTACAGAAAAAGGAAACAGTCACATCTACGACACCAACAAATTCAATAGAAAGAAGAATCTTTTCTCAAGAAATCGCAATTTTTGAATGAGATTCGCCATTTTTTCGTGAAAAAAATAAATAAAAGAAAACGACAGCATATAAATCTCTAAATTTCAAGAGAACACGGGTCACCAAGAATTTCTCCAAAAATTACGCAAAAGAAAACTGGGTATGACAACGGGAACAGAAAAAGAACAGAAAGACTGACTCTTATTTTTTGCTTGTTTTCAATTGAAGATCAGAAATTTAAAGATTTGCTATTACCACACGGAGTTTAGAGTACTGAAGCCTGCGGAGGAGAGCAGCGGCAGCAGGTGTGAAGGAGTGGGACCCATCTCCTCCGTCGATGAGGACGGAGCCGTCGAGGAGAACTCCGATCATCGGCCTCTCCATCTCCCTCTCAACAAAGAAAAGAAACAAACTGATCACTGGGAAAATGAATTTAAGCACACGATGATTCTGCACTTAATAATCTTCTAGTTCTGTAATGAAAATTAGTGCATAGTAATTTATTTAAACCACATTGCATCGTACGGCCACTAGCATTCGATCCAAGAATGTTTACGGTAATAGTGACTTCTATCTTCTACGCTATGAAATCCATATTTATATAATAGTGTAACAATATATGATAGATTTGAAAATTCAATCCAAAATTAATCTATTTATTTCAGATTAATATTGATAATTTCGATATATATAAATTTATGAATTGTATTATAATTAAACGAATTTGATATGATTGTTAAATAAATTAATTTGAAACTGACTCATCAATCTGAATGATAATTTTTAGAAAGAATAATTTTTTTCAATTTTCTCTTACTATAAATAAAATTTTGACAATATAAAATAATAATACTAAATAATTATAATTATTTTATAATTAATTAATTATTTTTATATTTTAATAATGAATTTGAATTTTGTAAAATAATTTTTATCAAAATTTTATCAGCTAGTTATGTGTATCAAAATTTTTATTAAAAATATTATGATATATTTATAATCATAAATTCAACCGCATATATTTTTAAAGAATAAAAATTAAAAATTTTTGAAACATATGAAGATATTAAAAAAAACATATTTGACGGAGACTCACCAGATTTTTTCACAAATAGCATCGTACAATATTAATTCTAATTGATTATGTAATTTTACTCAAACTTAAATATGTAGAAATAAAATTTAATAATTTTATTTATTAAATAGGTCGATCCAAATTTGATATGATTGGATCATGATTGATAATTTTGACTCGTCTAAATTTATAAATTAAGTTAAAATTAAATAAATTTTATTTAATTATTAAATAGATTGATTCGAAATTAATTCATCAATTTAAATTATCACATCTAATTTATATGTACTTTATTTTTATTATGCACTTGTTTTCTATTATATTACACACACTGGTTCCGTAAACAAACTCATCCATCGCTCTCCTAACTCCACTACCGTGATTAACATCAGGACTCTTACCCCACGAGTCCACGACAGAAAACAGTTTAAATCTTGCTGATTGTGACGGTTAATCTAGTTCATTATAAATTATTATTGTATGCTGTGTTTTTTATAAGTTTCTTTTTTAAATCTAGTTCTATTTCGTCTTCCTCGCTTTCAAAATACCAAACTCGTGACGCACAATGTCAAGTTTTCTTCTTCTTCTTCTTGCTGTTCTCTTCTTCTTATCGTTCTCTACGTTTTCTTTCCAGGTTCGAATACTTCTTCTTCTTCTACATCCGTCTCGGCAGTGGGATTTGATCCGGGTAAAGAAATCAGCAGTACAATCTCAATCTTCGAAGTTTAAAATGGGCAATTGCTTGGAGAACGCCACCAGCACATGCACCGCTCTATTTGAATGGGATTTATCGCTGAAGTATACGCAGTTCTTCACACCGGTGGGCATGTCTTTCAATGCTACAGATATTTGAATTTATTCTTCTAACAATGAAAGCATGCTCTCCCAGATCTCTGTTTCTTTTCCAACGACAATACGTAAATCCTTACATTTTTGTCAGCTAATCAATTTGTAAGCCAAAAACTTCAGAACATGCTCTAATTACTCCTATCTTTCATTTGAGCTGTGAGAACAGTTTATCATCATCAAAATCCTTCAATTTATTCGACTTCTCCGATTCCACATCCTCTTTCATTTGAGCTGTAGTAATATTCACCATCAACAAAATCTCCCTTAAGTACCATGATGAACAGCTCACCTGCGCATAGTACAAGATACGTGTCTCCGTATACGCAACCTAGTCCTTCTACTTGTAGCACTTCCTTCGTCTGCATGGTTCTGTTGTGCTGAAGTTTAATAGTAAGAACTTCCATACGATATGTTCTAGGACAGTCAGCGTCGATATTTGCCAGTGAAGTATAGCCAACCCTCGATAGGCCACTACTCCCTTAGAAGTTTTGCACAATTCTATAGATTAGTACTTGAACATTAGCACTAGTATGCAGTTCTTATTAGGGTTGCATGAAAGAACGATCATTTGAAGGAAGCGAACTTGGCTGTAGACTTATAGAGTCTTCATCATTAGGGTTCAAGTATCCCGTCAACTTTTGGCTTGCCTGAGGCCTTCTCCTCTTCGCTTCTACATGCATTTTGTAGGGCATTCTTTATTGTTTGATTCACCTCCTACAAAATCATTCACTCGGGAGAAGGGGATCAAAGCAAGTCTTATCCATCAGATCACGCCAACGTTCTACTCTTCTAGACCACATAATATCAGAAGCTGAGAATCAAAGACTGTAATTTTAAACCAAAAACAGAATTTTTATAAATTTCAGATTTTTGGAAACCATCATATTCGAACCATGATCTTGTTGCAATTAACCAATCACACTTTTCAACTAATTTTCATGTTCAGGGTACCAATGGAACTAGACTTCAACAGACCAAGATAGACACATATATAGTTCCTAAAACGCATTTGCAAATTAACTCTGAGGAAAAAAGGAACTACAACGACATAAATTTCTTTCATGAAACCATCGAAATTGAAGTTAGAAGAAACCGTTAAATCTTGTTCTTAAACAAAAACTCATAAACCCTGCTGATGGACGCAACAAGGACAGTTCTGGAGAGAAGAGAGCAGCGAAGAAGAAGGCAGCGGTGGAGGCGGTAGAGGTTAACGACAAAGACGGCGGAGAGAGAGAGAGAGGGAGAAAAGGGCAAAAGTGCTGCGATGGAATTAGAGCCGGAGAGAATTTGTCAGACTATTGTCCCTTAAATATGTAAATTCACGATTTAAGACCTTCTTTATCAGTATTGCAATATTAGTCTCTAAAAACCGATTTATCAACTAGCAGCCCTATTTCTACAATGATAACATAACTTCATTACATGCAAGAAGAAATGTCGGAATACGATATTTGGCTTTGATTTTTTTTTTATTTAATTTTTTATTTCATATTTTTAATAAATTTTTAAAAATATTTTACAAAAGTTATTTCAAAATTTAAAAAAATAAAAAAATTTTAATTCATAAAATTTTATTATTAATTATTTTTTTATAATTTTATAAAATAATAAATAAAATTTATAAAATAATATAAAAAATTATTGATAAATGTAAATAAAAAATTATAATAATAAACCAGTTGAAAAGCAATACCAAACGAGTTCCCATTAACAATACAAACACGGCCAAAATTAGAAAGAAGCTCTTTTCGAGCCCATCAACTTCCCATTGTAAAAAACATTAGTGCAAGGCTACAAACTTTTTCTTGATGCTTCCGATAGTTTACTGACTTTACGGAATAATCACAACATTTAAAACAGGATTGCAGAATAAATATCGGACAGCAGCGAGCAATTTGAGCTGAATTATGTTCTGTGAATATCTTCCATAATCACATCCTATAAAAAATGGCGGCCACCTGATATAGGTTTCTGGCTCATGCTTCTTCTTTGCCGGCGGATAAGCAAAGAGAGAGAATTGGAGACCTTGAATGGCATTGAGTGAAGAGTCTTGTGCATTGAAGGTATCAGCTGAACATATTTGGAAGTGGTCTCACAGCCATGAATGCATCCACCATCTACATAATGTACAAAATTGGTATTCAATCGTTCTCCAATTGAAAGAGAAATACGAAACTATCTAGAAAGGAGACATTTGTAACATGTTTGCAAAAAACTTGATTAATTTTGTACCAACCTCATCAGTCACCACTGCACGAGCTTTTTGGTGTCTCTCGACCAATTCTGAGAGAACTTCAATTAGCCGCTGCTTCACCTCCCCAGTCAGCATGCGACCAGCACCATATTCCTAAATAAAAACAGCAAACAACGTGCAGAGTTTTAGTAGGATAAGCAAAGCGAGTAGGACTTCCACATTTTTCTTGGTAAAGAAGGAACCCATTAGGACAACAAAATATACACTAGTTACCTTCTTTATGTGCTCAAGATCAGCATCATCTTCAAGAAAGAAGCCAAGATATTTCACTGGATGTCAACCTGGCATGATACTCAGATTTTATCAATATGCTTCACTCATGCACAAAAGAAACTCATGGGCAAGGAATACTTCATAAAAGGCACTAAGCAACAATGTAAAGAAGATATCCTGCATTAGAAAGGAGACATGAAAAATGCTTCACGTCCTCCAATATACTTAAGGTGGGTTGAGACACAAGCGAGCTAAAAGCTGTTCGCCCTTTTTAACGTTTGAAATCCTGACAATATCACAGTTCCCAACACGTTTATCCATGAAGTCTCCATCCCATATATCCAAACAACTGTCGATGAGTTTCCTTCACCTTCAATAGGCATTGCATGAAGTTTCCTAGTGGACTTATTATCTCATTATTCTCATGTACACCTAGAATTTTATATTACATCTGCAATCCAGTTTGCATGAAATACTAGAATACTTATTCATATTCTCTAGTCTTAGACCTTTTTAGTGCAGGTAATTACAGATGCAACCAATCAGGTTTAAAAAAATCAATAGTTTAAACATAGCCTATAGCCTGTTTGAGATAGAATGAATTCAAATTTGGCCCCATACAATTGGCAGTTCATTATTATTCCAATACAATTAGAATATCAACATCAAGAACTATGATGATCTTTTCCTCACTTTTGTCCTTCCACTGCAGTTTATGCTGATGCAGCAAATTACCCTGTGTGGCCATGCCATTCCATGAGCCTTAATTGTGGTCCACACATTCAACCGAAGATTTTGGTATTAGTCTAAGGATATAACTAAAAGATAAATAGTCAGAAAATGTGCGTTGGGCCTTAACGCTCTTGACACATTATGAGAGGAAAAAAGGTTTCATCCAACCATGTAAATGAAACAAGTCTATAATCAAGCAAAGCCAAACAAATCAATACAAACATTTACCAATCAGGTCTTCTGGATACATAATAAGCATAATAGAGAAAGTACATGAGACATACCTCTAAATTCGCACCATATTTCCTGTGTTTCTCTATAGAATCTTGTCCGCCTGAGAAAGCATACCTATTAACCTACTTATAGGAAACACATAATGAGTTCACAGGATGGTGCACAAGCTATAGAAACCAACAGCTCCTCCACTCAGTCATCTTGATCAAGACGCTGAATGGAGATCGATTGGTGGTTTGATTGAGCTGAAATTTTGTCAACATGTTTCCAACTCATTCTTCATTTCCAATGTAGAGATTGGACTTGGAGGTCTCTCTGACTATAAAGTGGCACGGAAGTGCTCGAGAATGCCCCTGGAAAGGAAATGTCCCTACCACTTCCCTATATATATATATGCATATATATTTAACTAGCAACAGATAAATAAATAAATAATAAGCAGAATGCTTAGGGATCTATGACAAAATAGCAACCAATGAAATGGTCAACACACTTCCTACGCTGTATAAGCAACAATCAACACAAAACAGTACTAATATTCCTGATATTATCACAAATAGTGCCATTATACAGCGAATGGCTAACATGGGGTGTTTCTCCAAGCTCCTTATGAGCGACAGAACAATGTAACAAGAGACATGCCTTTAACAAACCAACTAAGACATGTGACTTAGGCCTACTTGGTGCAACATGTCAGCATCTAGAAGAAAGACAGGAGAAATTAAAATTGTTTTTGTTGAAAGGGAAAAATAGTGAAGCACAACAATAGATACTAAGACATTAAAGTAGAATACGAGGAAAAACGATCAATAAAACTAAAAGTTGAACTTGATCCACATTCAGTCAAACCCATGCAAGGTAAAGTTAACAGAGCGAAGGATGCAAAAGGCATAAATACACTGAATTCGACTGACCTTATTCTTTATCTCTTTGGAAGAATCTGTCACATATATAGCAGTTGGATCACTAGCCGACATTTTACCTGTTTCTCCCTGTTGATTTTCCCTCATATAATCAGTGGTATTGCAAATTTTAAAAATCAGATTTCTATATTTGACTTTTGAGTCATCTACAATATCATGTCTGGGACTCTGGGTTGAGACCAAAACTATCATATTTATATCATTTCATCTATTGAGACAATAAGAAGAATTACCTGGAGAGCAGGGAAGAATGAGGACTCTATCAATGCAGGTTTATGGTAGCCTATACGAGGTGCAACATCTCTTGTCATTCTGAAATAAGGATCCTAGAATGAGAAGTATAAGATCAAACTAATCTCAAAGAATTAGCATATCAATCCAGTTAATTAATACTCATGAAATTGCAAACTAAATGAGCATGTGTTAATTTCTACATTTGAAGAAAGAATCACAGAATCTAGAATGAGATCCAAATTTAACGGAATAAGCACCTGATCAATGGCGCATGGTATCAAACAACGAAAGTTATCGTTCCCAGAGAAGAGATGTGGAAACGAGCTGGGAAATCATGGGACAGCCTGCATAAAAGAAAAGTACTATATGAATTCAATGTTGTTCCTCACCTATCAGCCACAAACCCAACCCAAACGAATCCTGTTTGAATGCCAAAGCCTCAAGCAACATGATTAATGAGGGATAGGCATTAGTGAAAACCTGGACAGATGCAAAAGCTGATTTTCCCAATATGATCCTCCGGGGTGAAGCCAAATATTCCCACAACCTTAACACAAAATATGTAATTTTAAAAAATTTACATCAAAAATTTTACAATTGAATTAAAAAATTGATTAAAACCACTACAGAATTGCTACCAGTCACCTTGTTGAATGTGACACATTTTGCAACTTTGACCATGTTCTTATAGAATGCACTGTTGGAAAATCGCAGGTAAACAGGATCAGTAAGTTTATGTATGAATTTGAAATAATATAAATAAACATTAACACCAAGCAGAGTGAGAATAAAAATATTTATTATTAGATAGCCCAAACCCTAACTGCATCAGCCCAAAATGCAGACTAATTAAGAGAAAAGTGTAGCACAGATTTATAATTAGGTCCCCTAAAATACAGTACATCACGTTCTTCAGCATAAAGTTTGGGAAACTGATGCTAACAAAGATGACTTTATGAAGTGAAATTTGGTCTGAAAAACTACCGAGCGAATAGACTAACATTGCAGACATCTATGGCCTGCCTCTCTCTGTTCATGACTCAGCTACAAAAATCACCAATGGGAAGGCTTAGAACTTTACACCTAACAGTTGTTTAAATAAGACATACATTCACCTCCTTTAAGAGCGACCAAGTTAATTTTGAATGACACCAATCCATCTGATTCAAAAAGGTCTGGAATATTGAACGAGAATGCATTTGACAACCAGAAGTGCATCTCTTTATTAATTGAGATTCAAAATGGGGCATCTTTAGTCAATGGCCGGCACTTCATAATAATATTCCCATAATACTACAACAAGATGACTATCTTAGAAAAGGGCTTTATCATTATGTATACAACTTTTTCTCAAAGTAATCTGGCCCAAAATCAATGTTTGGAAAACGTAACAAAAACATCACTAAATGTCGGATGATTATCTTCTTGAATCTATATTATGAACTATTAAGAACATAAAAGGTGGCTCAAACAATCAACTAATTTGCAAAATCTAATTCATTAAGACTTTTATTTTTGTTTCTAAATATTTGGAAAACAAATAGTTAAAATTTGAACTGCAATAACAACAACCTCGCCATCCAACTAGATCGGTTAGCAACTATCCGAGTACAGATATGTCCTCTTTCTGAGAATGTTTATGTCATCTCAATTCTAGCCTTAACAGATACAAATGCATAAATCCAATCCTTTTTATAAAGTAGTCCTCCGTAGTTGACCGCAAAGGTATACCAGGAATCAAGACATTGATTTTCAAGAAGGAAAGGTGTGCCACTTACCCACCAACATAGTTGAAATCCGAGAAGATGAAAGTCCTTGCTACATCAAAACCGCATGCAATAATGTCTTTAGCATTCTCGCGAGCCAGCCTTTCACTCTCTTCTACAGAAAGATTCTTCCACATACACTTCTCATCATCAGTAAGTTGAATAACAAGAGGAACCTTAAAGGCATCCTGCAAATATCTGCAGCTCTATGAAATTAATTACCATGATAGATCAAGTTGGTAAAAAAAGGAAAAAGACACTAAAAATCCAAAAACAATATGTAATTAGAATGAGTAAAACAACGAATAATATCATACAAAGAAACAAAATGGAAAGAGAAGCATGTTTTGATATTGCTGTTGATAAGATCAATTTGAAATAATGTAAATATGCTAGTGCTAAATGCTCCGTGTTAGCTGAAAGACTAAACCCCAGTTTCCAAACATCCAAGACAAGAGAACCAACAAGCTATTTACATCCCAGTATCAGCAGAAGCAGATAAGATCCTTATGCTAGCCCAAGTCATAAGTTATTGTAAGGACACATCAAGATCCTTTTTCCAGACCTGAGCGAGGTAAACTATAAACCCCAAAAACATCTATTTGTGCTAAAGTGAAATTGCCCAAAAACAACTGTGGCACCTAAATCTCAAATAGTTAAGCTATGACAATCAAGCAGATGCGAATTGCCGGCTTATCTTCAAGCATAAGTCAAGTCCAAACTAAACAGAAATCAAACATTTCCAACTGACCTGAATAAAAAAGTTTCAAAAAGAAAGAAACACTCACTTTGTGAACATGAAAGGCACTAAATGCCCAAGATGCAGTGCCTCGGAAGACGGTCCTCTCCCTGTGTACAAGTAAAATTTCTCCCCTCTCTCATATAGATCAAGAATCTCATTAAAATCCCTGCACTCATTATCACAAAAAGACACCAACATTTCGAACCACCACTCTCAAAATCACAAACCTAATCAATTAAACAACTCAAAGTATTATCATACCGGTGAGCAAAAAAGACACCACGGCAAAGGAAAACGTGAACTTGCCGGCCGGTTAGCTGTTGAACACGATCAATTAGATCTGACGTCAACCGCTGACACCCAAACTTCTCAATTAATTTGTCATAATCAATCTTTCCACCGTCCTTTCCCGCTGATACTTCCCATGGATTAACTACTTGATCATCTTCTCCTCCACAAGCTGCGTCGTCAGCACAGGCAAATGCAACATTGGTGGAGGGATTGCTACTGTTGTCCGCCATTTGGAAGCTGATTGGGGGTGGCAATCTCAGTTCACAGGTCAGGTTCGCGGCAAGTAATTTAATAATCTGGCTTGCTTAACCTTGACCCGATCTATATGAATCAAAATTGTCAAAATTTTAAATCCAACTTATTTAATAATCGGATCAAATTCAGATCAATATATTTAATAACTAATATTATTAATTTATCTTTCAAGTACGCTCTCCATAAGTATCTCATATTAAATATACAATATAACAAGCCTATATAAACAAATTGAGAATATTCAAAAGTACCGTAACATAGAAAATTCCGTAGGCTTTGTTACTGATCATAGGAGACAGGAAGTTGTATGAAACTAGTATTATGAAATCAAGATCATATAAAGGGTTCTTTACAGTTAAACAATTAGTGTACTTCATTCACAAAAATGCTTACAGTTCAGATCAAAAGAAAATGATGCATACATTATTTTTGCCAATTAGCATAAACAATCATAGGAAAACACATGTAAAGAACAATTAAGTGCATCTTCAAGCCAATATATCTTTGAAACTCGGCTTGCCTAGGTTGGTACCAGTTATAAAATATATCTTCAAAATTTATATCACTATAAGTTTCAGGTTATGTTATAAAATTATGTCCACCTACATAGAACTACATATAGAATATCAATTATCTGAACCATATCATATAGGAAATTTCCATTCTACGTCCTCCATGCAACTTGAACAAACATCTACTTGTTACTAATAAAACACAAAGAAAGAAAATTCCATCAAGAAAAAAAGGCGCACCAGTTATTAACCACAACATGGAGTTCTAAGAACATGTCTTAGTGATATAAAAGCTTCAATTAATAGTTACTTTTGTGCGACTGCATTACATCAACTTAAAAAATTTTCCCAAGACAGATTCTCAACAGCATTAATTTTCCAGAATTGCGAAATAACAAAGAAATTATAAAACTACAAATTCTGTTTTTTACCAAAAAGAATATTCATTACCTGAGAAGTTGTTTGTGGTGGTTGTTGTTGTTGTTAGAATCTTGGAGCAATCGTGAAGAAGAAACCAAAGCTAGGAAGAAGGCACCACCAAGAACAAGAACAGCATTAATTCTCTCTCATTACAAAAAAAGAAAATAAAAAATATAAAAGAAGCTAAAGAATCTCTGTTGATTACTTGAGATCACGAAAACCGTGAAACGCAAAAACCTTCTTCCGTCAGTTGTTATATATAGAGAACGAAGGACTACTAGCAGGTGTTGCCAGAGAAGGAATTCAAGCCGCGTGGAAGTTCGCAAGTGGATTTATTGAACAGCAAAGAGGACTGATTTCAGGGACCATTTCGTGCTTGTTTTGGTTAGGATTTCCAACGGGATGTCGGCGAAAGAAGTTCAGTTCGCATGCGGTCGTGATCAGTCACGCTAGCGAGTTTCGATATTGCGCGACGGAGAAAGGAAGGAGGCCGGGAGAAGAGATCGCATAGGAAGAGAGGAAGAACTCGTCGCTCGGCTGTGGAGAGGAAGCAGGAAAGGTGGCACCTGGTGATTGGGACAAAACTGAAGAGAACTTGGAGAAGAACTAACTCACTAATAACGATATCTTTGGATACATAGCTACGAAATAAAAATAAGAGAAATAAAATAGAAAAAAAATGATATAAGAATGGATAAAAAAAATTAATTATTTTAATTTATAATATTTGAATATGTATTAAAAATAATAAAATTAAATATAAAGATAAATAAATAAGTAATCGAAATAATTATTTTTATAAATACTCGAATATTTTTTATTTATATTAATTTAATTTTATACAATGTTGGATATAATTTAATAAAATTAAAATAAATTTTTAAAAATAAATAAATTTGATCATATAATTTTATTATTTTATTACTAGCTAAAATTCAATTAAAATTAAATAATTATAAAAATTATAAATTATTATATTAACAATAATTAAAAATAACTATTAAAATCAAATAAAAATATTAAACTAAATATAAATATTAAATTAAAAATAAATATTTAGATTATATTAAAAATTAAAAAATAAAGCAATTTTATTATTTATTTTTTCCCACCCAATCGGTAGGTATGTATTTTATCATGATTTATGGAGAAAGATTCAGAGCTGTTTCTTTTCCCTCTCCTTAATAAAGTATTATTAAATATAAGTAGACACGAAAAAATAATTTATCATCACTATCACTTTTAATGCTTAACCATAATTTAAACATACAGTAAATGCTTGTCACGACATTACACTAAAAAAATATCCGAACTCGATAATTTAATCAGTTAATTTTGAATTGATCTGAAATATATAAATAAGTTATTAAATTAAAATATATAAATAAAATGTATGTCATTATATGTTATTTATTTAGATAGAAAAATAAACTATTATTCTAAAAATTTCAAAATAATTTTTTAAAGAAAAATTTCTTATTTGAGGCAATCACAAGTGTCCCCTTATTTCATTCACACTATAGGGTCAACATTAATTTCATACAGTTGTCTATTATTTAGGAAAAATTTGACAATACTTATGCCTACTTATTCTAATTATTGTTAGTTTTAATTTTCAAAATTGTTTATAATACTTTAATTTTTTAATAATAAAATATTATATATGATAGTTTTTATAATCCAAAAATAAGTTTGTTTGTTTTAAATAAGACCTCTATTTATAAATAAATTCCAAACAGTCCCTAATTGCATTTTATTGATTTTTTTATATACCGCATAATTTTATTAATTTTTTATATTAAAAAAATCAAAACTTATTTTTCAAAAAATCTACAATAAGCTCTATATTAATAAACTTTCTTATTTTAAACACTTCAAAACATCTCTTCATGTTAAATACAATCAAACATAAAACTTTTATTTAACTTTCAAAAAACTCACTTCTTAAAAACCCTAACTGATAATATCTCACTTTGACTGCAACCAGTATATGTCATAAATCATTTAGTATCTCCATAATTATTTGGAATAAAATATTCAAATAATAACCAAATAATTAAGAGTACCTCATCTTAAAAAGCAATTTATTTATATTCTTGAAATAATAAAATTTCCCCCTTCCCAATAACTATAGATTAGAAACTGCGAAAAAAATAGTTCGATGCTCAAAAGTGCAAAATTCCGAAACCAAATGCTTCCTTTCTTCTTTTAAATCCCAACCAATAAATAACAGTATTTACTTATTAATAAATAATTATTTAAAATTAAAAGAAAAAGAAAACGGAAACTTTTTTTGAGCTAAGTCAGACACTGCTCTCTCCACTACCACCACCACCATTAGCGGCGGCGGCGGCGGCGGCGTTGTTCGGCGATGGGGGCGTTTCTTGCTGCACAGGTCCCGAGGCATTCTGTCGCTGCAGGTTTTGTCCAGGTAATGACGGTGGAGGTATTGGAGGCGGAGGATCGACGCGGCCGTCGATACAAGCCGAACATTTCCGTTCAAGCCATGATTCAATATTCAAGCTTCGTCCATATCCAAAGATTGTTCTTCCTGAACAAAGCCTTCCGATTATTCCGGCGATGATTGTGATTACTATGATAGCAGCTAAGACACCGATTAACGGACCAAACGTTCCACTTCCACTACGGCTACCATTCTGGTGCTGTTGTTGCTGGTCCATTTAATGAATTTCCTAAATTCAGAAAGAAAGAAATTATTTCTTACAGCAGCGAATAGAGCAATAACCAAAAAAAACAAAGATTTTATTTTATATGATTTTGAACATGCCTTAGATTGGTAGAAGAACTTGGTTTGATGAACAGGAAACGATTGAGTTGCAAAAACAAATGAGATTGCTAGGGTTTTTGTGAAGGAGGAGAAAGGTAGAAGAGAGAGAGAGAGTAAAGATTCTAATTTTTTTGGTGTATGTCAGAGAGAGGTCTTGAAATTTATCTGCAAAAGAAAGAAAGAGGAAAGAAAGAAGACCAGGTGTGGGCTGGTGTCTGTAACTTATTAATAGTTTAAGGACAAAGATTTTGGTTTGAGCGGTGTCATCAACAACATTATTTTTTCTGTTTGAAATTTAATTACAGTCAGAATTCGTATCAGTTTTAGTAATATAATATGAAAGAAAAAACAAGTTTTTAAGGAGATGAATTTGACAATATTTTTCGTATTTGATTGTATTTTAAAAGTGAATCTAAAAAATAATTATGATATTAATTAATTAAATAGCTTTGTAAATAAATTTTAATAAAATGAATTATAATTGATATATCCTCTTTCTTTTAATTATATTAAAGTAAATTTTACTAAATAAGTTTAATAAAAATAAAATTAAGTTAAAAATAAAAATTAGAATACTAATTGAAATACATAAGGTAAATTATCGAATCCTCGAGTTATGATTCTGCCACGCTTCCTTTAGGCGTAAGGTTTGTTCTTTATATTCGTAGTAATTTTTTCATCAAAAAATAAATTTCAAATAATGTTAATATAATTAATTATTTTATAATTTAATATTTAAATTTACTTATAAAATACAAAAATAATAATGTCGAACAATTATGTCAATTATGATATAAATAAGTGTTTTAAGAAAAAAAAAATGAACTTATGCAAAACCTTTTTCTATTACAAACTTCTGCGGATAAATCTAGAGAAAATTGAATCTTCTTAAACATCTCAAATCTATAATTACCGGCCTCGGTTGTTCACCATAATCTTCTTCTTCATCAACGAAAAGCTCATCGGAGAAGCCCTGTGGCATGGAGCTGTGCCTTCTGTGACCAGTTGATCTTCGCAAAAGATTTCAGTTGGTTTATGATGATGATTATATCTACTGAGAAGAAGACCGTAAGATTGGTTATAAATATGAGGGAGGTATTTGTAGTGCAGGCGAGTTTTCGGGCACTTGAGAGCTCCATTGCAGTCCCATCAGAAGATGATTGCAACATGTTTGATAAAATGCTTAAGAGAAGAAGATTGGTGTTCTGCAAGGAATAATTAAGCTCTTGAGTTCAATTCCAGTGCTTTTCTTCTACCAACTCTTGACCTGTATAATCGATGAACTCTTGAAGGAAGAAGCCTCAAAATAATTTTGTTTTCGTTAATTGATACACTTCCTAAGGATGTGCACCTACGTGCCCAGAGCCAGAATACTAGGGACACACACGCGTTAGGTCCCAAGTGTCCAGGACAATTCATTAGCAATCCATGTTGTTGGTGCAACTGCTAAGTCTTCTTACCTGCTGAACACAAGGGTCGGGCACTTGCTTCTGTTGCTGCTGTTGTGACTGACCAGAACCAGAACAATATGGCTGCACTCATAGATCAGACCCAAGTGCCCCAGACAAGTCCATCAAATCCTTATCACTTGCACTACTATTGTTCTGTATTCGAGAACTTGTTCCTGCTGCTGCTATTGACACCGTGACGTTATTGGCAAGAACCCAAACTAGACCTGGGCATGACTTTATCCCAACCAAGAGCATATAGAAAACTTTAGCCATCAGGTTTTGCACCTTGGGTGGGTGTGCACTTGATGCTATCTTCAACCACCTTGGGCGGGTGTGCATGCATCCATAGGCTGCACTTTCTTAGGAAGAGCTTAAAGCTTGTATTGCATTAAGAACGCATGCTGCCTCCTCCTTGTCGCTGCTGCTCTATTTAAGTTTACCGCTGTGACGAATTTAGAATTTTTTTCAAAACCAATTGGTAATGATAAGAATGAGCCCAAGTCTTTATGAATATCATCTCAGGACCATTGATAAACAATATGGGACTAAATTATTCTTTACTACCTGCCCTCTCTGATGAGTGTTTTTTTTAAAAAAAAATTAAATTGATGTGGACTACGTGCTCTGTAATAAATTAGATGAAGCGGACGATCTATCCTGAAATGAAATTGATTACTTGTCCTAAAATGTAGCGGACAACTGTCCTTTGAACGAAAAAAACTACCTGTCCTGAAATGAAGCGGGCTATTTTTGCCCTACAAAGAATCGGACCATAAAGATCCTAAATAAATATGAATAATAAGTTAGATTTAGCTCACATTTTGAACCGATCCGGTCCAACCTGCTCTGATACAAGTGACGAACTTAGAATTTTTTATAAAACTAATTGGCAATGATAAGAGTGAGTCCAAATCTTTATTAATATCATTTCAGGACCATTGAAAAGTAATATTGGACTAAGCTATTCTTTAACAACGGCAAGGCTAGGTAAAGGCATCAAGAACAGCTTATCAACTTTTACTTAGAATTATGTACTGAGTTTCTTCCACTTCTGTAAGTTTTCTATTTGTTCTTAAGACAAAAGACTTTCAAACAGAAGTTTCTTCCTTTCAAAGAATGCTATTCTTAGTGCCTTATTGATTATTAAGCATTATTGACACTACAATCAATAATTACATTTCTATAGTAAGGAAGAATTGTATTTTCAAACAAAGGTTAAAAAACTACATTCAATTCTTCTCCTTTATAACCAAATCAGGTCATAAAGATTAGCAATTTATTATTTCTACAGTTGATGTACCGAAGATAGTTCTCACCAAAGGTAATAAGTTTACTTCAGCAATTTAACACAGCAAGAGAAGGAGATGCATACCACTTCTAGGCCACTAATCTTTCTCATTTCTTTGTTTCCTTTTTGTTTTTAAGGTTGAGTTGGCGCAGGTGACTCTTCTTGCCTTCAAAATTTCTTGCAAACAATCTTGTACTTGTCTGACTTAGGTTATCTTATCCATTGGTTTATAAAAGAACTTTCTTTTTGGAACCTAAACTACCTATTGCCTTGCTCACAATAATTACATATGCAAAGCAACAGCTTTTAACTTGTTCATATTCAATTTTCGAGTAATACTTCTTGAAAAACAATTTGCGTCTTGCTTATGTTAATGAAGACATTGACTTCTTTTGAGATAACCGGCGCTGACAATTTTCAAATTCCTATTATTTTGGTGTAGTAAGCTGTTCTTACCTTGTATTGGATTGCAGTTTGAACAGTGCGGTAACATTTCTAAAGCTGAGTTTGCTTCGAGTTCCCGATTTTTTAAAGCTCCTTGGTGAATTTGAACCTGGTCAAATGTTCGCTTTCTAGAACAGTGATAACTCACCAAAATTTTCTGTGCATTTATACATCAAAATAATTTCCAACATTAGAATATTAAAAGATAAGGTTGTGTTGCTTTTCAATCTCGAGTAGAATTTTAATACCATTTCTCTACTTGTGGGAACCCCTGAAGATATTTTGGGTTGTAATTAACATATCTCTTCCAACATGGCTCTACAACCTCAGTTGAACTTCACTTGTTCGACGAAATGTCCCAGAAAGGACACCGGCTTTCCGTTGTTGTTATCTTTGTCACAATGCTTCAAACCTTGCTACCTAGTGAGAAATGAGAATATTCCAAGCTTCAGTTTATCTTCTGCTAACAGAGGTCTTGTTCCAAATTATTTGAGGTTGAGTGTTATGAAAAAATGTGTAAGAGAGAGGACACAGTTCTCTTTACAGCATTCTTCACATTACTTTCAATCTTTTCACCGTACGACAAATGAGGAGTTCAACTTCAAATCATCGTCAACAAAAAGCGGGATTTTTTCATTGAATATGGTAAAGATTTCTCCTTTATCACTCTCTATATGTGTATCACTGCTCTTCAAAGCAAGCATTTCAACATTAAGGTTTGTTTATTTTACATGTATTGCATATGAGAAGATTGTGAAAGCCTCAAAGGCTGTTGAACTGGTCCTGGGCAACAATAGGGATGATGGAGATGACTCCGACAGCAGTGACGAAGAGGACAGTGATGACTATATGGCAATGCTTATGACACCTGAAAAACGAGCAGAATTCAGAAGAAAAATTAGAGAAGTAATTGCGAAAACACCAAATGTTGAAGAGGAGTCTGACCCGGTAAAGAGAAGGATCAAGATGCGGAAACTACTTAAAGACTACCCGCTGGTTGTTGATGAAGAAGACCCCGATTGGCCAGAGGATGCAGAAGGGTGGGGCTTCAACTTCGATCAATTTTTTGACAAAATCACTATCAAGAATGTGAAGAAAGATAAGGATGATGCTGATGACGATTATGATAGTGATAGGGAGGTGGTGTGGCAGGATGACAACTACATTAAGCCGATCAGAGATATTACGAAGAGGGATTGGGAGAATTATGTCTTCAAGGATTTCAATCCGCTTGTTATTCTAGTGCATAATCGCTACAAGAGGTCAGTTCTCCTAGGCATTTCTGTTGCACGCCTTTGCTCCATTTACTGTTTATTTGATGCTATATGTGGTTTGGAAAACCAATATGAAGCCCTTAAGTTACTTTGGAGCTGAAATTAGAGCTCTGTGCATACTTACACTGTTCCCATGCTATCCATGAAATAGTGATGATAATATTTATTCTTCTTATCAAATATTTTAGATAGAAAAACTTAGTCTTGAATTTAGTCAAATCTTGACAGAATTTGTTAAAACTTAGAAAGTATAGAACTTGAAACGATAAGCTGAGCAGAATTGTTATCTTCTGGCCAATAAACAATAATTACTTACGGGTAACCTAGCAACTTAAAATAAAACATTCTAGGAACGACACAGAAAATATTACGAGCGCTTTTTCTTCATGTTCATAATTGAAATTTTAATCACTCATTAACAGTTCCAATTGAAACGTCACGCATGCTGCCATATGCAGCCAATTCAACTGGAGTTTACAATATTTTAGATATGTTTGTAAATGGGTTCACGAATCTCTTGAAAACGTTTATAAATGACGCATGTATTTACATAAGCCATATGATTTTAAAAAAAAGTTTTTATCTTTATTTTTCATTTGCATACTTGCTCTTAGTGATCGAATCGTCTGTGCGACCAAGTCATGACATTGTAGTGAAACTGTTAAATACATAAATCTTTATATTCGCTTGTTTGTAAATTTTGATCAGTTGAGATGCAAGTTTGATGGTATATTTTCCAGACCGTCATAGATTTCTTGGAGCCATGAAGCGATTTATACATGATCTTTTCATCCAAGTTTTGGGCTTTTACTTTTCAAATTGAGGTATAAGGTAATGTTTTGTAAGCTCCCAAGTTTTTTTCCGTCTATTTTTCTTGGCAGGCCTCAGGAGAACGTAAGATCTAGGCACGAATTGGAGAAAGCGATGAAAATGTATTGGGATAGCGGACTTCCTTCACCTAGAGTAAGAAATACACACTAAGACACCCTCCTGTTATTTATCTTTTCTTTCTTATTATGGCCTAACAGATTAGCAATGCGATTTTCTACTCGAAAAAAAAAAAACCACAACAGTGCGCTGCAGTTGATGCTGTGGTTGAAGATGAACTAGTCGATGCGCTTCAAGTATCAACCTTCCCAGAAGTACTAGAGCAGGAAAGATATTGTACCGTGAAAAAGGTATACCATTTTCCAATCTGCTCCGTATTTGTAACCGTTGCTCCGTATCATGCCTGAGTGCGTATAACACATTAAGTTTCAGTTGCTAGGACGGCAGAAGAGTGGTCGAAGATCATGGCATTCTTCTATTACAAAGCAGCAAGGCCGTCTTTCCTCAGTGGAACTGCTGGAAAAAATCAAGAGGAGATTCCACTTCTAACATGATGCAGCTTTTGGTTTTGCTTTTTTTTTTTCCCTTTCCCTGTAGAGCTTCTTTATTTGAAAAGTGGAATTTGATGAAAGCTTGAAGTAAATAGAGAAAAATATTAATGTAAACAAGTTTCTGTCAAAGAGAAACCAGTATCGCCTTACATATATAATCTTCGAAAAAATATAACAGCATCATATTCATGACCTATCACAGCTGCTTGTACCATTCTTACTGTCTAGAGTGCGTTTGGAATTGCTCATGGAATAGAAAATATTTTTATATTTTTTAGAAAATGAATTTTATTTTTTTTATTTCTAAAAAAATAATAAATATATATAATAAAAAAATTTTATTACGTAAAATTTTTCTACACTATCTAAATTTTTGAATAAAATTTTTAACTTATAAAATATATATTAAAAAATATAAAATAAAAAAATTGAAAAGCAGCTTTTCAAATGATGATATCAAACGCATAGTTTCTCGAGCAAAAAGATCAAAACCCAGAAACTTTCCATCCTCCTTGAAAAAAATGACGTTGATTCCATTAATCTGGAAAGAGTCTGTAACTTAATTTATCTACTGAATCCATAACCTGAGGCCTAGTTCTTCTGCATGGCTACAAACGTGACTAGTAACCCTTGTTGCCACGTAACCGTGCCCTCATGTCAACCTGGAAAAACAAAATGAAGCAATTTTTCTTTGGATGGTAGTTTTACATCATATGAAACATAGTAACTATCAAAGAAAATCAACTTCTAACAAGGTTAAAAAATGCAAACCAGTCTAATGGAACTTCGTAGAAAAATTATGGTATGCAAAACTTTTTAGGTGTTCTAGATACTGCACTTTGAGGGATCCAAAGTTTAACATGAAGGGGAAAAAAAGAAACCATAAGTTATCCACTCAAGACGAACAAGCATTTTGCTGAAGTTCTTCACTCAAAAGTATCTTGAACAAATGTTGATCAGAGCCTTGATTCAGCTTAGAGCAGCATTGATATTTAAAACCCACGCATAAAGCAGCATAAATTTAATACATTGGTGTTGGAGAGTGATTTTAAAATGGAGCTTTTTTAGAATAGAAAATATTTTTGTTATATTAAGAAATGAGCTTTACTTTTTTATTTCAAAAAAATAATAAAAATAAATAATAAAAAAATCTTAAATTTTTTTATATTATTAAAATTTTAAATAAATTTTCTAAATATTTATAAAAAATATATTAAAAAACATAAAATAGAAAAATAAAATAAAATTTTTTTAAAATGCTTTTCTAAACACAAAAAAGTTAGAACAATAGCAGCACTAGTAGTACAAACAGTAGTTTCGAGTTGGTTACGTTAACCAGATTGTAAATAACAAGTACCTATTTAACCTATTGTCAATATCTCAACTGTAGTAAAATATATAGACAAGTTAGATTTCTTACAAACACAGGCTGAAATAGTTAACTACAAAAAAGAGATTAAAAACATAGAAAATAACATTTGGTAGCTAAAGTAGCTTTGCATGCACTACCAAGTATTTTATTGCATCTAAACATAGAAAATAACATTTGTTTTTTGAAAAATTGCTAACTTGGTGGAGTGTCTCCAACACTTGGGTGTATTCTTTCCACTTACTCCTGTATGAAGTAGGTATTATGAAATATTCTCTTAAATCTTACATATTAGAATGGCCATGATCCTTTATAATCTACTAGTATATACTAGTATTCATTTGGCAAAAGGTTTGGAAGATACCTAGCAACCACAATTTTTCCCTTTATGTGAAAGTTTTTATGCAATTCATTATCTTATGATCCTTCTTCCTCGCGACTACGCTTTTATCGTTAGTTTCTGTAACATCGTTGAACAAATTGAGACTTTCGCTACTTAAGTTGTATCGAGCAGATCATCTAGCACCAACACCAGGTTATCAAAATGTTTAAGTTTTTTCTCGTATCCTGTCTTGAATGTACAAAAAGTTAAATTTCCTTTCCCTCCATAAATCTAGAAGACTAGAAATTGTCTTTCTACATGCTTTAGCAGTGCTATCTCCATTATTCTTCGCCATTCTTTCTTAAGTTGTTATATCTATCAACGACCACAGTCAGCAACACCTACGGAAGAAAATAAATTGCTTTTCAACTTTCAACCCGCTAAGAAAACTGCATGATACTTTTTGACAATTTATATAACGATGCATGCCTAAATTATCATTTCTGTTAGTTCAGCCATCAGCTACAAAAGGCCAGTCCTTTGCGCTTTTGCATAGTTCAAATGATAAAACTCCTAACTTTTAACAAACACGACATGTTGATATATTGAAAGAGATGAAGGTTATATGTCTATTAAATCAATGTGCATTTCTTAATATAAGAGAGTAGTTAGACCAATTTCGATCAAAGAATCAATCTTTACTCTAGCATAAAGTAGGTAAAGCAAAGAAATGAAATGCATATATCAGATTGTAGTTCTTGAGGCGTTACAACATTTGCGTCATGTCTGCTAAGCAAAAACTTTTTAATGCGGAGAAACTTTTCCAAAAAAAAAAAACTTTTATCAAATACAAATACAACTTATTAGAATCATACAACCGCTAACCGCTACGGTAAAACCATAAATAAAAGCAAATAATTAAATACAAGACATGTTATCCAAAGCCAACATTTACAAAATATACATTTTTTCTCGAGTGTTACAGAGCCAACTAAATAATAAATAATAATGCATAAACATACCATCATTACATTCTTCCGATCTAATATAAAATCCGCTAACTCCAACTCAACCATGCAATAATTGGAGGAGACAAAAAAAAAAGACTGAGCCCAGTTTCAATGAGGTAATAAATAAAAAATGCACTATTTAAATTTTCTAATATATTACTCTATCATTATTTCTCTATACTTATATATGAAATAAATGCAATGGTAGATCAGATTATATCTTATTTAGTCCTAAATCGTCTCATACCAGCCTAGTTCTAGTAAGGACAGATACGGAAAGCATGACATGTAGCACAAATCCTTTCCTCGTAACAAATGATTATATTATAGGAGTTCTTAATTCTTACATTTTCGTATTCATACACATATAAATAAATATGCAAAGCACACATCCTGATGTTATCTATACATATTAAGCATACCTATGTTATTTATATATATGGCTATGCATGCATAAGTATCTATATCTACGATCTATCATTTGTTAGAAAATCAAGTTAGAGTAAAAGGTCAATGCATGCTTATACCATCTGAATATGTCATCGTGCGTGCACATGTATCTATTTACATGACGTGACACTGATCAGAAAATCAGGATAATAATTATAAAATAAAGATCGAGACACAGTCTTCAGCTCAACCTACTAACCAGACCACTCCTGTCTCGGCGAGGTACAACCATCCTGAATGATCGGACCGGGGTATCTCCCTCACACGCATGGGCATAACAATATTGTGGCCATAGGTGAGTGCCCGCCCCACAAGCACTGGAATTTTGATCTCAGTCTCTGACTTGCTTGCCTTCGTGCAGTGTGAGTGTCAATGCATAAGGTCAATCGAACTCAAGCCTAGCAGGCATCAGTTATAAGTCATATGCTTTTGCATCCATACAACTAACCTACCAAGCTTTAAAGCCTCCACTAGTTCCAATCACAATCAGATATCCAATGCACATGTAGCTATATCATATCATATAATGTATGCATGATGCACGAGTGAACAATAAATGAGAGTCGTACTCTAAAATCTAAAATTACCATGTATAATGTTGCAATAATCATCATTCTAACATGCACTTGCAGGTCACTAAACCTAGGTACACTTGCTAGACATGCTAAGTCATTTACTAGTAGCAAGTAGATATGTTGTGTCATGATTCTTACATGTATGCCAATTCTAAGCATGCTAATATGCTAGGCCCAAGTTCTATATTTGTACTTAGCATAGGTCATAACTGATATACGCCTAAAATACCTAGTGCATAATTCTGTGCCGGATTAAGTGCTATGCTATACGTGTAAAAGCATTATATGCATCTGGTGCGCCTGTATATCATAAATTCTAGCTTATATAACATGCAACAATGAGATTCTTATCAACCATAAAACATAATCAATTTCTACCATGTTATTTTAATTACTATCACTATCATGATCTTATGCAACCATGTGCACACAGACATTCTATAGCATGAAGGATCAAATCTTATTATGCACTGAAACTGGCAAAATTATGCTGAAGGTTTCAAAGAAAATGTTACTTGCATTGAAAACTTAACAGTAATGCTAAGAAAAAAAACGCAAGTAATCTTCGTCCATGCAAATCTCTTAGTTCTACTGCTATCACTAATTTGAATATCCAAGATGTTCATCAAGTCCTATAATATAACGAAAAAAATTACCATCTAATCTTGATAATAGGAACTAATTCACAGTTTTAACACGCATCTAAATCCAATTTACCCCACTAACTCTCGATCGAACTAAGATCACATTATAATTATTCAATCCATTCAATCAGCAAGTAAAAATGGGTTACCAAATCAAAGCAAGTCGAATTCCTGAACAGCCTCGCATCTCAACGGCGAACTTACCGATTTTCGATCCGAACAACACCTATGACGAAACGGATTATCCAAAGGCTCAAAAACAAGATCAACTGACACCAGAAAGTATTACAACTTACCTTTGCCGCGGGTCTCGCCGAACTCCAGCGAAAATTAGAGTTCCAGCTAGAAAGAATTTCATGCTACAAAGAGGCTGTAATAATAACGGAATCCAATAAGAGAGACGGTGAAGTCAAAGGAAAACACAGGCGGCTGAAATCGGCAAAACAACATTCGACCGAAAACCCTTTTTCAATCACACGCCTTTGTCGAAAATCATTAAAATTGAGAGAAAAAAATGCTAAAACAGGCCAAGATGAAGGATTTTAGAAGGTCAGCATCGATGAATCGTCGGCGAATCTCTAAGGTTATGCCGGTGCGAAAATATGGAAGAGTAAGAATATAATTATTTGGGCTCATATTGTTAGTGATAGACTTGAATCTAAGCTTAGTCGAACATGTATTGGGATGTTACAATATAACCCCTTAACTAGCTAAATATATAAACAATTTCAATAATCTCCAAATTCATATTTTTCGGGTAATATCAGGTCTTTCAATAATCCCCACATTCATATTTTTCAGATACACCAGAATAGAAAAAAATAAATATTTTTTAGAAAAAAATAAATTTATTAAAGTGAAGCAAAACTATGAGAAATTTCTTGAATTGTTGTAGAGTAGAGAGAGCATAGAATCAGTCAACGGAAGTAAATAGAATAAAGAGGACATCTTTGCAAGCTCATCACCTTAATTAGAAGGAAAATGTACGATACAGAATTTCAAAAAATGATGTAGTTTTTGTGATTTTTGTATCAGTGATCTTGTCTTGGAATTGGGTCTTAAGAATTCGTTAATTGGGTTTATTTGATTTCTTAACGTTTCAATCTTTGCTCACATTGTTTAGTTCTTTCTTTTCCTTTCTCAGAAGATTGTGGTTTAAATTTCACTCTTTCGTTATAATGACATATATTTCTTTATTATAGTACGAGTTAAATCTGAGATGAAAGGTGTTGGTGTTGCAGCTCAGAGAGAACTGTTTGAAAAGGGCTCGGGATGAGAGACATAATCTGCTACGGAGACTAAGGGCTGCAGGTCAGCAAGATGAAAACCAGAGAGCTGTTAAGTTAACCTTTGTTGTCATCAACCGTGGTACTTGTTTGTGTTTATATTGTTTTGTTGTTGATTATGTATGTTCTTGTTATTTGAATGATGAATGCTACTTTTGTAGCTTTTTTTTTTTGTGTTTTAGTTAGAGGAACCTGGAGTATATAATGATTTTAAGCCATGTGCTCTTGAGAATAGAGTTAATTTGTTGCAAGAGTTAATTAGGAAATAACATTTCAATAGAAATATGTGGCTGCAAGCATAACCAAAGAGAGTGTTGAGAGCGTTTTACTTCTTGACTTGGACTTCTTCTCTACTTTCTATATCCTATTTGCTAACCATATACTGGACAATTGTGATGGTGAGAGTATTGATTGTTCTGGGTAAACTATTATAGTTATTGTCATTCCTCTCAAGCTATTTTAAGGATAAAATGGCATGTGTGGAGTTATTGTACAGATAGCAGAAGGCAGTGCTAATTGATGAGTACAAGAAATATTTATTATGTCAACAAAATTGCTTATTCTGGTTATTGATTGGTTTTTCGTTTTTCCGCATTGACTGCATAATCTGTTTTGACTCTGTAGGAGAACGTAAAATCTGCATTCATGAATATAGTTCTGGATGAGTTGCAGAGAATTAAGCAGCAAACTCTGATTGATTCTGAAAAATATTCACTGTCCAAAAATGACGACTCTTTATGGGAATATGTTAGTGTGAATTTACACAATTATTCAAATCAAGGAGAAAATAAGGACCTCTTGATAGAAACGGAAAGGGTTCTTTATGAAGATATAAGAGAGGTAATCTACTTTAGTCGGCCTTCTTGGAAATATGTTTCAATATTCTATGGTATAGTCACTTAAAACAGTAGCGAGGGAAAGACTATGGTTGCTATGGTGATCTATCTTTTCTTAATGGTTAATGCAAACTTTTATTTTAAACCATTCTCTTTATGTCATTACAATTGTGTTAGTTAGGTTATTATTTTGTCTTTCTTATAGGGGAGTCACTTTAATCTTGAGTGAAGGGCTTATGTTTAGAAACATGATATGCACTTCTGCAGCTTTGATATTATGTGAAATATATGTTGTACCTAGAATATCATTGTTGGATATGAACCTATGGCTTTGATATCTGTGCTCATGGGCTATTAATTCATATTAGATTAAATACTTTATGGAAATTCTCTTAAGCCAAATGTGCTTCTCACAACAAATTATAGAAACCTCAGTATTAGAGATATATCTAGAATCGAAGGGAAATGCATTACTTAGCAATGCAAAGGTGCTTGTGCACAGCAGATAAATATAGCAAAATTAAAAGCAGTATCTGTCCCTGCGTGCTGGTTGTATTTGAGTTGTTATGCCTTAGTTGCGTTGTATTATAAATTTAGAATGTGGTTCATTGGACACGACGATCAATATCAGCCTAGAAGATTGGCTTTTAAATATTGAATTGCAAGCATTACAACTGTGAGAAGGCAAACCAGTTTATCCCATTAGCTGGTATATTTATTACCTAGTTTTGGATCCGACTTAAGGAGTAAAATAGTTCTTCCAGGTTACGATAAAGCTTGCCATTTTTAGATGATTGGACTCCAAGAATCAGTGTGCTTTGGGAAAACATAGCTGTTCAGCAAAAATAAAGCCAGACTGAAATGGTTAGATTCAAGAGTATGTACAGTAAAGGCAGAAGATATAAGACAGCTTGTTCTGACGGCTTTGTATGCGTTTTCTAAATTGCAAGTGTCTCCTCCAATATCTTGCTTTCGTGGTCATTGTATATCCATCTTTGATCAACTGACGTCAATGAGTACTGTAATTCGCTCTCTCTGATTTATTTTCTAAGGCACTTGCTTAGCTGAGCCATGCAAAAGATTTTTCTCCTGTGTCAATTATTAATGCATCACTATACATGGAAATAAATGTACTTTCTGGTTAGCTATAATGATATTGATGCTAGCATTATCCTGTTAATCTTGTATTTGGCAAATTATGGCTCATCTGTTTAAATATTCTGTATGTGTACTTCATTAAGTATCCGTTACTTCTTGCCGTTGGCTTCTTAGCCTCTTCTGATTTGAATGACAGCTTCTACATTTAGCTTAGCTCTAAGAGAATGTCTGTGTAACTGCACTGCTGCATCTCTAACTGTTTCTGCATTATGCTATTTGAACTTTCAACCCAAGTTTATTGTGAAATGATACTTTTTGTTTTCCTGCTAGAATTACAAGATATGGTGCCCTATTTGTAAACAAGGATAATTACAAGAAACACATCAACTTATTTACTGTACACAATGCAACCTACCTCAAAATTGATAAGGTAAAATTCATGTATCCATATTTGATGACTGTGTTGAAGCTATCTCTTCTACGAAGCTACTCCTACATGTATACTCTGATTTTCTGAGGGATCATTTGGGTGAAGTACACATGGAACACCTTGACAGGGAATGTAAAGCAGCTCCGACATTTTGAATGGTGACTGCCTTTGATCTTACTGCATTGTACATCCGTTGCGCATTGTGCGGAACATTAACATTGAAGTCGTCGTTTGATCTCTGTACCACAGACTGAAGTTTGAAAGAAGCTTCACCTGCCTTGATGAGAAGTTGTATTTATTGCAGCTTGTAAATTACAGATTTTTAAAAGGTGGTCAAACAATGGCCTTTTAATTGTACGAGCTTCTTCAATCTTGTTGCAGGTTTATTGAAGGCCAAACTTTAGAGCCTTTTTCTTCACTGCTCAAATAGCAATTTTGTGGCACTACCAGCTATATTCTTGCCTGCTTCATCAGTCATGCTTTCTTTTGCATTCATTCCTCATATCACAGATCCTGCAACCACAAGCATTGTCCGTGACAACATTTCATATATCTAACATTTTCAACGTCTCATTTTTGGTAGTTTGTAAACCGACACACTACAGATGATTGCAAGGCTGTGTGATCTATCAAATATAACAACTAAAGATGATAATCATTCAACGGCTGGTTTTAGAGACTTGAAGTTCAATGGGAATCTTTAACCCAACAGCTTGGCCAACTACCGACAGCCATGAGGGCAAGTACAAACTGATTCTACGGCTTTCTGGTGAAGCCTCATCAAGCAACAATTTCATCCAGTTACTGGTTCCACAAGGATGCAGCCGGCAAGGGGGATTGTTCTGCTTTGGCTTCTCAGTGGGAGTCTCCGGCGTGGTTGCGGGCATGGCCCTATGCAGAGATATTGATGTAGAGTTCATCGGAGAACATGAACATCTCACCGATGGAGTCATGGACGAACGAAATGGAGGTCTTCTTTATATCCGAGATTAATAAATATCCCTTGTTTCTTTCTTTCATTATTGTTAATTTATTCTTGTTTCTTGAAAATTTTGCAATTTGCAGACTGTTCAAAACAGATATCAGAAACTTCTGATCAAGAAAACAAAATTTAAACCAATGTAAAATGCAACTTATCTGAAACAAAGATCTGATACAAAATAGTGGACAGTAAACCTTGCAAGTCGTAGAAGAAAAAGAAACAAGAATTTATAGACACCGACAGAGCCTTACTGTTCTTTTGCATGAATACTACAATGAAACTAAAACATGAGTTGATCTATAGCAAAATTGACTTTCGATTGTTCGTCATAGTCTGATTTTGTCACCACTTGCATGCTTTTCTTTGAATTTTGGAGTTGTGGGAACTCTTTCCACCCCTGTCCTTGTAAGAATTTCTGGATGCAAGAGATTTTCGACTCCCTTGAGCAAGAACTATAGCACGCCTTCTTTCCTTGTTCAGACGCTTTGTTAATAAAGCATCATCCTCATCTGCTCTTGATCAACACCCTCATCCTGAGACATAGTTCAAATCTTCATATCACGGCCAAGACATGTATTCATCAGGATCCATTAAGAAGCTTAATACACTATCCGACTAATCACTAGAAGCACAAACCTCGAGTCTTTCTTGTTCAGGTTCAAGTTCTTTGATGACAGCAGCATCACAGTGAGTGGAATCCTCATCCAGTCTTTCATTTTCATTTTGACATGTGTGAGTTTCACGCTGCCAATATTAACCCGCACAAGTTGAACCGAAGATGGAAAATTTACATAGAGAAGTGGCATAAGGAAGCTGCTGGAGTGAATTAATGGGTATGTATCAGAACATTCTTGAATAGCATACCTCTTCTTCCACATCTGATGATTCCATATTAACACCTGTATCATGGTCAAGTTCTCCATCTGCAACCTCCACTTCGGAGTCCGTGGCATCATCTTGCTCAACACCCCCTTCAATGAACTGCATGTAATGCATACCATAATCTTCAGTGATAAAGCTTATTGCACAATAAGTGAAGAAAGATGAGATAATTGCAAATCATGCAGCCTCTAATCTCACCAATTGCTCAAAACTAGTACAAATCCTTAGTTTAGGTGATATTTAGAATGTCAATACCTGTTCCATCTCATCTTGATCCTTCCTTGTGAACCCACTAGCAGCAAGTTCTTTGTCCAGGGAAATGGCAGATTTTGCTATTGAAGAGAAGGACGGTCTGCTGTTTTCCTCGGAATCGTCATGCTCATCCTCGTCGAAATTTAGGTTAAACCTAGAGAAGGAGAAAATATCAGACTTTACTGACTTAAAACAAGAATCGAGTGTATATAGGTGCATTTTCCATTTGGAAAAACACTTGGTTGTTACTTTGTACAATGCCTTGGTATTAATAATGTATTATTTATGACTGGAGCTGGCAAGAAAATTAAACCCCAAAAATTTCTGATAAGAAAAATGAATGCTGAAGCATCTGTTTGCTGGAGATTGGACGTATATGAGATGTTAGCGCTAACACATCCAAGCATCAAACTTTTGATGTGATTTATTCATTCCTTGAAGTACAAACCTCTTGCGGAAGAACTTGTAAATGCATCCAACATCACGATCAAAATACCTGCACAATACAAAAATTCAATGAAAATACAAAGTAAACAAACATGCATGAATAACGAGCTTTTAAACCAGTGACATGAGATGGGATAACGTCACATACATTTGAGCATTGAGATGGGAGACAGATACCATTTGAGGAAAGTCAATCATTGTAACTTTTTCATTGTCATCAATCTACAAGAAACAGGCTATATATATTAGTATAAGAAGAAAAAGACATGTTTGAAACAGATAAATGTAATGGAGGAAATGCTGATTTGATGGTCATATTACTATGTGGTTCTTTTTTGCAGTCTAGAAATGAACATTCAGGCTTCCAAGGTGATTGATTGCATGCTTTAATAAGTTTCACTATGACAGACCAAACTACATTTCACATAGAAGGTGTCCTATTTCAGTCAATGCAAGATAGGGGTGGCAATATATGACCCGATCCGAAAATTCAACCCAAAACCGACCTGTTTAATCAGAGTTAGGGTTAAAAATTTTGACCCGTATAAATATATGGGTTGGGTTAGGGTTGAACGAATTTGACTCGGTTATTAAATAGGTCGACCCGAGTTAATCCGAAATTAACCCACCAATCCGAAATATCATCTTTTGAAGGAATAATTCTTAATTTTTTCTTACCGTATAATAAAATATTGACAATAAAAATAATCGATAATAGTTATTTACAAACTATTAAATTATATATAATTATTTATTTATTTTATACCTTAGTAAAATAGTGTAAAATGAAAATTATAATTTTATCGAAAGTATTACTATGTCGGTAGTTTTAATGACGAATTTAGATTTCGTATAAAGATTTTTATAAAAATTTTGTTAGATAGATATATTTATCAAAATTTTTATTGAAATTATTAATATGTATTTATAATCATAAATTTCAGATGTTATCATATATTTTCAAAAAATAAAAATAATAATTTTTTTGGATATTTTAAGGACCGATGAAGATATTAAGAAATGCATATGTTGTCAGACATAATTATATCTCGTTAGTAAAAATATCGTGCACTTTTATCGAACTGATTTTATAATTTCACTGAAGCTTAAAAATATATAATTAATAATTAATAATTTTAATTATTAAATGGGTCGACTCGAATTTGATCCGGTTATTAGTAGGTTGGGTTAAGGTTGACAATTTTGACCCGTACAAATTCATGAGTTGAGTTAGGATTGAACGAATTTGACCCGATTATTAAATGGGTCGACCCAAAACCGACCCACTAACTCATATTGCCACCCCTAATGCAAGATAACAAACCATGGAGTATGCATACCATAATGTTAAACTCGTTGAAGTCGCAATGAATGAGTCCATGCTCAGCTAGACGGATAACAAGACCAAGGATTGTCTCAAAAATGTCTTCAGGGTTTTGCAGTTCTCTCACTTGTACACTCCATAGTGAAGAAAAATAGGAAATTAGTTATATATTATACTCCTAAATACGCAGATAAGAAAGATGCTATAACAAATTCTAATTGTCAAAAAGGATATCAGAAATAGAATCAAAAGGCACCAGTGAAATCTTACAGTGGATAACCCTGGACAAGAGACATGACCACACAGTGGCGATTGCAGTCCCCAGCACTTGGGACAGGAAATCCATGGTGACCTAAGGCCTTCAAAAACGAAGGGAAACACAGTCATATCTGTAGCTTGAAAAGGCAATTCTACTTTTAAAGACAGTGTTACACACCTTCATGAAAGCATATTCCTTTAGTGCAGCGAGCCTTGACAAGTAAAGCCAATTATAGCTGTTTCTGTGCAAGAAGTAGTCTCGCTTAGACTTGACTGCGCGGAAAGAGGTCCTGCCCAACCTATGTAGCTTCATTGCAAGCACTGTCCCCTCGTCAGTGGCTACTTCAAATATATCTTTACAGGGGAAAGCCAAATTAATAATCACAAATTACAAATCCTAGAACATTAGTTAAATAGGTGACAGAATGAAGTAAGAAGCATTATCTGACTCCTTTCCAACCCCAATTTGACGGCCAACAGCCGTGAAGACTCCACGATTAACAAGTGCTTTAATTGCAAGGAAATCATATCCAAGGTATGTGAGCCGATATCCACCATCTGAAATATGAAGAAACAATCTCATGATGCATCACTCAAACGCAAAATACAAGCAAGTTTCTATCTCTACAATGAAAAAGTTCTGAAAATACTCACACTTCGAAGAATCATGATGAACCAGTTTGTACTTGAGAAGGTTTTTAAGCACCTTATAAGTTCCTCCATGCCTATAAATTTAACATTTGTATATCAATTCTTTGAGAAGAATGCATCTCAATTCCTAAAAAGCTAATCTCTCATGAATGCTAAACTAATTTACATATTGCCTATACTTGATAGTTTATGAGAAACATCAAATTATCAAAAACTATGAATGATTAATTGTATAATATGCCAATTGATGGATAAAAATACAAGTTGTAGAAGAAAAGGCTTACTTGAGCCCAGCTATACGGTCGACGAGCTCCACCGATACAAGCTCATCCTGGAAAACAGACACAAAGCCGGCAAAGGTCACTACTTTCTTACACATATCATCTAACGTAACAATTAAAGCCTAAAAACGAAGGCAAAAATCTCGAATATAAAATATAAAGTGACTTTAGGCTTGTTTAATTCCCTTGAGCTGAAAAACAAACATAAAATCAACAAAGATCATACTTTTCGCGCGCGCACCACCAATGACCACCAAAATCACCAAAAGAAAAAAATAAAATAAAATCTTTAAAAGAAATTGAAAGCTTGGATTGTTTTGCTCACGTCGCGCATGCCCATCTCAACGGCGATGAGAACTCTGAAGTCGTCCTTCGATAGGTAACGCAGAACATCGACGTCGAGTTTCATGGCTGCTCCTTAACTACAGATTTACCCTTCGATGGCGGCTGCTCGGCTGCGGGTGAGAAACAACAGAGAGGAAGCGGTGGTGGTGGAACAGCCGGACTTCCTTGAGATAACTTTGTTTCGCCATAAAGCATATCATAGGCCAGCTAGTGGGCCAACGTGGGCCGAACATAAACAGCCCAATAAAAGGATTTGTAGCAAACTAACAGTCTTTTTCGTCACCCTAGTCGCCTGCTCTCAAAAATTAATTCATTCCAGCAAAAACAAAATTCCTCTCCACCGTTTCTACCTCTTGAATTTTTCAGGTTTGTTTGATTCACTCGCTCTCTCTCTCTCTCTCTACTTTTTTGCTATTTTATTTTTTTTTATTCGGTTTTTGAGACTCTGGGTTTAATGGTTAGTTCCTTTCTCCCCCTTTTTTAGTTCTTTTTTTTTTTGGGTGCTGTGGTTTGGGATTCCGATTACTAGTCTCCAAACTGCATAGAAATTCAGTTTAGAAAAGTTGATTTGGTATAACAAATTTCTTTCTACAAAAAGAAAGAGGTGTTGAAAATTGATTTCGGTTTAGAGTTCAGAATGTTTTTGATTTTGTGTTCTTGATTTTTTTTTTCTTACTTCTTTTCCCGATTAACAAACACTACGATCACTTTGATTCATTGATTTTAAGTTTTGATTTTGAATTCGATTAAGTTATTTTAATATTTTTGGTTGGATTTCAGTGTTGCAGCAATCTAATGGCAGGGACTGGACAGTTATCTGCAAAACAGTTGTTCCTATTGCAGGTAGCAGTTAATTCTATTTTATTGAATCTGGAGGTAGTTGGTTCTTGTTCATAGTTCCTTAATCTTAAATTTTGATTTTGTTGTTAGCGGCCGCAAAGGAAAAAATCTGGTTTTCAGCGGAATTTTCGCAATAATGGTGTTCGACCAATTCCTGCTTTCCTAAGTCATCAATCTCTCCCTGTTTGTGGAACTAAAAAGTTCTCGTTGCAAACACCTTTGCGGAGCACTCCAAGAGCTGTCATCTCCAAAGACCTTGAGAACAAAGTAACGGATGGACTTGACGGCTTGGTAGATCGTTATGAGATTATACATTTCTACCGCGGACCTTTGATCCAAGAAAATGCTGCTACGGAGCTTCTCAAGAAGGTTCAGTCAAAGATTTCTGCTGATGTTGTTGGTATTAAGACTGAACAGTGTTTCAACATTGGAGTTAATGGGATGTTGTCTAACGAAAAGCTTGCAATTCTTAGATGGCTGCTTCAGGAGACATATGAGCCAGATAATTTGCAAGCAGAGAGCTTTCTTGATAAGGAGGCTGCAGACACATTGGCCGTGTTGGTTGAGGTCGGACCTAGGATGTCTTTTACTACTGCTTGGTCAGCTAATGTGGTTTCCATCTGTCAGTCCTGCACTCTTACAGAGGTCACGCGGATGGAGCGTTCAAGAAGATACCTTTTGTTATTGAGACCCCAAAGTGTACTCGATGAAAGACAAATTGAAGAATTTGCTGCCATGGTACATGATAGAATGACTGAATGTGTTTATCTGTCAAATCTCAAATCATTTCAGTTGAACGCCACTCCAGAACCTGTCACTTTTGTTCCTGTTATTGAGAAAGGAAGGGAAGCATTGGAAGAGATTAATGTGAGGTTGGGTCTTGCATTTGATGAGCAGGATATCAAGTACTACACCAAACTCTTCAGGGACGACATCAAACGTAACCCAACGACAGTGGAGCTCTTTGATATTGCACAGTCTAATAGCGAGCACAGTAGACATTGGTTTTTCAATGGGAAGCTTGTTATAGACGGGGAACCAATGAGCAGGACACTTTTTCAGATAGTGAAGAGCACCTTGAAAGCCAATCCAAATAATTCTGTGATTGGCTTCAAGGACAATTCAAGTGCAATCAAGGGCTTCCTAGTGAATGCCTTGCAGCCAGAGCTACCTGGCTCAGTGTCTCCATTGCTTCAGAGATCTCGTGACTTTGATGTGCTTTTTACTGCTGAGACCCACAACTTTCTTATGCGCAGTGGCTCCTTATCCAGGAGCTGAAACTGGTGCAGGAGGTCGAATCAGGGACACGCATGCAACTGGCAGGGGATCCTTTGTCGGGCTTCTACAGCTGGCTATTGTGTTGGGAATCTCCAAATTGAAGGAGCATATGCACCTTGGGAGGACCAATCCTTTGTGTATCCAACAAACTTGGCTTCTCCACTGCAGATACTAATTGATGCTAGTGATGGGGCCTCTGACTATGGGAATAAGTTTGGGAGCCTCTCATTCAAGGATACACAAGGACTTTCGGGATGAGACTCTCGAGTGGGGAGCGGCGGGAGTGGTTGAAGCCTATTATGTTCAGTGGAGGAATTGGTCAGATCGATCACGGGCACATCTTAAAGGGAGAGCCAGAGGTTGGTATGTTAGTTGTGAAGATTGGTGGTCCTGCTTTACGGTGGGATGGGAGGAGGTGCAGCTTCAAGTATGGTGAGTGGGCAGAATGATGCGGAATTGGATTTCAATTCCGTCCAACGAGAGATGCTGAGATGGCCCAGAAACTCTATCGGGTGATCCGTGCTTGTGCAGAGATGGGAGAAAGAAACCCTATTATCAGCATACATGACCAGGGAGCGGAGGTAATTGCAATGTTGTGAAAGAAATCATCTATCCAAAGGGAGCTGAAATTGATATTCGTTCCATTGTGGTCGGCGATCATACCATGTCAGTACTAGAAATATGGGGTGCTGAGTACCAAGAGCAGGATGCTTTGTTGGTGAATCCTAAAGACCGTGGGTTGCTGCAGTCTATATGTGATAGGGACGCAGTTTCCATGGCAGTAATTGGGACAATTAGTGGTAGTGGCAGAGTTGTTCTAGTCGATAGTTTAATGATTGAGCAGTGCAGTGCTGCTGGTCTTCCTCCTCCCCCTCCCGTTGAGGATCTCGAGCTTGAGAAGGTACTTGGAGATATGCCTCAGAAATATTTCGAGTTCACAAGAATGCCTACAGTTACTGAGCCACTAGAAATTGCCCCTGGTGTCACATTAACGGACGCTTTGAAGAGAGTATTGAGACTTCCATCGGTATGTTCAAAGCGCTTCTTGACTACAAAAGTGGATAGGTGTGTGACAGGTCTTGTGGCACAGCAGCAAACTGTTGGACCTTTGCAGCTTCCTCTTTCTGATGTTGCGGTTATTGCTCAGACGTACTCTGATGTAACAGGTGGTGCTTGTGCAATTGGAGAGCAGCCCATTAAAGGTCTGTTAGACCCAAAAGCTATGGCTCGCCTTGCTGTAGGTGAAGCTTTGACAAATCTAGTTTGGGCTAAAGTTACATCTCTCGGGGATGTTAAAGCAAGCGGAAATTGGATGTATGCTGCTAAGCTTGATGGAGAAGGGGCGGCTATGTATGATGCAGCTGTTGCTTTGTCAGAGACCATGATTGAACTTGGTATTGCTATTGATGGGGGAAAGGACAGTCTCTCGATGGCGGCTCATGCAGATGGGGAGGTTGTCAAAGCTCCTGGGAATCTAGTGGTTAGTGCTTATGTTACATGTCCTGATATCACGCTCACTGTAACTCCTGACTTGAAGCTGGGTGATGATGGTATCTTGCTGCACATCGACCTCGCCAAAGGAAAACGAAGGCTTGGTGGCTCTGCACTTGCTCAAGTTTTTGATCAAGTTGGTGATGCGTGTCCTGATCTTGATGATGTTCCTTACTTGAAGAAGGTTTTTGATATTATCCAGGAGCTGCTTGGGGAGGGATTGATTTCTGCTGGCCATGACATTAGCGATGGTGGGTTTCTAGTATCTGTTCTGGAAATGGCTTTTGCTGGAAATTGCGGGTTGCAGCTGAATTTGAATTCTAAAGGTAATAGTCTTTTTGAATTACTCTTTGCGGAAGAGTTGGGATTAATTTTTGAGGTCAGCTCAAAGGACATAGATCTCGTAAAGCAAAAGCTTGAAGCTGCTGGTGTTTGTGGTGATGTTGTTGGAAAGGTTACTGCATCACCGTCGGTGGAAGTGTCAGTGGATGGATTGCTACAATTGAAGGAGGACACAACTTACCTAAGAGACTTGTGGGAGGACACCAGTTTTAAGCTTGAGGGGCTACAGAGACTTGCTTCATGTGTCAAACTTGAACAAGAAGGCTTGAAGAGCAGGAAAAGACCTAAATGGTCATTGTCTTTTACTCCCAGTTTTACAGATGCAAAATTTATGGGAGCAAACACAAAACCAAAAGTAGCTATAATTCGTGAGGAAGGAAGCAATGGAGACAGGGAAATGTCTGCTGCATTTTATTCGGCAGCGTTTGAACCGTGGGACATCACAATGTCTGACCTTCTGAATGGGAAGGCCTCTTTGAATGAATTCCACGGGATTGCGTTTGTTGGAGGTTTCAGCTATGCTGATGTATTGGATTCCGCTAAAGGTTGGTCGGCAACCATAAGGTTCAACAAGCCACTTCTGGAGCAGTTTCAGGAATTCTATAACCGTACTGACACTTTTAGCCTTGGTGTTTGCAACGGGTGTCAGCTTATGGCCCTCCTTGGATGGATACCTGGAGCAGAAATTGGAGGTTCACTTGGTGTACGTGGTGATTTGTCACAGCCAAGGTTCATTCACAATGAATCAGGCAGGTTTGAGTGCCGTTTCACCAGTGTGAAAATAGGGGATTCTCCAGCCATAATGTTTAAAGGAATGGAGGGCAGCAAGTTAGGTGTTTGGGCCGCTCATGGTGAAGGCAAGGCTTATTTCCCTGATGATGGTGTTCTTGATCGTACACTACAATCTAGTTTAGCCCCTTTGAGATACTGTGATGATGTGGGCAGTGTAACAGAGGTTTACCCCTTCAACCCAAATGGTTCTCCCCTTGGAATAGCGGCCCTTTGCTCTCCTGATGGTAGACACCTAGCAATGATGCCACATCCAGAGCGTTGCTTCATGATGTGGCAGTTCCCCTGGTATCCAAAGGAGTGGGGAGTTGACAAGAAAGGTCCAAGTCCATGGCTGCGAATGTTTCAGAATGCTCGCGAATGGTGTTCTTAAGTAGGTATTGGGACTCAACAATGATGCTTTTCCTCTTTCTAGTATGTTTTTAACGACATGTATGTTTCTTAGTTTCAGATTTGAAGTTACAAGATAAGTACTTGATGGACGTGAACTGGTCAAGGTTGCCCAATTTATGGGTATGTATATTTGTAATCAGGTAACTTTCCAAATTCCTATAGTTTTGTCACCTTAACTATACAAATTTAGAGAGCATGGGTTGTTTGTTTAATTTTTCGGTTTTAGTGAAAGTTGAAGGAAGATGGAAAGTGCTAACTTTTTCTAAATAAGTTTCTCATGAGATACCTGAATAATTTTGTTGGTATTTGAAATACACAAATGTTCAGTTCATCACTTAATCAATCCCTGGAACAAGTTTTCCTGGGAAGTGAAACAGGATACTGCTATTTTGTCTCCATATTCGATAATTTTGTGATTAATAAATGTTGTACTATAGTGTAGCCTCTCTTGTGTTTCTGTAATTGAAGTTTGTAGCCTCTCTTGTTTTTCTGAAATTGAGGTTCTATTAAGTCCTCATCTTTTGACCTTCATTACATATTGCTATCCAGGAGAGCTGCTCCAGTCCATTACATTTTCTTTCAAATTTCTGTCTACTATATTCAGTTCCAGTAGCTCTGCCGGTTTCAATGGTCATTGCTTATAGGTTTTCTTCATTTTCTTTCATAATGTCATTGCATATTTTTTATCCTTTATATCTCTAGAACTTAGTCTCTGTTTTCAAAGGATATCTCCAAAGGATGTACTATACTTTAGTGGAGATATTTTCCATCCTCTACTGTCTACATTAAACCTGGAAGGTTAAGAAGAGTTACTTAATGCAGTTCTTTTATGGTTTGGCTGTTGCAAGTTTCCCAAAGCTGGAATAGTTTTGTAGATTTGCTATTGGTTTGGTTATTATTAATCCAGAACCCTTCCAGTTTGTCTTTCATTTGCAGGTTATGTATGCACTCAGCTTATCTAGAACTCGGCATGTTGATTTTTTTTTTATTAATTAATATATATATATATATATATATATATATATTTTTTTTTTTTTTTTTTTTTTTTTTTTTGGCTCGTCATCTATAACTTCCCTGGGGTGTCATATTAAACTGGTTTAATTGATTTGAGATTATGCTTTTGTTGTTTGTCATTTGGAAGCTAAACATATGTATATCCTAAGGATATATTTGTTATGGGCTGCACCATTATCTGGACTAGCAATCTCTTTTGTAGAAGTACTAAGTCATGGTATTTTTTTGGCTAATACATGCATAAAAAAAAGAGAAAGCTTATGTATGAGTTATTTTTGCTACGGTAGATAGTTGTATTGTGATTGTTGATAGCTCGATGCATGTACTAATTTGTGTTTTCTGTTGCTTTTGGCAGGCGGGATTTGTTGTCAGCAACAAGCTATTTAAATTGCTCCTGGACCTCCTTTACTCTGGAAGAATAATGTTCCTGAACACAATATCTAATGGCAGAGTTATCTCAGAGGATGTTAATTTATTTCTTGTACAATTTTGGTTATTGCTTCTATTCTGGATGGCTAATGCTTTCTTAGTTGAAATAATAAAGCAGTTATTGTATGCCTTTGCTTCCTAGTGGCAATAATCGATCATTTGACATTTATATCGACTATTTTGCGAAGAGGAGTGTCTTAAGTTGCTTATTGTTGATAATTTATTTAATACATGCATTTTAAGCGGAGAAAGACTGCTCTAGCATATACATTCTGCATGTTAACTCCATGGAACCTAGCCTAAATGTGGCCGTGTTCTTAGAAACAAATTTTTTATGTAACTAATTTGTGCAGTGAGAGAGGTAACAGGAGCAAAGAGGCATAAACTTTGAGCAATGCAGGCAAATGTCCTCATTCTTGTTTCTGGAAGAGCGAAACTTCTTGTTCTATGGGCAGGAAACAAGTCTCGACTTCTAGATATTTCAGGTTTGTTTCTCTTTTCATTTGAAAATTGCTATTAAAATTTGATTCTGCAGAATATGTCAAGGACGAGAGATCTTTGGTGACCGTCTCGTAATGTTGGTAAGGAACATTTATGGAATCATGCATCCTGGTTAACACTTCTGAAAGAGGTTGGACCTTTTTAAGGTAAAACTACTTTTGAGTTTGTGGTGCATGTTTATATTCTTGATCTATGCTTGTAGTATCAATTATCTCTCTATTATGAAGCAAGGACTAAATAGAGCAGTTTCTTTGTTGCAAGTGCGAGGAGGCTGATGACATTATTGAGGCTCAAACACGAATCCGTTACAAATTGGTGAGTTTGAGGTATGCAGATGGTTCGTTCATATGAATAATCTGTGGTTTCATTATGTTGAGTAGCACATGTAACAGCTTGAGCTTTTCTCTGTTGAAAGCATGTTTTAGATTGATTTCGAACTGTGAACAGTTTGATAGCAGTTTTGCAGAAAGAATGAAATATAGGTTCCGAGGAATTCTACGGTGCTTGTGTTTATGTGTGAGAGCAAATGAACACTTCTGGTCGGATGTGGAATGCTTTGATACCAAACAGAAAAAAGTCAGCCTTCAGACCCTTGATGGTTCAATTTGGAGGCTTCTGTGAATATCATCTGTAAAGATTTGCGGACGTTTGAAATTACTTATTGCAAAAAAGTTTTAAATATATTATTTTATTTATAAAAAAAATTATATATATTATTTTATAATTTATATTTTATTTATATTTTAAAAGTTTAAAACATTTTTTAAAAAAAATTGTGCAATTTTTTTGAGTTAAAAGAGAACTTATTAGGATAGATAAGTAATTTTAAACATGCCTTTGTTTTTGTTGATAACTAATCAAGTTTATGCCATGTAACGTATGTCGTGAATATGATGAAGAATTTTTCTTTAAAAAAAAAAAAAGAATATTTATAAATAAAAAAATTTTGAAATAAAATTTTTTTTTAATTTTGTCAATTAAATTTTATTTTATATTTTTAATAATAAAATTTTAAAATTTTTTCAAACTAATTAACATTTTCAAAAATATAAGAAAAGTGTTGACACCCAAATTATGGTCCCACTTTATTTTAAGTATAGCAGAGAGTCAATCAAGTTTCCGGCGAGTAACCCACCGGAGTATATTAAACCAAATCTTCTCAATCATCGGCACGTAAGTTTCATCCAACTGCACGCCAACGTAGGAGAAATGATCTAAGCAGAATACGCCCCTTGGCCGGAGAACTCTGTATATTTCATACAACGCGAATTCAAGCACTAAGTCGGGTATCCAGTTGCTCAACACATGCATTGAAGGAACTATATCAAGTGTGCCTTCGAATAACGGAAGCCGGTGACGACGGTCATGTACAGAGGCACGACCTCTCGTGATGCTACGAAGTTGTTGAACGGTCGGTCGAAGTTCATCGTCGTCACTAGCTGCATGTCATGTGTAGTGTTGCATGTTTATTACAGGGCTAGTGTTAGTTTACCAATGTCACGTCGCGTTCCAGCATCCTCGCGGCGAACGTGCCTGTGCCCGGAGGTGCTGATAACGTAGTCGACGCTGAAGTCATAGAAACCGTCGTCGTACTGCCACCGAGAACTTTCTCGGTCGTTAAGATCGAAGCTGTCCTTGCAGTCCACTGGCCTGCTGTTTTTGCTCCTGTTACGTCTGGATAACGGTTCACAAACTCTCAGCATAAGGCTCTGCATGTCTCGCCTGCCCAACGTTGATGATATAAAAGAAAACACTTTTAGGAAGTGTTTCCATTGCGTAATATAAATTTCGTAAAAATAAAGTTCAACGAAGAGTGTTTCACAAAATAAACCCAACACCTTTTAAAGAGTTGCAGTACTGAATTAAAATATTAATCTACTATCACTAATTCACATATTTTGATAATTTAAATTGTAGTATTTTAATATCATAAACTGTTAGAATCAAAAGCTATAGATCTTTTATTATATTTTGGGAGCACCTTGGAGGCGTTTGAAAATAATTATGAAATAAAGTTTTTTTAGAATAAAAAGATATTTTTATTTTTAAAAGATAAGTTTTTTTTTTTATTTAAAAAAATAATAAAAATATGTAAAAATATTTAAAAAATTTGGATAAATTTTTTAAATATTTATAAGATATATATTAAAAAGTATAAAATAAAAAATTTAAAAATAACGTTGGAAAAAATGCTAAAGCAAACGGGCTCCTTATCCTAAAAGCACTTACGTTAGGTTTTATTATTAGATTATTTTTTGGAGGTCTATTAAAATTTTTTGTTAAATTGAAAGTTATATGTGTATCAGGCTTATTATAGTGTAAATATTGCATAAAATCTAATTTTAAATGGTTTTTGTGCAGTTTCTTTTTATTTATATATAAATATAGTTATTGTAATTGAAATAATTTAAAACTGTAAATTCGCAATGCTACAAACGATAATGTTAAATGATTTCTTTTAAAATCAATCTCATCTTGAAAGTCTTTCCAAATTATAGAAATCAAAGCAACATTTAATGGCTGTTTAAGCCTGGCCGGAATGACCTCCATTAAAATTTTGTAGAGAAAATTTTTTTAAATAAATATTAAATAACTCTTTGAATAATTTTTAGTCATTTCTTTTGCGTAAAACTTTGGTATTTAATTGATCTATTTAAAATACCCACAAAATAATAAGAAAAAAAAGAAAAAAGATTCTCTCAGCTCCAAACAAGAGCCACAAACTTTTTCTTTCATCAGTGGCGGAAAGAAAGAAAGAGAGTGACTGAAGAACTGTTGTGTAGTCTGATGAAGATTGCTCACGCTCTAAACCCGTGCTTCTTGAAAATTTCTAGCAAGAAGAACGAACCCAACAGCAAGGTCCATTCTCGATTCTCAATTTTCTCTAAACTTTTCAATTCTATTGTGAAAAATTGGTTCTGAGGGTGCGTGGGTTTGTGAAAGTTTGGCTAAAAGTTTTGGTTTCAAGAAGTTAATTACCCAAAACGTACAATCATTAAAGCAGATACTAAAAGTAGAAATTTTGGTTTCAAGAAGCTATTTTATGATTCAAATGGTTTTGGTATCTGAACTGATTGTTGCAACTAAAATACTGATCAGCTATATTGGTCTTGAAAATTTTTAAACTGATTGTTGAGATTGTTCACTCAACCCGTAAATACTAAAAGGAGCTATCTTGATATTGGGAACTTTTGGAATTGGGCTATGGTGGCCAGAAAGTTTGAATTGAAGAAGGATTTTGTGGAATCGCTTCTGAATACTAGACAAAGTTATTTACATGACAATGTAAGAACAGTAATTTGGGTTTGCAGGTAATTTATTAGGAATTTAGAAATGGGATTGTGGTATGCTAGTTATTGAACAGATTTGAGATGTTGGTTTTGGTAGACAATGCTTTTGGCTACATTATGTCAGGTTAGAAGAGAAATTTGCTTTGAAATTCTGGACCAGAAGTTGCTTTGGAAAATCCTTCACATATTTGGTTCGAATTGTTTAATTTGATTCTGTAGCAACATAGTCTAATAGAGATGCAATTTACTTTCGTGACACTTTCAAATTGCAGCAATCTTTACGTTCATTTTTGTAGGTAGAGTTTGAAGTGTTTCTTGCATTTTATGCTTTAGGATCATGATCAGGCGCCTCCAAGAATCACGTCAAATGTCAAACAGAACTTACAGTAAATGTCAAACGTCTATTAGTTGGTCCAAAGATGTCTACTTACTATTCATCACTGGATCTGGGTTTCTAGGGTGGGGTTACTTCACAAATAGTTATATCCTAGGAGTTCTGTGACCTGTAGAAATTTGCAAGCTTTCATCTAATTGCTTGAACTTTCATCCAGTAGCCTATGTTAGCTTCTGTTTTTAATATCTATCAGATCCCTGTTTGCTTTGTATTACATGCCTCATGGACAATCTTTCTTGTTTGGTCTTTCTTTTAATCCAAGTTCTTCTCTGTATCGAAATTTATGTATTGGCAACAACTGCAACCTAGAGTGTGTGGTAATACATTGGCAAGCTGTGTGCCTTGTTGGGCTCTGATGCATTCATGTCTGTTGAAGCTATGCAGGAATTTGAAAAGCGGAGATCTGGTGCACTTAAGCCTGCCACTAGTTATCGGAAGAAGAAGGCAGTGAAAGAGGAGCTCCCTGATGACACTAGTTATCGGAGAGTGTAATTCCAACAGTTTCTTGCTTTATTTCTCGCACAAACCAGGGCCTAGAAACAGCTATACCTGTTCTCCTTGTTGATGGCTACAATGTGTGTGGCTATTGGCCAAAACTGAAGAAGCATTTCATGAAGGGAAGACTTGATACAGCCCATCAAAAACTAATTGACGACTTGCTAGCATTCAGTTTGCTTAAAGGTTAGCTACTTATATGCATCAGTATTGTCATCTTTTGCCATATTTTGTTTATCAACTAGCTTTACTGCCATATTTTTAACTTTACGGTTGAAAAGAGACTATTCATACTTACATATGATCAAAGAGAATAATTCAGAAAGCAGTAAAATTTTGTTGTTGTTTGATGTTTCCTAGAAAAGGAAGGCAGCATAAACTACATGCCAGTCTAGAGTAGATAGTGGATTGCATTCATGCTTTTCCTTTTCTTTGAGCGTCTAATTAATATAACTAGGGTCACTTTGACGGGAATAGGCTTCTTTGGTGGTTCAGTGTTTTCTACGCTGTATATTTCCTTGCCAAACTCTTTTTTAATGTCAAGTTTCACACTCTGTTCAACTTCTGATGCCGGCGAGAACATTAAGCAAAGCTAACACATGATCTACTTAGGGATGGTCAGTGTTCTATTTGAATGAAATCCTAATCGTATCGACCCTAAATTGTGCTAGATATTCACTTAGATTCTTAAGCAGAACTTATCTAACAAATCTATTCTACATCTTAGAAAACACATGATCTTATTAAAACTTGTATTATTACAATGGATAAATTTATCATAGTGGTTTATTTACTAATGCTACCATCTTTTAAAATCTATGCAGAGGTTAAAGTTGCTGTGGTCTTCGATGCTATGATGCCTGGACTCCCAACACACAGGGAAAGTTTTACGGGGTATGGCATCTTTATCTTGATTGTTGATTCTCTTTATGTCAATTAATCTCTAGAATTTCTTCCACCTAGTCTGCATGTATTCAATGAACATCAGAAACAAAAAGTAATGTGCAGCTTTTCTGTTTTCTGTACTGCAAGCTCAATTTCTATCTTTCTTCTTGATTTGATTCTGCGTGGCAGGATTGACATAATTTACTCAGGTGAAACCTGTACTGATTCATGGATTGAAAAGAGGTTTGCATATGTGTGTTTAACTTCCAGGTTCTTTTGTATTGCTTATAATAGACTTCATCTAGAAAACTAGGAATTTGCAGCTATTCAAAACACTACTAAAATTTTACAATTAGAGTTGTTAGTTATTATTCAAGTTATCTTTTCAAGGATGATTATGTTAAGGCGGGATCCTCACGATGATGAAATAAAATTGTAAATATGTGCCTTTTGAATAGAGTTGATCTTCTGAATGAAATATTCTTTGCATTTGCAGCTATTCAAAAGACAGGAAAATAACTATTAACTTATTGATGATAAGTTGTAATCAACTCTTATCACAAGCAATTTATAAAGTAACATTTTACAGAGGTACTCATTGATGATTAGTTGACTTGTTAATTAGGGACTCAACAAAGTGGAATGATGATATGAAAAGCATGGCTAAGCATGCTTGAGCATTCAAAGACTCCCATTTTTACTTCCATATCTTTTGAGTGGTTATCTCTAGTTACGGGAGCTTCCTCTTTTTTTTTTTTTTTTTTTTTTTTTTTTTTTTTTTTTGTTGGAATTTTTGAATTTCTCAATGTGGGCTTTTGGAAATGCTTGTTGTGGTGCTAGAAAGTCACCGACAAGCTGCCATATCGATATTTGCAGTCAGATTGATGCAGGTCGTTGCTTTGAGGCATGATGATTGCCCAAAACTTTGGGCCGTCACATCAGATGCAAATCAACAGCAAGCAGCTCATGGAGCGGTAAGCACCCTGTCAATTTCTGGATACTGAGAGCTATCTTCTTTTCCAACTTTGTAAGTTAATTGAATAGTATTTTCTACTGAGCATGACTACCAATATGGAGCGATTAAACTTTGATCCTTAATCCTGTCTGTAGATGATATTCTGGCATTGCTTTACATATGTGTATCTTAAGGTTGTACTATTCTGAGACTTCATGAGACAATGTCTTAGTGAGTTCTCTGGATTTGGTAGACACTCTAAATTGCTTCTAGAAGGCTGCTTGAATCTTGACTTTTGCATGCGTCTTTTGGAGAACTTCAAGCAGTTCACACTTAACCCTCCACTAGTTAGCTCTACTGAATCTCAAACAACTATAACTAGGCTTGATTACCATCCAATAAAACTGAAGATGTTAGGTGTTTGAAGCAGTATGGCTAAATGCCTGATCGATTACACCCCATAGAAGGGGACTTCTTGATTTTACTTTATACATGCGATGGTTCTTCATCCTTATAGATAAAGTCAAGGTGGCAGGTATGATCTTGAGAACATGAAAGTTTTAAGTTGTCAGCTAAGGATTTTGACTTTTTCTGTGCTAAATGGGTCAAACTTTAATAGCTGGGCGAGTAACTTGTTTCTTCATACTATTTGTTTATATGCGTTTGTGATAAGATTTTGTTTCGTTTTGGTAAGCTAGAAGCGTCTAACCAACATATATCTTTCTTTACAAGTAAGCACACGTACAGAAAAATGATCTGTACTCTAACAAATGGATGATGGCTCTTTTGCTTGTGTTTTAGCTGACTTGCATTCAGTTCTTGCAACACAACTGTGATTGAGATTTTCAAGTCATGAAGATGTTTTGCTGCAAGTAATGTGCTTCTTTGCAATTATATTATTCAGGGAGCATTTGTTTGGAGTTGTAAAGCATTGGTTTCTGAGTTGAGCATGCATATCTTTTAATTGAAAGTCAACAGAATCATACTGTTGTACCATCTTAATATGCACAACAGAAGTAACTAGTTCTTGGCCTCTTGATTACTTTCCTACAGGTTTGACTAAACTCTACATCTGGACCATGGATTTAGATGAGTACTTGACTGACTTCTAAATTTTAACATGTCATTTTGAAAAATGTAACAAGAGAGCTGAAGTACATCAACTGTATATCTAGAGAACTGAAATGACGATTTATGTATGTTAAAAGAGGACCGCAATAACAGAAAACGGTATTGCTGTGTACCCGTTACTAACACGAAAACTATGACTTAATGTTCCACTCCCTTCATCTCAAAAAAGAAATAATAAAATAAATATAAAACGTTCTGATCCCAATTTCTTAAATCTCAAAGTTGTATTTACTCGATAGCAAACTACTCCACTTATGGTTTATATGAAAAGTTTGTTTGTTTGTGATTCAATAATTCAGTCACCTTGACTTGCTTGGAGATGTCTGTTGTTTTTTAAGCTTGGAAATTATTGTTGCTCTTGTAGATAAAGGCTTCACAAAAGGAATTTGTGGAAATACTCAATGAGCATCGGTGAGTCTTTTCATGAACATATTTTGTTACCTTTTTTTAGTATGGCCATGTACTTGATGCGATTACATGGAGCTTTTGGAAGAAATTAGTTTTCAATCCCTGAAGTTCCACAAAACATCAATTGCCTTGTTTCATGGAACAACTGAAGGACATGTTACTAAGCTTTTGGTTCTCTTCATTAGCCTGGTGCACAAACATGTTTACTTTATATGTATGAGCAACCAGTTTATTATATATCACTCCTTGTGCACCAAGGCAACCTTTACTTCTCCATATTTAGGCACTTATACTCCTCGTTGTTGAACTCATAAATATGTAATTGAGAGTACTACGATAAAGCTAATTTTCTAGTCCCAGTATTATTTGGTTCATGATCTTCTCCATAAGATTCAGACTTTTCTTTGGGAATACTCTTTACATTTCACTGATGACAACACAACAGTCCTTAACTACCAACTTTGTAAATCCTTTTGCAAAACATTATGAAGACGTCATATCATAAATTGAACCCAAGCCAGTGCTGTTGTCTGTATTATATGAGTTACATAACGCATTCGTGGTTTTCCACCTGCAGGTCAACTTCAATGCAAGGAAAATTGCTTCAGCATAACCTAGGCCAAAAAGTGGTTCATGCCCTAAAGGAATTCAAGAAGAAACTTGCCGAAAGCGAATCCACAAAGCTCAGATCATTGATTCAACTGTACCCCTGTACAAAGAGTGAGCAGGGGGTCATTCTAGAGTAACTCTACCTGGCATGTTTCAGAAAGGAAAGGCTCTACTGGAACCGAGTGAAAGCATATGTAGTAGGATCACCGTCTTGTTTTGTACATAGTTGCTTTGGTTTTGTTAGTTCAGCAGATAACAGCTTAAAATCAAAGTTTTATATGAATATTATTGTATGAAATCTCTCCTTGTATCATCAAATTATGCAACAAATTAGCAAGCAAAAACATTCGGCAAGAACAATGAACCCCCAGTAATTTGCATTATTATTGTTTCAGTCGAGAATTATAAAATGGAAAATAAGCTGGCTTCGCGATTGGAAAATTTATCAAAATGTTTATTTTTATTTTTCCAATAAAATATTTTTTAAAATTAAAAATTAAAAAATATAAGTAAATTAAAGTTATAAAACTCTTATATGTAAATATTTTTAATTAAAAACAAATCAAATTTGTTTTTTAAATTTCAAAATAATATTTTTAAAAAAACTTATTTAATTTAAACACTTCCAAAACGTTCTCTGGGCTGAATTTAAAGAAACAAGGGACCAAACAAGTCTGGTCCAGTACTTCAAAGAAATTTAACGATAAAACACCAACTTAACCGCAAAGTTTTAATTCTCAATTGCACTGTATTGATTCTCTCTTGTTTCTTTGTTGTTGTTGTTTTTGGTCAAGAGAAGAAACTCAACCAACAAACAGAGCATGAATTGATAGCAGATCAATGAAAGAGATCGAAGGAGAACTCTGCTTCGCCGCTGCGATTCAATGCCCCGCTTTGAATGAAAGGAAATGAAATGGCGGCGGTGGTGCTAGTATAAACTTATGAATTACTTAATTTGTTAAGAGAATATTTGAAATTAAGAGATTATAAACAGCTAGCATTGCCTTTATGCAGAGGGTTAGAAACAGTTGTTGCATCAATCTGCTAGCTGCTGCACTGGTAGATAAATTTTTTTTTGGTTTAATTTTTAGTAGGAGGAGAAAATATTCTTGATATAATTAATTAGAGCGTATTTCAAACGTCCAGTAACTTCATTTTTTTTTGTCAATTTTTAAATTCCGAATAATTTATTTATTTTAATTACACAAAAAATTTAAAATTTTATTTCTACGTACGAAATTTCAGTTCTAATTTTCGTATTTATATAATTTTCAATATAATTATATCTTTTAATTTTCAATATACTTTCAAAACTATTGAAACACAAATATTGAACTCTATTTTCACTTTATATTTCAAAAAATTTTACTTTTTATTTTTCATTTTCACAAAAATCAATTACGGATGTTTGAAACACGCTCTTAATTAATTGCACTTCATTAATATTATTACACCATATCTAAAAATTTATACGAATATTTAAAAGTGTTTATAAAATAAAATTATTCTAAAATAAAAAATATTTGATAAATCTCTTGAATAATAAATTTTATTTTTTTATTTAATAATAATAATGATAAGTAATAATAAAATTTTATATTTGAAATGGACTGCTACTAAACAAGCATTATAAAAGTATGTGTATATGCATCAATGAAATTAATATTTCTTAATTATAATATTTGATTAATTATTGAATATGAATTAGTTGACCCGGTCCTAATTTATGTCGTGTAGTAGATGGCATGTGTGATATAACATTTACTTTGATTTATTGTTGAAAGATGTTGACTGAGAAATTATTACAATCTTTTTCTTTTCTCCAAAAATATATTTTCAATTCAAACTACAGTGATGAATAGATTATTAAAATATATATATATATATATATATTATATGTATATCCGTTTTATGTGTACATTATGTACATCAATTTTGGACGGTCGGATCGCTTGATCCGACGGTTAAAAGCAGCGCGCTGACACTTCAAAACAAGTAAAGTTATAAAAACAGCATTGTCAATTCATATTATATGTGTTGTTACAGCGCGTTTTCTTCTTCTTCTTCTTCTCGTATTTTTTTTCTCATCTTTTCTCCACCCGAGCAGCGCTCCCGCCTTCTTCTCGCGATCTAGTCGCTCGCCGCCGCTGCTCCTCGCCATCGAGAGGCGAGAGAGCTCAATATCTTCTTGTCTTCTTTCTATATTTCTTTATTTCTTTTCTTTCCTCCCACGAGAGCAAGCACTCTCGCCTCCCGAGCTCGGATCTGATCGCTCGCCGCCGTTGTTAAAAAATTCTTCTCTCTCTTTCTTTCTCTCTTTTTTATTTTGTCTAGTTGCACTCTCTAATTTTCTTTTAATTTTGTGGTGATTCTCGTGAGATCTCACCGAAAATTTTGTTAAAAAATTTTGAATTTTTTTTTTCGAGCATTGGTAAATGCTATAATGATTAGTATGATATTAAGTGCTTAGAGATGAATGCAGTGCTTTAGATCAATTGAGTTTTTCGTTTTTTATTTTCGGATTGATTTCGTCTAGATGTCGTCTGTAGATCGAAGTGAACGTCTAAGAAATTGAGATGTTGTTTTCTTAAAAATATGATTGGGTTCGGACTGTTGTAATTTCGTAGATAATTGGCATGTAAATTTTGTAGTGTGAGAAATAGAACTTGTAGAACATTGAGCGTGTTCTTTTACTGTTTGTGATGTTCATGATTTACTTCCTGCAATCAATCTGTGAACTGAATGTGTTCTCTGAATACTTGATGTTCATAATATGCTATTGCTGTTACTTCTGTTAATTGAGTGTGTTCTCTGTGCTTTTCAGGTGGATACTTGATGTGCTTCATTACTTTCCGATAGAGAAACAATTGAAGGATGGTAGTTTAGGTATGTGCTCAGTGTGTTTGTGATGTTCATTTTGTCGGTCAATCAAATAAGAGTTTGTTTTGATATTGGTATGTGCTCTTGATAAAATCTGATATGGTTTGGTTGGTTTTTGTCTTGCAGGTTGTCACTAGTGCAGACGAGCAATAGAAATCTGATAAGGTGTTGTAGGTTGCTGTTTTGCAGGTCCATCTGGAGCATTAGGCAATGAATATTTGTAATGTGAATAGCTTGTAGGTTGCTGTAATAAGAAATCTGAGATGGTGTTGTATATAACTTATATATAAAATAGCTTCAATGACATTTGTAATATGAATACTTTCTTGAAAAAACAATTCTGAATTCTAGACTGAAAACTTGTAATCCATCTTATTTTTGGACTAATAAAATTTATAAAAAAAAAATAGAAATTCTCAGCAAGATGGAAGATTTTTCAAGAATTTCTATATTTGTGAATGTGAATATAAGATTATAAATGTGAATATTTTTACAGAAGCAAATATTTTCAACATACGAATTTCTATTACAGGGAGGACTTAAATTAAAGAAAGAAAGAGAAAGCAAGTGGAAAGTATACAAGGTAAATGCCATAAGATACAGGATTTATTAAACAAAACATTCCTTTCTCCAATGCACCACACGAGCGGGAGTGCTTTCCACTGCGCGGGAATTCTTCTCTGTCTGCTCTACTTTTTCTATTCTTGCTCTGTTCTTCACTGATCACAACAAATTCATATTCTTGTCTTCAGTGGTCACCACTAGTGCTTTCATTATTCTTTCTCTGTTCTTTAGTAGTCAAAAAGTCATTTAGATCATAGAATTTTTCTATTTAGAAAATTTTCTGCGAGACATCTCACACTCCAACGTCATGGATGGTTCTTCTTCTCTTCCACCTCAAAATGTAATATATGAGAATGTCAAGTCACCATATTTAGGAATGACATTCGAAAGCCTTGATGCTGCGAAACAATTCTATATAAATTATGGAAAAAGTGGAGGGATTTAGCGCCATTATACGAACTACACAAAAAGAATTGCTTGTTCAGATGAAGTGAATATTTATCAAATGGCATATAACCGTTTTGGGAACCATAGAACCAATTAGTCACAGAAGACAAATGAGGGATCCGAGAAATAAGTAAAAAATAAAAGAAACAGAAGTACTGTGAAATGTGGGTGCCCTGCAACAATGAGAGTGAAGAAACAACGTAGTAGATTATGGGAAGTGGTGGTTTTTGAAGGTAATCACAATCATGACTTAGTTACTCCGTCAAAGAGGATTTGCATGCGTGTTTGCAGAAATATGCCTGCTGCAGCGAAAAATTTGATTGACTCATTTCGGGACGAAAGATTATCTGTAAGTAAAATTCCAGATATACTTGACGGACCGCAGATTGGTTTTGACAACAGAGATTGTTGGAATCATTTGTGTCCCTCGAAGGAGTACAAAAAACCTATCAATGAGGATGCTACTGTAGTACTTAATTTCTTTAATAAAAAGAGTATAGAGTACATGTCATTTGCGCCGTTTACTGGAATCAATCATCATATGCAGTCAATTCAGTTTGGTTGTGCACTACTGTTGGATGAGACAGAAGAATTTTTTCAGTGACTTTTTGAGACATGGCTTGCAGCTATGGGTGGACGTGCTCTATTTTCAATTATCATAGATCAAAATAGAGCTATGACTGCAGCTGTTGCAAAGGTATTTCCGAACACACGACATAGATTTTGTTTATGTCATATTCTGAAAAAATTTGTAGAAAAACTTTCACACATTTATTTCAAGAGTTCAAAGTTCAAAAAAGACATCAAGAGATGTATTCGTGAAAGTTATATTCCTAACACTTTTGAGTCGATGTGGGAGGAACTGATGTCAATATATGAGTTACAGGAGAACCAATGGCTCCAAGGAATATATGAGATTCGAGATAAATGGGTACCGGTCTATCACTTGGATACATTTTATGCAGGTATTAACACAACCGGACGCTCTGAAAGCATGAATGCTACTTATAAAAAAAAATTTCAACCAACAACAACCCTTGGAGAGTTTGTTTTAAAGAATGATAAGTGTTTGAGTAAAATGGTTGAAAAAAAGAAAAGGAGGATTACACGAGTGAATATTCGTCTCGCATTGGTGATAGTAATGCTTTTGTTTTGAAAAGTGCAGCAAAGTTATATACGAGGAATGTGTACGAAAAGTTCAGAAAAGAATATGAGAAAGCTCAGTCCGAGTATGTGTTGAATTGATGATGAAAAGGGATGTGATGGGTACACTACCTACATCTATAAATCTCGAGTGGAAGGTGATAAGCGTGAATGGAAAGTGAAATTTAATCCAGCAACCAAGAAAGATAATTGTGAATGTAAACTTTTTGAGTTTATGAGCATTCCTTGTGGACACTTTATCAAGGTTTTTAAGAGTCGTGATATAGAGATACCAGATCATTTCATTCTTAAAAGGTGGATGAAAAGGGCTAACAAATACAGAGCTGAGTACGACAGTGGATCAATAAATGGCCACAAAAATTCTGAGCTACTGAGAATTTCTCAACTTCATATGGTTTTCAATCAAATAATTTATGAAGCTGCTAAAACTGATGACGGATACCAAATATTGTTGCAAGCTTTACAAGAAACATCACAGCAACTCAAGAAAATAAGGAAGACTGACGACCAGAATAAAAGTCCAATCACTGACTCATGTACTATTAACGAGAGTTTACAAATTCCAGCTGATGCCTCTCAAGTTTTACTTTTAAATTCTAAAATCTCACAAACAAAGGGGCGAAAAAAAGAAACAAAGTTTAACAAAGATAGTAGTAGAATAAAAGGAGGCTTAGAAAAAGCAATTGCAAGAACCAAAGCGAAAACAAGCACAAGATCTGCTTTCTGTAACAAATATGGTGTTCAACATGACAGATGAAATTGTCCTGAAAATCCAAATAGAAAAAAAAGGAGTAAGTTTAATCATTTCTTAAAGTTGTAATTCCTACATTTTCTTATTGGCTCAATTTAAAATTGACATTTGTGGTAACTTTTTTACTTTGATAGTGGGAGATCGAGATGAAGATAAAGACAAAGATAGAGATGAGGGTGAATATCAACATACAAGTGAAGATGAAAATAGTGATAATGAAAAATTAGCTATTGATTTAGAGTAGCTATTACATTTGTATGTGATATCAACTAGTTATATTATCATTTTGGCAATTTTTGGATAAGCACTTGGATGTTGTACTCAATTTTATTACATTGTACTACATGATCTTTGTATGAACTTGAAAGTGGTTGTAAGAAATAGCAAAAGAGAGCAAAAATAAAAATAATAAAAAAGAGCTGTGCAAAAGTCAAGTGAAAAAAATAGTTAAAAAAATAATTTTCACTATAACAGTAAGAAATGAAAAGAGTGAGTAATAAAACAAAAGCAGAAAATAAAAACATGAAAAAGAAAAAAAACTGTGTAAAAAAATAATATTTTCTATTAACAGTAAGAAATAGCAAAAGAGAAGTGAAAAAATAATTAAAAAATGCAGTGAAAAATACAAAGTAAAAAAGTACAGTGAAAAAAATAGTGAAAATGATAATATAAAAGAAAACAGTAAAAAAATTAGTGAAAATGATAATGTACAAGAAAACAGAAAAATATAGTGACAAGGATAATGTAAAAAAAAATAGTAAAAAAATAGTGAAAAGGATAATGTAAAAAAAAAGTAAAAAAGAAGTGAAAAAAGACAATGTAAAAAAAAAGTAAAAAAAGACAATGTAAAAGAAAACAGTAAAAAAATAGTAAAAAAAGAAAATGTTAAAGAAAACAGTAAAACAATAGTAAAAGAAAAGACAATGTAAAAGAAAACAGTTTAAAAGAAAAAACTTCTCCGTAACAGTTAAAATATTAACATTGCAATAAGACTGCATTACATTGCAAAAGTCCTTTTAAAGCATTGTCATTGTGATTCTATTAGCACAAAACCTGTATGGACATTCATCATCCAATCGCTGAGTACAACATTCACATTCCATACGCAACAACATTCACATCCATTCATTGTTATTGATATCCAAATCCATTCATACTCCATTCAAAGTTATCGACATCCAAATCCATTTACATTCCATTCAAAGTTATAGACATTCAGATATATTTGCATTCCAGAACTCTATTAACATCCAAATTCATTCACATTCCATTCAAAGTTATAGACATTCAGATACACTTGCATTCTAGAATTCAGAATTGTATTTTCAAGAAAGTATTCATATTACAAATGTCATTGAAGCTATTTTACATATAAGTTATATACAACACCATCTCAAATTTCTTATTATAGCAACCTACAAGCTATTCACATTACAAATATTCACTGCCTAATGCTCCAGATGGACCTGCAAAATAGCAACCTACAACACCTTATCAGATTTCTTTTGCTCGTCTGCACTAGTGACAACCTGCAAGACAAAAACCAACCAAACCATATCAGATTTTATCAAGAGCACATACCAATATCGAAACAAACTCTTATTTGATTGACCGACAAAATGAACATCACAAACACACTGAGCACATACCTAAACTACCATCCTTCAATTGTTTCTCTATCTGAAAATAATCAAGCACATCACGTATCCACCTGAAAAGCACAGAGAACACACTCAGTTAACAAAAGTAACAGCAATGGCATACTATGAACATCAAGTATTCAGAGAACACACTCAGTTCACAGATTTGCAGGAAGTAAATCATGAACATCACAAACAGTAAAAGAACACGCTCAGTGTTCTACAAGTTCTATTTCTCACACTACAAAATTTACATGCCAATTACCTACGAAATTACAACAGTCTAAACCCAATCATATTTTTAAGGAAACAACATCTCGATTTCTTAGACGTTCACTTCGATCTACAGACGACATCTAGATGAAATCAATCCGAAAATAAAAAATGAAAACTCAATTGATCTAGAGCACTGCATTCATCTCTAAGCACCTAACATCATACTAATCATTATAGCATTTACCAATACTCGAAAAAAAAAATTCAAAATTTTTTAATAAAATTTTCGGTGAGATCTCACGAGAGTCACCACAAAATTAAAAGAAAATTGGAGAGTGCAACTAGACAAAATAAAAAAAAGAGAAAGAAAGAGAGAGAGAAGAATTTTTTAACAACGGTGGCGAGCGATCAGATCCGAGCTCGGGAGGCGAGAGTGCTCGCTCTCGTGGGAGGAAAGAAAAGAAATATAGAAAGAAGATAAGAAGATATTGAGCTCTCTCGCCTCTCGATCGCGAGGAGCAGCGGCGGGGAGCGACTAGATCGCGAGAAGGAGGCGGGATCGCTGCTCGAGTGGAGAAGAGATGAGAAAAAAAAAAGAAAAAAAGAAAAAGAAAAAAACGCACTGTAACAACACATATAACATGAATTGACAACGCTGCCCTTATAATTTTACTTGTTTTGAAGTGTCAGCGCGCTGCTTTTAACTGTCGGATCAAGCGATCCGACGGTCCAAAATTGATGTACATGATGTACACATAAAACGGATGTACATATAATGCTGCCCTATATATATATATATATATATAAGACGTTACTTAAATAACTCTTACGTTTTAATACACATGAACTGATGATATTCCTAGTTAACCTAATTCCAATAACCTTACTGCATTCTATGCAAATATAATAATTATTACATGTAATTTTCATCAAACTTTATTACATTTCCTGATGATGGTTGTGATTCGATCAAATAATTTCGGAATGCAAAAACACAAAACGCCATTTTGTTAGAAAACGCTGAATCGTGAATGTCTGATTACATGAATGGAATGGTTGTAATAAAATTTCTGAAGTATGTATAAAGAGTATTTATTTTTTTTTCCACTTAGGGCGTGTTTCAAATAGCCGTAATTGAGTTTCGTAAAAGTGAAAAATAAAAAATAAAATTTTTTGAAAAATAAAGTAGAAGTGGAGTTCAGTATTTGTGTTTCAATAGATTTTAGAAGTGTGTTGAAAATTAAAAACTATAGTTGTATTGGAAAGTGTGCAAATAAGAAAGTTGAAACGGAAGGTCCGCATGTGGAAATGAAGTTCTAAATTTTTTGTGTAATTGAAACATATGAACTATTCGGAACTCAAAATCTGACAGAAAAAGTAAAATTACGGGCGTTTGAAACACGCCTTTATATATATATAGGTAAGAGATATAGATATTGTTTTTATAGATACTCATATATTATCCTAATCCAATTGTCCGATCAAATAATCGGACAATCATGATTAATTTCTTATTTTCTATGGCAAAATGATTGTTTTTTTGGCAACTATAATCACTTAATTAAATCACTATCATATCATTTGATCAGAACGATTTTAGGAGAAAAATACGCAAGTGCTTCTCTCCATCCTCCTATATCTGTGCTTGATGGCAAGTTCAATCTTGCCGACATGAATATATAGAAGTTATAACATGAACTTCGTCTACGTATAAAAACAAAAAAGAGAAGTCATGCTCAAATTTTTAATACGTATATATATTAGGGTGAAGAATTTTGGTTAACCCTAATTAATTGCAAGTCCATGTTCACTATCATCAAGTATCAAATCTCTCTGCACAGAGATGTAGCTTAACAACTTGTAATTTGCAACTTCTCAATTCAATCATATCTGAAATTAAATTCTATATAAGCAGTGGAACATATCGTTATCCATATGTTTCGTAGCATTTGAATTCTATCCTATATTTAGTATGCTGTAATAATAGAAATACAATAAATTTGAGGAACATGTATTTCTTTTTTAACTTTTCTACTGATGATGATTTATAGATTAGATTGTCCTCTATATTCTATGCATGACTTTAAACAATAATCATGGAGAATTTATAGAATGAGAGATTCATTGTTTAAAGCTGATTTGCTTGCACTAATATAATTTTTTTGAAAGTGAGTTCAGCACATATGTTTAGTTGTGTTTTAAAATTAGTTCAGAAAATAATATTTTACGTTTGATATAAAAATAAGAAATTAAATATAGCTATTATTTACTTTTTAGGAAGTGAGATTTAGATACGAGTTTAAAAAAGTGAACGAAAGCTTAAATTAAATATAGAAAATGAGTGAAAGTAATTTTTTTGATGGAAAAAAGAAAGATTTAAACTTAATTATTCAAAAAATGATTATATACATACGCGTCAAATATAAATCAAATATAGAAAGTGAGAAAATAGCGAGTTTATCACTAGCTAGCAAGAGTTAGGAGGTAAATTTTTTCATACATAGATCCACATACATAACCTTGTCACCATCATCACTCCAATATTTTCCAATCTAGCATGCATGCATGCTTGCAATATTGAAGCTAAGAGAAGAAAAATAGAAACAAACAAAAATATAGGTAAAAGAAAACAAATGAAAACGAGCAACAAAGGAATGATTTTTGATTATGACTACAGCTATAGATAGCACATATATAGCATGGTCCTTCATATATAGCACGCACGCAGCTTCTCTCTCTTTAAACTTTGAAAAATCTTAGCTTGAAAAAAAAATTTAGAAGAATTGTATCTGGCCCTCTCTTACCTTTGAATGCATATATTAGTTTACTCCGAATTTAATTTTTTGGATCAAAAATTTATTTTTAAATTTATTTTAACTATAATCATAAACAAAAATCACACTTAAATGTTAAACCAATTTCTAGAAACTTTACTCCTGAAAATTTTATTTTTAAATTTATTTTTAGAGATTATTTCAGTTTTTCTAAATGTATTTTTTCGGCCAAATTTTGAATGCAGTCACCGTTTATAGTTTAACTTTTCCAAACTCATCCGGCGTTTGGTTGAGCGTTTCCTGACGCTCATTTTCAATTTTCAATTTTATATTTTTAATACATATTTTATAAATATATAAAAATTTAGAAAATATAAAAAAATTTTACATAATGAGATCTTTTTATTGCATATTTTTTATATTTTTAAAAGTTAAAAAAATAGAGCTCGTTTTTTAAAAAAAAAAATATTTTCTATTTAAAAAAACTTTATTTCATAAGCAATCTCGTTTTGTTAACTCATTTTCTATTTAATTTAGTTTCATCAAATTCATTTCAAAAGAATTTGGCTTCTACAGAAATAATTGTGTTTAAAAATGCTTATAAATTTTTTTTAAAATAAAAATATTTTTATTCTATTTAAAAATAAGTTTTATTTATTATTTAAAAAATAATAAAGATGTAAAATTTTTATATTTTCTAAATTTTTTAATAAATTTTATAAACTATTATAAAATTTTATTAAAAATGTGAAATTAAAAAGAAAATTTAGAATGGATGAAACTATAGTTGTAAGAATTGGACAGAAAATCGAATTGAAAAATTGTCCGAGTCACGATTCTCGAGTTGATCGGCCGAATCAATCAGTCTAACCGTCAGTCAATAATATTAAATTATTTTTAATCAATAATAACAACAATCATAGTAAAAAATTTACTACCATCATGACACTACCAATAATAATAGCAGCAGCAACCAGAGTAAAAAATTAAAATATTTTTACTATAGTGTTACTACCAACAACAGCAATAATAATCACAGCAAAAATTAAAGTATTGCTATCATGACATTACCACAACCACCAACAATAATAATAACAAATATTTATAATAAAAATATTTAAATAAATTAGAAGATTAGAAGAAGATAAAATTATAAAATAGATAAATCATAAAATAGACATAACTAACTTTTTTAGATATACATATTTGAGTCTGAATATATTTACAATATAAAATTTTAAAAATCACTAATAAATGATATTTTTAATAAAAAATAATCAATTATAGTTTTGCATTATTATATTTAAATATAAAATCTAAACTACATATATTTTTCAACATAAAACTATTAATAATTATTTTTATATTAAATATATTATTAATTTAAATTTTTTAATTAATTTTTTTAAATTTTATTTAATCCGATTTGATTTGAGCGGACGAATCGATCGGATTAGAACTGATCAAAAATAGATCAAAATAGGTCAAAATAAATCAATAGCACAGATAATTTTTTACAAGTATAGATCAATTTACTGTACGTATCGAAACAAAATGCTAAACAGACTCACACGCTTTTAACATTAAAAACCACGTATTTTTCTGCCACGACATTAGGAAGTTCTTAACTCTGAAAAAGAATTTTAATCAAACGTTTACACACATACATTCGGAGACCAAGAAGCACGCCACGCCACAAAATTATTTATGCAACCACAAAAACCGCCCTAATTTATTGCTTTGAGGTGGACATCTTCAATAATGATGAACTCGCAAATTAAATTCGATCTTTCAAAAAATTAAATTTATCAAAACCCTAAAATCTCTATAAAATTAAATTCTCATCTATCATAAGAACCTAATTAATCGAATGGACAATTTGCAGCCATGTTAAGGTCATCTGAGATTACTTAAAATAAATAATTTTAAAAAAAACATTTTTTGATTAAAATATACTTATTTTTAAATAAAAATAATATATATATAAATTTTAAATAATCTTTTATAAATTTGAATTTTAATAACTCGAAAATATAAGATCCTAATTAATCGAATGGACAACATGGAGCCATCTAAGTTAGGGATTCCGGTGGACGGGATCATTTGGGCGGTAACGTCGAAAACGACTCCTCCAACTTTTTTTTTATTATAATTCGTAGAATAATATTAATTTTTTGATAAGTGGAAGTTAATTATTATAAACGTTATTCAGAGTAGATGTTAGATAATATTTAAACACAAAATAGATAAGTAATAATTTGATAATTAATTTAGAAGATAGTTATTCTTTTAAAAAATACTTCGAAAAGTTGCCAAAATCATTAATAAATCAAAATTATTCTTTGAAATTTAAGACAAGATTTATTTCACTTTTCAAGATTTGTATTGAGACTTAAAAGTAATAAAATTAGATTATTTTCAATATTTTTCAACAATTTAAAGTTAAATCTCGTAAAGATGAATAATGTAACAAATGGGAGATATAAAATGCTAACAAGAAAAAATGCCTATTAAAGAAAACAAGAACAAAACAACAAATATAGATGAACAACATTTTCAATAATAACTTTGTTTAAATAAATTAAAAAAGTGAAAAGCATGCATTGGCTAGTTCAAATCTATATATATATATATATATATATAAATTAAAGTAAAATAAATATATAGAAACCGAAGCAAATCCATAAAACATAATGGATTTTTTTTGCTTCTAAAAATATCTTTTTATCATAAAATTACTTCCGATTAATTTTTATATTTTGATAATAATTATAATTTAATTTTTTAAAGCTGTCTTTACAAAAATTACTTTCTCAAAAAAAAAAAAAAAAAAAAAACACAAACACAAAGTGGTCACAAGTCTCACTTGACTTTGCTGTACTGAGTAATCTCATGCGTATGAAGGCATGCATGCAAACACTGAGCTAATAAAGTTATATCTAGCTAGCCCCACTTATCATCAACTCACTTAATAGAAAACATTTAGAAACAAATTTAATTAAAAACAAAACCAAATTAAAACTATATAAAGCAAAGTCTTCATAGTCATCACTATCATAAATAAGATCAACACGGACTGAGAAAACCTTAGTCGGTAAGAGCACAAAAAGCAATCGATAAAGACACTTATCGACTAAAAAATATTAGTCGGTATTCCGTCAATAACTACCGATTGATGAATAACTTGACACTAATGAAAGAGCTCAAACAGTAAATTATCATCCATCATAGTAGTAAGAAATTTACGAACTGCTAAGATAATCGGTAATTTATAGATAATAAGCGACTATCTTAGCGATTAATAATTCATAAAAATATATAAATAAGTTACCCATAACAAATGTAGCTAGTCGGTAATTGCTGACTTCATTGCAATAGACAAAGTACCGACTGAATCTTCATGCATGTTCTACATGGACAATACCAAGCATACGTTTAGAAATATTTATGATATACAAATTTTTAACCATACAAGTATTTTAGAATTTTTTTAGAAATAAATTTAATTTTCTTCACAAAACATAATAAATATTAATATTATATGATATATAATTTTTTTATATTTCAAAAAAATTATGTACTGTAAAAAATTTATTAAAAAAAATATATAATATTTTTGAATAATAAATACTTAATAAATGAATCCAAATATCCTATTAGAGGCGGGGGATAAAAGCACTTCTCTATCTATAAGCACTCTTGCGTATAGTCTAACCATCTGATTAAACCATCTAACGATTACATTTTATTATTGAGAAAATGACGTCTTATTTTCTGCAGCTACACACTGCTTACGACGTGTTTATTTTGAGATCAACCCATTATTTTGAAATAAATTTTAAAAAATAAAAATAATTTTTTATTTAATTTGTATTATATAAACTTTAGTAAATAAATTTTTGATAGAAATAATTTTTTTTATTTTTGTATTAAAAATAAACTTAAAAAATAAATTTGATAAATTAATAAATAAGCTCTTAATTAAATAATAATTGTCTAATTACTTAACCGGACGGCTTTAAAAAAAGAGTACGTAAAAATTCAAGAGGAGTGTCTATATTATTCCATACCTACTAGACTCACTTTTATTATCAAATTTCTGAAATGGACTAAAATGATGTTTTACAAAACGTTCTTCAAAAATAAATTTTATATTTTTCATATATTTTTTATAAATATTTAAAAATTTATTAAAATTTAAAAAGTATAAAAAAATTTTATTTAGCAAATTTATTATTATTATTATTAAATTAAAAAATAAAACTTATTTATTAAAAAGGTAAATATAATCTCTATTTTAAAAAAAATTTATTTCAAAAGTATTTTTAAATGCATTCCTAATTTGTTGATCAATATGTTTAACTAACTAACCAGTGTGATACATTTAACTTGTTTTTCAAAAGAATATCACTCGATCTAAAAACTTAAAAAAGTTGTTTTGATTGTTCAATACGAACAAAACTTAGGCAGACTTTTTTTTCTTATTTTTGAAATGTTCTAGAATTTGATGGAAGTAAAAAGCAACATCCATTTTGGTCACTAGAATTTGAATTTGTGATTCATTTTCTTCATTAAAAAAACAAAATTGAATAGAACAACATGTCGGCGTTGGATAAGGGTAAAAGTGTCGTTTCCAATATAAGAGTTTACTCATAACCTTTAGGATATTCCTAGGAGGAAACAAAACATTTCTCTAATTGAAGTCAAAGAAAAGTATTAAATTAGTAAACATCCGCACACGGTAAGGACGTGTTTACGATTAAAGTAAACTCATTTTTTTAAAATAAGTTAAAAAAATTAAATTAAAAGTATTTTATAAAAATTATCTTATATTTATTTTATATTAGAAGTAAATTTTTTGTGATAGTTTAATTTACTTTAAATTATCTATTTATTTTGTATTAACATTTATAAATAAATTAGATATACATATATATAATATCAAAAAATACTTATTTATTGAAAATTTCAGAATATTTTATAAAAAAATTTTTATCATAAGCATTTTCATACGTCTTCTTACTTGTTTAAACAAAATACTTCTTTAAAAAAATTTGAAACATTCAAAAAATTAAACTTATTCTTTTACTTCTAAAAAATTATTATAAAATATATTTAAATGTATTTTTAAAATTTGAACATTTTTATGATATTTTAAAGTTACCTAGAAATAAATATTAAAATGTAGAAAAAAATTTAAACCAAAAATCACCTTAGACATTTCTTCGTTGTGTTTTTTTTCATTTCCCAACCTAATTTCTTTAGCATAAGAAATTGAAAAAATTCATTAAAAAATAGTCATTTTCCCAACATTAATGCACACCTCAAATATATTACAAAACCAATCTTGTTTTGTAGGTCCTTCCTAACCTATCTACCTACATCATCCTTCTTCTCCAACCCTCTTAACTTCTCTCTAAAATCTTCTTCTCTCTCTAGACCGAGTGAAATAACTATTTTTAAATTTATTTTTTAAATTATTTTTATAAACACATTTCTTTAATATATAAAAATTAGTTCTCTAATTAATTTCAATAATAATAACATGTATGTAAACCCTAATTCTATTTCTCTACTAGCTAAGTACTTGTATACATTCATTCATTTCTATTGCGAGTCTAACCACTATCTCTGTCTCTGTCTCTCTCTTATCAACTTGCACTAAGTACTACTTCTCCACTAACCAATTCTTCAAGTAGCGGAGAATTGAAGAACTAGATGAAGGAGAGCAGTTTGATTTGTTGTTGAATGGCAATTCTTCAAGTAGCGGAGATGATGAATAGCAACAGCAACGGTAACGGTAGCGGAAGATCAATCGTTGACGAGCATGAGCATGACTTAGTTATGCCTGGATTCAGGTTCCATCCAACTGAAGAAGAACTTATCGAGTTCTATCTCCGGCGAAAGGTTGAAGGCAAGAGGTTCAACGTTGAGCTCATCACTTTCCTCGATCTTTACCGTTACGATCCCTGGGAACTCCCTGGTCAGTATTCATCTATCAATTTATTTACCATAAATTTATTTAATTAGATTGCTAATTCTTTTTTTTTTCCATTGTTTTCGTAGCTTTTGCGGCGATAGGAGAGAAGGAATGGTTCTTTTATGTGCCAAGAGATAGGAAGTACCGGAACGGAGATAGACCTAACCGGGTAACGACTTCCGGGTACTGGAAAGCTACCGGAGCTGACCGGATGATACGTGCGGAGAATTCGAGGCCTATTGGATTGAAAAAAACGCTCGTTTTCTATTCCGGCAAGGCGCCGAAAGGGATTCGGACAAGTTGGATCATGAATGAGTACAGGCTACCACAGACTGAAACTGAGAGGTATCAAAAGGTAATCAATTTACAATTTAGACAAAAAATTAAAAGAAATTTCTAAGATTGAAGCTCTAAATTAATTAATTCATCGATTAGAAATATTTATTCTTTCTTTTAAATTTGATTTATGAGTTTGTTGATCAATTAGTTAGGTCTTCATCGATGTATGATCTAGCTAGCTAGAAATGGTATGAATCATGTGAAGAAGAAGAAGTTAATAAGTTAACAAGAGAAAAGTGTCACATCTTCCTTTTCTCCACTACATAGCAAGCAAGCTAGATCTTCATATAACTTTTTTTTGAGTTTTTCAACATTTTAATTTGAATCTGCTATGATACGTGTATGTGTATATACAATCTTTGATTTGTTTCTCATTACATCCTTTTTTTTTTTAACTCTTATTATTATGATCATGATCATCAGCTGCTAAAAAAAAAACAAAAGCTTCATAATCAGTCGATTAATTAGAAGTGTTTTCCGCTTCTTCTAGCTTTTCAAAGATTTCTTCTTCAAATTCATTTAGGGTTTAATTTCTTTGTATATCTATAGATTTCTCCTTTAAAAGTTTTTTCTAATAATAAGAGGAAAAGAAAACACGTATCTAATATCTACCATATTTTTCAACCAAATTCTCTACGAATTAGTTAAACCCTGTATACATGCATTTGTTCGTTATTATTGTTATAATAATTTTTTTGCTTCTGTTACTAAATTCATCTTCTTCATATAGTTTTTCTGACAATTATCAAATAAATAATATTTGCAAGCTGCAATATTTACAGGCGGAGATCTCGCTCTGTAGAGTCTACAAAAGATCCGGCGTCGACGATCACCGTAATCTTCCTGGAACTCTCCCTCACAAGCCATCCAGCTCGAGAAGCAACAACAATGAATCCAACAGATCAAAGAACAACGCAACCATTGTTAGCACAACAGCAAGAAAACCAACTTCTCCGGATGCAAACAACAACATCCACGAAGCTAGCAGCAGCAGAATAACAATCGATAATGAATCACCACAGTTAGCACTACCAGCAGTGCTGTACAACAACACTACTACTCCGACTACTCCTTTGAGCTCTAGTACTACTTCCATCGAAGAAGACAACACGAACCTTTCGCATCAGCAGCAGCAGCAACAACAACAGCAATCCATGATGATGTACAACGGTAGTTCAACGAACATCGATGAACTCACAAGGTTCGTAAGTTATCATCATCAGAGTTATATGCAGCAGCAGCAGCAGCAAGGAAACAACAGGTTCTTGATGCATCATCATCCACTGCAGTTTCATCAGTCTTCTCACCAGTTGATGTTTCCTTTCCATTCTTCCCCGGCGACGGTGACGATGAATTCGATGCAGAGTACTAACATGTCAGATAAGTTGTGGGATTGGAATCCTCTTCAAGATGGTAGCTTTAATTAACTCATATATATGATCATCATATGAATCAATACTGCTATACGTATAGAATAAGATCATATATAGATATTAACCCTATTTAATTAAAGTGTTTGATGAAATGTTGATGATTATCTATCTAGGTTTTAGTGTAAATTATTGATTTGAATAAGTCGAAAACGTATGGTGGATTTCATGAGTTATACATACATGTAATTTGATTGATCACCATCTCAAGTAGTTGATGTTGTTGACGATGAAGATCTTAAGTTGTGACTTAGATGCATAATGATGTCAGTATTAAAAATAAGGTCTTCACCGACTGAGTAAAGTAGCCGACAAGAGTAAAAAATTATCAACTGAAATAATAATAGTCGATATTCCGTCGACAAGCACCGGTCTATAAATTAATTATCGACTAAATAAAAAATACAGTCGGCATTGAACAATACCTTATCGACTGAAAGGCGTTAGCCGGTAACTACCGACTACAAGATACAGTCGATACCTATCGACTTTCTTTTCAGTCTGTAAGTACCGACTGATATATTAGTCGATGAAGATTATTTTTGTAATAGTGTGTATAAGTTATGGGATGCTTGAAAATGATTATTGAAAAAAGCTTTTCTTGAACCAAAGATATTTTGAGAATTTTTGAAAATAGCTTTTTTTTAATCCAAAAAAATAATATAATAAATAATAATAAAATTTTATGGTGTAAAATTTTTTTATGTTTTCTAATTTTTAAAAAAATTCTATAGAATATTATAAAAAGTTTATTGAAAAAAATAAAATAAAAAATTTCAATAAAAATGAGTTGAAAAGCACTTCTAAACACCATCTTAATTAATTTGACGTAAAGGAAATGTACAACATTTGTATACGCATTAATTCTTTGTGTTTATTCAAGGTCTAAAAAAAGGGCAAATTTTGTCATGTTGATATATGTATATATATTGTATTTGTGTTTTGTGTTGTTTCAGAGTTGCATGAAATAGAAGTGTTTATGCATTGAGGGCTCGTTAAATCGGATACTGATTGAAAATAGAGTTCAAGAACAAATAATTATTTAAGTTTTTGAGAGTCAGAATAAACTATATAGCAAATCGCTGAAATTCATCGTTTTCATAAGTTCATAAAATTTTTTTACAGCATTATCTATGTTTTATTTGTGTATGATATTTATTAATTAGCTACATATATAATAATGATCTCCATATACATGTATACTTCAAAAGAGAACTATATGATATGCTCATTAATTTGAACTCAAAGCATGAAAATCTATATCCACATGAACCTATTTTGATCAAAAAATTAAGTATTTGTTATATTTATTCGACATAAAATTATAAAAGTTTTTAACAAAATATCATATGTAACATCATAAAAAACATATAACGGTAACTTCTTCGACATTCTTTGATTTCTTGTAATTTCCTGAATTCGTACATATGTGCGTACACATGTATGTATATAGATATGTTAGTTTGTTATCATATATACAAACAAAAAATAGTACTAAATTATTCAGCTAGCTAGCTAGCAAACATGCATATATGGACATGAAATAAATTAATGAAGCCAAGATTGGTAGAAGACCTTGCAGAGTTTGCCACAAGCAATGCCAAACAAGATGATCCAATCAAATTTAATATAGTTCTATATATGTTCATACGAAAACATTTCATACATGCATGTGAGTGAACAATAAGCAACAATTAAACTTGTCTTCATTCTTTAAAACTAACTACTAAGATCTTAGCTAGTACTCCAAGTCTGCATTCTATATATATATATATATATGCAAATGCATAGCAGCAATAATTGATCAAACCTTATCTTGATTTATTCCTTGCTGTTATTCTGTCTCCTTGTTTTTTTGGTATCTGATGAAGTCAAGCTAGCTAGCAGGCTCTGTGGATGCATGTAGTTTGTGAAGAGCTGGCTTTGTTTTAAATCGCAGTGATTGTTTCTTGTTGTTTTTTGCTACATAAGGCAGGCATGCATTGTCTTATATAGGATCGTTTGGGGTTGCTGAAAGTAAGGTGATTTTGTTAAAAAAAATTTTATATAGACTTTTCGAAAAATAAATTTATCTTTTGTTAACTTCAACAATATAAAATTATTATATATATAAATTTTATGACGAATAATTTATTCATACCTTTAGAATACTACCAAATAATCATTAATATTCTGTAGATCTACTTATGCAGAAAAACAAAAGTCGGGATGCCCCAGATTGATTGCTAAACCTAAATAATGCAAGTACGTATACGTCATGCTAATGTATAAGTATAATGGAAGAAGACCTAGGTTTAGAAACTTCCGAATGATTTTCTATATTTACTTTTTAAATTTTACTCTTATAGTAAAATTTACTTTTTAGTAGTTCAATATAAATTTATTTTTCAAAAACTCACTTTCGTGAATAGGTTCTATTTTGCATTACTGCATGAATGATGTATCCATTACATTGCAAAATGTGCGCAAAAAATATTACAAGAAATAAACGAAAGATAACGTATAAGCTGCTGTACATTCAATTTGCTACATAGGCACCAGACTGCAACATAAGCCACGCCTGGTGAGTGAGCTGAAATTAAAAGCTTATTAGAATAAGTAGCTTATTTCGACTTATAAAGATTTAGGCTTAGTTTTAGTTTTTAAATAAGTAGCATATTACTTAGAGGTGTCTAGAGAACAAAAAAAATTAGTTTTAACATAAGCTGGGAATGGTATTTGAGCAAAAAATTTTCCAAAAAGACAAACTCTTTAATGCTGGATTCGCTCTTGCGGATAATGCATGCTTAAATTATGCATATGCAAAAACTTCATAACAAGTAAAAGCTAGTTAATGACATGAATATCCTCCTCCAAATATATCCTTGAGTCAGATGAGAAAAAATGCTTTGTAAAATGGGCTATAGCCATTTGCTCAAAATCTCACTTAGTAGTAGAGTCGGACATATTTGAAAGTACTTATCAAAATTATTTTTTTTAAATAAAAAATATTTTTATTCTATTTTAAAGATAAGTTTTTTTAATTAAAAAATAATAAATAAATAATAATAAAATTTTATGACGTAAAATTTTTTTATATTTTTTAAAATTTTAAATAAATTTTATAAAATATTATAAAAAGTAATTTGAAAATTATAAAATAAAAAGTTGAAAAAGTATTTTTATGAAAAATAATACCAAATGCATCCTAAATCTTCACGGATAGTTTGGAGTGCTTAAAGAAGTTATTTTGGGACTTTTAAAAATGAGCTTGATAATTTTTTTACATAAAAAGTTAATAATTATACAATTAAAGATTTTATAACGCATAATTCATATGTATTTTTCAAATTCTTAAAAAATATTTCTAGATAGATATATGTCTATTAGAAAATGAAAAGGTGAAATAAAATGAAATGAAGTGCCAAACGTGCCCATTCATTCTGCATTGATCTCCATGCCTTGATTGTTTTTCTTTGAAGTATAGGCATGACCTGTTCAAGCTCATCAACTTGTTGCTCATAAACACGATCATCATCTAGTTAGTAGCACAAGACTGGCGCAAAGCATAGTCTGCATTGCTTTATCAGTAGCTCTAATTCAAAGAACTGAAGCAGACTATCCAACCATGGAAATAGTTTCTCACAGACCAATTCCGGTTTCATTTTCATGACGACAATGGCCGACGCGCTCTAGCTGATGGAGTTTGACATTAGGAAGCTGACATGCCCAAGCAGTACCTGTCTTTAATGGATAATGGAAACAAAGGCACCAAGAGAGCTCCTTCGCCATCTGCAGGCCCCTTGAGAAAGAACATCCACAAAGGATTACCTGTCTTTAACACGTTCTAAATTGAAGATGCATTTCTCCTTTGCTTCGACAAGTTGGATCATGAATGAGTACAGGCTACCACAGACTGAAACTGAGAGGTATCAAAAGGTAATCAATTTACAATTTAGACAAAAAATTAAAAGAAATTTCTAAGATTGAAGCTCTAAATTAATTAATTCATCGATTAGAAATATTTATTCTTTCTTTTAAATTTGATTTATGAGTTTGTTGATCAATTAGTTAGGTCTTCATCGATGTATGATCTAGCTAGCTAGAAATGGTATGAATCATGTGAAGAAGAAGAAGTTAATAAGTTAACAAGAGAAAAGTGTCACATCTTCCTTTTCTCACTACTACAGCAAACAAGCTAGATCTTCATATAACTTTTTTTTGAGTTTTTCAACATTTTAATTTGAATCTGCTATGATACGTGTATGTGTATATACAATCTTTGATTTGTTTCTCATTACATCCTTTTTTTTTTTAACTCTTATTATTATGATCATGATCATCAGCTGCTAAAAAAAAAACAAAAGCTTCATAATCAGTCGATTAATTAGAAGTGTTTTCCGCTTCTTCTAGCTTTTCAAAGATTTCTTCTTCAAATTCATTTAGGGTTTAATTTCTTTGTATATCTATAGATTTCTCCTTTAAAAGTTTTTTCTAATAATAAGAGGAAAAGAAAACACGTATCTAATATCTACCATATTTTTCAACCAAATTCTCTACGAATTAGTTAAACCCTGTATACATGCATTTGTTCGTTATTATTGTTATAATAATTTTTTTGCTTCTGTTACTAAATTCATCTTCTTCATATAGTTTTTCTGACAATTATCAAATAAATAATATTTGCAAGCTGCAATATTTACAGGCGGAGATCTCGCTCTGTAGAGTCTACAAAAGATCCGGCGTCGACGATCACCGTAATCTTCCTGGAACTCTCCCTCACAAGCCATCCAGCTCGAGAAGCAACAACAATGAATCCAACAGATCAAAGAACAACGCAACCATTGTTAGCACAACAGCAAGAAAACCAACTTCTCCGGATGCAAACAACAACATCCACGAAGCTAGCAGCAGCAGAATAACAATCGATAATGAATCACCACAGTTAGCACTACCAGCAGTGCTGTACAACAACACTACTACTCCGACTACTCCTTTGAGCTCTAGTACTACTTCCATCGAAGAAGACAACACGAACCTTTCGCATCAGCAGCAGCAGCAACAACAACAGCAATCCATGATGATGTACAACGGTAGTTCAACGAACATCGATGAACTCACAAGGTTCGTAAGTTATCATCATCAGAGTTATATGCAGCAGCAGCAGCAGCAAGGAAACAACAGGTTCTTGATGCATCATCATCCACTGCAGTTTCATCAGTCTTCTCACCAGTTGATGTTTCCTTTCCATTCTTCCCCGGCGACGGTGACGATGAATTCGATGCAGAGTACTAACATGTCAGATAAGTTGTGGGATTGGAATCCTCTTCAAGATGGTAGCTTTAATTAACTCATATATATGATCATCATATGAATCAATACTGCTATACGTATAGAATAAGATCATATATAGATATTAACCCTATTTAATTAAAGTGTTTGATGAAATGTTGATGATTATCTATCTAGGTTTTAGTGTAAATTATTGATTTGAATAAGTCGAAAACGTATGGTGGATTTCATGAGTTATACATACATGTAATTTGATTGATCACCATCTCAAGTAGTTGATGTTGTTGACGATGAAGATCTTAAGTTGTGACTTAGATGCATAATGATGTCAGTATTAAAAATAAGGTCTTCACCGACTGAGTAAAGTAGCCGACAAGAGTAAAAAATTATCAACTGAAATAATAATAGTCGATATTCCGTCGACAAGCACCGGTCTATAAATTAATTATCGACTAAATAAAAAATACAGTCGGCATTGAACAATACCTTATCATTGAAAGGCGTTAGCGGTAAACTACCGACTACAAGATACAAGTCGATACCTATCGACTTTCTTTTCAGTCTGTAAGTACCGACTGATATATTAGTCGATGAAGATTATTTTTGTAATAGTGTGTATAAGTTATGGGATGCTTGAAAATGATTATTGAAAAAAGCTTTTCTTGAACCAAAGATATTTTGAGAATTTTTGAAAATAGCTTTTTTTTAATCCAAAAAAATAATATAATAAATAATAATAAAATTTTATGGTGTAAATTTTTTATGTTTTCTAATTTTTAAAAAATTCTATAGAATATTATAAAAAGTTTATTGAAAAAAATAAAATAAAAAATTTCAATAAAAATGAGTTGAAAAGCACTTCTAAACACCATCTTAATTAATTTGACGTAAAGGAAATGTACAACATTTGTATACGCATTAATTCTTTGTGTTTATTCAAGGTCTAAAAAAAGGGCAAATTTTGTCATGTTGATATATGTATATATATTGTATTTGTGTTTTGTGTTGTTTCAGAGTTGCATGAAATAGAAGTGTTTATGCATTGAGGGCTCGTTAAATCGGATACTGATTGAAAATAGAGTTCAAGAACAAATAATTATTTAAGTTTTTGAGAGTCAGAATAAACTATATAGCAAATCGCTGAAATTCATCGTTTTCATAAGTTCATAAAATTTTTTTACAGCATTATCTATGTTTTATTTGTGTATGATATTTATTAATTAGCTACATATATAATAATGATCTCCATATACATGTATACTTCAAAAGAGAACTATATGATATGCTCATTAATTTGAACTCAAAGCATGAAAATCTATATCCACATGAACCTATTTTGATCAAAAAATTAAGTATTTGTTATATTTATTCGACATAAAATTATAAAAGTTTTTAACAAAATATCATATGTAACATCATAAAAAACATATAACGGTAACTTCTTCGACATTCTTTGATTTCTTGTAATTTTCTGAATTCGTACATATGTGCGTACACATGTATGTATATAGATATGTTAGTTTGTTATCATATATACAAACAAAAAATAGTACTAAATTATTCAGCTAGCTAGCTAGCAAACATGCATATATGGACATGAAATAAATTAATGAAGCCAAGATTGGTAGAAGACCTTGCAGAGTTTGCCACAAGCAATGCCAAACAAGATGATCCAATCAAATTTAATATAGTTCTATATATGTTCATACGAAAACATTTCATACATGCATGTGAGTGAACAATAAGCAACAATTAAACTTGTCTTCATTCTTTAAAACTAACTACTAAGATCTTAGCTAGTACTCCAAGTCTGCATTCTATATATATATATATATGCAAATGCATAGCAGCAATAATTGATCAAACCTTATCTTGATTTATTCCTTGCTGTTATTCTGTCTCCTTGTTTTTTTGGTATCTGATGAAGTCAAGCTAGCTAGCAGGCTCTGTGGATGCATGTAGTTTGTGAAGAGCTGGCTTTTTTTTAAATCGCAGTGATTGTTTCTTGTTGTTTTTTGCTACATAAGGCAGGCATGCATTGTCTTATATAGGATCGTTTGGGGTTGCTGAAAGTAAGGTGATTTTGTTAAAAAAATTTTATATAGACTTTTCGAAAAAATAAATTTATCTTTTGTTAACTTCAACAATATAAAATTATTATATATATAAATTTTATGACGAATAATTTATTCATACCTTTAGAATACTACCAAATAATCATTAATATTCTGTAGATCTACTTATGCAGAAAAACAAAAGTCGGGATGCCCTAGATTGATTGCTAAACCTAAATAATGCAAGTACGTATACGTCATGCTAATGTATAAGTATAATGGAAGAAGACCTAGGTTTAGAAACTTCCGAATGATTTTCTATATTTACTTTTTAAATTTTACTCTTATAGTAAAATTTACTTTTTAGTAGTTCAATATAAATTTATTTTTCAGAAACTCACTTTCGTGAATAGGTTCTATTTTGCATTACTGCATGAATGATGTATCCATTACATTGCAAAATGTGCGCAAAAAATATTACAAGAAATAAACGAAAGATAACGTATAAGCTGCTGTACATTCAATTTGCTACATAGGCACCAGACTGCAACATAAGCCACGCCTGGTGAGTGAGCTGAAATTAAAAGCTTATTAGAATAAGTAGCTTATTTCGACTTATAAAGATTTAGGCTTAGTTTTAGTTTTTAAATAAGTAGCATATTACTTAGAGGTGTCTAGAGAACAAAAAAAATTAGCTTTAACATAAGCTGGGAATGGTATTTGAGCAAAAAATTTTCCAAAAGACAAACTCTTTAATGCTGGATTCGCTCTTGCGGATAATGCATGCTTAAATTATGCATATGCAAAAACTTCATAACAAGTAAAAGCTAGTTAATGACATGAATATCCTCCTCCAAATATATCCTTGAGTCAGATGAGAAAAAATGCTTTGTAAAATGGGCTATAGCCATTTGCTCAAAATCTCACTTAGTAGTAGAGTCGGACATATTTGAAAGTACTTATCAAAATTATTTTTTTTAAATAAAAAATATTTTTATTCTATTTTAAAGATAAGTTTTTTTAATTAAAAAATAATAAATAAATAATAATAAAATTTTATGACGTAAAATTTTTTTATATTTTTTAAAATTTTAAATAAATTTTATAAAATATTATAAAAAGTAATTTGAAAATTATAAAATAAAAAGTTGAAAAAGTATTTTTATGAAAAATAATACCAAATGCATCCTAAATCTTCACGGATAGTTTGGAGTGCTTAAAGAAGTTATTTTGGGACTTTTAAAAATGAGCTTGATAATTTTTTTACATAAAAAGTTAATAATTATACAATTAAAGATTTTATAACGCATAATTCATATGTATTTTTCAAATTCTTAAAAAATATTTCTAGATAGATATATGTCTATTAGAAAATGAAAAGGTGAAATAAAATGAAATGAAGTGCCAAACGTGCCCATTCATTCTGCATTGATCTCCATGCCTTGATTGTTTTTTTTCTTTGAAGTATAGGCATGACCTGTTCAAGCTCATCAACTTGTTGCTCATAAACACGATCATCATCTAGTTAGTAGCACAAGACTGGCGCAAAGCATAGTCTGCATTGCTTTATCAGTAGCTCTAATTCAAAGAACTGAAGCAGACTATCCAACCATGGAAATAGTTTCTCACAGACCAATTCCGGTTTCATTTTCATGACGACAATGGCCGACGCGCTCTAGCTGATGGAGTTTGACATTAGGAAGCTGACATGCCCAAGCAGTACCTGTCTTTAATGGATAATGGAAACAAAGGCACCAAGAGAGCTCCTTCGCCATCTGCAGGCCCCTTGAGAAAGAACATCCACAAAGGATTACCTGTCTTTAACACGTTCTAAATTGAAGATGCATTTCTCCTTTGCTTCGGCAAGTAATCCACAATTGCCTTGCTGTTCATTCCAACCAGCACATTTAGTAGCACAAGTGCCCTGACCAGATAGATCTCCAGAAGAATCTGCATAAAAAAGAAGTCGTCAGGAAAGGATCATATCATATTCTCACAGACCGAATGCACGGTTGTACACAAAATTCCTCAGCATGCACCCGGCACTGTAATTTCAGAAGGAATTTTTGTTTCTGCATAAAATACTGAGAATTCCTTTATGAAGCATTATCTGCTTTCCCCTTCAGGAAATAGAACTTCAAGCTCAGGGATTCGTTAGAAGATACTTGAAACATCTGCTTGTCTTAGGAGATCTTACTAAGTTCAAATACAAGCGTTTCTGGTGCTTTATGATACCAATACTTGAAAATCAATCTTTACCACATTACAAGACCTTCATTAATGTTTATGAGTGTGCATGTACGAATTTTTGGTGTTTGTCTGTTATCTCAATGTTAGAACAACAACAAGATGTACTGCTTATCCATGACAATATACTTCGAAACAAAGTTATGGGGCTACAATAGCAATGCATTGTTCTCCATGATTTCCTATGCCATTAATATCAATTTCAAAATACACAAACTGCAATAGCAAGTTGGACTTAAAGACATAGTGCAACATAAAATTAGTTTACTATATGAATGTAAAGAAGAATGCAATGTTCAAAACATTAACTAATGCACTAACAGGAATAGTTAGAAGTTGCCATCAATTAAAGAGGTTGCAACTAACTGCAGCAGCAATAACACAAGCAAGACTTCCAATTGAATTTCCAATCAGTAGTGTTAGGGTTTTTCAAAAACCTCATGAGGAAAATCCAATATCAAATAGAAAACGCAACAAAAAAGAAGGGGTCTTTCCTTGCCTGCACAAAATTCATATTCCAGTGAAACAAGGAATGTTAAAAATTATTACCTCAGCCCATACTTCCATTGTATAAGCAAAGCCTTCAGGTTTATCTGAAGCACCAAATCCAATAAGATCAATAGCACAAAAACTGCAGCTTTCTGATTATACTCCAATATTCCTGGCAAAAAAGAATCTCTGAAATGTATGAATTAACCTAGCCACAATAAGAAACACAACATCTGAAAGCATTTTCAGGTCTGACCAGAGTCCATGTATAAAGAGATAGTAGAACAGCTTCTGAACAGGACAAATAGGGACAGGTATAGAGGTATTACAACCAAAAGAATAAGTGCTGAGATACATTAGAGAGCACAATTAAGGAAATATTTACCTATAAGAAAATATTGAGTTTGAGAATAAGCACAGTACAAAGAGAAACACAAATCTTGTCAATTGCACTGTCAATTGCCTTAAAAAAGAAGAAGAAGAAGAATCTCAAATTGCTCTATGTGTAAATAACAACTGACAAATTTCACACAGATGTTCTCAACCCTTTCAAAATGATATTGTTGCTGCTTTTTGAATTTAGCCATGAAGATTTTTGAATCTTGTTGTAATTATTCAGCGTTTCGAGCAAGAGGTATCATATAGTTAATTTGGAATTCTTTAGCATACAGGACTACATTAATGGTTTTGATTCAATCTAACAACAGATACTTGAGATTGCAGATACACACACACAACGAAAAACAAAAACAAAATTATATATATATCTCTTTTTCCTTGTCATGCGTAAAGAAAATTATTCTTTCTTAGGCGCTAAAAATGAGAATTTTCAGAAGCACAAATAATTAAATATTGAACATGATTGTTTTTTGGAAAAAAGGAAAAGCAAAGGAAAAAGAAATAGCACCAAATTTCTAACCTGCGCAAATGGAGAACTGAAGCACCGAACGAGCAGAACTGGAGGGCCATTACCTTCTTGACAAGATAAACTGATATTGAATCCTTTCCATTTCCAACCTCTACAGCTCTTTAAAACTCCCTCAACACGAAACTTTTGTCGTTGCTGCTGCTGTCCTTTACTGAAGCTCGAGCAAGATTCGTTGCTGAAATTCTTAGATGATAATTGCTACCGGATGAAATCCTTGAACTCTGAAGTTTCAAATAATTTGAAACTTTTTTTAGTTTCTGAAAAATATAAAAATTTGAAAAATTTTGAAAATTCTTTCGAACAATAAAAGAAAATAACCCAAGATTTTCTCCTCCCTTGATCAGGAATACAGATTTCAAATATCCATTAATTTAAATTTATTACTTCGTGTTGTTCATAGCTAAATTTCAATGTTTTTGCAAAATCAGAACACTGATAATCGTTATTCATAAATATCCTCTGCTATATGTTTTATGCAATATTCAGTCACTAAATAACTGATGGTATCAACGTTGAAAATATGGAATTCTAATTCAATTTAAGTAGTGTAAAAGAAATTTTCAGCCAGCTCACTGCAAACGGCTCAGCTGTTACCTGAAGACAAAGCAACAGAAACATTCAAATACAGCAATGTCCAATCTAACCAGAACGGTGAACCAGACCTACAACCAACTGCGTAGTTATATACAAGTAGCAGTCATTGTTAGCCTCAATATCACCTACGCATCAATCTAGAACCAACTTTACAAAAAAGGACAACGTTTATCTACAAGAAAGCTCTTCCAAAGCATTCATCAATAACGTCCGCAAGCATGAGCTGACTTTATGTTCCGCATGACAATGGATGGATAAAAAGAAAAAGGATGCGTATGTAAATGCACGGGAAATATTTCTATGTGGAATCCAGGATCAGTTTGTAGGCCCAACCGTGCGTACTCAAAAAAGCTTGAACTGCTTGTCTGATGGCCAGATTAGGCACAAGTTGGTGTTCCACAAGCGGTTCCCGTGTAATAGGATCAAAGTTCCCCACCTGTTACAAAGAGTTTTTAAGATGTTACAACATGTGAAAGCAAAATACGGAACAAGAAATTATTAGTATTATCATTACTTGATTATTAGCACATTGTTAAAGCAATATTCTAGACATGTCACTACAATATGGAACAAGAAATTGCACCTTTTGAAGATGATCAATAATCACAGATCTCTCATATGTAATACCACTAGGAGCAATCACAGGATCATGGAAGATATCAAGTGTTATCTTACAGCACAGGTAGTCAGGGACCTAAAACCCGAAGATTAAACCGTTAGAATTAGGCAAGAAAAAGCCAAATTTCGAATCACAGCTGAAAGATGGCTCACTTCTGTTGGCATATCAGCCTGTGTGGCTTGGTTGATCACCTCTTTTAAACAATGCAATTGCTCATCACACTCGGTGGAAGTATGATGGTAAGGCTCAATGTCGTGAAGAAAATAGTACTCCGTTAGAGCTTTTTCACATGCTTCCCTACAGAAATTGCATGGAAGAGTAACACCGTTTTACGATGAGAAGGCTGACAGATTCAAATTTCTATATTGTACAACTTAGTAGATAAAGGCCTACTTTAAAGTTTCTAGCTTGCAAGTTCGTTTACTAGATAAATCTTCCCACTCCATGTATTTTGCTCTTGCAAGTGCCTGCCATAAGTCCTCAGCATTGAAACCAGTAATGCTTGGATGTTTCCCAAGATCAAAAGCCTGTTTACATTAGTGTTACTGTTATGAATACAATAACAATAACAATAACAATAACAACAACATACTAAGCCTTAATCCTCTATCTACATGAATCTCTTTTTTTCATTTTGTTCGTTTATAAATCAAATTTAGCGAAAGATATAATTCTTCTAAATCCTTCGCCACCACCCTAAGACAAATTATTTTGGTTATCCTATTTTTTCCTAAATGCTTTAATAGAATCGCATCACTCTTATGTATTGCAGCATCTTTAAATCTGCGCAATACATGTCCGAACCACCTAAATCTACGTTCCTTTTTGTCCTTGGTCGGCGCGACATCTACTTATTGGCGTATATTTTTATTTGATATTTTGTGCATTCTAGTATACCCACATATTCATTTTTAGTATCCTTATGTTCACTATATTTATTTTATACATCCTAACGTTTGATAGCCCAACATCACAACCGTATAATATAGCAGACCAAATGACTATTCTATAAAACTGATAGTTTAGTCTTAAAATATTCTTTTTAAAATTCTAGTATCACCTCGGTATTTCATCCATCATGTTTTAATTCTATATATAACATCTTATGCAATTTTTTTTCCTTATGAATAATTAAAGCTAAAAATTTATAACTATCACTTTGCGCTAGTGGAAAATTTTTTATGGCAACAACAGTGTTATCATCATTTTTATTTATTAAAATGACAATTTATGTATTTTATCTTATTCCTACTTAATTAAATACCCTAAGATTCTAAATTACTCCCAACATTTTAATTTATAATTTAATATTTTTTCTGTCTCGTCAACTAAAATTATGTCATTTGAGAATAACATACATTAAAGTACTTCATCCTAAATATGTCGAGTAAGTTCATCAATTACTAAAACAACAAAAATACGCACCTCATAGGTAAGGTGTTAAACATATCTTGCTTTTTCTAAAGGCATAAAATGTACAAACTAAGTCATTGTACTCTTATGTACAAACTACTTCTCCAAAGCATATTAAAGTCTGGCTTATGCACCTGACCTCTTTAGAGGTTCGGAAAAATAAATTTTCCTCATCAGTAGTTGTATAAAACAAGTTTATAATTCTTAAGATAAAGTTGCTATGAATGTTATATTGTAAAAGGAGAGTGCAATATCCTTTGAAACTACAAGCTAAAAGGGCCTTCCGTAATGCTTCCACTTATATAAGAAGTTCAATTAACTACACTTTTATAACATTAGTACCACAATACCAGTCTCAAGCCCAAATAAAGAAGAAGGATAGGGATAAGGTTAACAACACCTACAAAAACTCAGCTCAAATCATCATGATATGGATACTTTGCTTGATTGTGCTCATGTTAGGGCATCCCTCGTAAACAACACACTGTATTGCACTAAAGACGATAAGAGGTTTAAGAGGGGTCCTCTTGTGGCATTTAGGTGTGGTGCTAATTGGGTAGAAATTCTCGCATCATAATAGACAGGGCAACTAAAGAAGTCCAATATAAAAGGTTTCGATTTGGGAAAAATACTGAAAGATAATCGAAAGATAATTGGCACAACGAGAGGAGACATATTGATAGTGCATATCTTTGAAAGACAAAGTAGGTCGAGAAAATGCAAAAGTTATCAGTAATACAGAATACAAACTTTGGTACATCAAAAAATAGAGAAAAGTTTTGTCAAAAGGAAGAAACATAGGATCATTGGTATAAGAAAGATGATGAGTGGAAAAGCTACAACACTATCAGGGTTGACACGCCTTAGGTTAAATTGGATACTCAACTCAATACGATATTCTAAGAGGAAGTAGAGAAGCTCATTCAGTACAACTAAAAAAGAATAAGATATGATATCAGCAAGGACTTGAACCGGCACATTTAGGAAGATGCAAAAGAGTTTGACATATTTACAATAGTTTTGCCTTCCAAAAAATAAATGATGAGGGAAAATCATCTTTCGAGTCCTCTTGTCTTATGACATGATAGTTTCTAGCACTTTCTTTCAAAAGCATAAGAAACATATTTTGCCATATCAAAGATGGAACTTTAAACGCTCAAATTAATTTCTTCTTAGTGAGAAAAACATGATAAAAGGTTTTGAAAAAGTTATAAAGTTATCCCTGGAAAAAATCTTAACCACCTAATAGAGCTTAATTGTTTTAAACGTACAAATAGAGAAATTGAAGAGAAGAGATGCAATAAAATAATACATTAGAACCAAATGTGAAACTTAAAGGATAATATAGAGCAGCTTTTCCAAGACAAAGGTTAAAAAGGCCAATTAGAAAGAATATGGAGAATCTCATCGTATGTAGAACACCATGAGTACTTTGTACGAGGAATCACGAAGAATATGATTGGAGAGTTAAAAAGTTATGGTTTGTTGCGCAATAAAGAATGGTGGTAAATTAAAAAGCGCAAAATAAGGTAAAGATAAAACTGCTACTTTTAAGAAGCTACATAGACTCAGAAGTGAAAAAAACTAGAAGAAATTCAAATTAGCAAAGAAAGAGATTCTAGAGAAAGGTAAGAGACACAAAATCCTTAATCTAAGAGTCTTTACCTATCATTAGATCGTAGAAGGAAGAAAATAACATACATACTAGACAAACAACGAAAGACAAACAAAATATCTATATTAAATAAGATGCATAAAGGGTAAGTACAATGAAATACTTATCTCCAACGTCGTTCTTTAAACAAAAAAGAAAAGAAAATGAAGAGACTACTTCTATAAGCTCTTTATAGGGAAAGGATCCAAATATTTGTGTAGAAGTAGTTAGTAGCAACATGAGGTAAGAAAATCTCATCTATTGTTAGTGCGTCTGTATAAACGAATTAGTGAATGCTATAAATAAGGTAAAAAGTGCCAAGACAATTAGTTCAAATGACATTCCTATTGAAATATGGATATGTATGGATAACGAAATGACTACTTAACTTAGCAGATTATTTGATATGATTTTGAACTTCAAAAGAATGCCTAATGCATAAAGATAGTACTTTAGTTCATATCTTAGAAACAATAGTGATATTAAGAAAGGTTTTAATCAACAAGCGATTAAGTTGATAGTACATATAACGAAGCTGTGGAAGAGAGTGATCAAGCACATTAGAGCATAAAAAAGCTATCTTTGAAAATCAATTTGGTTTCATATTAGGGAGCTTTATCACATAATTGATTCATTTGCTGAGAAACCTAATGGAGAGAGATCAAGCAAAGAAAAAGGATTTACATAATTTTTATAAATTTTGAGAAGGTTTGTGAAAGTCCCTAAATATATACTCCAAATAGTATTAGAAATAAAAGCATCCTCATTACATACATCAATACAATCAAGCTATACGAGAGAGTACAAACATGAGCGCTATAATTACACATGAATGACAAGTTCCTATCACAATTGGCTTACATCAGAGGTTTCCTTTGAATCCTTATTTGTTTGCTCTAATAAATGAGCTGACACAACATGTACGTGAGGGGATACTATGGTACATGCTTTTCGCCAATGATATTGTGTTTGTGAATGAAACTAAATCTAGTGTGAACAATGAATTCTAGCAATGGAGAGTAGCTTTAAAACCAAGGATTTTATATTAAAAAGATCCAAAACAGAGTACATGAAATGAAAGTTCAGTAAGATAGAAGTTATCGGATTGTGATAATAAGACTTTCAAGACCTTAGAAAAAATGAGCATTCTAAATACTTAAATCTATTGTGCAAAGAAGAAGAATTAGATAAGGATGTCACACACAAGAATACAAATGAGATGACAAAAGTGGAGAGGCGCTTCTAGTATTCAATAAGATTAGAGGATACCACTAAAAGTGAAGGAAAATAACATAACTATAAGCCTATAAATAAGTATAGCGCTTAGCAATAGGATTTCAAGATGTAAAAAATTGTGTTAAAGAGAGCATATGCTGTGATGGATGAGTAAGTTTCACTTAAAGATAAAATAAAAAATGTAAAAGTCGAGGAAAGTCGAAATAAAACCAATTGAAATTGATTTCACTATATAAAGCGAAGATCTTCAGAAGCACCAATTCACAAACGCGAATCATTGACTAGACCTCTTATTAGAAAGGGTTACGAGTGGCAATATAAATTAACAAGTCAAAATCGGATTGATTTATATAATAATCAGGTCAAAAATTTTTAACCATAACCCGACTCATATTTATATAAATCAAAATTGTAACACTAACCGAACTTATTTAATAATCAGATCAAATTGAATTGACCAATTTGATAGTTAAAGTTATTATACGAAAATTATAAAAATAATTTTCTAGCAATAATAGGTGAAAATTATTAATTATTATATATCTAAAAATTATATTAATTTCGATAAAATCTATAAAATAAAAAATTAATTAAAATATGATAAGCTATAGATATATATGTATATATAGATAAATATGTAATATTTGTAATACATATGTAATATACATGTATATACATATATATACATATATATATGTATATATATGTATATACATGTATATTACATATGTATTACAAATATTACATATTTATCTATATATACATATATATACATATACATATATACACATATATATACATATTAAAATTTAATATCATCATTGTAAATATTTTCTAATTTTTAGATACGTATACTACACAAATACTTCTACGAATTAAATGGGTCAATTTCGGGTCAATCTGAAGATCCATTTAATTTTTTCAGTCAAATTAGGTCGACCAAAATAGAACCGAATCTGACTAAGGTCAAATCCGTATCCGATTTAAATTGGTTAATTTCAGATCGAGTTTGCGAGTCGAGTCATATATTGCCACCTCTGCAAAAAATAGATGAATATTTAAGAAGACTTAGTTGCCTACCATATAAATAATTTTTTCTTTTGTGGTTGATTTGAGGATATTGTTTTAAATAGAATACCCTATCATAAAAAGATCCATTGAGCCGACTTCACCTAATGGGATGAGCTTTAGTAGTTATAAATGTAGTTGAATTCATCAAACATTCTCAAGTTTGATATAGGTATCTGAAACAAAGAGAGCGCATCAGTGATGAAAAAGGTTTTTTTCAAATGACCTTGACTTTAGACAAACATATCAATACTATAGTAGTATTGAAAAGTTTGATACATTCCCTTTATATTTTCATCAAATGTACTTTAAATTCAAAATTAAATTCGTTAGACGTGATATACTATAAAGATGCAAGCCAAATTTCATATAATTTTGATGTATTTTGACCTCCAACAGAATGCTTAGAATTTTATATATTTTATACCACATTTCGTTGTTCAATTTGTCGCTTTAAGATGGAGGACCAAAACACATTCAAGTGATAAGAAATTTTATATGAGAGTTATTTTTATGTATTAGACAACATATTTGATCAATATATAAGGAGAATCTAGCGAAATTACTGTATAAATAAAAAAAATTTCCAAAACTTATGTCAACTAAAAAAAAACAAAAGAAGAAAATTTGAAATTAAAATAAAAAACTAGGGAAGATGCATTGATTTTAGAGATAAAATATAAAGCAAGAATAATAACTACTCAATTACCTTCTCCAATTCCTTGATACCCTCTGTATAGTCTCTTCTCTCCAATAAAGCAAGTCCTAAAAGGTAGTGAGCCTGGCCAATAGTAAGACAACCAAATAACAAAAAAACCTATATCAACTTTCACTGGAAAAGCATAGAATATCCTAATTATATATAGTTCAATACAAGCTATATTTTTATGACAAAATTACTTGAGAAAAGCCTAACTAATAACTAAATTTGTACCCTCAACACAAATAACATGTTGTACATTGAAGTTGCAGAAAGAAAGCATGCAAATTGAAGAGAAACACCCTTCACTTCCTATCTTTCCAAGTTTATCTTAAAAAATATTTATGAAAAGGATTCAATATTGAATGTCCTGGACCAAGAGAAGTCAATTTTGGTATACATATCTTGAGTCGGAACATGATACGAGAAAGCAGAAATATTTGCAGGAAGTCGAGGACATAATGTAAAGGAGAAAGAAAAGAACAATTTTGCTATGAAGTGTAGGTAATCAGAGCGATATGAAGTCTATATCTTAGTAGAGTAAGAACAATAACAAATATCTTAGAGTTAAAAAAAAAAAAGAAAGGATGTATATGTGGAAGAATTTTTTCTAATTGTGAAGAATGGGACGAAATCAAGAGAAGAATGTTGTGAAGGAATTACGAGATTATCCAGCAAAAGTAAAATTGTCTTAGCAATTAAAGGCTAATGAACCAAACTTTTAATAGTTTTGTGTATCGTTTTATCAAGACAAATTGATTTAAAAAATAAAATAAAAATCTAATCGCTTTAGAGCACAGGTGTAAAACAAAATCAATCTTAACATCGTTTACTCACACAATATTTATGTAGTTAGGGTGCCCACTTAGACATTTTTCATATAACCTTGTTTAAAACTAGGATACCGTTTCCCAATCTAATTGCCAAAAATTGACAAAAGTAATATGTAAGAACCACTTGCATCATCGGAATAGTATAAAGACATGCTTGGCTAAGCTTATTCGCAAAAATAAGCTGCTTATGAATGTTTCACAGTAAATAAGCTATTTGGAAGTGGTGCTTATCTCGACAAATAAGCCGCTTACAAATAATCTACTAATTGGAGTTTGCTCAAATAAATAGCAAGCGGCTTATTATTTGATATGTGAATAACAACTTTGTCCCTCGAAAATTTAAAAATTACAAAATGGTGATCTCATATCTCGATCCCTAATTTCGCTCATTTCTTGCCGATTTCACTCTCAATTGCAACTGAACAGAAATCAAAGCTATGATTTTTCTCCCCTCTTTACCGTCATCTTAATAATCTCTAATAGTAGATGATTCCTTTCATCTCTTCAATCTCTATTATGTCACTCTATATCAAACTAGCTTGCTATCCACATCTGCTGCCTTACTGTTTTAATGTTTCTCTTGTGTCTCTTGCAAAGTTCCTTTTTCTCTTCTCACGAACGGATAATTCGTGAATGGTATCATATTTGAATATTCAATTTACTTGGTTCAATTCGGAGAGGAATTTGTTTGATCATTTTTAAGGAGCTAATTTGTTACTGTTGATGATTACTTTGTTCAATTTATGGTTTTCATAGTTGATTGTGTTTTGGATTCTGTTTTAATATTAGGATTTCAAAATTCATATTCTGTAATGATGGTTTCCTTTGAGATAATAGCATATCAATGTTATAATTGCATCTATGGATGGAATAATTTCTTATGATTCTTATTTAAGTTGAAATTTGTTAAAAAGCTAGAACATAAATTAGTATAATAGGAACTTGTGTAATTGAATCTACATATAACAGAAAATTTTCAGGAATCATGCCACACAAAAAAAAAAAGTCATTTAAGCACGTTCGTTTATGACTTAGGGGAAACCTTTGGTGGACCAAGATTCAGTCATCTCGAATCTTCAAAGCAAAAGCTATTAGCTTATACTATACATAACTTATATTTTTGATTGAATGTTAAAAATATTTAGGCATTGCAATTTCTTTCTATTTCTTATTCATGAGCTATCTCCTGTCTTCATCTTTCTTATTTTCCAAGTCCTATCTTGTAGCTTGATTGGTTTCATAGGGCATGACTAGTATGATTTAGTGGTTTATACGTAAGGTTTTTTAAAGGTGATAGTCTAGTTCGTTATGCACTATGCATAGCAAATTATTTATCATAGACTATCGTTGCCTTTTTTTGAACTGCAATGATTTGAACTAGAAAGCAAAGTTGACTGCTTACGCACATTATATACTTATTTCGGATTTATTTCACTTTACTCAAGTTGAGAATTGCCTATACGCTAGAAGATAATAGTGGTTCCTGTGCCTCTGCAGAAATACTAATTAGCTTATCTGTCTTACTCCAGATGGAAACTCAGAAATCTGCTAGGCCTCCTCTAGCTGCCAATCTTGCTATTACATCAACCAGGAAGAAGAAGTCTGACAATGCCAACTTCTTCGAACAGTTGAAGAATCACATTGATGAGTTCTTTCATGCTTCCATGGATGAACATTCAAGAATACCATTCAAAAGGTCAGTAGCATGCTAACCATTAGTCAATCAAGATCCTTTTTCGAAATCATTTTTCATTCTTTTCGCTTAGAGACTGTTTCCTTGTGTTGTCTTGTTGAAGATGTTTGGTATGTCAAAGGTTGTAGCCGAACGTGTACAAGCAACTGGAGAAGTTGAAAGCACTTTACCTCTTCAGACAACTGTGTCCAAGTAGTTAGAATGGGAAGAACCATATTGCGTAGTTTTCCTAACTAGTTTGTCTTTGTTCAAGGAACAGCTCTACCACCTTGTTAATCTTGCTTTTTCATAGGGATAGATATAGGCCAATGAATTCCGCTTTGTGTGCTACGATTTATCCTCTCCATATCAATGAGTTGTATTCCAACTAGAGTGTTCATGAAAGTGTTTCTCTAGGTCACAGACAACCGCACATTATTACTACCTTCTTTGCTGCAAATGCTGGATTAGTTGGTTTGTTTTTTGGTAGAACCTTGAAGATTACGAAGACCTTTACAAAAAGCAGTTATTGTGGGATTGAATAAATTCAAAACTGTAAAGAGCTGCATAGCTTAGCTAGATTGTATAGTGATAAACAATTGAGGTTGCTCCAGAGAACCAGCAGCATAAATACATGTGCACTTCCCTAATTGAGGTTAAGAAACTTGTCTTCCATTACGTTTGCTTGCTTTCTAACATCTATAGACCATATCCAATGGTTTTTTTGTAAATTGTTTGAAGACCTCACAACTAGATACATATTTATGTCAACCTGAGGAATGACAATTGATGAGCAAATTATATTCTTCCAAAAAACTTGTGTTCGCACCTTCATGGTATTGATATTCATTTAGTTACGTGTTAGTAATTCATTAATTATTCATATAAATAGATAATAATTCATTTATATATTTAAAATTTAATCATAAAAATATTTATAAATTAATTATTAATTTAAATAATAATTAACATTAAAACTTTTAGAAATAATTATGTTGAAAGTATTAAATTTAAAAAACTAATTTTATATATATATATAGATAGATAGATAGATATGGTTCACAAATTTAACATATATATTATCGATTATATATAACTAGTATTTCAGTCATTTATAGTATCCTCAGCTTATAAGCACTTTTTTTACCAAACATCATTCTCAACTTATTTTTCTAACTAAGCTGATTCCATCTAAAAGCACTTATGATATAAGTTCCTTATTTAAAAAATAAGCCTAAGCTCCTTATTTCATTAAGATCTAAATTTTAAATAAAGTCAAACATGCTCTAAATCATATCCTAAATGAAACAAATTGTAGCTTCCTAGAACACAATGGCCCATGTTGATCATCTAGAAGACAAATCATTTTCAATTGCAGAATACTAAACGAACTAAATTGGTTATTAGGTAGCTAAGTAATAATGGCCATTATTGACATTAATCAGGTGTTTTTTGAGGAAACTCCACCTATGCAGAGGGTTTAATGCCAAAAAATGCATGTCCTACTTAGCACACCATGCATAAACTGTTGTACAGGAGATACGAGCTAAGAGAATTGACCTTAACAGAACTTTTGTCAAGCTTAATTGCATTCCTGCAGTCTTCCTCCACTCTGGCCCATTCCCTATCCGAACCAACATGTAAGAGCCACCAAATTCACCAAACTAACAAACAGTTGAGATAACATCAGGAAGAAAGAGCAAGAAACAAAATAGTAATAATACACACTTTTGTTTCAGGAAGCAGAGAGCCCGGTTGGTTCTATAGACTGCAACATCTGGACATAGTGTTATGGCCTGAAAAATAAGAAGTATTCCATTTAAGGCACCCAAATTCACCAAACACAAAGGAGTAAACAGTATATTTGTTTCTATAGTGCATAAATTTTTGGTTATCAAATGAGTTAAAACGACGTCAGTTTATCCAAATGAGTTAAGAAACTTAGAAGACTAAGCATACATTTGAATCTTAGTCAATTTCAAAGTGTACAAATTGATTGATACAGACAATTTGTTGCTTCTTATTTATTAATCAATAACATTTTCTCATTATGTTGCTTCTTTACAAAGCAAAAGCTATTTAGATTTGATAATAATATGCCACAGTTACTTAACTCCTAGTTGACTACACAAAACACATAAACAAGGCATAATCACATGATCCAAGTCTAAAAAGGAAACTTGATAACCTACTTAAATAAAACCAAAAAAATCCAAAATTGCATTAAAATTTGGGAAGAAAACACACGGAGTAAATTTATTAGGATAAAGCCGATCATAAATTACACCAATCAAAAAGAGAAAATGGAAATATAAATCGTTCTTTATCATTTCTCTACTGAAAACGAACTCCAAAGAAGGGCAAACTCAGGAGATTCACTTATATTACGATCTTTTCCCTTAATTTATGACTCTAAAATTTTTTTCTCTGACAAAAATCAAGTAAACTTCGTAACGAGAAAAACAGATTGCAGCCAAAAAGAAAAACCAGAAAATTTCTTAGAGAGAGAGGAAATGAAACGCTATTTCTTCAGTTACTTCCGTGTAAGCATCGATGGCTGCAAGAATTCGATCCTTCTTGAAATAAGAATTTCCATTGAGCCGGAGCTGCTCCGCTTGCCGTGCAACGCTCTCCGGCACCGCCAGCGACATCCTTTTAATCTTCTTCTCTTTTTCTTCTTCAATTCTTCTCCTCCGGCTATCGATGAATTCGCCCTGGATGAATGAATGAATGAATGAAATCCCTGATCTGGTTTTTCTTCAAAACAAATTGGGAAATTTTTAACTTGAAAAGTTTTATTTCGAATTCGATTGATTGATGTTGATTCTTCGAATGAGATTGGAATTGAAAAAGAAGAAAGAACGAAGGAAAGATATTCGAAATGTTTCAGTAGATTACTAATAACCTATTGACTTGGCTTGACTATTAATAAAATCGTAATGTTTGGATTCTCATCGGTCTCCCAAACTCAGTAATCACTATTATAAAAATTATCTAGTATTTCTTTCTGGATCTATTATTACATAAAACACAAGACTTGAACTTATAAATATGCCATTGGAAATTTGCAACTTTGTTCCCTTAACATTTCTTTTATAATTAATCTGTTCTCACAATAGTCAAGACAATGTGGTTAATAATCGCTAAGACCATACTTATCGCTTATTACGGAAACTATAAAGTTAGACAAACAAACTGACGTAATTAAGTGTGCCTACAAAGAAATATGTCAGTACAACAACATTCTGTCAGATCCCTAAATTCCACGTGTAATCTTTTTAATGGTTATAGTTGTTGTATCGAGTCTACAGTTTTAAATTTTGAGAAACACCATCCCGAGCCATTCACGTTGTCAGGAACCAACTCTTTTGTCTGTATTTTCTGTTATTTTGCATTTTCAATCTTCTAGCATTTTAGCTATTTATAAGTGTGTAAATGTTTTACATTATCAATCCTCTAAGAGTTTAGTTTTACTATACGTAGGGGGTATAATTGTGACATGCTCTGCAGAGCTGATTTTGGAAAAATGAATTGCCAGTTATAGGGCGTGTTTAACTAGGGGGTGGAAGTGGAGTTTTGGGGGAAGTAGAGTTTTTAGGAAATAAATTTAAAAAATAAAATATAAAATAAAAAATATTTAATAAAAAATAAAATTTTATATTAATTATATATTTTTAGTAAGTTTTAAATTTGAATTTTTAAAAAAATTTTATTGATAAAAATATTTATTTTAATTTTTATAAGTATTTATGTGAAACTTGAGTTTAAAGGAAGTGGAGTTTAGGGGTATTGGTAAACACGCCCATAGTCAAAAGAAAAGTTAATGTGAGAAATACGAGATCTTGAAATAATATATAAAATATTTGAGAATACTTACTTCAAAAATTTTAGAAAATAAAAAATATTTTTAAAATTTAAAAGATAAACTCTATTTTATCTAAAAATAATAAAAGTAAATTTTCATGATGATTTTTTTATATTTTTAAATTTTAAAAAAAATTATAAATATTTTGAAATATTTATATAAAATATAAAATTAGAATAAAAAATATAAAATAAAAAAATAAACAACGCCAAATATCTACTTAGCTTTATATAGTGAAAATCTACCGATTGCCTCAACGCTAAGAGCGTATTTCAAACGTCCGTTAATTTCATTTTTTTCTATTAAATTTTAAATTTCGAACAGTTCATATATTTTAATTACACAAAAAATTCAGAACTTTATTTTTATATACCGAACTTTAGTTTTAACTTTCTTATTTGCATATTTTTTAATATAATTATATCTTTCAATTTTCAGCATACTTTCAAAAATTATTAAAATATAAATATAAAACTTTACTTCTATTTTATTTTTAAAAAAATTTTATTTTCTATTTTTGACTTTCATATAGATACAGATATTTGAAACACATCCTGACCAAAAACTCCTCAACGCTAACTGAAACTTATATGGCCTAAACGAAAATACTGTTTAATAGATAGCACAATAACGATCTCTATTTAAAGGGGATAACGTTTACTTGTTATTGTTGTTGTATAAAATATTAAAACCTACCCAAAATGGTGTCCGAATATTCAATAACATAGAGTTTGGACCTATTACAACTTGCTGGGACTAAATTGCAAACATCTAAATTCATTTCTTTTAAATAAAATAAAATTGGAAGAAAAAATTAGAGATTTTGGTGTTCTTGTGGAAACGAAGAACAAAAGCAGAGAGGGAATGAATAAACCCAAAACGTAAAACCCCTCTTTTCTTTTTCTTTCAAGCATACTCTTTCTCTCTCGCTCGTTCGTTCTCTGTGTTTGCCGGCCGGTTGCCGGAACCCTAACCCTAATTTACTTCAATTTCTCGCTGGAACTGAAATTTGTAACCCTAATCTTTAGAAAATGGATGGGGCTTACAACCCCCGTACGGCGGAGGAAGTCTTCCGCGATTTCCGTGGTCGGCGTGCTGGCCTAATCAAAGCCCTCACCTCTGGTGCTCCCCCTGATTAACCTTACCTCTCTCTCTCTCTCTCCTCTCTCTCTCTCTCATTTCGTTCTTTGTTGTAGTTGTTGCTCATAGTGTTGATTTTGTTTCTCCGTGTTGGTTTGTGACAGAGGTCGACAAGTTCTACCAACTCTGCGATCCTGGTAAGTGGTGTCTTTTGTTCTTGCTTTCAAATTTTTTTTTTTCTTGCGGTTGGCCGGTTGGGCTCGAACTTTAAGTATCCTGTCGACTTTCTGTGGCGTTGAGTTGGAACGGAGGAATATTTGGTGTATTGTAAGTAATTGATAAAGATTTCTGGTAGGATGTTTCAATTTTCTGGATTTATTGAATGCCTAGGTATTTTTAGGTGCAGAAAACTGCAGTAATTTCATCTCGGAGTCTGTATCGTGAGAAGTTTAACGAACTGGGACTTACTTGTTGGCTAATCTGTCATTTCTTTTTTACGTTTTTAGTTGCTACTGCCAAGTGTTTGTGCTTTTGTTGCCAGACTGCTGGGTAAATGTTAGTAGGTTTTTGCACAAACGGGATTTTAAGAGCTACAATCATTTTATAGCCTTCATCTGTAATTTTATGGAGTGCTTGTATGTAGTATGTTATATTGCCCAAAAGATGATGTTGACTATTTTATTTGCCTAAGCAATGTTGGCCTTGTAGAGATTATGTTTAAACAATAAATTTTGGGTCTGCTAGTAAGGAATGATGCAGGTATAGATTATATTATTTCCTTGATGAATGCAGTTAACGTTCGATATCACACCCAAATACTAGTCTGATCTCTTTCTGAAACGTAGTAGGAAATGAAACTGTAGAGGTGTTGCCATTGACCACGTATAAGATGTTATTACGTTTTAATTGTGCGCACACTCACCCAACCTTTTCTACGTCTTTCCTTGTACATGTGTAACATCTAGTCCAAATTCCATATTACAGCAGGAAATATAGCAGCATTCTCCTAGAACTGTGTAGAAGATGTATTACGACATATTGTAGCTTGGCATTGTGTTAATCTCTAGAATTAATCATCGTAGGGAACTTCAGCTTTTTTTTTTGGTTGTACTGTAACCTGGTATTTGATTTTTTTTTAGAATCCTGCTAGGACTTGTGCAGAAGATGTATCACGACTGTAGTCTGGCATTGTGTTTTAGTCTCTAGAATTAATAATGAAAGCGAACTTCATCTTTTTTATTTTTTTGGTTGTACTGTAACCTAGTATTTGATTTGTTTGAATCCTTCTTGCTTTTTTAGAGAAAGAAAACTTATGCTTGTATGGACTTCCTAATGAGACATGGGAAGTAACCTTACCTGCTGAGGAGGTGCCACCGGAACTCCCTGAGCCTGCATTAGGAATTAATTTTGCTAGGGATGGGATGGATGAGAAGGATTGGTTAGCACTTGTTGCTGTTCATAGTGATGCATGGTTGTTGGCAGTTGCATTCTACTTTGGGGCTCGTTTTGGATTTGACAAGGAAGCTAGGTAATGGCTCATTACTGTTTTCACTTCTGTATGCTGTCCAGAGTAAGGATTTTGGAGTCGACTGAAATTATCATAATATTTGAGGTTTAATGACCAATTGACATTATCTTATTATCTAATTCTTTCCATTTTCATGAGCATGTGAATGGTATTTGGCCAAAAACACTTTGTTGTAGCACAACAACCTAAGTGGCCTTTATGTTCATTGATGACTGTACAAGCACTTACTCGGCTAACAACTAGATCTTATGAAGGTTATCTATGCTTGTTCTGGCCTCCTCTTTGTCTATGTTCCTTTCAATGTTGTATTTACTTTGGTTTATGTATTTGGTGATTCACCATCATCAAAAGTATCCATTGTTACTTTCAAATAGTTCCCTTTGCACTGTCCAAAATTGACTGCATGCTTTCTTACTAGTCCAGAATATGTAGTTACTATCTTCCGATTGAAGACAAGTTTATTATCATGATTTACCCTATTAGAGTTTCATGCTCTAAACTTTCGACTGCCTTGATTACTGATGGTGGCATCTACAGCATCACTTGATCGTAGATGCCAGTGTCGATTTAAGTTGATGCTTCTTAGGCAGATTTTATTGATTCCTTTAAGTTTAAAGATTTACCATACATGGTGGTGAGGAACTTAGCCATTCTCTCTAGCTGTCCTGTTGTCCTTAGTTACCTCCACGAATATTTTTGTTTAGGGTTTTCGTATTATTTCTGTACCTGGATTAAAGCAAGTGCAGGATAGTCTCAGGATTATATAAGCCCATGACATCATATAGGCTGCACTCTGCATCTTTGATGTCTATGATGGCTAGGAAGTACTATGTTGTTTTTCAATGGACCACGCTATGTTTCATTCGATGCCATACAAACAGCTGCAAATTGCATTACTTGTATGCAAGTTTCTACCAGCCACGCTATTTTCATCACAACTTGTATAGCCGTTTTTCGCTTGGTCTAAATTTCTTGGTTTCGTTGCTTTGTTCTTTTTTTCAGAGAATGAACTATTTCCTTTTGTATTATCTCTAATATGAGCTTCAATACTCTTGTCTGCTCACGTGAAATTTTCCTATCTATGTGGGAGTAATCAAGATTCGTATGCAGTATTCTGACTTCCTCTTGAAATTGATGATAGGAAGCGTCTTTTCACAATGATCAACAACCTTCCTACTGTCTATGAAGCTGTTACTGGAATTGGCCAGAAGCACTCAAAAGAGAAAACCCCCAACAGCAGCAATAGGACTAACAAGTCAAGCTCCAAAATGGTGAACATAATTCGACAGAAATTTTTTTTTCTCCTTAAGATTGCATGTTTGATTCTCTCCTGTGATTTTCTTCTCATCCACTTATTTGGGTGTTCTCTTTCAGGCATCTCGGCAATCTGAAACCCATACAAAGACCTCAAAAACTGCTCCTCCAAAAGAAGAAGATAGTGGAGAGGAGGATGGCGAAGAAGAGGATGAGGACCATGGGAGTACCTTATGTGGTGCATGTGGGGAGAACTATGCGCATGATGAGTTCTGGATATGCTGTGATGCATGTGAGAGATGGTTCCATGGTAAGTGTGTTAAGATCACTCCTGCTCGGGCTGAGCACATCAAGCAGTACAAATGCCCTGCATGCAGCAACAAAAGAGCCAGGACATGACCTTTGAAGGGTATTGTAGCTGAACTAAGGTTCTAGAAAGGAAATTCAGTACAAGATGGTGGAAACAATTCGGCTGTGGTGATCAAGAAAGTGATTCAGTTAGGTTTATTCTGTGTACTTTCTCTGTCCTTGCACGCTTTCTTGGCGTATCTTCCTGTTTATTGATCTCATCTGTGTTAAGAACACTCTCTAGTCTCTAGGCAACTTATTTAAGAGTACTTGTTTAGACTTTAATCAGCTTCTATAAAAGATGTATTGTGTTATCTTTTATAGGTCAAACCTAACTGTATTTAGTGCCTACAGCCTCATTTCTCCTATATATTCTTGGTGAAAGTGGTCTCTGTGGTTTTTTTCCAGTATGACCAACTAGTTGCTTTTGGAATGTTTCTGTGTTATCTCCTGTGTCAATGAAAAATTTTCAAGAACATGTGCAATTTTTGGACCAGGTATTGTTATCGTGGCAGGGACTTTCGGTAATTACAGTAATGTCTTTGTGTCTGTAAACCCTACGCAATGTAGCAATCTTATGGATGGCCATCTTTAACAATCTGCTTTGCAATGTAGCTGATTGATTCATTTTCCCGGTAATTAGGATGTCCTTCATTTACTACTGGTAATAATGATATTATTTCTTGAATATTTTGATTCTGGTTCTTTACCCATCTCGTACTTGGAATGTTCTCAAAAGCAATACAATTAATGCAACAAGTTCACCGGATGTTTGGAATTTGAAGGCTCTGATTTTCCTAGCTGTATTTATGTGGTTATCAGGGATGTATCTCCTGCAAACAACAGCACATATGTCACTGTACTTGATGAGTGCCAAAGCCTGCAATCGATGGGATGGTCTAAATTTTTTAAGTTTATTGGATATAAAAATGAGTTAAGTTAGTCTCATACATACAAAATTATAATAAAAAAAAGATAAATTGGTTCATATATTACATAGAGGTTTTAAACTCATTGACTTGAGCTTTTTGTATTTTAGATTTTCTAGTGGCTAGGTTGGATCTTATTAAAGGCTTAAAGCAAAATCTTTATCTTGATTAACTGATTCAATTTTGTATTTTCTGACAGGTATTAAAGCCGATGCTTTGACTGTGATTTTGAGTGCCGGACGTACTTCTGGCTCTCATTTGCGACGTGATGAGCTAATTAAAATTTGTGCATCGCTCATTAGTTTCAACATGATGAGTCTGTGACTAAGTTACATCTAAAAACTCTTACTGTGCAATATGAAGCTTGGATGAGGAAGAAGGACGTAGTAACTCATTTTTAAGAATGAATATAAAAATAAGTTAGAACAAGTTCCAAATGGAGAAAATAATAAGATAAAAGTGGTCCATTATTTTAGCTGCAAGAACTGCGGACAATATGAAGAAGTGTTGTTGAAGCATTGAAGATTCTTTCTAATGCCAGAACACAACTGGAACAATATTTTCCTCTATTTTTCATACTGTGTGTAACCAAAACTACATGCAATTTCATCTTGGTATTTTGCTGTTAAAGTATGCTTACGTCAAATTCTTCTTGAGGATACAGAAAATGATCCTAGTGAAGCTGCAAAATATGTCCAACTTGACAAAAGGAATACCACTAAGAAGGAACTGGAACTTGAGTAGCCATGTTTAGTATCCGTTCTGCTAGCAACAGATCATCAGGTGTAGTAATCTGCAACATTAAAGCATGCTTCTGTCTCATATACAAGTAATGATAAAATTGTGAAATGCAGTAAGACAAAAGCAGAATTTTTTTACCTTTATGTTAGTGTAAGAACCTTCAGTGATGTAAACAGGATGTTTAAGGTGTTCCACAATTGACACATCATCAGTAACTTCAAGACCATTTCTGTTGTTAAAGTTGAGAGAAATGAGAATTTTAAAAGGTTGGTGACAACAGGCAATAAAGTTTTGGACGTAATAATATGGCTAAATAGAGATGAAGACTAAGTGTTGATTAGTACTTTTGACCATTTTTTTTTGCTATTCCAGTCTTATGCACTACTACAGTGTTCATCCTATACAATTTGCCAAGCCAAATTTGACAGATCTTGTAAGGACACATGAGCGCAAGAGTGGGGGTACCTCTTTACAAGTTCAAAACCCCTTCTGAGTAATTCAGGTTTGATAACCTACAATAGGAGTAAGAAAAAGATGCAATTTAGACTACTTAAACCATTCATAGTTTTGAAGTGCAAAAGAGAAACAGGATATGCTAAAAGGGTACTTGTGGAGTTTGCATTTCCCAAAGTGTTTTCCTATCAAGAGTCTTCACCACAAAAGAATTAGCATCAGCCTGCAGGAGACAATTCCAGATGTTGGTTCCAGTATAATTGTTATCATCATGTGACTACATTATATCCATCCTACTACGGATGGCGTTTACGGGTAACTTTCACACATTAAGTGATCAACGTGTTATTATCAACGCCTTTGCAGATTAAGAGGGTACAAGCAACATAGTAAGCACCTCTTTTATAGTAGCTTTTACAGGAACACCAAGAACAGCAGCTCCATTTAGCCAACCATCTTTGAGGACCTAGCAATTTGACAAGCACATATGCAATGACTTTCAATCAATTATATGGCTTCAACATATTTTGCATTTTGAAGAAGAAATAACCTCGGAGAGAAAGATGCCAAGTACAGTCAGTCTACTGATAAGATTTCAGTTGTACAACAATGATCTAAAATGATACCAGATAAGAAGTAGAAGCTGAATTCCTAGACAAAAGCAAAAGGATCAAATCTTTAGTGTTGACATCTTGTTTGACTAAGTTTTGAGATGTCAGCATGATAAACAGAGGTCAAGTACGTAAGTAACTTACAACTATTACATATCTCCGCATAAAGCCAACACTGAGAGAGCTACTTCTTCTAGAGACAAGTAACCAAATTTCCAAAACCCTCCAAATGTCTAGGAAAAGATTAGCATTAGAACAGGTAAAATAGAAACAGAAGAAGAACCTTTTCCACATCTGCAGTTGTAATCAGAGGTCTAGCTGAATCATGAACGCAGACAAGTTCAGAGCTCTTATCTATTTCCTGAAGGAACACTCAGAACAATAACTTTGCAACAAAACTTTGAAAGTAAATGCCATTCATAGGGCCAAAGTAGCAACCTGAAATCCATTGAATACTGAATCTTGTCTCTCCTTTCCTGGAACTGCAAACTTAAGATCTATATTTATCTTCTTACTGGCATCTAGAAATGTTGACAAGTAGTTAATTTGCTTGCTAAATAAGAATTCATACAGAAAAAGCATACGGAATAATGAAACTTGCAGTTAAAAGATGGTTTTAATACCTTCGAATATATCTTTGTATGATGGATCACACACAACTATTATTTCTTTCACTTCCCTAATTCGTGAAAAAATAAAGAAGCTGCAAAATAATTTTCCCTGGTTAACTTTGACCAGTTTGAATATACAGAAGATAGAGAATAAAGAAAAACCATAACAATTCACCTGTACAGTGCAATTGGTTGACCCAATAGAGGAAGATACTGCTTCGGCATGCTTGCCTGAGGTATTAACAATTTTTTGTTAGCATCAGTGCTATGGAGGGTAAGCTGATGTTCGTATTTCCAGACTCCCCCTATAGCACTTCTACACCATTATACACTAAAAGGCCCTCTTAAAATTTATCCAATCTAAGACAGTAACGTGAATACAAAATGGTATGACATTAAGTATGAAATAACTTGCCGCCATCCTCTTCCCCTTTCCTCCGGCAAGTAACACCACCGACACGCTCTTGCCTTTCACAGTTCCACTAGCCTAGCAATCACAAAACATTTTAACAGAAGAGGTGAAAACTAACAAGTTCTGACTATGATCTTATAGAAAACATCGCAGAGGATAACTGATTTACCCCTTCTTTTTCTTTGGTGCTCGTGGCAGAACATCTGATCTGAATTGCTCCGTCATTCTCTTTCCTCACAACCTTCAATCCTAAACAAATTCTAGTTCTGTTATTTCTCTTGTTTGCATATAAAATCAAAACCAAGAACAACTAAAATACTCAAAAACTGCAATCTTTTCCGTCTCTTTTTTCCATTAAAAAATAAAGTCCATCAAATTACCAAATCAAGAACGAGAAAATGAAAAATAAATTATCAAAACCAGCAACAACTAAAACACTTATATACTGATCGATTAGCTACATCAAACAGCTAAAACCCATCAATTACCAAATCAAGAACAACAAAATGAAAAATAAAACAAAAAAAATACTACCATTCTTTGTTCTCACCAGTAGCAAAAGAACATGAAATTCCAGATGAATTCAGAAAAGAAAGATAAGAAAATGATGATGGTGTCAGTCTTGATTGAATGAATTGGAAATTGGTTGGGGAATTGTTGCTTCTCAATTGAAGCGCCATTGATTTTCTTTCTTCTTTCTGTCTGAAAAATTCTCTGCGCTTCACGGTGAAGTCATCCGCTGTTTTCAGCTTTTCCTCTAGCTATCAATTTTGTGGCTAGCCCAGTTTGAAATTTTGTGGAATATTTTGGATCGCTTCGTGGAAGAAGTGTATAATTTAATTAAACAACAGGGAAGGGATAAAGGGAGCGTGATTAAAAAATTAAATTTTTTTTAAAATAAAAAGTATTTTTTTTTAAAACAAGTTTTTATTTTTTTATTTTTAAATAAATAAATAAAAATATATAATAAAAAGATTTTTTTACATAAATATATTTATAAATATTTATAAAATTTATATTTAAAAATATAAATATAAAAAAAATATTTAAAAAACGTAATTTCAAATGCACCCAAAATAAATCATCAAGCCCAGATATAATGGGCCTAGTTCCTTTGAGAGTTCATATCATTATTTTACCATTTTTTCCGGTAAAGGCAAAATTAGGCAAGCTTTTGTTTTAAAAAAATTTTATATCATAAGTACTTTCAAATACATCCAACATTTTAATAAACATAATTAATTAATAAAATTTTGATAAAATTTTTTTGTTTTTACTTAAAGCTTTAAAGCTATGTATTGTGTTTTCTTTTAGCGATTCATATGGATATGTCTCACCAATCTAATTGAACTTCTACTAGACTACTCTTAGACATGAAATAGCTAGTGTTGGAAAAATGAATAATAAAAGCTCTTCTAGTAAATGGTATTCGAATGTAGGTTGAAATTAGCTTATAAGGTATTCGACAGATTGCAAATGTTATTAGATTCATGTGAAACGTTCATTGCATGTCTGATTAGGCTCTTGATTTTCTTTGTTATACTTTTTCGTCTTTAACAAGCAATATGTGATAATTGTTTGTTTGAAGAAAAAAAACTGTGCCCGTTGACAATCTACGCATCTCTTTCGAAGAATTTCTAGTCATTTGATGTTTCACTTTGTGGTCTTTTTGTTAAAAGTTAAAGAAATTTCTGTATATAGGTCCTGTTTGGTTATGTTTTTTTTGAACTTTAAGCTTGAAAAAAGCATAAAATAGTTTTCAAGCGTTTGAATGCGTCTGCTTTAAACTTTAAAAACAGCTTTGAACATTGAAAAATAGAAAAGCTCTAATTCGATACTTTTAAAATAAAACCGTGTGGAGCTTTTCCTGCTAAATGTGTTAAATATCAATTTTGCCCGCTATAAATTAACACAATTATAATACTATATGTATTTCAGTCAGACTCATTTTTATTATTCTCATTTTATTTCTTTATCTTTTCCTGTTCGCTCATGCTCTCACTACCGATTTCGCTTCTTCTCCGGTGGCAATCATTCTTTCCACCCCGACGTCGATCCTGTTATATTTTTTCTTCGACATTCTTCATTCACTATCGTCCATATTACTGCCGTCAATTTGGTATAAGCAGCATCGACAGTACGTCGAGCCGCAAATTTTATATCTGTCGGAACTTTAAATCAATACTAATATTGTCGTTTTTTTTCCTCCGGCATTCTTTATTTGTTATCGTTCATCCTACTACCGTCTTGATAAAACTCCGTTCGCTAGTGCATCTGACCTCTTTAGCTGTTATTAAATTCTTCTCGAGTTACAAAATTCTAGTGTTTGATTTTTAGGGTTTTTAATTTATCTTCGACAACTTTCGAGGAAGTGAAAGCTTCGATTTTTTCGACCATGGCTTCAACGAAGGTTCAGAGAATCATGGCAGAACCAATTGTAAGTTCTTTATTTTTTCATTCAGCTTTCAGTATTAAAAAGTACGATACAATAAAAATTTATTCAAATACTCTTTAGCATAAAGATATTTCTATAACAAAAATTCTTCAACCGCTTACAGTATTATAAAAAAGTTTTATTTCAAAAATATAAAAATTTCATCACGTTCAAACGGAGCCATTGCGGCACAACAAAGTGTATTGAAGAAGCCTTGCTCAAATATGAGTATGATAAAGTTACTTTCATACCTACTCTTTTTTAATTTTCATTTCTCATAAGGTGATGTTTGCTAAATTTTTCAATTCATTTTTATTCTAATTCTTTATTTTACAAATTCCACTTTTTTTAGAGCATTTTTAATGTCATCAAATTTCACTTCTTTATTTCACGCGGGAATACTTCAATTTAGTGCATTTTCTAATGCTATCAAATATTGTTTTAGATTTTAAATTCGACACAATTTACATATTCTATTTATGCATCAAATTTTATTTTTATCAAAATTCTATTCTAAATTTTATTTATTTTATTTATTTCAGTTAATATTTTAAACTTTATTTCTCTCTAATTTATTTTTTTTTAAAATTTAAGTTTTTGCAAATTTTAATTTTTTGGCGCTATTAAAACACGCTTGGTATGGTATCATTGATACGTATTCAACTGAACATCAGGCGTTAAAGGTGGGAACCATTTGACGTCGACATTCCATAGGAGCACGTGGAGCCCACGTGAGTGGTATCACTTTCGTTGTAAAAGTAAATGGGCCCCCATATTCTACAGCATTGGATCACCCGCCCCTGCAGCCAGGAAGGCAGGCTTGGATTGTGCATTCTAACCTCCGCCCCACATTTGAAACTGGGCCTGGGCCCATTTCATTGCTACAGCGGCATCTGCTGCTGTGTTTTTTTTGTTTTTGTTTTTAAGAATCTGTTTCAAATGTCTGAATTTTGTAAAAATAAAATATAAAAAATAAAATTTTGTGAAAAATAAAATAAAGTAGAATTTAGTATTTGTGTTTAAATAGTTTTTACAATTATGTTGAAAATTAAAAAATATAATTGTATTGAGAAGTGTTCAAATAAAAAAATTAAAATTAAAATTAAAATTTCATATATAAAAATAAAATTTTAAATTTTTTATGTAATTAAAATATATAAATTATTAAGAACTTAAAATCTAACTGAAAAAATAGAATTATCGATATTTAAAACACGCACTAAAGCTCTGCTTCTGTTCTTCTGCTTTTCGTGCATTGCATGGCACGCCTTAGTTTTTGTTTCCTCTCGCTGTTTTCTTTCCTTTAAATTGCTTCGCATGGTGTGCCCAATAAAATTTTGCATTAGCACAGAATTGGACCACCCGTTGTTTTTGGTACCAGATTTTTCCAGCCAGTGTTTCAGATTTGGATTTTTGCAAAAAAATTTATTTTTCCGCCTTAATTATCGATGCACCGTTGTGCAGTGAAATGCTGCACTATAGTCACCTATCCATTTTTGTATTTTACTTTACCAAAATTCAACCGTTTTTCATTAAAAAGTTAATTATCACTTTTAAATAATTTATTTACTTCTTTTGTTTTTTACTGATGTGACACTTATAGGGCTGATTGGGATCTGTTCAAGCGAAGTATTGGGCTATTAGTGGGCTGTCGTTGAATAATAACGTTGTTAGTATTGGGCTATTAGTGGGCTACTAGTGGGCCATTAATCACAACGCACTGTCCCCGCTGAGTTGTCACTGTTCATCATGTACTAACCTAGGACACCTACACAGTGGCATCCATTAAAACCTCTTACAAAATTTCTTCTCAAAAAGTGGGTAGCCTGCGTTGAACCCAAAGGTAGGAGTGCCTTCTTTTACACCGAAATTACTTCTCTTCTACTAAAAAATTATTTTTAATTTATTTTTTATTATAAAAAATTATTTTAATAAAAAATATATATTATTTTTAATAATACTATTTCTAATAATTCATTTTTAAAAAACTCAGTTCTAAAAATAAAAAAACACACACTAGAGCAAAGAGTGAATTATGCATAGTGAATTTTTCAGACAATTTTTAGAAATTTGAAGTTTAGAAAAATTATGCATATTTTAATTTTTAGAAAAATAAAAAGCATTAAAATAAATAAGTACTGAACATTATGGTAGGGCACTTGCAAACATGCTCTTCGCTTGTTAAAAAGCAACGACTGCAATATGTTCATGTTGATCACTTCAATGTTTTTAAATGTGGGTGTGGTCCAATTTCAATTACTTTTATCATCCTTTTTTTTTTTCTAAATTTTTTTTTTATCGTGTCAAACATATTGTTTGGTTTGTGTACAAGTGAACCATTGGTGAAAGTTTCGTTAGTTCCAAACTAAAAACAGTACATCAGTACAAAAATCCTTTAAAGCTGCATGCACTTAAGAGTCAAATGTTGGCAAAGTATATCTCTTTTTTATTCATTTGTATATTTTTTTATAATAATTTATTATTATTAATGCATATTTTTAAAAATTACTTCGTATGGAATATTTTTTAAAATTTTGATAAATATTTCATAATTTACAAGACATGGAGCTTTTTCTTTTTTTAGATCCGAAGAGAGAGCACGAAGGCGGTACGAAGAAAAAAAGTTGAAGGAATGATTAGAAGAGAGCAGTGCAAAACACCTAGACAAAAAAGAGAATTACAGAATCAAAGTGTAGGGCTTTGCACTTCTTTAAAAAAGGCAGTGTTTAATTTGAGTTAAATTTATTTTTTTAGAAATAAATTCAACAAAATAAATTTATCAATTATAAATATTTAACAAAAAATAAAATGTTATATTTATTTATATTAAAATTAGTTTTAAAATTAAATTTTGAAATGATAAATAATAATTTAGATATAAAATGTGGATAAAAAGTTTAGATATAAAATTACATTTCATAGTATTAAATACGTGTATCAGTTTAGTTGTAACTTATTTTTTTAATAAAAAGCTATTTTTAGTTTCATTCTTAAAAATCACTAAAAATGAAATATTATTTTAATCATATTTCACAACTATAATTAAACATAAAATTTCAACATATCATAAGACCTTATTTGTTAAATAATTTATTTGTTAAAAAACTTAGTTTTTAAAAACTTAGCTGAATGCCAAAAAGGGCACTGTTTGACAAAGATCATCTTTTTTAAACTTTCTATTTTATATAATTTTTTTAATATTTTATAAATTTTATTTAAAATTTTAGAAATATTAAAAAATTATGTGGTATAATTTTTTATTATTTTTTTAAATAAAAAAATAAATTCATTTATCAAAATATTTTTAAATTATTTTTATTTAAAAAATTTATTTTATTAGCACTCACGAACCGTTCTATTAGGTACTACATTTGGTTATTAATATTGTGCTATGTATTTTTTTGCTTAAGATGTATTGAAAATGCAAAGAGAGTACATAACCAACTCCTGCAATGCGGTCCTCATTTGAATTAAATTCCTTCAACTTGTAGACAATAATATCAGTATCTCCGTCTGGCTTAGTTTACCATAAAATCAGTTTTTCAATTTTTTATTATATATTTTTTAATACATATTTTATAAATATTTATAAAATTTATTTAAAATTTAAAAAGTATAAAAAAATATTATGCAGTGAAATTTTATTATTACATATGTTTATTATTTTTTAAGTAAAAAAATAAAATTATTTTCTATTAAAAAAAAATGTATTCTTAAAGACTCCCAAACACCAACTCAAAATGCTCCCAAAATTTTGTCCTCCATTTAAATCTTTTTTTTTTTGTCATTTTGAAAGAGCTCTTGTGCTTTTGAGCATGGATTGTAGAAAGTATTTTAAAATTTGAAACTCAAAAATATATGCACAGTATTTTACGTTTTAAATTTGAAAAACGTTGATAATTGATAAATTTTACCGAATAATTACACATATAAAAAAAATATTAAAAGATTTTCTGAAAAGCTTTTCAATAAACTTTTTTTAGCTTTGACAAAACATGTCTTTATTTGTTGAGAATTCGAAAGTAAATTTATAAAAGTGCTTTTTAAGATTATTTTATTGATAAATAAATAAATTTTGAATTATTTTATAATAAGTAAATAAGCTCTTGTTATTTGATACTAAATCTCATATAAAGAGACTGTATGAATTCGTACTTCTATATTTTTAACAAACATTAAGAAAACGTTTGATCGAGCTTTAAAAGTAGTTATCATTAACAAATATTTATATTTTTATGAAATATATTATATAATTTTTAAAAATATAAAAATTTATATAAGTCAAAAGATTTTATATATGTATAATGTTTTTGAATTAAGAAAAACTAACTTTTAAATACTTTCTAAAATATTTTATTACAAAGAAGTTTTTAGTAATAAGCGTTGGAAAGCGTTTGGTAACTCGTTTCAAGAAAATTTTTTTTTGTTTTATATTTATATTTTTAATAAAAGTTTTTATAATATTTATCTAAAAATTTAAAATATATATTATAGTTTTTATTTCACGTTTCAAAATATACAATTTATAAAATTTAAATATTATTTTATTTTACTATATAATATTTATAGACCTTTTATTACATAATATTTTTAAAACAAAATTATAAATTTATTAATTAAAATACAATAAAATATTATCTAATTTTTAAAAGAACTCCCACACTGTCCCCTATTTTTTGAAGTATTGTGAAAAAATTTTGTGAAAATTAACATCTCAACTGATGACCAATTCAATTGAATTGATTGCAATCCATAGATGTTTAAAAACATTAATTTTCAAACAAAATCATTAAAACCCCTTAATTAATTATTGAAAATATATGGTAAAACCATAATTTTTCATCAATTTTTAAAATTTTGAATCATGCATTGATAATAATTAAAAATAAAAATAAAGTAATTTAGTCCCATATAAAAATAAAAAATTTTGAATAAACTTCTAGTATATATATTGGATCTAAAAGTTTTAGATAGTTTCGGATTGTATTTTCTTAACAATAATAATGTTAATAATACATTTTATAATAAGGGTGTTTCGTTTGCTCTGAGCTGAATTTTATATACTAGGTTTTCTAACAAAAATTACTAAAAAATAAAATGAAAAAATGAGTTTATTTATGTGTTAGTAAAAGTGATTTTAGATATCAAATTTTTGGTTTTAAAATTTAAATTAATATATTACATGAATACAGATGCTAACATAAATTGTGTTACAAATGTAATTCATACCTTAGGCATGAACAAACTTTACTCCATCACAACAACTAACCCTGCAATTCTTTGTATTTTTCTGCCAAATTATTTATTACAATTATTTATTTGGCATTAAATTTATTGCATTTGTTTGGCATTGTGTTTTCAACTGCTTTGCATTTATATTTAAAAAATATTCTATACTATCTATCATACAAACTTTATTTAAATATTTAAATATATATCATAAATTATTATTATTATTATTATTATTTATTTTTTAATTATTATCAAAATATCAAATAATGCCTAAAAATTAGAAGAAATTAAAAGTTTTCTCATAATAGATTCTTAATTTTAGACAAAAGACAAATATTAACAAAAAGAGATTTTTTGAAATTATAATTAAAAATGCTAGAAGAATTATACATGTAATGAAATGAAATAAACTCCACTAAGAAATTTTTTATTATTTTTTGAATCAAATAATTGTTAATTATAACAGAACTGTCAACAACATATGTAGGGCATGTGAATTCTTGGCCTAAAATAGAAAATTGTTTGAAATCAATCATTCTTATACTGTTTTCATAAGCAGCGTTCGGAAATATTTGGCGGTATTTATGAAATAGAATTTTTCTAGAATAAAAAATATTTTTATTTTTTTTAAAAAATAAGTTATATTTTTTTTATTTCTAAAAAATAATAAAAATATGCAATATAAAGATTTCATTCCGTAGAATTTTTTAACACTTTCTAAATTTTTAAATAAATTTTTTATATACTTTAAAAATATATATTAAAAAATATAAAATTAAAAAAAATTGATAAGCTGTTTTTCAAACACAGTTCCAAACAGCCTCTTCATGACTCAACCAAACTAAGATTTGGCAATTGAATATAATATTCTTTTTAGCTATTACAAATTGAGTAGTTTAATAATTACATCATTGTTTTTAAAGTATCAATTAATATAATTAATTATACTAAATTATAAGTTGTTAATGAATGCAAAGGCAAGTAGGTTAGATTAGAGAATGAGTGCATTGTTGAGAGATCAAGAAAGGTTAATCACTTTTTTTGTCCTTTGTCTCCTTTCATGTAAGCATGTATTTCTGTCAATCATAATCTACATTTGTACTTTAATCAAATGTTTAGGTGATTTCATTTCATATTAAAAGAACGTTTTCTTTTGTCTAATTCTAATATTTGATTCTCTAGCAATTTTTAGTTTTAAAAATAAGTATTTCTCTCTATTTATAACAAATTTCTATTACCTTAAAAATGGGAAATTATTTTTTGGTGGCAGAATCAACATAATAATCAATAATGAAAGATATATAAAGAAAACAACAATGAACAAGTTGGATAATAATTAGCTTTGTGGTCCTTTAGATTACAAAAATAATTTATCAAAATCTCTAATTGTACTTCACTCATTCACTCACTCATCTTCTCCATATCTTCAATTCTTTTTGTGTCCATTAAAGTTTTTCATAATTAATAAGTTTTTAGTATAAGAAAAAAATAATACAAGTATTTTGAATTGCCGATACGAATACACAATTAAATAAATAGTTTATTTAGAAGGGTTATTATTAAGTTTTGAAATATATATGTGGGATATCTGTGAAAAAAAAAAGAGAAGGGTTATAATTTTTTTAAATAAACATAGAAAAACACAAGCTCTATTTTAATCTGCTTAATTAAAAGAATTAAGAAGTAGCTCCAAAGATACAAGAACTTTAAAAAAACATTAATAATAAAAAGAATTTCTTACCTTTGGTTGAAAATTAATGGAATAAAGTAAACAAGATAGAGAAGAATAAATAAAGTAATTAGAAGACAAAAATTCAAAGTAATACCAAAAAGCAAATAAAAACATTATCTAATTCCTTATAAAAAAAGATTTCAGGTATCTCATCTCATCCCTGTTTTTTTTTTATAGCATATTCTTGATCTACTTGTTCTTTTTCTAAAAGAAATTCTATAGAATCTACATTCTTTATTAAAAGAAACAATTTAAATCATAAAAAGAATTAAAAACTACTTAATGTAAAATTTAAGATTTAAATTATAATCGCTCGATAAATAATATATTCTAATATATTATACCCAAATAAGAATTTTTTTTAAAACAATGGTTTAATAATTGAGTTTAATACCATGTAGAACATGAAGTAAATGATGCTAATTAGTTATATATATATTTTTTTGGTTTAAAAAGCAACAAAAGAGAAGATAAAGAAATAAAGTGGGTCCAATTGAGAATATTTATATATTAGTGGAAGATTGAGACAATTAAAAATCATGAAACCAATGATCAGCAAATTAATTCTCATCTCATTTTTCTAGGTATATCACTTTACTTTCCAATAATTTAAACTTAATTATATAACATTTTTTTCTCTTTACTAAATTAATGTCCCACCATATCCCAAATCCTAGTTTTTATTTTTAAAATACTTCATGCATGCATGAAAAAATTTTGTATTGGTGCAAATAGTTTTGAAAGCAAAATAGATTAAAATAAGTAAATTTTTTGTAATACTATATATAAGTTGAATGATGAGTGAATGAATAGGGATACTTGGAGTGTTTTTGGAAAACAAAATTTGATACCTAATATATTTTTAGAATTCTTTAAAGGTAAGTATTTTTTATTTAAAAAATTTACAAAAATTTCAAAAAATTTATTAAATATAAAATAAAAAATTAAAGTAAATACCAATTTATAAGTAAAATCAAACAGGGAAAGATGGATGAGGTCAAAAGGATCTTGAATTGATTTTGTTTCACAAGCAGTGCGTGAATTCTTTCTCTATCTTCAAAACCTTGAGAAGTAACTTCTCTTTGATCATCAATGCATCTCACAAGAACATCAATCTCACCTTTTCACATGACTTCCCTATTATTATTATTATTAACCTTCAAAAAATATAAATAAATCACCTCCCACAAATTTAATGCAATATGTTCTTGATGATAATTTATATATAAATAACAAATCATTATAAAATCTAAAATTATAAAATTGATGTTAAAGTAGTTTGTTTAAATTAGTTAAGAAGTAATAAGTTTTAAATTTATTTGGTAAGAAACTTTGGGACAATGAGAATTTTCCACATCTATTTGCGACATTTAATAAACCCTACCTAGTTTGACCATCTTGTCATATCCTTCTACAACTTTGACTTGAAAATTTTCAGTTGCTCTTGTTTCAAAATAGTCTGCCAAATAAACTAAAATTATTTATTTTGAAGTTTAAGATTACGAATATCTGTTAAAACAGTTTAATTTGCACTAGAGAGACCAGTGATTTATATTATATATGAAAATTTTCAAAAATGGATAATGTTAAAAAAAATTTGTTGTAAGTTTTATCGGAGAAAAACAAAATTGTTTTTAAGGGAGAGAGGGGACTAAGGTGCCAAAGTTCTCCTGCTCCCGGTTCTGACACATTTTGTCCTCTATTTTTCTTTTTCTCACACAAACAATGGCGTAAGCTTGATATAGCTGATTTTGCAAGCAAAGCAAAACAAAGCAAAAACATCCCTTAACCCTCTTCTCTCTCCCTATACAAAAAAGCTGCTGCTTCTCTCTCTCATTCACAGGCTATAAGCTCTCTATAAGCTCTTGCTTAAGTGCTTCATTTCATTTTACTAGCTCACTCTCATAGCTAGGTTTTCTTTAGTTGTTGTTATTGTCTCTCTTCTACCAGCAGCAAAGCTTTTTTCTTCTTTCATGGTGTTTCTAATGTTGTTAAATTTCTAATAGAGAAGTTAAAACCTACCTAGTAAACTAAAAATCATGTCTTCTTTCCTTCATCTTCATCTTCATGCATCTTCATCTTCTTCTTATATCTTTCTGTTAATTAAAGAGAGTCAAAAGAGATAGAGAAGAGAGGGACAAGTTCTTTGTTTAGTCAAAGATTTGTTTGTTTTTCTTCTCTAGCATTGCATTACATTGCTGCCAAAATTCAAATATCTTCCTTTTTTTTTTGGTGAATGTGGGAAGATAATTAAAATGAGTCTATCTTGTTGATGAAAACTGGGAGCAAGGGCAATCAAGCAAACACTGTTTGCTTCAGTGTGTCATTGGTTGTTTTCTTTTGTTTTGGTGGAAAACTTTTTAGAACTTGTCTCCCACTCTCACACAAGCTAGCAGAAAAATTGAAACTGTTCATTTCTTTTGGACTCTCCTTTGTCTGTACAACAATAGTGTTCTGACCCTGTTCAAAGAACATCTCTCAACTCCATTCTTCTTCTCATCTTTGTTTTCAGGCTGCAGCTACTTTGTTCTTGTTCTTCTTCTTGATTTGACAATATTAACCAAGAAAGAGAGCTGAAAAGCATGGTTTTATTTAATTCGAGTAAAGAAAAGAAAGGATTTTGAGGGATGGGGTTGTGTAATCTAGATAAGGTTCTCTAGGACGCAAGAGGTTGCAGTTTTTATTATATAGTATATACCTTCCATGTTGTTTTATTAGTTTTTTTTCTTTATGAATCCCAAGGCTTTCGGCTCTCCTCTGCCTCTCTCTGATCTACTTCTGTGGTTTTTTATTGTTATTTTTCCTTCTCTTTAAAGTTCAATATTCCCCTTTCTCCATTAATTAGGGAAAAAAAGAAAAAAAAACTCTCAGAAAGATCTTTTTGTTACTTTCTTTGTTTTTTCTATTGTTGTTGGCGAAGGAAAAAAAAGAAAAAGAAAGGATGGATCTTTCTGGGCATGAGAGTGAGATCCCAATCCCAATATCTAGCACCTATGGTGGCCATGGTCATCACCACTCTTCAATCATCCCTGACAGCCCTCCTTCTACAACTCTTCACCATTCTAATGGCCCACAAGTTCTTGAAGATCAAGAACACCAACTCCACCAGCAGCAGCACAACATAGTCCCATACAATCCCAAGAAGGGTTCAAGTTTTCTGGTGAAGTACAGGGAGTGTTTGAAGAACCATGCTGCTTCTATTGGAGGCAATGCCACAGATGGTTGTGGTGAATTCATGCCTAGTGGTGAAGAAGGCACACTTGAGGCACTCAAGTGTTCAGCTTGTGGCTGTCATAGGAACTTCCACAGAAAAGAGAATGAAGGTGAAGGCAGTATTCATGATCTCAACCATCCTGCACACTGTGATTGTTTCTACCACCATATGAGAAACAGCGTTATCAGAAGGACAAACAACAAGGGTCTTCTCATTTCTGGTCCTGCTGCTGAAGGGTATGTTTACCCTAGATCAGCATCAGGCGCTCCATTACTAGCAGTGGCAACAGGAGGTCACCATGGGCATGGACATATGGTGATGCCATTGGGAGCAGTACAAGCTTCTGAGTCAGATGAGATGGAAGGAGTAGTGAGAACACCAGCTGTGAAGAAGAGATTCAGAACAAAATTCACTGCAGAACAGAAGGAGAAGATGCTGGGTTTTGCTGAAAGAGTTGGATGGAGACTGCAGAGGCAAGAGGAGAGTGTTGTGCAGCAGTTCTGCCAAGAAATTGGTATCAAGAGAAGAGTTCTCAAGGTATGGATGCATAACAACAAGCATAACCTTGCTAAGAAAAGCCCTTCTCAACTTCAACTTGAGTGAGTACCTAGCTAGTTTATCTCCATGACCTTGAACTGATGATGGCTAATATTTTCTTCCAAAATGAATCCAGAGTTGTTTTGCTTTCATGCCTTGTTCAGTCTTTCACCATTGCCACTGCTGCTGAAGCTTAAGCTAGATAAAAAGAAGCAGCAGCCAGCTAACAAGAAAAGTCTTTCTTTTGTTCTATCTTGTCTTGTCAAGCTTTTAAGACCTTCTTCTTCTTCTTCTTAAAAAGTTACCTTTGTTTTCTTTTATAATTGCCTATGATGATATCCCATCAATCATGTAGCAGCAAGAGTTTCATCTCATGTAGGGGTGTTTCAGTGGAGTTGAATGAATTGAATTGATCATGAGTAGAGCTGTGTGCTTTGCTATGAAGAACAGCATTGTAATGTAATGCCCTCTAATTTAATTTATTATTAGTATGGTTTCTTTTTTTCCCCCCTTAACGCATCAATACTTACACTGTGATTCTGTAGATGTTCTTTTTTTCTTATTTGTGAATGAATGTTTCTTTTGAATGAATCAGTTGTTTCTCATCATACTGTTTGGCTTTGAATTATTAATCAAGCACGGTCAGCAGTTGAGGAACATAAATGGATTGCATTAAACTGAATTAATAATCTACACACATGTTTCACTCAGAAATAATAAGAAAATTCTCTCTGCAAATAGAAATTTTCTCATGCACATACATACATATCAATATATCTCATATATACAGATAAAAGTTTGTCTGGTGAATGTTTCTTGTAAACAAGATAGAGCCAAGATTCAAAATTTCATGAAAAAAAAAAGAAACTGGTGAAGTGAAGTGATGGAACAGGCCTCTATTTGCTTTTGCATTCCATTGATTCAGGAGTGAGTGTGGGAAAAGAATTGGGAAACTTTATTCAGAAATCAGAAAAGTGTTGCAGTGGTTTTGTGATGCAATGCTGAATTCATTACCTGGTCATTTCATTCTAGGATATATGTAAGGGCATGGCATGCATGTGCAAAGCCAAGCCTGCTGCTGCTGCAGATAAATAGCATAGCAGAAATTCTTGCTATTGTTTATTTGGTTGTAATATGTTTGGAAGCTTGGAAAAAGTATTCACATGTTCATAGGATTTTTTGGTACCTTTATGCTTTCCTTGGACAACGCAGGTTTTTTACTGGTTGATTGCATTGCCAACAACTGTATGACAGAAGTAAAATTATGGTAAGTTATTTTGAGGATGCAGTTTGTTTTCACCAATTATATTATGGAGTTTAAATTTTGGAAGCTTAGCCAAGTTGGCTTGCTTAAGTTGAAAACGCACTTAGAATATGTTCTTTTGGTTCCAAAGTGAGTTGTTAGAAAGTAAGTTATTAAAACTGAATTTATTATGCAAAATATCGGTTGAAATGAGTTTAGCGTTTATATTTTTTTATAAAAAAAATAAGTTAAAGATGATTTATAATGTTTTTTTTTATATTTGAAAGTAAGTTAGAAGTAATTTTTTAGTGAAAGAAAGTGGAATATAAGGCTGAAAAGAACACCCACTTAGTAAAGTTTTTTTCTTCCGGTACAAACTTAATAAAGCTTTATAAGGACCTAATACAGATTCAACTTCAGCAATAAACAATTAATTGAAAAAAAATCGAATTATGATCATCTTACCTGAATCGATATTTCTAGCTATAAAAGTATGCAACTATCAAACTATTTTAGTGCTTTTCAATAATTTCTTTATAATATATTATTAAAAAATTTTATAAAATTTAAAAATATAAAACTTTTTATATAATATAAATTTCATATTTATAATTTGTTAAGATAAAAAATTAAGCTTATTTTAAAAAAATAATCAAAATATTTTTATTTCAAAAAGTTTCATTTCATATATACTCTATATATTCTCTTTAACTAGTTCAGTTTCTTGATACATAATGTGAAGTTTGTAGAGGAAAAAGTAATTAGTTTGCGGTGAGTTTTATTTAGAGCTTATTTACATGTAAGAAAATAATCTGTTTAAAAAATAAAGTTTTAAAAAACAAATAATTAAAAAGTAATATTTTAAGAATAAATTTATAAAATAAACACTTATTTGGCAATATTAAAAAATCAATAGCTTCAAGTAACTAATAATGCTGTAGTAGCTCGCTGAAATCCTTTATATGAAACAATGGGTTCGTCTAAAAAAAACGACCGACGGTCATGTATCAACGGTTACTATGCCTCCCACAAAAGGGCGTTTTATTGTTTATTTTACAAATAATTTTTTAATTTTTAATTTTATATTTTTTATAAATATTAAAAAATTTATTTAAAAATTTAAAAAATATAAAAAAGAATTTATGTAGTAATTTTTTTATTACTTATTTAAATTAAAAAAATAAATCTCTTTTTTTAAAAAAACTAAAAATGCTTTTTATTTTAAAAATATTTCATTTCAAAAAACTTCCATCCAAAAATATAAAAAAAATGCTTATTATTTATAATTTTCTCAAAATTTTGAATGTATTCTTTTTTAACGGGTAAGAATCTGAAATGAAGAGCGAGTGCTTTGAATTTTGATTTGAAGGATCGACCAAAAGCTAGCCATCAAACTCGTTGGACAGTGCACCAGAACCCCTTTATCCATTTTGAGTAAACAATAATACACAACGCAAGCTTTTCATCCCAGCATGCTTCAGCCGAAAAAAAAAAAGAAAAGAAAAATCATCATTTTATTTACCAGTCTTACAGTGTAAGTACCTGGGCCCACACTTTACAGTGAAGTTGCAGTCTTGCAGCAGATGCAGTGCGCATGATTGAATGATTAAGTGACTGGTTGGGAGTGTTTATGAAAGAAATTTTTTTAATTTAAAATATTTTGTTTTATTTTAATAAATGAATTTTATTATTTTTATTTTAAAAAATAAGAAATATAAATATATTTATTACGTAAATTTTTTTATATATTTTTTAAATTTTATAAATTATTATAAAATATTTATAAAAAATTTGAAATGAAAAGTTAATAAAGAACTTTCTCAGAATGGAAAGCCAAACCGTTTCTAAACCCTCCGAACTGGTCTGGTGCTAGGACGCCAATTTATTTTGAAAAAGAAAACCAACTACTTGCCGAAAATAATATACCATACTGTAGTTATTATGTTAATAGTATAGCACGAAGATACCAAAGTACGTTTGAAATTACTTATGAAATAAAAAAAATTTAAAATAGAAAATATTTTTATTTTTTTAAAAAATAAGTTTTATTTTTTTATTTTTAAAATATAATAAAAATATATAATAAAAAGTTTTATTATGTAAAATCTTTTACAATATTTAAATTTTTAAATAAATTTTTTAAATATTTTAGAAATATATATTAAAAAATATAAAATTAAAAAACTGTTTTTGATATACGCTATCAAAACGCAGCCGCATGGTATGGAGGTTCTACTGGGCCTCCATGTCAAGGCCGGACTAACATTTTTCTGTTTGGGACTAGAATATAGATTGTAGTAATATAATTAGGTTTCGCCACAACAATCATGAATAGTAAGATTTTTAAGACCCAAATAAAAGACGCAAGAAAAACGCATTAAATCACTAACGATTTCGCAATTTGTTCATTGATAAAAACCTCAAAAGCCTACTAAAAACTCAAAATGAAATATATATGCACAAATTATGTGACACGAACACATAGTAGTGAAAGGAGCGGAAAATGATGAATACATATTAGTGGATGTTTAGAAATGCTTAGGGAATAATTTTTTTAAAAATTAAGATATTCTAAAATTTCTTAAAGTGTTTTATTTTTAGTACCTTTCAAAAATTTAAACATTTTTATAAAATATTATAAAATATTTATTAAAAATAAGTAATAAAATTTGGAATGAAATGTAGCTCAATATAATTCGCAAATATCACCTAAACATATTGTTGCCTATGTATGGCAAATTAGATCAACATTATCAATTCTAATTTAATTTATTTAATAACTGAATCAAATTCAGATAAATTCATGTAATAATTAAATTAGTAAAATAAAGATTATAACAATTAATTTCTAATAATAATATTTAATTATTAATTATATTATATCTAAAAAAGTTAATTTTGATAAAATTTATAAATTAAGTAAAAATTAGTTAAATTAGTATTCAGTTAAAAAATATATATACTTACCAGGGACCTTACTTTCTAGCAAACTAAAGAAATGTTTTCTGATTTAGGTTGGGTTCTTTTGATTTTGAAAATGAGTTTTTTAAAAGTAAGTTTTTAGAAATAGTATTGTTGAAAATGATGTATTTTTTTTGTATTAAAAAATAAATTGAAGTAACTTTTTATGTTCTGTTTGTAATAAAAAGTAAATTATAAATAACTTTTTAATAAGAAAAAGTGACTTCGGTGTGCAAAAGAACGCACCCTTATACAATCCTATTTGTTATTGTCTGTATTTATAAAATTGCACCTTTCTACCTTAGGTCATGTTTATCTATTACTTTAACTTCAGAGTCTTTTGTCAAAAGTTTTACTTTTAACTCAATTTTTTAAAAATAAATATAAAAATTAAAATCATGTTTTATAAAATCCACATATAAATCATATTTTAAAATAAAAGTTCTATTTTCAAACTTATTTTTAAGCAGGTGTTTGGCACTACTTATGGTAATGAATTTTTATTTAAGAAAACTTTCCACATTTTTAATAAATTATATTAAAATTATTTTCAAATGTGAAGGGTACAAGTGAATATATGTGGTATCATTTATATATATACAATTTTTAATTTTTTGAGGTCAAAAAATTGAGCTTATTTTTTTAAACTCTAAAATAAGCTTCATTGAAAAAGATTCAATTTACGTACTTTTAAATATACACAAATAAAATAAAAATAAAAATTAACTCATTTTACTATTATTTTTTAAATAATTTATGTTTCAAACTATCTTTACACTTGCTATTCAAAACAACGTTCATTCCGCGCCTTCTAAGACGCATTTAACATTCTCTAAAAATTATTTATCAAATTTTTAGTATATATTTTTAATAATAAATATTTAATAATATATAATATAATTTATTTAAGAATTTAAAATCTTTTTATTTATTTATTTATTGTTTTTGGATAAATAAAAGAAATTTTATTTATCAAAATTAAATAAAAATGTTTTTGTTTTTAAAAATTATATTTATCAAAATTAAACAACGTTCATACCGCCACTGATGAAGACCACTAGACGGTTACAAATTATCTGATTGATAACAATAATACTTTGCGCCCTACCTTTTTATTCTACTAACAAATTACTACTATGTATGCATGCATGATTTTCGGTATCAAAATTTCTTTGGCTGACATTTTTTTAGCGTGACATATTATAAGCGAATAATTTTTTTATCTACAGAAATTATGGAGGACAATATCGACTAATAAGTTAAATTTGAATAAAATCATATAATAATCGAATAAAAAATACATAATAAATTTTAATAAAATTTATAATTCAATAAAAACTTAATTAAAATATTATATATATATATAATATTATTATTTTAAATATTTTAAGTTATTTAAATTAAATAGGTTAATTTGAATCAATTCAATCCAATTTGGATGTAAAATTAATTTTTGGGTCAAATTCAATCCACTCAAAATTAACCGAATTCGAATAAAGTTAAATCCCAGCCAAATTTAAATAAATTAAGTTTGAATTAAATTTTTAGTTGGATCGTATATTATCATCTCTAAAGAATCACTTCTTTTCCGATTAGAAAGTTATTTTTTCTATCATTCTCACAAAATTATATTTTGGTTAAAAAAAAAAGGAATTATTTTGTTCAGAAAATAATTTTTTGATTTTTAATTTTATATTTTTTAATATATATTTTATAAATATTTAAAAAATTTATTTAAAAATTTAAAAAATATAAATAAATTTTCCGTAATGATAATTTTTTTATTATATATTTTTATTATTTTTTAAAAAAAAAAAATAAAACTTATTTTCTAAAAGTATAAAATATTTTTATTTTAAAATAATTTTATTTCAAAAGCACTAGTATATGCAACTTTAAGCATAAAAATTTTGCAAAAGTTATATTTTTGTGCTATCTCAAATGACTCAACTACAAAAGACTAATTTAGTGATTTATAAAAGACTTATTTGCTTTAGTTTAACAATGATTTAAAATAAGTTTGTATATATTTTAAAAATATATATTTATATTTTAGTTAAAAAAATTATTTCTAAAAAAAATTATGATCCAAAAACATAAGGCAGATGAGAGAGAAGAAAAAACAAATTCTGTTTTCTTTTCCTTGTAATTAAGAGGGGCCCAGGTGTCATATCTCTCCTGTACTTTTGCACCATCTGTGATAAGTGAAAATCAACCGAGTCACACTCTCCAACTTCTCCTCTTATCACTCTCCTATATACATGCAAACACAAACACGTTAGCTTCCATTGCTTATCATCTTCACAACAATCCTTATTCCGATCAAAATCCTTTTCGTTATTTTCAAAGTTGTGAATAAACAGATCACAGATCAAGCACAAGTGTTTTTCGAATACAATTGCTCTGTGTTTTTCTTTCCATTCTCTGTTCCTGTTATTATTTGGATTTTCCCCGTAAATGACAATAAAGTTTGGGGAATCGTCGTCGGTCGATCTCGTTGCACTAGCGTTGGCGTTTTCTGTTGTTGTAGCTGCTGCATCTGCTGTTCATCTGACTGTTGCAGAAACATCTTCTGGGAACTACCTCGTTTCTTTGTCTTCGCCGTCGCCGGAATCCGGAGAAGTTCCTACAACTTGAAAAAAGGTGATGTGTTTTTTTGGGTAATAATTTTAACTTGAAGTGCATGCATGCTAGAAATATCATGAGATTTCTTAGATTTGTATCACTCTGTTTTATCCTAGCTAGGATTAACTATGGACAAATTGTCAAAAAAATTTTCTCAATTTGTAGATTGGATATATGATTGGATTTGAGCCAATATGCTATTTCTAGAGATCAGTATGAGTTCATTTAGGACCAGATTTTTTATCTTAAATTGTTTCAATTGTTTATCAATTGAAATGGTATAAGACATGTTAGATCTGGGCCTATGTGTAACTTAATTCTAATTTGATTAAAAGGATGGTAAAATGAAAATAAATAAAAGTGTCAATTAATCGACTTGGCACAATCATATATACTACAAACTACAGTTTTTTTATTTGTATCATAAGTAACATTTTGTACATTACTCTCATTCAGGGCTAGCGACCGGCGGTCGCCCACCACTTGCGGCCCGTTCTAATATAATGTTAGATTAGATTTGAGTAAAATTGAATCATCTCAAAAGGTAAAGGTGTCTAAATCTATATAGACAGCCACACAACTTTGCAACAAGTAATGTGCGACAATTCAATACCTCTAAAATTATGAAAGCATAGTAGGATTTGTTATGCATGGATTCTCTTCTTGATAATAATCGCATCTGACAAGCCTTTATATGTAGTGTTTCATGCAACTAGTTGGTAATTGTTGTACATTCTGATTTTGGTAGACGGATTTGTTTACTCGTTTGTTTCTTGTTTGTTGCATCACTATTTTTGATAATTTTGTTAAATTGTTTTACTTTTGTGTTTCCTCTTGTATGCTTATAATCTGTTGTCTTCAGATGATTGACTTCTTGTATGCTTACTGTTTTGTCTAATGAATATCAATAGTTAAACTACAATATAGATTGGGTAGCTTGAAAACTTCCTACAGCAGTTCGCCAAGATGATCCCATTTTGTTCACTAAACACTTCAAGTATTTAACACTAGAAAAAAAATGTTAAACTCTTAGTAGCGTTAGATGGGCCTCTCGTATGACCAATCCCTTTAAGGAATCAATTCTCAGGTCCGTCTCTGATACTATTTTAGATAAATATTACGTAAAAATTAATCTAAAAAAGTATCTCAAGAGATGAGAATGCTCACGCTCATATAAATAATGCGGAAAAATTCAGCAAGTTATATCCTAATGTAGACCTTTTTTGGTGACTATAGTGCATATGCATGAATAATTTTGTTATTACGGTCAAAAGCGTATACACACAAGTAGAGTTTAACCTTCTTGCCTTATGCTTCTTTTAACTTTTCTATTTGATATTACCTACAGGCTAGCTTGTTCAAAACTTGTTATTTTGTGCAAAAGAAGAAAACTTTTTTGAAGTGTTGAACAATTTAAAGGTACAAAGACTACTGGCTAGGACTTCATTCTATTTCCTTTGTCATAGAGTTTACTGGCCTACGCATTTGAAACTTCCAATCTTGTTACATGTTGCTTTCAGATATAATTATTTGTTATAGGATATTGTTGGCATTGCAAGTTAGCAACCTAGTACAGTAAACTCCTAAACGTAATGATGTGTCTATCAAGCTGATATATATTTTCCGTGTGGGATATTAAGAGCATCTTAGGCTTTACTTTTATATATTTTTTATTATAATTTTTCTTTTCATATTTTTTTAATAAAGCTTCTACAATATTTAAAAAATTTATTTAAAATTTTAAAAAATATATAAAATTATACGTCGTAAGATTTTATTAATGATTATTTTTATATTTTTTAGATAAAAAAAGTAAAATTTGTTTTTTTCTAAAAATATAAAAAATATCATTTATTTAAGAAAATTTATTTTCAAAAGCACACCCCCACTAGTTAGAATATCTGCCTGATAACAGTCTTTTTCTTCCCCTCCCTTCTTCTCAATGAGCTTGATGTACTCTGTGAAGTAGCCTCCTTTTGCTTTAAGATGCAGAGAATAAAATTTCTCAGAAGGACCTATTAAAGCTATGGGCGATTAAGATCTAATTTTGTTAAATATCGTAACTTTAGTTAGCTTATCACTTGGTACTTAAATTTTCAGTCATTTGTTATTGCCGAGGAGTAAATCAGATGAAGCATCAAGTTTTCAGTTTTAGTTTTTCCATTGCCTGCATTCTTCTCTATGGTTGTTTTCTCTGTAAGAACTAACAGTACTAATGATTCTTTTGTTTTTGTAGGAAATGGCAGCTGTAGAACTCAATGATATTCAGATGAAGGTAAATTTTGTTATTGGATGCTTTCAAAATGCTTATTTCGAGCTACACTTGTTGAGTCCTCTGAGATTTGATTGTGATACACCAATCATTGAACATCCTTGCTAAACCAAAAGTTTTTAGTAAACATTGCATGAAAGGGAGCACTAGAATAAAGACAAAACTCTTTCAACTCTAACATAATGAGAAATTTTGGTCCATATCTCGCCCTGAATCATTCTGGAACTCTTCAAGATTGTCATGGAGTACCAAAAAGAGATAAGAACAACCATCATCATGCTAAACACCTAATGTTTATTGAGAGGAATGTCGAGAGATTGGTGATCTTAAAATGGTTGTTAGCTGTGAGCATGTACTGTTATCTTGATTTTCTATGAGCAAACATGCCCTGCTATGCTGTTTGCATTTTACTGTGTTTCTGTTTTTATTGTTTGTCATGCTAACATGATATTGTTCCACAGCAGGTAGGGGGAGAAGCTTCAGGTAACTCTCGTGGAAATGAAGGACGTCCCGTTTCCCGTATCACTGAGGACGGTTCTCTGGATTGTAAAGGGAGACCTGCAAACAAAGCAAAAACTGGAAGGTGGAAGTCTGCAGTCATTCTGCTCGGTAACGTTGCTAAACACTTCAGCGTGATTTACCATGATCATGTTTTTTCAGTAGGCAGCTTCAGATGTTCAGTTAGTGTGATTTACAGCTTTTTGCTCCAGACTTTTATATGTTGGGCGAGTTAGACTGATCTGCCAATGTTTTTTATCTGCAGTGAACTTTGGCCTTGCAACATTTGCTTACTTTGGTCTGGGCGTGAATCTAGTTCTCTTCCTTACCAGGGTTATGCATCAAGATAATGCAGATGCTGCTAACAATGTCAGCAAATGGACCGGTACCCTTTACATGTTCTCACTTATTGGCGCTTTTCTCAGTGATTCTTACTGGGGACGGTACCTGACTTGTGCTATCTTTCAGTTGATCTTCGTAATGGTATAATTCCTTATTATAGAATCCAAAAGCTATATGCACATAACATAATCATTCTTGAAATCAATCATGAATATATATCCTTTTGTTTTCGTAAATTTCGATCAGGGTCTGGCACTTCTTTCATTAACGTCTTGGCTTCTGCTGGTAAAACCGCACGGTTGTGGTGATGGAAAACTTGAATGTGAGTCAGTATCTACTCCAGGAACGGCTTTGTTCTACTTATCTATCTACATGATTGCATTTGGCAACGGAGGTTATCAGCCAACTGTGGCTACACTTGGTTCAGATCAGTTTGATGAGAATGACCCTGACGAAAGTCACTCCAAGATCGCGTTCTTTAGCTTCTTCTACTTCGCATTGAATGCGGGGTCTCTGTTCTCAAACTCTATTCTAGTCTACTTTGAAGATTCTGGCGACTGGGTTATTGGATTTTGGACTTCTGCAGGAGCTGCATCCTTAGGCCTTCTGCTATTTTTTGTAGGGAGCTCAACCTACAGGCATTTCAAACCTTCAGGCAATCCGTTAACTAGGATTGCTCAAGTTTTTATAGCTGCTGCACGCAAATGGAAGGTTGAAGCCCAGAAGAATGCAGACATGTTGTATGAACTTGAAGGGAAAGAATCTGCGATTGCTGGGAGTAGAAAGATAAAACACAGCAATGGATTCAGGTAAAACGTATCGACTACCGTTTTGCTTGGTCATTTGCATAGCTTTTGGAAACATAAAATTCTAAAAGCTGTTCTCCTTTGTTCTTAACATCCCAGTTTACTAGATAAAGCTGCAACCATCACAGAGAACGACTTCAATACTGAAGGACAACCAACAAGTCCGTGGAAGTTGTGCACAGTTACTCAAGTAGAAGAAGTAAAATGCGTACTAAAGATGCTTCCGATTTGGCTATGCACCATAATCTATTCAGTTGTCTTCACCCAGATGGCATCACTGTTTGTCGAACAAGGGGAAAGAATGAACGTCAAGATAGGCACTTTTAATATCCCTCCGGCGAGCATGTCAGTGTTTGACATCCTCAGTGTGCTGACTTTCATCGGTGTTTATCGTTACATCCTCATTCCAGTTTTACGCAAATTCACAAAGAATCCAAGGGGTATGACCAACCTCCAACAAATGGGCATCGGTCTAGTGATTGGTGCACTTGCCATGGTAGCTGCAGGCCTACTCGAGACAGAAAGGTTAAAGAGAGTAAACGATCCTCACGAACCGAGCTCACTATCCATTTTATGGCAAATACCGCAGTACGCATTAATTGGAGCTTCAGAGGTTTTCATGTATGTAGGACAACTTGAATTCTTCAATGGGCAAGCACCGGACGGAATCAAGAGCTTCGGGAGTTCACTATGTATGGCATCTATTTCTCTCGGTAACTACGTTAGCATCATGCTTGTCACTGGTGTCATGGCAATAACAGCAACCGGAAAAAGACCTGGTTGGATACCCAGAAATCTCAACGACGGGCACCTTGATCGGTTCTTCTTCTTCTTAGCTTGCCTTACTGTGATCGACTTCGTGATCTATGTACTTTGTGCTAAGTGGTACAAGTGCATCAAGTTCGACAGCAGCACCGATGACCGATTAAGCATACTTGACAGCAAAGCCTAAAACATTCTTGTTCTTAGATTTCTTATGTGTGTAGTACATTTTCCTTTGTTCATGTTTGTTGCTTGTAGAGACTTGATATAAAGAAAATAGTAGTGAACGTTGAATATAGTTCATATTTATGGAAACTGCACAGGCAAACAATAGTGAAAGGACTACATTTCAAATAGCACTACAGCCTCATAGCAAATGGCAGAAACTTATTCCGTCCTAATAATGGAACAAGAAATTTTTTACATCAATTGATTCTTCGACAATTCAACCTGATTTCACCCTGAGCTCCTTCTTTGACGTCCATCAACCCCATCTTCACCATTGCTTGCTGAAAATCGAGGAAAAACCTCGCTTGATTCATAGCATAGGCATTCACAATTGCCCTTGTTTGCCCAGAAGCAAACAATGCCTGATCAGATAACAAGAGTCCAGTGCCTGACAGAAGGGCTAAGAAGTACTCGTTGTCAAATGTGTTCCTCGTGCGGTCTAGTGCTACTTCTGTGTTGTCTCCCGAGTTACAGATCTGCGTAAGCCTCTTCGCAAATGATGTGTCTATGCTTGGATCAACGTCGTGAGTGGAATCGAAACTGCTCAGCCTGAACTTGAATGAGGAGCATCTTGCCACTCCTAGTGTATGCCCTCCTGCAAATTCATTTTACAAAATTTAGCAGCTTATCAATGGGGACATGTTAATCTTCGTCTATCTGCTAAAGCTTTTGAATAAAACGGTTGGATACCTGATAAAGCAACAAGGTCTTGGACAGTGAAACCATGCTTGGAGAACATTTTCATGAGAGAAGTAGCATTCAAAAATGGAGCAGGAAGATTGATTGTGTCTTCAATCTTTGATCTTCTTCCATCTTTTCTACCTTTCGGTATATCGTAATAGGGACCTCCCGCCTTAAATTATCCACAAAAAAAGAAAAACTATTAAAAACTAAAAATCTCGGGAACATGAAAGCAATCAGTAGATAAGATAAGATGTATGTTGAAATGGAAATGTAATAACGTGCACTTGGGTTACGTACCAAGAACACAGCTTCTCTAGCAGCCATTGCAAGAATGTCAGCACAAGAAACAACTCCAGGGCATTGTTCTTCAAGCTGTTCTTTAACCTCATCGATAATTTCGTACCCTCGAAGGCTTAGATTTGCAAGTGAATCCTTTTCTGCTGTGTTATCTTTTGTCGAATCAATCAAAACTGATCCATCACATCCCTACCCCCCCAAAACAAAAAAAAACCAATTCAATCACTAGGTACCGCATCAAGAGTCTAGAAAATTCTAGTGCATTTTGAGTACCTGAACGAAACAGTCATGGAAATGCAACCTTAGAAGGGCAGCAGCAAGTGAAGGATCCTTCATAAGAGCTTGATTTACAGTGTTTTTAATGATTGATTCAGCAATAGGGCACCGGATTATGTAGTATTCCATTGACAAAGCTTCAACATTGGGAAAAACATCAAATGATAATAACAGTATCAGTAGTGTCGTTGTGTTTAAGCTAGTAGTATGCATCTTTGAAGAGTTAGTAGCAGAAGTTTTTGAGAAGAACAGCGAATGGAACCGTATGAGTTTTATATGATCTGAATTATAATAACTTTCCAATTATATAAGAAAATTCCTCTTCAATGAAATGCCAAAAGGTTGCGACTTGAACTACTTGGTGTAGTGGAAACAACACTAGGAATAAAATTCGTTTATCGAAATAAAATAAAAATATTTTTTATTATAAATTTTTTTTTTTTATAAACGGTTTCAAATAATCCAAAATACAAAATTCACTTCCAAATTTAATTTTAAATACAATCGAACTTAATAATGTTCATTCACTTTTTATGAACTCATATTACTGCAACTTAAATACACCCTTACTAAACAAATTGTAAAGTTTGCTTTTGGATTTCCACAAAATCTATTGAAGTATGATAGATTATTTATAGTCAACCCATAACCCATAAAGTAATAGTCCAATATGCTTTAAGCAATCACTACCAACATATCTCTTGCTTTTTGAGCACTTGCTTGTTAGTTAGCAGAGGGCTTAGTGGAAACTACACTAGTAGTTGCCATATAAGATTTTGACACAAATAATTCAAAATGTCTCTGTTGCTTTATTTAGAAAATTAAGCGTCAAATCAATCTTAGTAAGAAAAGTTATTCTAAAATTTCTGATTCGTAGAGGTTAAACTTATGCATAAATTTAACATGAGTTTGAAAAGTTCTAATTAAGTTAAATTTTTAGTGATAAGTACCACGAAACAAGAGCGTTTGACTTTATGTTTCTTCAATAAAATTTTTCAATTTTCAATTTTATATTTTTTAATATATATTTTATAAGTATTTAAAAAATTTATTTAAAATTTTAGAAAATATAAAAAAATTCTACGTAATAAGATTTTTTTATTTCATATTTTTATTTTTTTAAAAATAAAAAATAAAACTCATTTTAAAAAAAAAATAAAAATATTTTCTATTTTAAAAAAATTCTATTTTATTAAACACTTCCACGTGCTTTTGAGTCCTATTTTTGCTCTTCAGAAACGTTTAAAAAATATCAAATAATAATAATAATAAATATAAAAATAATTTTATAAAAATAATTTTAAAATTTTAATAAATATTATAAAAATTTTATTAAAAAATAAAATAAAATAATAAAAAATTTATAGAACGCACCACCAAATGAGCATGAAGAAAGGGAAAGAGTGAAAATGATCGCTCAACGAAAACGAAAAATTGGTTCACACCAAAATGTGAAAGTGAGTGCGGGGGGGAGATGTAGTGCAGCTGGTTTCCATGATGTATGTATTTGTTCTGCTGATGATTTTTATTTCTTATCCACTTAGGACATATCTATTAGTGAGTGCAATTTGCTTTTGAACGTGCCTGTGAACCCCGCAAAAACAACAAAGAAATTCTCATTTTATTCTTGTCCCAAAATTTAGATAAATTGAAAAGAAATTTGAAGAATAAAATTGGAGGGGAGCGAAGGGTGCTTATGATAAGCAAATTTTCTAAAATAAAATTTATTTTGAAATTATTTTAAAGAAAAGCTTTTTATTTCAAAAAATTAATAAAAAGTTAGACATATAAAAATTATACTTATACTTTTTATTCTAAAAAAAATTACATAATACTATAAATATTTATTTAAAAAATATAAAAATTTTTGAAAATAAAAAATATTTTAATAGTACTGCCAAACACCTACTGCATGAATGCGAGAAATAAAAAAAGAATATGCTTGTTCGCGACAGAAATAAATTTATGTGTTTTTAAAAAATAAATATTAAAATAACATTTAAAAATAAATTTAAAAATGATGAGCACTAAAAAGTGATTTTTTGGTTAAAAGATATTATCCGGGCTCATTTTCCAACTCATATCATTTTTTTTTCGAATTCATTTTAATACAAAATAAATAAAAATTTTAAACTAATTTATTTCTTTCAAATATTTGGTTTTTAAAATTCAACTTAAAAAATTTATTTTAATATAAAATAAATATAAAAAATTTATTTTTTATTAAATATTTTAAATTTATTTTTTAAATTTATTTTAAAAAATGAGTTTAGTTCAATTTGAACGCGCAAGAAGTAAACCTGCTTCAGGTGGAATAGTTCCATAAAGCTGATAAGGGCGTGTTTCAAATGTCCGTAATTGAGTTTCGTGAAAGTAAAAAATAAAAAGTAGAGTTTTTTAAAAAATAAAGTAAAAGTGGAATTCAACATTTGTGTTTCAATAGATTTTAGAAGTGTATTAAAAATTGAAAGATATATTTGTATTGAAAAATGTATAAATAAGAAAGTTAGAACTGGAGTTCTGTATATGGAAGTGGAGTTCTGAATTTCTTGTATAATTGAATATATAAACTATTCAAAATTCAAAATTTGGTTAAAAAAAATGAAACTACGGGCGTTTAAAACACGCCCTAAGATTTGATGCTTTCTTTTCTTTCAAAGTGGAACTCAAACTTCATGGGCTTACCGCTATAGTGATCATCGAACATATGGCCCAACAAAGATTTCGGACTATGAAAAATTTGGACATTAGTTTCCAGCTGATCGTTTTTAAGTTACTTTTTACTTTAATATTTTTATATTTTTAAATTTTTTATAAAATTTTATAAAATTTTTAAATATAAAAAAATTATATATGATATAAATTTTATTATATAAATTATTATTATATTTTTAAGTAATAAAAGCTAATCTAACTTTTTCTAGAATCTTCAAAAAATGCTTTTTTATAAAAAAAAATTTAATTTCATAAATGTTTTCAGATATTCTTACTCTTTTTCTCTAAATTTACTTTTCCATTTCATTCCAAACATGCCCGTTTGGTAATGGATTCCGAATAAACAGTTTTTTAATTTTTTATTTCATATTTTTTAATATATATTTTATAAGTATATAAAAAATTTATTTAAAAATTTAGAAAGTGTAAAAAAATTTTATGTATTGAGATTTTTTTAATCATATATATTTATTATTTTTTTGGAAATAACAAAAATAGAACTCGTTTCTCAACAAAAATAAAAATATTTTTTATTTCAAAAAAATTCTATTTTATAAACAGTTTCAAACGTCCCTCAACATAATTCTTTTCATCCATCTCAGACTATTAAATTTCTAATTTTTATAATAAATTAATAGTTTCTTTAATATATATTTTTTTATTTGGAAAATACGATGAAGGATTGAGATATACCTAAATAATATACCAAGTCATTTTTATATTTTAGATCATATCCAACGGTTTTAATTTTAAATGTAGGATCTATTTGATTTTGATATGATGAGTAATGTATAAAAGAATTCCGATACTATATTTTTCTAATGTAAAATATATAAAAAAATATTTTTTTACTTATAAAAAATATATTAAAATATATTTATAAAAAATATATTAAAAATGTAAATTAACAAATTAGTTTTTAATGTAATGCCAAACCGTCCCAATCTGAAATTTTACAGAATTAAAGAAAAATTCTACATATCCAATTGCTACAATTTCTTATTTAAAAAAAAATTTAAACCACAACCATTGAGATTTGGATATTTCTACTTATAAAGTTATTATCTATTTCCACAATAATCTCTCTTTTTCTCACCAAAATTGAATTGAAGTCAGATGAACTCTCCCGCTCAAAACCGTTTGCTTTCTCTCATTCAAACTCCAAATCAATCTCTTCACACTCTCTTCCAAATCCTTCCACAAATCATCACCAACCCTTCCAACTTCAATCTACTCTCTAACTTCATCACCTCTTGTTCTTCTTTCCCTCTTACCTCCGCCCTCCTCCGTTACCTCTCTCCGCCGCACCCTTCTCCATGGAATCTCGCGATTCGTGCTTTCGCAGGCCACCCTCAAACCCTCACCTTTTACCCTTCAATGCTTTCCCGCAAAATTCAGCCCGATCGCGCTACCTTTATTTACCTCCTTCGATCTTTACCTGGAGTTTTAGGTGGAATTGTTGTTGGGAAATTTGTGCATTGCCATATTTTAAAACTGGGTTTTGCGGCTGATAGCTTTGTGCTAACTGCGTTGCTTGATTTTTATGCAAAGAGCTGGTGTTTGGGATCTACAGAGAAGGTGTTTGATGAAATGCCTGAGAGGGATGTGGTTGCGCACAATGTGATGATCATGGCATTTGGTTCTCAGGGTCAAGTGGAAGATGCAAGGAGGGTGTTTGATGGAATGCCAGAGAAAAGTGCTGCTTCTTGGAACTCAATGATTACCTCCTATTGTAGGCAGAATGATATTATTTCTGCAAGGGAGGTTTTTGATCGAAACCCTGTTAAAGATGTTGTCTCTTGGAATGCGATAATTGATGGGTATTGTAAGTTGGGTGAGATGATGATGGCTAACGAGCTATTTGATAGAATGGGGATGGCTAAGAATTCAGTAACCTGGAATACTATAATTTCAGGATATCTACACCATAGGGAGTTTGGCATGGCTGCTGCAATGTTTAGGCATATGCAAGCAGAGAATGTGAGGCCAACTGAGGTGACCATGGTGAGCTTGCTCTCAGCATGCTCTCATATGGGAGCTCTGGACATGGGTCGATGGATTCACTCTTACATCCGTAACCACAATTTAAAGATAGATACTGTGTTGGGGAACGCTTTGGTAGATATGTATTTCAAGTGTGGGTGTGTAGAATCTGCTCTTGGAGTCTTTCATTCTATGCATGTGAAGAATGTGTACTGCTGGAACTCAGTCATTGCTGGACTGGGAATGCATGGATTTGGGCAACAAGCCATCGAGATGTTTCTTGAGATGGAGCGAGTGGTAAGTGTTAAGCCAGATGGAGTGACATATGTCGGCCTGTTGTCAGCCTGCAGCCATTCTGGCTTAGTATGTGAAGGCAAGAGATTCTTTTCCCAGATGCAAGAGAATTACAGAATTGAACCTATGATAGAACACTATGGGTGCATGGTAGACCTCCTAGGGCGAGCTGGTTTACTAAGTGAAGCGCTAAACCTAATAGAAATTATGCCAATGAAAGCGAATCCTGTAGTGTTGGGTAGCTTGCTTAAAGCATGCAGGATTCACAAGGACACCAGGGCCAGCAAAGAAGTGACCCAACAATTGCTGGAGTTGGATCCCAATGATGGAGCTAATTATGTGTTCCTGTCAAACATTTATGCTTCAAAAAACCAATGGGATGAAGTTGAGAGTTGCAGGAGAACAATGGTGGATAAGGGCGTGCATAAGATTCCAGGATGCAGCTCAGTTGAGTTGGACAATATGGTGCATGAATTTTTGTCTGGTGACACATCACACCCACAGTTTGACCAAATTAATGCCTTCTTGATTGAGGTTGATAACGAGTCGAGGAAACTTGGGTTTCGGGCAAACACTGATTCCGTGCTTCATGACATAGAGGAGGAAGAGAAGGAAAATGCTGTTAAGTACCACAGCGAAAAGATCGCAATTGGTTTTGCATTTGTCAATACAAAAACAAGCAGACAGCCAATCAGAATTGTGAAGAATTTAAGAGTTTGTGATGACTGCCATGAATGGACAAAGTATATAACCAAGTTCTTGCAGAGAGAAATCATAGTTCGGGACCGGAGTCGATTTCATCATTTCAGCAATGGAATTTGTTCCTGTAAGGACTATTGGTGAAGATTTCTGCAGAAGATGTCAATTCACCATGCGAGTTAGTAAAAGAAAGCAGTCTATAGGATAGGAAAGGATCAGCCACTAGTTTGTTTCTGAAGTCAGAAAGATTGTGAAGAATAACAATGCGTAACTAGTTTAATTGCTGCCAGCACCAGGTTGCAGGATCAGCCCATGAACCTGGCAGGAGTTTGAGCATAACCTTGCCCAAATGGTATCGGACATGGGAGTTACCAGTTTGAGCTACCTCTTAAGTAAAGAAAAGACCTTCAACGGTAAAATGCATACTGATCTGTAGCACAGTAGCAAGGGTTTTTCTTGTTGAAGTGAGCAATGTTTATACATGCTCAACTAGCAAAGAGAGCAAGCATCCAGATGAGGTATGTATTCAATGTTCATCAAGTGCAGCCAGAATTTGTTTCCTCATTAGACGCTCTAATTTATGGAACAGTTGACTTCTTTCAAACTAAACAGCAATGCAACTTATAGTTGCTTGAGGTCTTGACTTACTTGCAAGTTTTCTCAGTAGATTTTTTGGTTTAGCAGAAAATCTAATTTAATCATTTTATGTTATTACTTCTAACCTTTTGCTGTCTATATTTGTTTCCCAGGTTTTACTATTTTTAATGGAAGGTAATCCTTCAGAATACTGAGCTTATGGCTGCAGGTGCATGTCCTATAACCTTAGGTTCCTAGACGTTTGAATTTCAAGTGGAAAATTCAGAGAACTGAATCTCAGTTCATACATATATTCAAATTGTTTTTATTCAGTAGTTTGTGCTCATTAGTTCAAGCAATTGCATATTGTTTTCTCATCAGTAATCAAATTGGCTGGACTTGCCTCACCTTTGATACATCTGATGTATCAGAGGAAGTGTTGTCCATGTTTTAGTACAGTGCTTCCACTATACTTAGTCACCTTCGTTCCATTGCGCTCGTTTATCTTCCCCTCAAATCAATTCAATAAGTAGATATCTCTTCAATATTTGGACCAATAACAGTAGGGAAGGATGTTCTAGCTGATCAATTATTTGTATCCAGCTTGCTCACTGGGACTCAGTGTTGGCAAATGACATATAACCAGTCTTTAAGCTGATATTAGAGGAGCAATGAAAGCTTTGACATTGGTAATAGTACCCTACCTAGCAAGAAATGCTGGTTTGGGTCAGTTTGTATCTTTTGACTAGAAGTGGATGGAGATGCAAATGCTACCATGCAAGTACAGCTCAAAACCAACCAAGTATCTAAACAGCACAAGTGAAACATGATAAAACATATTCTCATAGCAGCATTCTAAAAGTAAGACCGAAAGACTTGTCAGGAAAGAATACCCAACTGAATGGATACCCTGATCTGACTTTTGTTTGATCAGTTTTGTTAAAGATCTGCATAAGTCAAATGCAGAAAGCATATTCCCAGACAAAGGTTGGTTTACATAACCTACTACCTCATAATAAAAGATAAAAGACACTACAGAGACAGATGAGTAAGCAGGGATCCAAGCTGCCTATGCATCAGTAGTACTAGATAGCTGGATCTAGTTTTGTCTCATATCCTAGATGAAGAGCCGTCTGATCTTGATGGTCTGAGTAGTGTGCCGCAGAGTCCAGCATATTGACATGGTAGTAGTTCCTTGTATCAAATGTTGGAATTGAACCAAATTGTGCTCCTATTGTTAGCATGTCTGCTGCCTGTACCCGTTCGTTTTGAGCTATCTGTGATATTGGTATAAATAAAGATGTAAACAAAAGTCAGGATATAAAATATGGAAATAGGAATACATGTCATAACATGACTGAAGTCTAAGTTTGTCTCAAATGGTGGAAGATCAACTGTCTGTATATCATCTCCTCAGTTTGCCACTGTTTTGAACTCAAATTCCACGGTTTGTAATGTTGTTATCTGAAAATATACTATGGGCATGCACTAGCGATTTCCGAGACAACTTTCCTCAAATTGCAAAGTTCTTGAAGTTACTGTCTTTAGGCTGATGCTACTAAGGAGAAAAGGTTAAGCAACTATTCTGAAGGCATAGTCTGCATCGTTACCTTAGTTCGAAGTTGCGTATTTTCATTTAAAAGCTCCGCTTCCTGTGGACGCATTACGAGAACGTTAGTATATGATGATTTATACAAGGAAAATTGAAATATTTAGTGAAAATTTAGAAGGCAGTTTGAGGAAGAAGGAAACTTGTAGCTCTGTGTATGTGTTCGAAATTTGACATGAGTAAACCATTTAGACACAACAAAACTACCAACCATTACTTGAAATAAAGTGGATTTAAGAGGTTCAAGCAGCAGAAATGCGGGATTAACAGTAGAGTAAGGAAATGATACATTTAGAACAAGAATCAGATACTTGTTGCTAAGAAATACAAAAAAGACCAACTTGGTGAAACAAATAGAGTAGGAAAAACCAGTTTTTAATTCATTAATTGAGATGCTTTCAAACATTTGTCTGACTGTGTGTTCTTTATAGATATATATGCTTCCTTGATAGGTATTTTATATTGGGAAAACATTCATAAACAGACCAATCATGGTATTCTAAGAAAACAATGATGGTTTCTTAAAAGGCATGAAAGCAAACGAATGATTACAAATGCTGGGAAGTTATTACAGATGTCTACTTAATTTGTTCAAAGAACTATATACTCATAGTGCCTATTAAGGATTTCTTTGAAGGTAAGATTTTCAATTTGGCTACATCATTTCATGCAGCATTTTGGTGTATCATGTTCAACCTCCTTGCACAACTAACATGATGCCTGTAGTTGTTCACCTCTACACGTAAGCACAAAATTAAATTGGTATTTTTTGGACCAAGAGGAGCCTGATCTTGTGAAAACTGTAAGTGCTTCTAGGGGCATGGTCTTTCAAAATTTTTTTCTATAAAATTTGCTGCTTAAGTCTGTAAGCATGTGAACTATGGACCGTGTGCTCTTTTGTCAGGTCAAATGGATGTAAACTATATATAGAAAGAACATGGGATCTGTTAATTCATACTGATAAAAGAAAAGCGAGTTGCAGAGCTTGAAAGAATGAATTCAAGAACTTTACCCTCTTCTGCATATACTCAATATCTTGAAACAGCAACTCATGCTGAAGAACAGAATGAAAGAAAATTGTCAGCAGAGAAACATATAGAGGTATGTGAAAGAAAAGTTATGCTAAGCCTAGTAGTTGAATGTCATGTTAATTCATTTTTGATGTAACATCATATGGTTATAGGAGGTGTAAACTGAATCACGTAACAGCAGCTCCAGACACTGATACTTTATTTGAATTTTAACGCTTGTTCTAATCATACTGGTAGGGAAATTGAGAAAGTGCATAGTTGAACTAAGTAAGGTCCTTTTGATGTCTAGCATACCAATCTGCAGCATATGAAGAGAATTACTCTCATATTCTGCTAAGGGACATTAAAGACCTTGAGTTGACAACTGAATTATCCAGAGCATAGATCACAAAGAATACCTTTTTTGACCGTATTCTGGATATCCCTCTTTCAAGCCTGCTCTCCAGTTGCTTCAGATCCTTTACGCTTAGGTCACCTATGGCTTCCCCCACTAAGTGCCTGAAAGAGATATAATGCAATTACACAAAAAGTGACAGCCTGACTTGTCTTTTTTGGTGGGATGACCATCTGTATTATTGTTTGTTCTTCCATCTATGAGGTTTAGTATATTGAATAGGAGTTTGCTAGAAAAGAATTCCTTGTTCTTCCGGACAAACTAATGCTGGTTAGCATACTGCTTTAAGGCAATGATCTGCCTGGTGAAACATGTCGTAGGGATGACAAAAAAAAACCAAAAACTGCATAGAATGTTTACAGGAATATGCAATTCCGCCAAGGGTTTCTTTCACTGTGATTTTTTTGTTTGCCCTAAGTCACCAACTAGCATGACACTTTTTGACTACCTTTAGCTGTCATAGGACATTTTTTATCACAATCCTGACATATGTACCTGTTTGCATCTTGCAGAATCTTTATCTGGTGGCGCAGCTTGTTTGATTCTTGCTGATAAAATAGCTGCATGTCACATGCCAGAGAAAATGTGAATCACAGATGAATTATGAGCAACTTCAGCAGCTACTGTCGCGCGACTTGTTTTTTGCTAAGAGAAAGTAAAGGAATTCTTCTTTCCAGGCTTTCGTACTAGTTGTCCACAAAAGTATCAGTCTGAAGTTTGAAAACCTGAAACAAACCGCATTATTTTGTTCTACTGTCACAGATTCTCATCTAGTCCTGTCTTGCTTTTATCAAAGAAAGGAAGTTTGTCTTGCTTATTACCAGTTGTAGTATTTGAGCGAATCATTAGAAGTTTGTGTTTCTACTTAAGAGGTTACATGTAAAGATACAAACTCTTGACTATAATGAACATTGTCGGGGTGAGGTTTAATTATTAATTCAAAATCAGGATTGCTGCATCTTTTCTCGAAGGTAAAGAAGGTTGGAAATTTGTGGAAACTGAGAGAAAATATAGAGATGCTGTTTAATATATGGACTTTATAGTACTTAAATGCTTGAGATAAAACAATCATCAGTATTCACAAAAGATTTGTATGCATTTTGAATCGAAATGAGAATGGCTTACTTGGGGATTGAGCTCAGGAGCACTGGAGCTGGAAGCACCTGATGAAACCTTCTTGTACTTCTCAATTGTTGCTCTTATGCTGAATATTCAAAATAACATACAAATTATGTTATCAGATTGGTAGTCTTTAGTTAAGTATAAATTTGAAGAAAGCAATCTTGTACACAGGTAACCTTTCAAATAGGAAAAACCAAAGTTCATGTTGGTTATTATTAAAAAATAAAAACCCTAAGTGGCATGAATGTTAAGATGGAAAAAGTCAGCAATATTCTGAATATTGATTGATTCAGTAAAAACTTCATAGAATGAGAATTTTTCTTTGCAATTTACTTGATACTTGAAAGTTATTCCTCTTTCAATTAATACCAAGATTTCCATGCATTTGTAAACTAGAAAGCAAATGAACACAATGTTCTTCATGTATATCAATGGAGAGAGTAAGTGAATTATGAATGGGAGTGGAGGAGATGGCAAAGGTTAGCTTTTGAGTAGTTATCGATTTAACATGAAAAAGGAAACAAGGCAGATTAGAGACAGGCTAGGGTTCCATTCCATGCAAGTGTTAGAAGTCAGAACAATAAAAGCTTCCACCTCTCGTCATACATATAGCTTGCACAGATATTCAAAGCTAGCTAAGGTTTATTTTTAATGCATATCCCATGCAAGCTCTAGTGAATTGGCAAAGATAAACTTTTTAGAAATTCAAAAGTCAGAAACTTGTTTCGCAAAATTAGAAAATGAAATTAAAATACTTCATGTTAATGCTGTGTTGTAGTGTGCAAACTGAATCATGTTTCAATTATCAAGAACCTTATTTCACAGGGAAAACAGAAATGATGAATCCACCATTCTTGCATGCCAAGAGAAACATTAAGTTATGAAGAGTAGTACTGAAAACTAATACGAGATGGAAAAGGAAACAAGCAAAACCCTAGCCAGAACTACACAATCTTTGCATGCACTCGTATAAATAGATAAGCTGTACTACCATGAAATGATTATTATAGAGAATATTGTAATCTCATATCGTATCTAATATCATAAAGCTTCCATATGTACACAAGGACATAGCTATAAACTCACAGATATATACATAACAGAAACTTCATATCCCCATGAGCTACTTACATATAGAGCTCTTGCATATATTAAGAAGCATTGAAGACCATAGAGTCTCACATTACATATACTTATGGCATGTTTCAATTGCCACCGAAACTCCACTCTCTCTCTTCAGATTTTAAATTTAGTACTTCACGTGTTTCAAATATTACTCGAAATTTCACTTCACCTCCACATTGAACTCTACTTATTATGTAACTCTATTTTCACAAAGCACACTTTTGTGAAACTCATTTTTTATGTAATTGAAACAGGCCCGTTGACTAAAATAAAACATGTAAAACAGAAAAAGAAACTAATAAAAAGAAAAAAAATTCAATATGCAGAAAATAATAGCTACCGTATATATATATATATATATATATATATATATGCATAAAACATAAAGACCAAGTAACTAAAAACCTACTTAAAATTATAGAGAATTAAGCTAAATGAGAAGAGATATATGTAATAGATACTTGTTGCTGTTGGAGTACTCGTAGAGGCGACCACGGCTAGAGAAGACAATGAGAGCAACCTCAGCATCACAGAGCACAGAGAGCTCATAAGCTTTCTTCAGTAACCCATTCCTTCTCTTGCAGAAGGTGACTTGCCTGTTCGTAGTGTTCTCGATCCTCTTGATCTCTATCTTGCCTCTCCCCATCTCCTCCTCCTCTTCTTCTTGATCGTCTTCCTCCTGATCTTCTTCGATTTCGTTGTTTATCTCACTTTCTGTAGTAGCACTGCAGTACTCAACCCTGCATCGATCATATATATACAAGCACATATACGTACGTATGAGCTCGATCTTGTTGTTATAAGAAATTCGTGCACGTATTCTAACATCTGTTTCTTCTTTCTTTCTTTTTTCCTTCAAGAAATGTTAGGATCAAAATTTTTAAATCGTTGTTTGTGAGCTAATTGATATATAGTAGTTCAAAAACCTAGCTAGCTAGTTTAGCATGTTTTCCAGAGGATGAAAGGATAATTTACTATAAGAATTGAACGGATCTCCGATATCTGTAACATTAAGATCTCAGAAATTAACATGGTAGATGAAAATGAAATGATGCAAAAAAAAATTTTAAGAGAATTTATTAGAACATGGTTCTTTATTAGGGAAAAAGAAAAAAGAAAAGATATGTAGAATGAAAATTATGCTGGAGTCAAAGAGCTAGCGTTTTCGCTTTCATCAGTCTTCAATGGAAGATCAACGGAAAGAGACATCACATAACTAAAACCAGAAAACTAACTCTTTATTAAAAAACTTCGAAAGAAAAAAATGTTTAAGAAACTGAGAAGAAAGTTAAGGAAAAGAAAAATTATCAGAAAAAATTTTAGAATGTTTACTCCACTGTACTTAGAACATGGTTGAACATGTAAACCCTAGCTATATGTAGCTAGATATAGGTTCCTTATCTGATCATATAGTGAATTAATGAAAATTGTTCAGAGAAAAAATTAGTTCCGTAATACAGAAACATTATTATTTAGATCAACCGAAACAAAAAACTCAGGACAAAACTAACAGAAACATAAGAAATTGAAGGAAAGGTAAGAAAAGAATTTTTTTCGGAATTAATGGTTTTGTTTTAATTTCTAGGAGTGAAGCATGTACCACTTCAATTGCAAAAAAAAAAAAAAAAAGGTACACAAAGAAGAAGAACGCTGTTGTTATAAGGAGATGGGAAGGAATTGAGATGAACTATTTGAAGAATTGAAACAAAAACAGCAGAAAAGGGTACAATATTTGACATATAGATTCAGAAGTTTAAACCTTTCCTAGCTACTCAAAATCAAAATTTTAAAGAAAATAAAGAATTAAGCAAAAAATTACCAAAAAGTTTTTTTTTAAAAAGAAAAAGTATAAATTACACAAAAAGCTAGCAACAGATATTCATGATCTTCAAAGGAGGAAAATCTTACAAAAATTTAATTTTAGTAAGACTTCTAAAGAAATGTAAACAATTTCTCAAGATCAGCCGAATTATCCTTCTCAAATTAATACAAGAAAATGTTGAAGGAAAATAAAATTCAAGAAGCTAAAGCTAACACTAACATCATGGGAAAAGAACTCAAACTCTGCTGCTGGTAATGATGATGATCCAACTCAGAGCACTCAGATCTGAGAGAACCAGATGAATCCATGATCATGCCAAAATTTGTTTAACAATTTCAAGATTAAAGAGGTGAGCTTGTAAAAACACAAGCAAAAGAGAGCTATGGCTAATAGCTCTTGCTAGCTTGTAGAGGGTTTAAACACGCACAGAGACATATTAGTGAAAAGAAAAACGACGTGATTGAAATTATATGTGATAATGTTTTCTAAACAAGTATAGAGCAATAAAGCAGTATGTAATGCATTGGTGTTTCTAATCTCACTTTTACCTTGAAGGAAGTGGACCTCTTTGAAGAGATCTGTTTCATTGAGAGTGGAAATGAAAGCAAAGAACGAAGACTACAACGCAGAAGAAAAGAAACGAAAAAGAAAGAAAACACAAGCTAAGCTAAGCTAAGCTTTTAAAAGTTCTTTTCCTCTCTGTGTGCAGTGCAGTGCAGTGGGAGTGCAGTACTATGCAGAGTTCCAAGGAGAGCATTTGCAAAGAAATGAGGCATGCATAGTTTTCACCTAGGATCTGGTGTCTTTCCCTTTTAAGCACTCTTCCCCTTGCTCTTGGCGATAGATGATCACTTGTTGCCAATGGCGCCCATTGGGAAATGGTATCTTATGCCCATACCTCACCTCTGTAGTACTTCAAACTTTTATAAGTTGTTCTTCTTTCTCTCTCTCTCTTGTAATAGCTAAGGGATCTAGGGTTTTCTGATCATTTTTGCTTTACTTGCTATTATAGTTATTTGCATACATGTAACTGGAGTTTTATTATAGTATTCACCATTGAGATATGATAGTGTATATATGTAGGTTTTATTTTAGTTTTTTAATATAAAAAGACCAATTAGATTCACGAAAAGCCTCAAACAAAGTTTTTTTTAAATTTTTTTATTTTATTTTAAGCACTTTTAAACGATCCTATAGTTTGATGAATGAATATTGAGAATAAGGCTTATTTACTTCAAAAAAAAGTTTTGATAACTACATATCTAATTCATCTTTCATGATTATTTGAAGGGTGCATTAACAAGTCATAACATTTTCAGACAAAATGAAATTGATGAGAAGTTTATTCTTATTAATGAGATACACTAGTAACTTAATCAAGCAAAACCTTGGTTTGTATAGCTAGTAGTTAATAGAATTTCAACATGAATAATTCAATGTGGTCATCAGTGTTCTTTAAAGATACACATAAAATCTAGAGAGTAGCGTGTTCTGCTTTAATTTTAGACCATAATGCATGTTTATTTGAAACGCAATGTAACAAAATGAAATTCTTTTAATTTAAGTCCTTATTGTATTAGAGTCAATAAAATTTTCGAATTTATATAACACGTTCAAAATATGATTACCAACATCATTGCGTAGTGACTCTAATAAGAAAGATAGCGTTGCCTTCACGGTTATCGTATATTACATATGAGATTGTTTACAAAATAGAATTTTTTAAAAATAAAGAAAATTTTAAATATTTTTAAAAATAAATTTTATATTTTTATTTAATTAATAATAAAATATTATATTTGAATTTTTTAAATTTTAAAAATTATAAAATATTATAGAAAGTTAATTATAAAACGTAGAATAAAATTTGAAATGAAGTTGTATTGAAAAGCACTTTCAAATATCTTCTGAATCTTAATAAAATTTATAATTACGTACAAGAATTAATTTGCACTTTATATACAGATAAACTCCACTGAGATTGGCTAATTAACTAGAAAATTAAAGATTGATCATTAATTATATATAGCTGATGATGATTCTAATAGTGAATCTATATATATCATATGCATAAAATGTGAGTGTTCGTCATTGTTAATCCACAATTAATGGACCATAATATATCAAATGTACGAAAAAAAAATTCTACGTTTAGCATTTTAAAATATTTAATAAAACATTCCATATATCTTTCAATAATCTAATAATTTTGAAGTACTTACAAGAGAAACTTATTCTGAAGATTTTCTTTTCATTTGCAAGGAAATTTTGCTTATTATGGAATGCATAAAATACAAGAGAATATAATAAAAACTGTTCGATCGAATGTTTATTAAAGTATTAATCGAAGAACAAAATTCTTCTATTTCAATCACTAAACAAGTTAAAGAAAAATTTACTATCTTAGTCATAATCATTATGGAATAGGGAAATTAAATCATGGCAAACAAAAAAAAAAAAAAGAAAATCATAGTAGTTGTTGCATCACTATCAAGTTAATTAGGCCCCCACTCTTCAACTCCTCTGAGGTTCATAGCTGGTGAGCAGCTTGATTTATTTTTCTCTGTTAAGTTAAATTTCACACCAATAAAAACCATACATCAAATGTGTTTCTTCTTATAGAAATTAATCTTTCTTTGGAAATATTTCCTCATCTAACTCTATTATGGTCCAGAATTTAAAGTCATATTTATCATGGTAGATGGTCCAGCTACTAGCTGAAAATCACATGTGTCTGTAGTTAAGAAGTGTCCGTAAGTGATTTCAAAAATAATTTTTTCGGAGCAAAAATTCACCTCGGAGTAATTTTTATGTTGTAAATTTATCTTCCCAAATTTGTTTATCATAAATTTATTTTATGAAATACTTACGGACAAGTAAAACATGCCCTAATTGAAAATTAATGGTTGGTGATTCCTAATTGATCTAACCTAAAAGCTCATACATAAATAATTATTTTAAAAAATTTTGAGTTCATTTTCTTAATTCAATAAAAATTGAAGTGATTTCAAATCCAAATATAAAGATAACTTGGACAATTTATTTTTAAATGCATATGCAAATTCATTGGTTGACATGAAATGTTTTTTGCTTGTTGTATTCATAATATTAAAAGTAAAATTATTAAATGAAATTTTGGATCTCTATCTCTGCCTCTTAGTCTCATAAATTAAATAGATTCCTAGTTTTCCATGAATTTAAATGAAATTGAGACCAGTTTTTGAGTGTTTACCACTGAAGTAGACTTTTGGATAGTGATTTTTTTTAAAAATGAGTTACAAAACATTTATTATTATAATATAATATAAAAATTGATAGCAGAGAATACATTATTATAAAATAATATGAAATTGGCTTAAAAGAGTAAAATAATCACTTTCAAATATAAAAGAATAATTTTTCATCATCACCTTTCCTAAATTTATTTTGATGTAAAATTCGGTTAGTTCTTGTCATGGGTTTAAATTTTTCAAAAATATATTTTCTGAAGATAACAAGAATAGAAAGAGAAATCAAAATAATCATTCTGTGATATACATGATACTCATCTATATTTTTAGCTATTTTTTATGACTTGCAGAAAAATATAAAATACTTTTAAATTAAAAAATGAGATATATTTCTAAATAGATATATCTAGAAAGAACATCCATTGATTATTGGTTATGCCATGAATCTCAACTTGCCCTACCTAGATGTTTAGCTTTTTCTTGCAAAATATGCACATATTCTTCTCTATAGTTTTTGCTTGTAGTTGAAAAACATATAAAACGTGTTTTATTTGTCTGTAAATGATCTGAAAATAAGTAATTTTTTAAGTAAAAAATTAATTTTGGTTCACTTATGAAAAAGTAAACAAACCTATATTTCTACATTTCTTTGATTTTTGTAGCTACTTATCAATGACCCACATATAGATTTGTTGAAATTGTTTGAAAGTAGAATGATTTGAGATAATAGTAACTTTCATGGATCAATAGAATGAAGATATTGTGGAAGAACAATCCATATTTGATTTAAAGATAATGGAAGAAAGTTAGTTAGTTTGATGTGATCATGACAGGTTTTGCTTTTAAAAATATTTACTATAGTTCTTAGTTTTGATTGATTTTTTCAACGGTAATTTTTAATTTCTATTTAATATTTTTAATACATATTTTATAAATATTTAAAAATTTTATTTAAAAATGTAGAAAAATTCTACATAATAAAATATTTTTATTATATATTTTTAAAAATAAAAAAATAAATCTCATTTTTCAAAAAAAATAAAAATATTTTTTATTTTAAAAAATTTTATTTTATAAATATTTTCAAATATCCTCTTATAGCAGTTTGAATGTTACACTTAGTTATTTTACAATAGTTTTAGGAATTATTGTACGAGAGCATGGGATTATAATCTTAAACGTTATAAATATTTTTGTTGACAAAATATTATTGATTTGTAATATTTTGGTCGCATGTTGTTTATGAATAATGCTATGTATTACTACTCAATTATGTGGATACCATAACTATTGTACAAACTTTTCAAACAAAGAAATAAATAAATTAATCAACACACAAGTCTTTCAAAAAATAAAATACTTAAAATGAGCTTTATTTTAAATTTAGACATACTAATTTGGTATGAAAGTACTTTTAAAATAAAATATTTCTAAGATAAAAAATATTTTTATTTTTATTAAAAATGATTTTAAATTTTTTTACTTTAAAAAAACAATAACTAATAATAAAATTTTAGAACATAAAATTTTTTATATATTTTTAAAATCTTAAATAAATTTTATAAAAATATAAAAATATTATTATTTTTGAAATGGAGCTTTCAACATTTATGAGAAAGAAGCTAACCATGGTTGCTTATTAGCAACCTATACATTTAAAGTTCATTACTTTGCTAAATGATAATGGAATATTGGAAGAATTTTTTTAAATACCAATTGGTTGAAACCTTAAGTCTCATAGGATGATAATAATGGGTGACAAAACGATTGGCAAGAAAGAAGAAAATCAAAGACCAGACTTAGATGTAGTTTTCATTATATAAAAGTATTTTTAAAATAGAGTTTTTTTCATTTTTTAAAAAATAAGTTTTATTTTTTTATCCACAAAAATAATAAAAATTTTTATTAAACAAAATCTTTTTATTATTTTTTAAAATTTAAATAAATTTTCTAGTGTTTTCAAAAATATAAATTAAAAAATTAACGTTTTTGAAATGAATGCCAATATCTACACAGAGAGCGTTAATTTGCCATACTGCTTATGATACTATTTCTTATTTCAATTTTTATATATTTTTAATAAATTATTTTATAAACTTTTTATAAAATTTTGAAAAATATAATAAATTTATGTCATGTAATTATATATATATATATATATATTAAAATAAATTCTAAAAATTTATAATAAATCCAATGAAAACAAAGGAAAGAGAACATATTTGATTATGACAGCCACCGAAACCCCTCCGCATCTCTTCAAGTCTCCCACTGGTAACCAACTTTTTCCAAAGAAGTAATGTAGAAGGCGTCCCCACTTCGATGGAAAGGTACTTCATACCAGAATACCATACAGCAATTACATCAATGGGAACGTCTTTCCAAATTAGACGCGTGCTTCCAATAAATACCTTCTTCTCAATCGCAACTTTATCATTAACAAAAAGTATATTTAATATTTCAACGATAATAATATTATTTATATAAATATTTTTATTATATTTTATATTTATTATATTTTATTTTTTAATTTATTTATATTATATATTATTTTATTAATTTAATAGATGTATAATAAATTAATTAGATATATAATATTTTTATATTAATTTTGAAATAAATATATTTAAATTCATTCATTAAATATGTTCTATTCTATTGGATGCGAGTTTATACATCTTTATCAATACTAAAGAAATTTATTTAAAAATATTCATAGTGTTTTTAGTAAAATTTATCTAAATTAATTAAGATATAACAAATACGCAATCAATAACGATAGTGCATGTAAAAGTTAAGACGCAATATTATTCTGATATACATCTTTACGTGTATAAACAAGAACGTATAACAAATACTTGGGATGCAGAACACCTTCAAAATCTACTAGTATCGATATCAAATGCAAAATGTTTTGCTTGCCAAAATGGAAAATCCCATCCCCAAGTTATATCAGTACAGATTGGAACTTTGCAACCTGGTATTAAGAGTAGCAGCTAAATAAATCTCCTGCTTGTTCAAAACAGATTTCAAATTCATTCACAGCATTGTTCATAAGAAAAACCTTCTTGTGTTGCACCAACTAAACTGAACAATCAAATACAAAAAACTTATCCCAATATACATTCACCAATATTATTGTACGTGAAAGATTTTATAGCTTGTTAAAGTAATAATACAATATTGACTAGAATCAGCGTTGCCTCTCCAATAAGATTGCAAGATTTATCCATGCTTAGATTATCCAAAGAATAATATCATGAAAGATATTCGGAAAGATGCAACTCGTTGTATCTAACGATTAAGAAAAACACGAAAGGCTCACCATAAAAGGCAAAACATTGGCTTCTATCAGTGTAGACTCTGACCTTTTAGCAACATTCAAATCAATGCTACTACTAAGTTTCAGATTGGGCGTCCATGTATTCCTCCTTGAATTTGGAAATTTTCAGTAAGCTATATACAAAATAACATCTTCAATCCCCAAAAAATGAAGAAATCACACCTTTTACTTTGATTGCAGGTATTATAGTAGAGTTTAGTATACAGCTGACCTTGTCAACAAAGGCCTTAAATGAAATTCCTAAACACTTTAAGCTAAGTACTTGTAAACCAAGTAATTGAATACCTGCAATGAACAAAAAACCAGACACCGTCAAGCAGGACAAAAACCAAAAGTTCGGCTTATACGGCTAATATATTAATCAAATGGCTAAAAGTAATACACTCTCGCACATGGTAATAAGGTACACATTCAACTACTAACGAACTTCCATCAGAAAGTCTTCATAGAGAACCAGACCGAAGAAACACGAAGAAACACATTTTAAACTTTCAATGCTTTTCCTGAGTATGAGTGAGTTTTCTGTCTTTCTAGACATTCTTTAGGAAATTAATTATTTCAAAGCACACGTATACATAATCAAGTATAACATAGGCAGTAGATCACACAAAAACTCTTGCCTTACTCAAACAAGGAACAAAACCTAACAAAAAACCATGTATACCAAGTAAATCACTACAGATGCATAAACCAAAAGTTTTAAAATAAAAAGCCCTTCAGTTAAGTCACTAACATATACATCCATTGTCCTTTTCTTACCAAACCATCCAGTGAAACTATTGGCATTATCATTATGTTTTCTAATGACCAATATGATGACGATGACAAATTGGTAACAACTTCACAAAGCAAAAAGTGTGTCAGTTTGAACATTACAGGTCCTACTTACCAAATAAGATACTCTAGAATCTACCTGCAGCTTTTGCAGATCTTACAAGAGTAATATATGATCATGAGAAAGTCTAAGAAGTTAAACTAGATTAAACTAAAATTGCATCCAACTAGTGACCTTGTCCAACTTCAGTTTAAAATGTATTTTCAAACTTAAAAGAAGAAGAAAAGCATCAGGCATGTATTGCGTAGACAAAAGTCAAACCATGCATCATTTATATTTGTATACCTCTGCTATAAGGTGTTCAGTCACGAAGGCCTAGTTCAAGCTCAAGTTCATCGTCCTCTTCAAACAGCCTCAGCAAACGAGCATGCTGTTCCTCCCTTTTCTTTTTTTGCCAAATCTTGTACAATAAAAATGATAATCCAACCACAGTTACAGCTGCAAGAATTATGAACAACACTTCACGACCACTGCCCTTATGAGAACTTGACTGGGTACCAACTTTTGATCCATCCATGGAAGGCGGTGTATCAGCAAACCCTGAAAGAATGAAATTAGCAGGCATCAGTTTTTTTTTTTTTCTAATAAATGGACAAAAGAAGTACCTGAAAGGAAAACCTGATGCAGTAAGCAGTGAAGACAGGTAATGAATGACTTTGTAAATCACAAGAAATCATTCAGCATTAGGGAAGACAATAAGACAAATTCTAGTTCCTAGATTAACTAATTTCAGTCCAGGCTATAATAATGTTCTCGTTCACAACTAGACTACAAGAGGTTTAGTAGAAATAGGAGAAACTGCAGCCTAGGCATATACTCATTTCAAATACCATATCTACATTATTTGCATTTGGTTCTAGTTTTGAATAGACTAACAACACAAAAGACCTAGCTGCTAAACAAAAGATTTGGAGAGCAAATTCCATCTCTGAAAGACTTGGTAACTTTAAGACATTGAAATCCCAAGCATTTGTTTAAAACCACAAGAATAATCAATTTTCATGTGCACAAACAATATAAATTGAATTGGGCTATATCGAGCCCTAAGCTAAACTAACTGTGCGTTTGAATCAATGTTCTCAATTACATGATTAAAGATTTGTATTTGCAGATAGAATGATGCATACCCTCCGATGTGAAATGAACCAACATACTGGTATATAAGAACATGTGTTTGCATGCAAGCAAAGAGATGTCAAAGAATATATACACCCACAGAAGAACAAGGGGAAAAACTAGCAGTGGCGAGAAACAAATTACAATTAGCTTAAAAGTCAGACCATCTTATTAATTATTTCTGCCTCTTTCTATTGTTCTTAGTAGAACCTTGCCACTAAAAAGAATTTCAAAAGACCAGAAACAAGATAACAATGCAGATACATCTGAAAACTTCAGGAAGATGTTTCCCGTAACCGAAGATAAGGGGCAACAGAAAATCATATGTTTATTCAGTGTTATCCACTGTACTCTTTGGTTTTGGAGTGTCAAATGATTTTGATCAGAAGGCACAAATTGGTGGTTTGAAACATTGGACAAGCTTTCATGAGGCATGGTAGCGCTTTATGAGGAGATTTTCCCTCCCTTTTCCTTTGTTTTATACTAGACCTCTTGGGAACCTACCATCCAGCACAAGACCTACACAGTTTGTTTAACACTAATGATCCTCATCTTGCAAAAAGGGATCACTAATGCTGCCAACGTTCCCTATAATGTAACCAAAAATGCTTAAGACAGCAATAGGCTTCAGAACCAGATCACAAACAATTTTCTAAAGTTCACTTAAGCTTGAGTGAGAGACAATATAATATAAATATTAATATATGGTTGTAACTTAAACAATTCATCTCTTTAGAATTGTCTGGAGTCGGGACAGGAGAAATAGCATGATTCACTATCTATCTAGAAAAGACAATGCTAGCAAATAACAAGATCATTAATACAACACCAAACAGGGTTCTTGAGTCAACTTTATGAACAAATGCCTTCACAGGATCGAGGTAGACAATCTTGCTATATTCTATTGCCAATTTCATCAGAAGATTGGCAACTAAACGGTATGGTAATCAGCTGGCCTGAACCAGCAAGATCTGTTCTTGCAGTGCAGAAAAAATAAACATGAGTCATGAACTCTGTGCAAGACCAGACAAGTTTTAGATAAGCAGACATTATACTGTTAGAAGAATTCGAAATGTGAACAAGTAGGTTAAGAGGGGTAAAGACCATAGCTGGCATCTACAATACCCTCCAATTCAGGAGATTTTGACAATGCAAACCATAGGTGTTATTAGCAGTTCTCTATGCATCCATTGGTATCTAAATACAAGTTAGCTGAGGTTCTCTATATTAGCTGAGTGGCTGGTTATTTATGGAAGAGCAGTGGCGTGTGGGCAAAACTGCTAGAGAGCTATTATCTTTATCCACATATATAACTATGTATTATTCGGTACACTTAAACGCATGCATTTCCCAAGTCTCTTTCTCCGAACTTCAAAACCATTAAAAGTATTTGCAGCACTAACGCTTTCCTTCTTAAGTATCCATATTACTCCAATGATCTAATCCTACATACACTCCATAAATGTTCCTTCATCAGAATAAACAAGGTGAGTGTGCTTGTTGAGTGCACTCTTTATTTATCGGTGCTGCGGTACATCTATATCAGAAACATGTGCCCATGGATACTCCATGTTCTTCTGTTGCCATATTCTGACTTGAAAACTGTATTAGATATGCATTACTCCAAAATCCTAGTAAGCTTCAATAGACTTTTAACTTTTGAAAGACAATATCCTTACGACCCATGAAATCCTCATCAATGTGACAGATACACCATTCTATAGAAACACCATCTCTCAGAATCATTACTAACTAAAACACAACAAGAGCTCTTAAATCAAGCAATTATAGCAAGTTCTATTTGATTCAAACAAAAATTTCACAAAACTTAACAAAAAAGAAAAACTCAAGCAATCAGATTACGAAAACATTTTATCCATCAGATCCCAAAATAAGCAAGCGCCCATGCAATACAGATCTAATTAGCAAAACCGAAAGCGACCAAGATCGAACCTCACAGTGCTTCTCAATAATTCAACAAACCAGGACAAATAAAAACAAAAATACAAAAGATTATTTCACCTGGAATTAGTAGAAGAGCGAGAGTAACCAAGAACAAGAACAACTCAACCCCCTTAGATCTACCCGTCATCTCTATCTCTCTGTCTCTCTATTTTTCTCAAAAAATTCGAAATTGGAATGAGAATTTTTTTTTTATTTTGTTGATTGTTTGAATGAATAGTTAAAAAGCAAAGAAAAAATTTGGGGATTAAATAATTAAGTTGGGAGAGGGCGTATAAAGCAACAGGGCTTGGCTTGGCTTGCTGTTGGTGGCTTCTATTAAAATTTAGTCACGTCAATTTTCGACGCAAATTCGATCTAAAATTGATCCCAAAAAAATAAATTCAAATCAAGTTTTAGTTTAATTTTTATATTATATATATTATATAATAATTAAAAATAATAATAAATAAAGAAATTTAATTTATATATATATATATTAATTTAATTAATTTTTACTTAATTTATAAATTTTATAAAAATTAATATACTTTTTAAAATATATCATCATTAATAATTTATATATATTATTATTATAATTTTATTTTAATTATTTTAATTATTAAATATATCAATTCGAATTTAATTTAGTTATTAAATAAATTAATTAAAATTTATAATTCTGACACGTATAAGTAAATAGATTAGATCAAATTAAATAATTTTAATTTGATTATTATATAGTTCGATTAGAAAAAATTACCATACGTATAAATCTAACCCAACAGGAATCTTGAAACGGATTGCCATTTCATAAAACGTTAGGTTAAAATTGCAAAATAGAATTAATAATGTTATTCTATATTTGGACCCCAAAATAGCAATCACAGTTAAAGACCTGAAAGATACAAAATAAAAATTATGTATCGTACATACCCCTTGTTTACTTATAGTATTATTAGTGGTCTAAAGTTACGAAAGAAATCACACGTCAAACAGGAATACTTATTTGTTCTTCTTGAATTTGCTAATACACCATTACGGGACAAATTTGCAAAATAGTTTAGACTGGATATCATAGTCGTAAAACTCGGATCGGTCCGTCCGGATCGATCCAAAAATCGTCAACTCAGAACATAAATTGGTTCGATTTATAATAAAACCGTTTATACAATTGACCCATTCCGACCCGTTCGGGTCAAATCGGATTAAATTAAATTTTAAAAAATTTTAATTTATAATATATTGATACAAAAATAATTATTAGTAGTATTATATTGAAATATAATATGTAGTTTAGATTTTACATTTGGATGTGATAATACAAAAAATAAGTTTGTTATATTTTATTTATAAATATTTATTATTAGTAATTTTTTAAATTTTTATATTACTAATTCTGTTAATTGTAAAACAAAGATTTTTTAAAATATATTATTTAAAATATTTTTTATTTTTTTATATATTTTTTGTTAGTTTATTTTTTCTTTTATGTTTTCTGACAAAAAAAATAATAGCGTTTGCGCTATCGTTAACGCTTTGGTATTTTTAACATGACGGGTGAACCAACTGACATAACGAATCAACCCGTGATCTGTTAATTTGAATAATTTTTTGATTTAATGTTCGATCCAGTTTTTACAATTATGCCAGATATCAGTAAAAAAGTGCGACTTATTTCGAAAAACTAAATTATTTATGTCATGCTTTTTTATATGTTAATAATAGTATTATTAGGTGGTCTAATTACAAAGTAGGGCCAGAATGCTTGCTAATATGTGTGCCACTATATAGGGAATCCTAGGTAGCCTAGACTGCCTAGTGATGCATGTCTGCATCGTTAGTTGCTAATATATTATGATTTGAAAAAGAAAAGTGTAGTGACTTAACTTGCAAATAACTTAATTTATCTTTATGTTCCGTATATATTTGCGAAGAACAATATTAGAGGACAACATTTGCAAAATAAATATATAAGTGGTGGTTCCTCGAGTTTAATACCTACCCACAGATTCCAAATCTGTGTCTATTCTCTTCATCATCTCTTTAAACACCACAACCACAATCAAGCTCAAAATTTCTTTTCTTTCCCTGTAGAAATAAAAAAATTTTAAACCCTAATCCAAAAAACTTTTTCTTCCGAATTACGATTTTTGCAATCTCATTTTTGTTTATATATAATGGCCCGCCGGTAAGATTATTGAAAGGATCCAAGGTAATATTGCCATTCTCTATCTGTTATTCTCAAATTGACCATTTTCTTTGAAATATATAACAATAAAGATCTTGATTGCAATGATTATGATGGAGATGACTTAGAGGAAAAGGTAATTATATAATTACATGAAAATTTTCTATCAATGGCAGTAGTATCTCTATACGATGCAAGCTTGTTGTTATCTTGTATTTAGATTCAAACTTGTTATCCTTTGCTGTAATGTGATTCATAGGCTTTGGTAGAGTGGAAATCCATGGTGCTCATAGCTACCTAATAGAACAGTTGATGAAGGCCAGCATGAATCACAGAACTGATGAATAGGGATCAGTCTTGAGACTCGGTGCCGCTTTGCACTAGAAGTGATTGAACCCATAGTTAAGAGGTGAGAGCCAATTGAGTAGGCATTCAACTGTCACCATTTCTGGATTACATGGAAAACTGTTACTCAGATTGCATAGATGCTCTCAACAAATGCAAGATCATGAACTGCCATATGGTTGAACCAAGGATGGCCATCATTGCAGGTGGAGAATTCCTCACTGCCTGCTGCAATCTGCCAGGAAGTCTTTCAAGGGAACTTTCATTGCTGCAGGAGGTTACGGAAGAGATGAAGGCAACAAGATTGTTGCGGAAGGTTATACTGATCTAGTCTCTTACGGCCGTTTGTTCTTTAGCAAATCCTGATTTACCTACGAGGTTTGAGCAGAATGCTCCACTAAACGAGTAAAACAGGCTCACTTTCTACACTCAAGATCCTGTTGTTGGGCACACTGACGATCTCTTTCTTGAATCTTCAGCTTAAGTCTATATTTCTTTTTTGGCTTTTGTAATAGTTCTAGCTTATAGGAAATTATTTTAATTCAAAGTAAAGGGAATAAATGCTGAAAGCTTGTTGTATATACTAGAATATATGTTGTCTATGCAAATGATTATAAAGTGTTTCTGTATAAATGAGAAATATATTCTTCAAAATTCAAATGTCTTCTTTTTGTAATGTTTTGTCCTCCAAAATCTAATTTTCACTATTTTATATCCCTATCCGGTATTTAAATAGATACTCTGTCACTCCAAATTTCAGCCGTTAAATCATTTGATCAGAATAATTACGATTCACTTCATATTTTTTAGAAAAAATAACAAATTTACCGTCCATGCTTCGATTGCGTCATTAAATGATTAAATTACAGCCATCCAATTAAGTGATCGGAAGGTCCATATACAAAATACGGAGTGCTTCTAGATCACGAGTGCTTATATTCAAACTCTATATAAATACAAAATGTTGTAGAAAGTTAAAGTAAAATGTAGGAGTACAGCTAGATGGATTTCAGCTGTAATCTATAAAATGAAATTCATTAATCTTATGAAGTTCTAGCTTTTGGTAAGATGTGATTATTACATAATATATTGCGTTTACTCTTGTGCACGATTTAATAGTGTTCTTTTTTTGTATATATCAGCAGTGACACAACGCTGCTTGTTATTGGTTTTCTTTTGGCCATCCATTTTTGACCCGAGCAAAAGTTATAAATTAAAAGCTGGACTTTCGAACAAAGAGAAGCTTCGTTGTTTACTTATATAAACAATCACCAGTCTCCAGTTTCTAAGCAACGAACAGATCTGAGCAAGAACAGAGGCAGAAGAATAACAAGGTAGAGGAAATAAGATGTCGGCGGAAGAAGTTCCATTAATGTCACTATACAAGATGGGAAAATTCGATCTTTCTCACAGGTCAGAAATAATTACACTCTGCAGTTTTTGCAATGTCTGAAAAAATTCCACTGTCTAATGTTTTATCATAAGAGTTGTTCTTCGACTGGAAGTTGATTGCGGAGTTCTGGCTTCTACTGCTTTTTTTGTGTTTTTAATCTTTCTGTTTTCTTTGTTCTGCTTAAAAATTGCAGGGTTGTGTTGGCACCTTTAACAAGATCAAGGTCCTACGACAATGTCCCTCAACCGCATGCTATCTTGTACTACTCACAAAGGGCATCAATGGGAGGCTTCCTCATTGCTGAAGCGACCGCAATCTCAGAAACTGCTCGAGGGTATATATGAACACTACATGTTTTAGTTCATGTTTTGTTTTTGTTTCTCGAAATTCATTCTTTGGTTTTAAAGGTTTAATATATGTGTTTTAATTTGCTCGTAATAGGTACCCGAATGTCCCTGGGATATGGACCAAAGAGCAGGTGGAAGCATGGAAACCTATTGTAAAGGCTGTGCATGACAAGGGCGCCGTATTCTTCTTGCAAATCTGGCATACTGGAAGGGCTTCCAATTACGGTAACCATTAACTTCAACGCATTTAGAAATCTTACGAAATACGATCTTCAAACATGTGATGAATAAAAGTTTAAAATTAGTAAAATGCATCTTCAGTTTAGTCTGCGTGTGACTTTTATTGGCAAAAAAAACAATGCTGCAGGGTTCCAGCCAAATGGTCAAGCCCCTATCTCCTGCACTGATAAACTCATTTCACCACAGACGTATGATAATGGAACTGTGGAAGAGTTTCCACCTCCTCATCGGCTAACCGTTCCTGAGATTCATGAAGTCATTAATGATTTCAGAGTTGCTGCAAGGAACGCCATGGAAGCTGGTAAGTTTATCTTTCTGGAGTCATTGCAGATGCAAGGAACTCATTTGGAAATGAAATAGCAATGATATACATTTATCACTTGTATTTGTAACTAACAGGTTTCGATGGAGTGGAGATCCACGGTGCTAATGGCTACTTAGTGGATCAATTCATGAAGGACAGTGTGAATGACAGGACCGATGAATACGGAGGCAGTCTTGAGAAAAGATGCCGCTTTGCACTAGAAGTTGTTGAAGCAGTGGCCAATGAGATCGGTTCAGACAGTGTAGGCATCCGCTTATCACCTTATCTCGATTTGTTAGAATGCTGGGACTCAGACCCTGAATCCCTAGCAGTGTACATGGCAAATGCCTTGAACAAGTACAACATACTCTACTGCCATGTTATCGAACCGAGGCTGGCAATCATTGATGGAAGGCGACATATTCCTCAACGTTTGCAATCCATCAGGAAGGTGTTCAAGGGAACTTTGATTGCTGCAGGAGGGTATGATAGAGAAGAAGGAAACAAGGTGATTGCTGACAGGTACTGTGATCTAGTTGCGTATGGCCGTCTGTTCTTGGCAAATCCTGATTTGCCTAAGAGGTTTTCACTGAATGCTCCATTGAACAACTATGACAGGGCAACATTTTATACTTCTGATCCTGTTGTTGGATACACTGACTATCCGTTTCTTGAATCTTGAATTTAGGTTTCATGGCCTGTCGCAAATTTTTCGATTGAGGATGTTATTTTTCGCTATGTCGCAATTGTGTAAAGGATTCATCTAACCAACCTCTCACTTAATGGGATGAGGTTTGTTGTTCTTGTTGTGCATGAGTTAAAAGGGTTTTTGTTCTTTTTTTCTTTTGGTTGTTGTTGTATTATATATGAATGAGTTTCGTTGATTTCTTATGAATAAAAGAATACCAATATTCTCAGTTCTGAAATATTAGCTTGCTCATAAAGAGTGATCTTATTCGAGTACATGGTTTTTTTTTCGTATTTAGTTAAGATGAGATAAAATATATGGCTCGTTCAATGTATACAATAGATAATGGATTTAAAAAACAGAAAAATACCCATAGTTTTAGTAGTGAAGTGAAATCAGATTTGTAAGACAAGGACATTTTTTATTCACTTCGGTGATGATTTTTTTTACTAAAAAAATATTTTCGATTGACTTAAAAGAAATTTTATTTAATAGTTTGCTTGAAATTTATTTTCTTAATACTTTATTTTTTATAAATTCATTTTTATAAACTTAATTATTTGCGTTGTAGTTGATATAGCTCAAACTCATTTTAGATTTTTCTTAATTTTTAAACACATACAGATTCAATCAGTTACACAATCTTCATGGCCTTCATTTTGGTTTCGTGAGACGCTCATTTTAGGAGCGATTAAGAAATGAACTTTTTTTAAATGAAAAATATTTTTATTATATTTTAATAAACAAGTTTTATTATTTAATTAAATAATAATAATAATAAGTAATAATCTTACTACGTAATTTTTTTGTATTTTAAAAATAAATTCTGTAAATTTTTATAAAAAAAATTATTAAAAAATTAATAATGAATTTTTTAGGATGAAATGCCAAACAGCCCAGTAATAAACCTGCCGTTGGATACACTTGCTAATCCTTATCTTGAAGCTTCAGCTTATAGGTTTGGAGAGTTGTTTGTGTATTTCATTTACTGTGATTTTGTGTTCTGTTCTTGTTTTTAGGTCAGTTAGTTTATTTCAGGTGTAGGATGCAAGGGCAAGAATAGAAAGCTACGTATTTCTTGTGTATTAGAATATGTTTTTCCTTGCAGTGCTTGTAAATGATTTCAATTTGCGAAAAAAGCTTTGCAACTTATTTGCGTAATAGGTTCCTCTTTTCTTTAATCAATCATCCAGTTCTGTGCCCAAAGATGCAGAAAAAGACTCGAATTTTATTCTTATTGTTCGCACAAACTGGAAAAAACCTCAAAAAGAATAAGTATAGCACCAAAGCAGTTACTGAAACCAAGAGATAAAACAAAAAGAAAATATAGTGACAATACAGATGAAACACTTGCGAGTATCGGGTTTTGTCCCGCAACATAGTAATTTATTAGCTACAGAGAAGTACATGCTCCTAAGAGGGTTCACTAGATGTTCCTTCGATAATTCTAGATGAAGAAAGCTCAGGGACTGTATGTTCAATTCAACGTGGTTGACGGCTTCCTGCAAAAGAGAAGAAACAAAAAGAAAAATTGAAAGACAGCTAAAAGGCATTTGTTAAGATAAAAGTGAAATATGAAGCAGAAAGGAAGATTCACTTTTCGTTAACTGTCATTATGCGTATACAAATTTAAACACAGAAACAAGCCAACACTTCAAAGACATATGCACCTACTTTATATATACATCTACAAACATTGACACGAAAAAGTACATGTGCACTTCCACAAAACTACTCCAACTCCATCTAGAATTGTAACCTAGTTTGCTTTGCTTTTTATTATTGCTTCTTAGAAACATATGCTAACTGCTATATATCAAAGATTCTTCATTTCCATGAGCCAACACTCCGAAACACTCTCTAAGTAACATATTCCTAAGATCATCATCTGAATGCAGTACAAACAATTAGATATCACACTAGTGGACAATTTAAATAAGGCTACTTGGAGCATGTTAAAGATCCATCTATTAGGATCAAATATTTTATATTTAACAAAACACCACGTCAGCTTATACAGCGCATATGATGTAAACCTCCAGATAAAATCTATGAAAGTATGCATCCACTTGTTCCATAAATTCTGCCCGAGCATTCTACACTGGCCTTTTGCCTAAAACCTAGTCGTATGGTGCACCAAATCCATAGAGATCGTCGTGTCCATAAATCCACATCATGACCTTTCATCCAATGTATCTTATCTATGCTTCCTAGACCAATTGTAATTTTAGCTTATTCCTGAGAAAGTATTAACAAACACAGAGAAAAGCATACGCATGTCAATTCTAGGATCTAGAACTAAGAACAACTCACCCATGGTCTTGTCCTCCCACCAATACAAAAACCTGAGATTAGCAGCTTGTTTATCAAACTTGTAAAGCTGATTAACATGTTCTGCGACTTCGATTCCAAAAACACCACCACAAAGAGCTCCAAATCCAAGGGCCAAAAGAACTCCTGCATTAGTGAGATCTTATCAGTGATGGCTATAGACACCATTACCTGTCATGCTATAACTTTGAAAAGAAAAGTGCTAAACCTAACTACTCAGAAGAAAAATGAAAGAAGGCACGTAACAAATTTGAATGCGCACCAAGATGCTAGAAAAGAACAATTATCTAGAGTATTACCATTAGGTCAATATTTCTAGAAAGTACATATTGCATACAGGACATCTTACGAACTAAGAGGCATAGGGAAGGACAGAGTGCATTGATTCAGAAAGTATCATATAAAAAGCAATTGCAGATACAGCTATCTTAAAGCTAGGAGCATTTCAACTATTGAGAGGCTGATTTAGATAGCTAACACGTTGCAATCTGATAGAGGAAGAAATATTTAAAGTTCAAAGTCACATCAAAATGTACCACTGGAAACAATCAGATTTAAGCACGTTTGAGTAATTGATAAAAGAACTGCCAACATAGGGTTGGTAAAGGCTAGGTCATCTAGATGCAAACCATATAGTATTTGGTCTTGAAAATTAACCAAGACACATATATAAGTAAAAAGACAAGAGCAAAAAGAAAGATGGCTAACTAATTACACAAGAGTACATGCAAAAAGGCAGATATAATCTACCGGAAACAACAATGCTATTATGTTACTAGTCACGTCAGAATGTCGCATGTTATTGAAAGACCGTAAAGAAACCTGCACGAACTTTCGTTAGACAAAGGACCGTTCATAATTCACAGTTCATCAGCAGTATACACCATCAACCGCTTCATTTAGCTCCTAGTGACAATATTATTTGACACCTGAAATTAACTTATTTAGTTTACATAGAGGACTCGCAACGAAGTTGCAACTCAGAAACAATTCTGAACAAGAAAACTAATGACATCTGTCTGAAGCTAATACCAAAAGACAACATTTAATGATCTGAACAAGAACCTTTCTAATTAATCATCAAGTGACTCATCTAACACATCCATTAAGATTACTTATTGGTGATTCATATATCAAATGTCAATAGGAATGATTAGTTAACTACCATGAGGACTCTTTGAATATTTAAAGGCAACCCCTCCTAAATGCGCTCCTCCTAGAAGTGCTCCAGCAACAGCAAACTTTCTTGATTCTCTTATAGCCTTCAGCTGAAAAAATATAAAATAATAATTACCGATGAGCGATTTCACATTACAAACACTAACAAGCAATCAAGTTCAAACTAGAAAACACAACTCATAAATGTAGCTCTCGTCCGGAATTCTCCTGTATCACTACCTGCTATATCATCTGTATAATCATCAACTATACCTCCTATAGATTTCTTAGCTGATCAAAATGAAATGAAATAACAGATCAAATAAACCAGCTTCTTGCAAGTCCACATCAAAGAACAAGCACAATTTACATCTAAACACAGCATTACCATGAAATTCTAAATGGCAGAAAACAAACTATCTTCATTCATCAATTAGAAACAAAATTAAAACACAGTAACACAACCATAAGGCTTGTATCCTCAAATCAAAAGAACCAATATCAAGAGTTTTTCCTCAATAACAGAATTTCATACGATGAAAAGAAGGACGGCTGAAACGACCCTTCTAAGTACCAAAATTTTTTTAAGAAATCCAAAAGAAATTTTATAAAAGCAAACCCGAACAATCGGATAAATAAGCCCTACTTATTCACCGTAAATTTTCAGAAAGAAAAAACAAAAGAAATCACCAAAAGATTGAAAGAAGTCGAACCTGAGGGCCGTAGACGGGATCAGAATCGATGAATTCCTGAACATCTTGATCAGTCCATTTAGGTAAAGGTTGGTCTCTACCGAGAGTCTTCTTGTAGTAATCGAGGTAGGCGAAGTTGTGTCTCCAGTGTTGTTTCACATCTTCCCAGTGCTGCGACAAGAAATTCTTCTCCTCCGCCATTGCTGTGATCTCTCCCTTTAAATAAAAAAAAAAAGACACTAAAAATTGAGATCGAGATTTCTCACAGCTATCTATCTCTCGATTGAAATCGAAGATCGATGCAATCTGGTTGTTCTAGTGTGCTTCGTGTTTTGCAAGATCGGGAAACTATTCTAAGAACATGTTTTCGGAGAAACTTATTGCATATATACTAGTAGTGAAATACAACAAACTAAGAAGACAAACTTTTTCTAATGATTAATTAGCAGGGTTTTATTTTGTAATAATGATTATTGGGATGTATATTGCAAATTTAAAACGTTATTGGGCCTGTCTAGCTGATCACAACAAATATGGCTTTGGGTTGGGCTTTTCGATAGGTTATTATCAAGGGTCCCGTTGGGATATCGGAAAGTTGTTTGCACAACTTATTTTATATTTTTAAATAATTTTTATAATATTTTAAAAATTCTAAACATTTATAAGTACAAAAATTTTTACATTATAAATTTTTTAATTACTTATTTTATAAATTTTTATAGAAAAAATTAAAATATTTTTAAAAAATAAATTTCGATTTAGAAATCTTTTTTCGAAAATACTTTAACCATTTCTTATATTACATGTTAGTTGCACAAATAAAAATTACTTTAATATTTAAGTAAAAATACTTTTCACAAGTTTTGAATAACATTAGGTATTATTTTACTTAAAAAGTGGTTAACGAATACATTATTATTGTTATAATAATTATTAGTATTATATAACTGAAAAAATCTGTACACATTATTAATTGATTTTTTATATCATTGAGATATATATATATATATATATATATATTTTCACGAAGTATTACTTTTTTTTTTAATAATAAAGTTCCCATCTAGTCAATTTTGATACGGTAATAACATTAACATTTTTATTCAAAATTTACTTTTTAGATTCATATTATAATTTAAACAATCATTTAGTCATACAATAAAAATAAACACAGAAGAATATCTATCGCTTTCTTCATACTGTCACAACGATAGTTTCAAAAGAATTCTCAATATTAAGAGCTCATTTATTTATCAAAAATATTTCCAAAATAATTACGAAAAAATAAATTTTAAAATAATTTATAAATATAAATATAAATGTTCACAAATTTTTTTGAAAAAACTATTTTGTTTATTTTTTTGACATGTAAATAAGGGTGTGCTAATTAATTTGGAGTGAGTTTCGTAAATTAAATTCGATAAAATTGAGTTCGATAAAAGTCAAATAAAAATGAGTTAGTAAATTTCAACTTAAATTTTAGCAAAAAAATGAATTTCGTATAAGGATGTGTTCGAGCACATAAAAATAAATTTTACAAAAATAAGTTTCATAAAAATAAATTTTTAAAAAATAAAATTTAATATAAGTAAAATTTAAAATAATTATTAAACTACGTGAAATTGTATTTAAAATAAAATTCTGATGGAAGTAAAATTTAACATAAAAATAAAATTTTAAATAGCAATTAAAATATGTCAAAATATCAAACTCAAAACTCATATAAAAAAAATAAAATTTCTCGACAATTGAAATATGCTCCGATGTTTTTAATGCTTGCAACAACTTCTCAGAGAAGTCCCAGTTCTTTTATTTGAGTTGTACTTCACTACTGAAGAATAGCAGGAATCCTACTGAGAGACCAAGACGTGCGTTCTTTTGAATTTGGAATTCAATTTTTTGAAAATAAAATTTTAAAAATAAATTGTTAAAAATAATATATTTTTTTATATTAAAAAATAAATTAGAAATAATTTTTTGTGTTCTTTTCTAATAAAAAATAAATTGTAAAAAAACACCTTCAAAGAAAATTATTTAAACTTTCAATTTTCATATTACACTTGGTTCAATTTCATTACATCGCATTCAATATTCACTTTACTCCTACCAACTACTACATCTTCAATTTCAAAAAACTTCCATGCATTATTATTATTTTTTTGACCGGCATTCATTTCAACTTCTTCAAATAGTCAAAAAAGTTTTCGCTCTAATTTAGTACTGCTCATTTCTAGACTTAACTCTTCTTGCAAACAGTTTTATAGTTTTGGATTTATCTGCTGTGAGCTTTCCTCGGTTCAATTTGAAAATATGTGTTTCATTTTAGAGTGTCGTTTGATTTTATATAATTTTAGAACATGTTTAATTTATTCTTAACTTACTTCAAAATAAAATAAATATAAAAAAATAAAAATGCAATTTTTTTGCTAAAATTATTTTCCTTTCTTTTTCTTTTAATAAGTTTGAAAACATTTACCTGATCATTGCATGTGACAAGTTTTTATGCCTACAGTACTATCATATCTACTTAATACATTTGAAAAATATTTTTTAAAAGGTTTCTGAAAACAAATTTATCAATTTTTAAAAATTATATATAACAACTTTTTTTAAAAAATTTTAAAATAATCTTTTGTTAATTCTACATATATATCTTTCAAGTTAACAAAAATTATGTCAAACAAAACGTTACACAAAATAATTTTCATATCAAATAACAATATATATATATACAGTGAGGATAAAAATACTCCCATATTTTAGGGGCATTATATGGCACCATCACACTTACAGTACTCTAAAATCAATCTCTATCGTTAGATATTAAAAAATATAAATTAGAATTATTGTGATAAAATTTTAACTTAATCAGTTTATAAATTTTATTTATATCTATTATATTGATCAATATAACAGAGAAAAATCTTAAAAATATATATATTACCTCATGATCGAATACATGGATAGAGATCGATTTGTGATCAGAATAAGTTAAAATTTTATCACAAAAGTTTTAATTCATATTTTATCTAACGGTTGAAATTGAGTTTAAAGTATTATAATTAAGACATAATACTTTTAAGAGTGCGGTGCCTCTATTTTCACCGACATATAGTTGATAGTTTAATAGAGATTGTTAGTGATAGTTGTATCAATTATTTATTTCTTTTTTTGGCAACAAAATATCTATTTTGAAATATGGGAATAGATATGATTAAGCACGAGATATTTAAAGACTAATACATAATAACCAAGAAATAAAAAGGTTTATGAGCTCTTGTATCTATGAAGTAGACAGCAGTTGACATTCAATACAGTTTACTTTTTTTTTTTGAAATGTTTCCTATAACTTCTCCTGTACAGAAAACTGTTAACGAGACAAGCAACATAAATACTTGGTAGCTGAAATATATTAATATCTTTTACCATTCTCACAAATTTCACTACATTAAACTTTTTTTAAAGAAGCACTATAAACAATATAGGGATTTAGAAATATTTGTGAGTTTTATTTCGTACAATATTATATGTATATTTTTCAAACAAGTTAATTATAATAGGCAAAAATTGTCTATTTTAGTGCGTGTTTTAAATACATATAACTGAGTTTTACGAAATTAAATTTTATAAAAGTAGAATTTAGTAAAAATAGAGTTTACAATAATATTTAAAATAAGTGAAGTAAATTTTAAAGTTAAATTTTGATATAAATAAAATTTGATGTAAAATTAGAAGTAAAATTTAGAGTGATAATTAAAATACGCAAAATGATCGAATTCAAATCTGAAAAGAAAAAATAGAGTTTGATGTATTTGAAACATAAGTAAATTTTAAAATAAATTTTTTGACAGAACATTATTTTTATAAATTATTTTGACAAATAATTTTTTAATTAAATTAATAATTTTTTTAATAACTAATATTTCACTAGTTTTTTGAAAATTTGCTTTAAAAATAGTAAACATAACTCAAGTGTAGCTTATCAAACTTTTTTCAACGAATTAACTCCTCTAAGACTATGAGAAGCCTAGCTAGTTAAAAGCATTAACTACTAGAAACTAACTCCAACACCTGCTACTATTCTCTTCTACTCTATATTAACAACAATCCTTCACCTTCAACCCTTCAACTCTGTAGCTCTTCTCTTTCATCGGTTCCACTCATGGCTACTTCCATTACCTTCAACTGTTTCCTTTACTTCTTCTTCATCTATACAACATGGCAATATTACACTATAGCACAAGACACTAGTGGAGAAGAAGCAAATGCACCGACTGCGTTAACTGGAAACAAGAAAGAGCTTGTTCCGGCGATGTTCGTTTTTGGAGACTCTCTTATCGATAACGGAAACAACAACAACATTCCTTCTTTTGCTAAGGCAAACTACTACCCTTATGGCATTGATTTCTCTCAAGGCCCTACTGGCCGATTCTCTAACGGCTATACTATCGTCGATGAAATAGGTAAGGCAAAAGACTTTCTTCAAAAAGAATAAAATAAAATGGTCTTATCTCAATATTATTGTTCCATTGTTTGTATGCAGCTGAATTGTTAGGGTTACCTCTTATACCCGCACACTCACAAGCCTCCGGCAACCAAATTATTCACGGAGTTAACTACGCTTCCGCAGCTGCTGGAATACTCGACATCACCGGCAGGAACTTTGTGGGTCTTTCGTACAACACCAAATATTGCCATGCATATTTTTGTAATTTTTGTAGTTTGATATATAAAAGGTAAAATTTTTGTGTGTAGGTTGGCCGGATTCCGTTCAACGAGCAAGTGAACTACTTCCATTCAACACTGCAGCAGCTGAAAACCGACCTGGGACCAACTGCAGTATCTCAGTCGATCGGAAAGTGTATATTCTTTATAGGAATGGGAAGCAATGACTACTTGAACAACTACTTGTTGCCCAACTACAACACCAAGAACGTGTATGACGGACAACAGTATGCTGATCTACTTGTGAATCTCTACTCTCTACGTATCAGAGTACGTAACCCACTTTTTTTTCTTCATTTCAATGAATTTGTCATATTTAAATTCGACGTATTCGATCTTTTGTGTATGTTAGGATTTATACAACATGGGTGCGCGGAAATTTGTCATCGCCGGAATCGGTTCATTAGCTTGCATTCCGAGCATTTTAGCACAGAGCATGCAGAGCAAGTGTTCACCTGAAGTTGATGATAATCTTGTACTACCCTTCAACAACAATGTCAAACTCATGGTGAATAATCTCAACGCAAGACTACCCGGCGCGAAGCTTATTTACGTCGATATTTTTAACATGATCGTCGACATACTTAACAGACCTCAAAGTTTCGGTAATGTGATCATGAACAGAGAGTACTACACTATCTTTTCTTCTTGTTCTTTTTTTTTCTGAAATTTTTGGGATTTTTGTTTGGGTGAGAACAGGGTTCAGTGTGGTCGATCGAGGTTGCTGCGGAATTGGAAGGAACAGTGGGCAGATAACATGTTTGCCATTTCAGACACCTTGTGAGAACAGAGATCAGTATGTTTTCTGGGATGCATTCCATCCAACAGCAGCAGTGAACGTTGTTTTAGGGAAGAGAGCTTTCTATGGCGGTGCTAGTGATGTTTTTCCTATCAACATTCAGCAGCTTGCAATGATCTGAAAAAAAAAATGAGAGTTTAGTTTTTAGATGTTGTCTTTTGTGTTTCTGAAAATTGAAAGCGAGTGCTAATGTAGATTTGGTTTTTCAGTAGCCTGTGAACATTGGTATTATGACTCCTATTATGATTCAAGTGGTTCTATTGGCTGAAGATTTTGTTTTTGTACAACTTATTATATGTATACTTTATCAAATTCTTCATTACGAAATTGAAATAAAAAATGTAATACTTTAAAATTAAAGCAATTACTGAAGCTCTAACGAGTAACTTTACTCCCTAAATTTGTTCTTTTTTTTTTTTCTAACGTTCTATAGTAATAAGAATCTCTAATATTTTTGATCTACAATGTTTTTGATAATACCGAATTGTCTTTATCGTCCAAATCTACAATAGCTTTATATTTACATAAATTGGAAAAATACAGTCTTTGGTCATGAGGTATCTTTCATCATTATTAACTTTGCATGAAAAAAGGGAACATCATTTTTGCAAATAATCAAAGTAAAAAGGAAAAAAAAAAGGGAAACTGGAGATGCGGGGTATCGATCCCCGTACCTCTCGCATGCTAAGCGAGCGCTCTACCATCTGAGCTACATCCCCTGTGGTTGAGTGCAATCGTGATTGGACTAATAGTACTCTTTTCCTATCTCTGAAGTATGAGACTCTGACGTTGAATAGCAGCACAGTAACAAGGACAACAAGAAGAACCAAACACTTTTTCTGAAATGGGGAAGAAGAAAGAATTGTTATCTTCTGCTCCATGGCGAACAGGAAGCGAAGACGAAGCCGCCAACAAGTTCGCCGACGGCAAGCTTAAGGTCACAAGGGAACCCGGCGCCACACCGACCATGCACGTCCCTCGCCGCGGCGGCTCTGCAAGCGCCGGTGGTGACGATGATGGTGGTGGTGCCGAGATTGATCCTGAACTTCGGTATAGCTTTCAGAGGAACTTTCAGGTCAGTTAACTGTAGATTTTAGTGAATTTCAGATGGTTACTGGTTAGTGAATTGAAATTGAGTTGATATCCTAATGATTTGATTAGTTTGACTTCTTCGATTTGTTACTCGTTTTTTGTGATTTAGGAAGTTAGGAATTTGGAATTTTACTGTATTGGTGGATTTGGGAGAGAGAGATTGAGGGAGTATAGTCTTCCAAAAACCAGACTGTAGAACCTTGTCGGAGAGAGAGAGATTGAGAGAGTACTAGCTGCTCGATTGTAGAATGGGAATGATGGGAAAACTTGTTTACTGAGTAGTCGCTGATGTGAGTATGAGTTGCAAATATGTCTTTTAGTTTTGATTTCATGTTTTCTTTCTAGATTGCTGGATATGGAAGTACTTTGTTGGTAGAAAATCAAAATTGATCAATGTGCATCTTTGTTTGAATTAGTTGGTTGATGCATTGGACTGGATGATACAATATAATATCTACATCTGAGCGTATTGTTCTTCTATTGTGTGTTTTACTGGTTGATGGATTAGATTGTAACTAGATTTCCATATATCAAGTCAGCTGCAGAACAGATTTTATAATAGTAGGTGAATAGAATCTCAAATACTTGGCAAGTTCCATATGCCATACTTATTATCGTCGAGGATAATCTCAAGTATTTTCGAATCTTCTTTTTGAGCATTCCCTTCATTTAAAGTTAGTGTCATGTCAAGCTTCTAAGGGAGGGCATGCTAGTACTTGTTTGCATTAACTTCATTCTTTCCCATTGGATCTAGAAGATGGGGCTTGTTTCATAGTATCTCTATATCAATTGAGAACATTGAGCTGGCTATCAATAGTTGTTTACCAACCTACCTTTACCCATATTATCACTCTTCTTGATTTTTATTCTACTCAGATGTAAAAGGCTAGTCTGAGTGATATAGATCACAATATTGCTTTTAAGTGGAAGCTTACGCCTAAAGCTGTACTTAACATCTTTTTACATGTTACTGCTGCAGAATTAAAAATGTGATAATAAAAAGCTTTATAATCTGCTTAGTTGTTATTGAATTGTTCAAGAATTGGGACTTCAAAAGGTTTCTCTTGTGTACTTCTAAATTATTCTCTCTAAAGGGCCCTTCAGAGAAATGAGATATTAGTTTTTATACCAGGGAGATAATGTTTCTGTATTTTTGCAGTAGAATACTGGCACTAGCAAATGGTGACAGCGTCTTTTTTACCAACTTTTGCACACTTCATGGTTAATCATTTCATACTTACAGAAATTTTTGCTTGTTGACTTACTGCACTTTAGGGCCTGCAACTACAGTGTTCTTTATTGATCTAAACGTTTAAAATTTTTTAGTGAAGTATGCAATTGGTTGTTCTTTGTTGGTGTAGTTTCTGCGACGGGTTTTCAGCTTGGATACTGTTGTGAAGCCTCTCCCACCTTCGTGGCAATATCCTGCATTACGCAATTTGAACTTTTTCACACGCATTTTCACGCAATTCTTTGGTGAGTTTTCAGACCTTATCGAACTGATTGGGGAGATATATATTTATTTCAGCTCATTTCTTACTGATGTCGAATGGTCACATGCAATTGCTTCAAATTTGAAGTGAAAATTTTGGTTTACTCTCCTCCATAACTGTATATATTTAGTCAATCCTAGAAATTCATATTTCTTACCCAGGATTGTTAAAGATTTAAGTCTAACCTATATGAATATAAAAACTTGTATTCCTAGATTTGATATGGAACTATGATCCACCACTTCTAATGAGATTTCATGACATTTGGTATCTGTTGGGTTCTCATAATACCAAGGTGATGAGGCAAGTGAAGTAAATGTATGAGCAACTTTTTGAGTTCCAAGTATCTAAGTATTAGGAAGCAGCCCTCATTAACCATGCATATGTCGCAATAGCTCGTTACATGTGCATGTCTCTTCTGCAAGACTGCAGTCTCCATGAATCATGCACCCCTGTCCTCATTATACACATAAAAAGGGTTCACAATGTATGCCACTCTGTAACTCCCATCTCACTTCATCTTCTGTCATATCCTTAAAATGGAAGCATATAGGACTACACACTTATAGAAATCAGCAGAACTTAAAAAAATATATGCATCTTAAATTCGTTTGAGTAGAATATGCTATGAAGAGGGATTCCCTACTAAAGAAAGTCAAGTTTTGATGCTGGTGTGTACCCCTACTTGAAAATTTTTCCCAGCAAAACTTTCATCTTATCATGTGCCAGTTTGATATATATTCTGCTCATTATTGCCTGCCTGCCCCTTTGTTGATACTGAATCAACGATTCAATCTTGCAAACTTGCAGATCAGGAAGGTATTGCGGGGGCGCAAAAATCTCTGGGATTAGGGCAAGAAGAGAAGGTCCGTCGTGTCCGTTGAGCCATAACTTTTCAAGTTCATTGCCCCATCACCTTCCCTGTATTCAGTTTCAGGAAATCTTAGTTTTCTGAAAAAATCAGTGAGCGTATGTATTGTACTCCGTTCAGCTGAACCATGAGCTTCAACTCCCTTTCGATTGTGTTAGGCAAGTTTGTTGCTTATATAATGAGTTCAACTGAATCTGAATTGCAGTAATTTTTTATATATCACTTTGTGCCTCAATTGCACTGCTTTTTTATGTTATGTGATCTGTTTTATGATAAACAATGAATTGCCACGTTGATATAGTGGAACGCAGAGTAATTACTTTCAAGTGTTTTCTTTACTCTCAAAGGACAATTAACATGAGTATTCAGGGAAGTAAAAGTTTTTCAGCTAGTTTCATACAATGAATTAGCTTTAAACAACATGAATATGCTAAAACGAATCATCTCATCTAATCCAAGTAAACTAAACTCAAAAAATAAAATTCATCTCTCATTCTGGGCAGAATGAAATTCTCATGCTCTCATTCACATTACTCCTTTGGCTGGGCACAACAAAGTGCCTCAGCAGCCCTACTTCCTCTTTCATGTACCCTTCACACCAGAACGCCTTAGAATACTTATCTTCCACAAACCTATTAACATCATGAACAAATAAATGCGTCTCGCCGGCCGACCGCCTTCTGGCAATCATTCCAGCTGTGTATATTGCTCCCATTCTTCCAGGAGCACCTGGATGGTACCCGGTCGTTGCGTCTACCATTATCAAGTCCCATTCTATTTCGTACACTATGCTCGGAAGTTGTTTCAACGCAAGCGGGCATTGCGAGTCTCTCACATCGCCTACTACCGTTGTGCATTCCGGTTGCTGCCGTAGCTCCAACAGCTTCTCGGCTTGGCTCACCTAATAAATCAAAGTAAAACTAATTACTAAGATTTTCAAGATATGGTAAAAATCACTAAAAGGCAACTTTTTTAGAAGCTTATTTTTTTCATACCTTAGTCTTGTAAACAATATGGTAAGACTCCAACCCACGAATCTCCTTCCGGATGCTTTCAATCCAAGAACGATCTTCTTCAAGAAACACAGTCTTGCCGCCGTAGTTCAACGATGCCCACATCAAGCTATCTTTCCCAAGACCAAATACAAGAAACTTACACGGAGATTTCTCTGCTAGAACTCTTGCAGTCACAGATATCTCCTCTATTGTCTGCTGTGGCGTTGAATTCATCGTCGCGTAATGGATTATCGCGTCCGATAACGTTCCAGGAATCTTGTCATTACACTGCTTCTGTTGCTGCTGCTGTTGTTCTTGTTCTTGGTTGATCGTTGTAGTAAGATTGATGAATTTGGATTGGTCTTGGGAGGTGAAAGCAGGAAGGTTTGACTTGGATTTGAGTGTCAGGAATAGCATTACAATGAGAAATGAACCAAGTAAGAAGAGTTTGAGACTGATTGGGTTTTGAAATTTTTTTCTCATGGTTTTCAACTGGTTCATGGTGTTCTTGCTGTTTTCTTTCTTTCTTCTTCTTAGTTGCGAGAGAAGAAGAAAGAAATAAAAGGTCTGTGTCGAAGATTGAGAAGAAGAAGAAAAATGGACAGAAAGAATTTGGGGATCGAAAAAGAAAGGAGACCAACTGATTCTCTGCAGCTGCTGCTTTCAGAAAGGATTTTTGAGTTTTCCTAAAGCTCACTTTTTTTTCTAAAAAAAAAAACTTACTTCCAATTTTTCGATCAAACACAAACGATCAGAAAAAAATCACTTCCAAATTCATTTATCAATGCAATTAAATATAAAAATTTTTATTTTTCAAACTTATTTTGTAAAAAATTCAACATGCAACTAAACTAGAAACTAAATCTTTTTCTTTTTCAATATGATTAACTGTTCTATTTTGTATTGAGAATTGTTTTATTTTTATTTTTTAAAATTATGCGGAAAGGTAAGATGTTTTGAGTATTGTAACGTTTTTGTATGGTTAAAATATGAAATTAAATGCTGGATATTAAAGAAAGACAGATGTTAACTACACCTTTATTTATTTCATTAATTTTTTAAGAACAATATTAAGCTTCTCTTCTTGTTACTGAAATCCGCTACATAAATTCTTTCAAATTATAGTGTTTATAAATAACATACTTCAAAAATCAGAAAAATGCAGTACAAATGAAATAATTGAACAAACTTCACAATAATAATAATAATAATAATGTTTCTGATAAATGCAGTAGTTAAGCTAAGTAGTTGGGAGTGGTTAAGATAAATTTTCTTTAGTTTTTGGCATGTTCGATGACTTGATCCAGTTGCTCCAGACTATTATTACTCAATTTCAATTATTATAAACTATAAAGTCAATCATGATCCAGCTCACTATTGTTCTTTTATGATTTTGTACTAAAACTTATTCTATTTTTTAACAATGTCTTATAATATTTAATTGTTAATTTAAAAATATAATTATTATATCTTGTATAGTTTTATTTGTGTAATTTTCATTTTTTAGTTAAAAAATCAAACTTATTTTTTGAAAAATAACAAATTTTATTTCAAAAAAACTTTTTTTCCTAAATGATCCTTAACTTTTACATTATTGAAGTTCAATATACTACCACAGATTTAAGAAGTGTTTAGAAATACTTATAGAAAAAGGTTTCTAATATAAAAAATATTCTAATTTTTTAATTTCAAAAAATTATAATAAAATAATGATTAGTTAGTTTTTTCTATTTTTTTAAATTTTTAATAAATTTTATGAAATATTATATAAAATTTATATGAAAATAAGAAATGTTTTGATGGAATGAAAAGATGAAAAAAAGCTTAACCAAAAATAAAAAGATTATAAGGCCCAATTAAACAGTAGGCCGACCCATTTAGTTTAACGAAACTAAAGTCGGAGCTTTTTTTTTTTTCAATTTTTCATTTTATTTTTTCTAATAAAAATTTTAAAATATTTTATATTTTAAAAAATTTTAATAATATAAAATTTATATTATAAAATTTTGTTATTAATTAATTTTATTTTTTAAATATAAAAAAATAAACTTATATTTTTAAAATTTTCAAAATATTTTTTCTTTTCGAAAAACGCACTCATAAACAACTTTAACTGTACCGTCATTCTTACACTACGCCGCGGGTAACTGTAACAGGCTAACAGCAACCTTCGTCTTCTTCTTAAAAGTAAAACAAAACTCTTCAAAACAAACAAAATCACCCAAAATATATCAACAAGATCGAAAAACTTCATCTTCTGGAAATCTCAATATTGGTTTCCAATGGAAGTTTTTTCCTCCAATTTGAACGCGAGAATGCCGATTTGCATGCAGAGGAGCTGCTATGGAAGAGGTTTCAAGTTTCGGAGATTGAGGTTTTGTTTGGGAGATCCATATGGTTGCTCAGTTGCTTAAAGTTGAGATCTTTGGAAGTTAGAGATTGTGGGAACAAGCAAGGGGATCAGAACTTGGGTTCACTTGGTGAGTCATTTCTTGTTGATTTTAACCAGGATAATTATTAAGAAAAAAATATTTTTAAAAACTAGAAATATTTTTCATTTATTTTCGTAATAATACATTATTTTAAATTATTATTATTAAAATAAAAAATAAAAATGAGTCAGACTAAGTCATAAAAAATGTAATCAGACGCCATCGACTTGGCCCGAAAATCAGAAGCAGGCAAGGGTGACCCGAACAGTTTGTATGGCCCGCACTGGGGCGCCCGTATTTGCACCAGCGTCCTCTTGTGACCGTGGAGAGTTTCAAGCACTTGATCTTTTATCCACTATCTATTGTTAACTGAGACTTCGCAACAAGCAGCTTGGCAGAATTTTTATCATTATAAGCAGTACATATTTCAGCTGTTGTTCATTTGTAGCTTATATCTGTGCTTGAGTTAATAGTTGAAAATCAACAAAACTGGTGAAAATGAAGCGCAGAGCAAAGACGATAATTCTCTAATGCACTGAATGAGAATAACAATTTTGTGTAGAAAGACCTTTTCGTGCTTCATCGGATCGCAATGTAGTGAATAAAGATGCTAGTGCTACATGTAACAGCTAAAGATGTCTCAAGAAAAGTTTCAGCTACAATTTACGGGAATCTCCAAGAACATAAATATATCAACAGTATTTCATGACCAAGAAGTTGAACACTTTTCTGTACAAGAGATGGTGGTTTTATAATCTAAAATATGAAAACAGCAAATTTCGTCCTCTTTGGAGAAAGATTTTTACCCCTAATAAACCAAAATATCGAATCCAGAGCTCCAGAAATAAACCTTTACATTTTGGCATTTGAGCACATAATTTACAAACTCACCAGACTCACCTGCTAGGTTAAAGTTAAGGTCTCCTACCACCAGAGTCTTTGAAGGCATAAGAACTGTTAAGTTCATGACTACTTGACATTGCCGCAGTGTCTTTTTGGAGTGAGAAGGGTATTGCTGTGATGACATTGATGCATCAAGCCATACAAGCCTAACTCTTCTGCTGAACAGCAGATGTTGACAGCATCAGTTATCCTTCCTTCATCAGGAGCAGAAGCATCATATTTTATATACATAAGATGGAAACAGGCTTCTTGTGCATCTGAGATGCCACTCGCATGGAAGAGAAAGTATCCAGACAATCCTTCTTAGCCCATTCTATCGTTAGTCTTATTTTTGTCTAGACGAGCTTTGCGTACAGCCTGCTGGATCTGTCTCTCATGCTCCCTGAGCATGTCCTCAATATTTCCTCCTGGTGGCATTAGCGGGCCAGAGTAGTGGATTCTGTTCTTCTTCATTCCATATGCCTGTTTTGACACAAGATAATAACTTGATAAAAGAGACCCTGTCTAAAGCTAAATCATAGAGAAGTTCCATAATGTGCACCATGCAGTTCAATAAACAGCTTAAAAGACGACCAAAAAGAAAAAAGCCAATTCATCCCTAGATTTGGAGTGCCTTATGTGCCAGCCAAAGTTTATGCAGCTAGGAAGTGAACAAACTGACCTATCATAACTTTATAGAAGATCTTATGGTATACTCACCGTCGTTGTTTCCTTCACCCCGTCCTTCCTATGGGTAGAGGCTGGTCTATCTAGCACGTGGTGAGATGCATCTGCAACGTCAAGCTGATTGTATCTGGAGCTATGTGTGCGGTCTGTCCATTGGCTAGTCTGACCTCTATCAGACCTCTCCTTTACTCTTACGGAAGCATAGCTTGAGAGTTCAGCCCCATTATGAGCCATGTATGATCTCTGTGTCCTCAAATCAGGATCATTTGCTCTATGTAAACTTGTGGTTGAGCGGCCAGGCATAGTCCGATGATCTTCCCTGCTCTTTTTATCTTTTGAGAATCCAAATGCATAGTGACTCTCAGTTCCACATCTAGGAGGATCAATAGGGAATCCTGAAGCACCATCCTCTTCAGTGTACTTCTCACTACTACTCTTGGGAGTTGCCTGTGCATGTCTCTGCAGCAGAAGGAATACATCAAAATTATGCAAAAAAGTAAACTCGTGCGATGATGCTTGACGAATTTACAACTGGATTATGTGCCTTATAACCTACAGGAGCTATAGAGCTACAGTAATCATTTTCCAGGTTTTGCAGACGCAACACTCATTTGCATGATTCCAATCGAGCATGAAACAATAATAAATACACTGTTTTTTTTACACAATAAAACATCCACCAAAAAACACGCTTAGGGAATTAGAATGTAAATCTCAAATCCAAAGTGAACCAACCCAGCATCTGATTAGAGCTAGGCGATCTGAGGTACTTCAGGATACTGCCCAGAGGCATTCTGACTTACTGAGCAGTTCAGTAGCGACAAAGAAAAATCTTCTAGAATTACCTGTTGTTCAATAGGTACATCTCTTGACCTTATCCTGGAATCCCTTGTGCTGGTCCTAACAGATTCAGCTGCTCTTTCTTTCGTTGCTGCTGCTGCCTTTTGCCTGTAAAAGAGATCAACGTCAGCATTATATGCTAACTTATTCCGATTTTATAGCACAGAAACTCATAGAAGTGCAATTCCCAACCCACGCACAGCCTTTAGATAAAAGCTCAAAGCAATTTCTAAGGAAAGAAATTGTTAGGTGAATGGCAGAACATACCTCCTTGCTTCCTCGTCACGAAGTTTTGCATCATATTCCTTGCTAGGTGGAAATTTTGGCAAGCTTGTGGGATCACATGCGAAGGGTTTGGTAGTGAAAAACTGGAAGAAATGAAAGGTGAATTGGCATGTAAGAATCCTGATATTATTTAGGAACAAAGTTGTATGCCAAGTTTTATGGATCTTAACTATCTACAGGAAAGAAGTTCTGATTGAAAGAATGAGACTCACTTCGCTATTCAATGCAGAGGTTGCTGTTCCACGGTTTTCCGGTTGTATTGCTAATAGGGAATCCAGAAGGGCTAACGCTGAAGGAGGAAAGTCCCTAAAAGCTTCACGAACACATCGCCTGTAAGGATGCTGAGGTTTGAAGATAGTTGCATGTGGCAACTTAGACTTCGTCCAGTAATCATCAGGTGGGGAACCACATAGTTTAAAAATCTTGTGCAGTTGCTCCACCTAATTGGGAGACCAAATAAGAACCCTTGATGAAGAAATCGCTAACTAACGTTTAAGGAAAGCTTCTAGGCATGTATATGAAAAACAAATCTACCTCAGTTCTTCCAGGCATAATTGGCTTCCCGGCAAGTAATTCTGCAAGAATGCAACCAGCACTCCACAAATCCACTGCGACTCCATATTCTGTTGCACCAAGCAAAAGCTCAGGTGGACGGTACCACAGAGTCACAACGCGGCTGGTCAGTTGCTGCTTCTGATCAGGGCTGAAGAAATTAGCCAACCCAAAGTCTCCTATTCTCAAGATTCCATTGCCATCAACCAAGAGGTTCGATCCTTTGATATCTCGATGCAAAATTCCACGGCCATGGCAATGTTCAAGACCATTAAGCAACTGCTGCATAAAGCACTTGACCTGAAACACAACGGAAGAGAGACTTCAGCATATATGACCTCTCTATATTAACTAGACAAGACGGGTTAATGACTAATACAATGAGAAAGCTTGCAAATTATCTATTTGGTCAAGAACCTGTGGCTCAGTGAACTTGATACCAGGCCTCGCTGCTAGTCCAGCAAGATCATGCTCCATATATTCAAAAACAAGATACAAACTGCACGACATTCTTGAAGTAACAATTCCTTCGAGCTTGATGACATTTGGGTGATCAAGCCTGCGCAGTATGTGAATTTCTCTTGCCATGAATCGGACGCTTTCTGGATCCATATTAACAAATCTAACTTTCTTAAGAGCAACAATCTTGCCCATTTCGAGATCACGAGCCTTGTAGACGTTGCTATAAGTTCCTTGTCCAATCTGCCAAAAAAGTTTATACTTAGTCCAATAGAAGGAATTTCATGGACATGTGTTTCTGTTTCTCCTGCAAAACAATTGTAACAGATGAAGGTAATTCCAAAAGCTCTCACCTTGTCTAATTTCTCGAATGAATCAGCTCTCCTCGGCAACCACCCTTTCACAGATTCAGCAGCTACAGAGACCAACCACTTAGGCCAACCAGCAGCAACATGTTCACCTGAAAACCCATTGGGCACATCCACTATTCCCAGGTTTGGCCCATCTTCTCCCTCTGCAACTGAATTCTTCTGTATCTGTTTCACCCCTACAGCAACGGTGGCCCTTCTTTGGTGCCCGCTTGGCTTTCTTGGCAATGATGTTATACTCTCCATCTTGTTAGGAGAGGGCGGTGCAGGCATGACCGCCGCGCTCTCCCTGCCACGTGTATTGCTGCCATCGACGTGAGGTCCTGCTCCTGCAGGGCTTGCATAAAAAATAATCCCGTCATCCTTGCCTGACGATGTGAAGAGCCGCCTTGACGATTTGTTCGCTTGGTTGGCTGCTTGCTGGATTACTGAGTCATCAACCTCCTTCTCGCCCTTGGAGCAAATGCAGCCCATAAGCGCCGACAGGCACCAAAAGCTTTCCCCTTCCAGCACTGCAATAATCTATATCACCAAAACCTTTCACCTTCAAGTTCTTTAAACAACTCTCACAGGGGCATACCATCAAACCATTCCTGACTATTTAATTCCCCTCACAGTCTTTTCAATTTAAAAGCTTCAAATTTCCAAGATCCATAACAGATCCAAAAACGTATTAGCTTCCCTTCCACCTTCAAATTCCAACACATCACAGGGTCATATCATCCAAAATCTTCAAATTTTCAAAACCCAGAACAGATTCAAATCCAAGAACTGAATCATGAAAACTCAGAGGAAAAAACCGGGACCTGCAGGTGTCGAAAAGGTTCCGACCGACAACGGCGACGCGAGCAAAGAAAGAAAAAAATAAATGCCGAAAATATAAAAAACCATAGAAAAATTAAAAACAAAAGAAAGAATCAGAAAAGGATAACAGAGAGAGAAAGAGAAGGAATGAAAATTTAGAAGAGGAGAAGAAAGAAATGAAAGAGAGAGGGAATTGAGGGAGAGAAGAATGCGGCTGACCATTGGATTTTGTTACGGGATTGGACATAATGGTTTTTCAAATTCAAAGATTAGTTGTTGCAGTTGTTGTCATTGGATTGTTTTTATTTGTTGTTAAAATTTGTTATAGATACATAAAGTTGGGATTTTTGTTTTTCTGGATCACAAGAGAAAGAATTTCTTCTTTTTGTTTTGTGGCAGAAGGGTAATGCAGAGCACGTTTGTAGCAGAAAATGGAGGGAAATATATTCTGGTGCACTGCTGCTGTAGGTTAAAGTGGACGTTTGATTCAGCTTTTTTTTATAATATTTTTTTAATATTATATTTTTAATATATATTTTATAATATTTAAAAAATTTATTTAAAATTTAAAAATATAAAAAAATTTATATAATTAAATTTTTTTATTATATATTTTTATTTTTTAAAAAAATAAAAAAATAAAATTTATTTTTTAAAAAATAAAAGTATTTTTTATTTTAGAAAAGCTCTTAATTTCAAACGCACATCTTAAGTTATGTCACTTAGGAGTTCTTTTTGTTTTATTTAAATTGAGAGTAAATAAAAGAAAAGAAGAGCAAATGAATCGGTTAATCTCTTTTTTTTTTTTGTAACAATTTCTTTATAAAGAGTAACGAAGAGTAAAATTCTCTTCATTTTACATATAAAGTGTAATATATTACACTCCATATAAAGATAAAAGAGAAGCATTTCGAATATGTAAAATATTTTTTCCGATAAATTAAAGAAATTATAATATTTATATATATCACTATCTCTTTTTATTTTTTTCTATGTGCTTTCTTTCTATAACCTCTATGGCTACGCCAAATAATTCTGTTTACAATTTTTTCTAACCAACCAACCAATTAAATTTAATTGATGAAAACTATTAAAAATCATCTCTTCTTTTCGCTCGACTCTATCATAATATAAATATAAAATTTTCAAAGTTTTCAAGACTTAATAGGAGTATTTCAAATTTTTTACAAAAAATTATTTTATTTACTCCTCACCTTCTCTTTTAATCAAATAAGAATATTTTTTTACTCTTTATCACTCTTATTTATAAATAAAATATAATTACTCTTCTCTTCATTAGTCTAAGTCATTTAGTTTTACTTACGTATCCAACATAGCCTCAGAGATTTTATGTTTAGAATATTTGAGAGTTTTTATAAAATATAATTTTTTTGAAATAAAAAATATTTTACAATTTATTAGGAAATAAGTTTTTTTTATTTTAAAAAATAAAAATAATTAATATCAAGATCTTACGATGTTGAAGTTTTTTATATTTAAAAAAAATTTTAAATATATAAAAATATTATATAAAATTATTAGAAATATAAAATTAAAAATTATAATAAAAATTTATTGAAAATAATGCCAAACGGTGCCTTTGTTTGTTGGTGAGATGTGCGTTGTTGTTCTTCTGCTGTGCTTTCAATTTCGTTTATTAGTGAAAGAAGGATTCCACTTTTGTGAAGAATTTGTAATGCCGATTAGTTACATTAACAAAAATAATCTAAAATCAAATTAATAAATATTATATTAGTCTAAAATTAGATTAATATAAATATAAAAAGTATTTAAATACTTTATCAAATTTTTTTTCTATTGTTCACTTATTTACCGTTCTAATCAAATACGACTAAAATTTTTACCTTTACTAATACATATAATAAAATAAGTTTAAATAATTCTCTTTTTTTTATTCTTTTCACATGTGTTACTTTTACTTAGGGCATACTTATTTAGCTTGAAATTTTAAATTTTTTGACCAAATATTGAGTTTCGAAGAATTTCTACATTTCTTTTCATTAGAAGATTCACTTTCAAATTTTACTTTCAAATTTACTTTCAATTTCAATAAAAATAAATATAAAAATTAAACTTAGTTATGTTAACTCATTTTAAGGCAAAGTAAGCACGCTCTTATTAATTACAGTCTCCAAATGGACCATTTGTTGTTGAATTCGGACTAGTTCACTCGGATTCAATTTGAGACAAAACTCACTTGATTTTATATAGTTAATGGTGTAACATGTTTAGTAAAATGAGTGAGAAGGTGTACCTTACCACTCTACGAATGTCTAGCATTTAAAAGAGCTTATTCGATTAGGAGCGTTTGAAATTATTTATAAATAAAATTTTCTAGAATGATAGATATATTTAAAAAATTTTAAAAAATAAGTTAATTTTTTGTTTTAAAATAAAAGTTTTGAGATATTTTTTTATATTAATTTTTTTAATTATATAATAGTATAAAAATTTATTTAAAAATATAAAATATTTATTTGAAATAATAAGTACTTTAAAGTTCGGTAAAACGTCACCAAAATCATGAAAAAAAAATATTTAAATTATCTCAACTGGTAGTTGATTGATTAGAGAAAGTTAAGGTTGGTACTAAAACAAAATGGTTCAATTCTTCCTAATAGTCTATCAATATTAAGAATACCCAAGATTAAAAAGTACAATGTAATCTAATCTCTAAATCTATCAAATAATACATAATAAAAAACAAACTATATTTACTCTTGTTCTATTTAAGTGTGCAATGGTCAGCAAAAGAGGGCAGGACATTCCAAGAGCTTCATTTTATTAGAAAGGGATATTACTTTATAAAATAAGAATCGGTTACAAATTTTAATAAAATTCTAGTTAATTAGAAATTTTTATAAGAATTACTAAAATACAACTTTCTAATTAAAAAATTTTAATAATTATATATGCTTTATTTTTTTTACAAAGTGTGTTTGAAATTTCTTATGAAATAAAATTTTTCTGAAATAAAAATATTTTTATCTATTTTAAAAAAATAAAATTTATTTTTTTATGTAAAAAAATATAAAAATATGCAATAAAAAGATTTCACTACGTATAATTTTTTTATATTTTCTAAATTTTGAAATAAATTTTTTAAATATTTAAAAAATATGTATTAAAAAATATAAAATAGAAAAATTAAAAAAAAAGTGTTTGAAAATAACAATCCCAAACGTCTTTTATTTGCTATTTTAAAATCGACTGCAGACTATGTGAATGGACGTGTTTATAAAATAAAATATATTTTAAATAAGTTTTAAAAATAAATTTTATTTTTTTATTTAAAAAAATAATTTTTTAAAAACTGTTCTTAAAAAAGTAATAAAATTTTATTAGAAAATTTAATAGAGACGTACTGTTCCTTCAGCTAGCTCTCGTTTTTGAAGATGGTTTCAGCAGACCTTTTCCCTTTATTTAGTTACTATTGTTTCAATCACGCTAAATTTCAAAATTCATGCTCAGTGAGGCTATAATCTTTAATTAAGTTAAACAAGGCGACTTAATTAATCACTTGTTTTTTTGTTGTAGTTATAACACTGATGAAAAATTAAGCAAGTATAAATTAAAAATACAATAAATTTCAGTGAGATGCATGCAAAGCGAAATCTATGATGGTGTGAGTTGTAGAAAGCTACAAAGGTTTCCTGCCATTTGTCGTAACTACCTAATGCAAACACAACATGTTGCACTTCTTCTCTCTCTCTCTCTCTCAAACACTTATTTATCTCGATTTCAAAATCAATCTTTGATATAGAGTGATTGAAACTTGTTCATATATGGAGATGGTGATGGGTTTGATCAACAAGTTCTTGAACTTTGTTGTTCCTCCAGTGAGCATGATGATTCTTGCCTTGTCATGGCCTGCTCTCTTCTTTCTAAGGACTCTTCAATGGATCTATAGAAGAGCTTTCATGGAGAACATGGAGAACAAGGTGGTAATCATCACTGCAGCTTCTTCACCTATTGGAGAGGTAATCTAACGATTAAACCAGGTAGTAGATTGCACGTAAGGTGTTTGAATCATTGTCCTAGAAGATTGCTGGCTTTGAATATGATTTTCTTGGTTAGGATAATATAGATATCTAATAAGAATAATCTTGATTGATTGACTGCAAGAGTTATATTGCAATATAAATTAGAGGATTGGTGACAAGCTTCTCACATATGCTAGAAAGAAAAAGAATCATGCATCTTTAGTTGCTTTTACTTCCCAAATTTTAAAGATCTCTATCTTATTTGATGGGTGTAGCAAATAGTGTACGAGTATTCTAAAAGAAGGACAAACTTAGTTTTGGTTGCAAAGAAGGAGCAGAGACTAATGAGAATAAGGGAGAATGCCAGACTGCTTGGGGCGAAACAAGTTCTTATCATGGCTGCAGATGTCATGAAAGAAGAAGACTGCTGCCGTTTTGTCACTGACACTGTAAACATTTTCGGCCGATGTAAGTCCGTCTAGGTTACTTCTAGTTCCATTTATTTGTTTATGTACTTTCAATTTTAGGCTAAGTTTGCAGTTGATTTCCCTTAGGTTTTCTTCACGAACAACAAAAATGGTAGTGATATATCAATGCATGTTTTCAGTAGCATAAGAAATGGATTTTAGGAACCAGCATGCTAGTTTGTATACTATAGAAAATTATTGGAACGAATGCCGAGATGTTTTAAATTTAATTAATCTTAACTTTATTTTCTATTTCATGGAATTTATGGCAGTGGATCACCTTGTAAACACTACAAACCTTGCCCACACATTCTACTTTGAGGAAGCCAAGAACAGCTCTCTTTTCTCGCATTTAATGGTATGTGTATATTCCCTTCTTTTATACTTAACCAACGATTCTGCAATTTATGTAACAAATTCCAAATTTGTTGTATACAGAACATTAATTTCTGGGGAAATGTGTACCCAACATATGCTGCACTGCCTTTTCTGAGGCAAAGCCATGGCAGGATTCTTGTGAATGCATCGGTTGAGAGTTGGTTGCCTATGCCGCGGATGAGCCTTTATGCAGTACGTATTGTTAGAAGAAGACGCATTCAGTTCTTCTATACATCAATGAGCTTTGTTATTTCTATAATTTGTTTTCGGACTTTTTTAGGCAGCAAAAGCAGCTGTTATAAACTTCTATGAAACCCTGAGGTTTGAAGTGGACGGCAATGTTGGAATAACAATTGCCACTCATGGTTGGATCTGTGGTGATCAAATGGGCAGAAGCAGGCCCTTGGTAGAAGGCTCCGAGATGCAACCAAAAGAAGAATGGGAGGTAAAATTTCCTAATCGAACATATATGCAATCATTTAGATGTTCATATAAACGAAAAAGATCAAATTTCATATGCGAACACTAGGCATCCTATATCAAATATTTCTCTGTTTCCTTATTCCCATAGGTTGCCTTCACTGGAAATCAAGTGGCAAAATTCGCAAGATCAATGGTAGCAGGAGCATGCCGCGGAGATTCGTACATAAAGCATCCGAACTGGTGTGATGTGTTCATTTTGTATAGAGCGATCGTCCCAGACATGCTCAGCTGGACACTTCACCTAATCTTCACGGCACAGGCATTCCTAAAACATTCCATAGAAGGTGCAGAGAAAATGTTTCTCGATCATGGCGGTTCTCCAATGAGTGCTCTCCCAGGACCTTCTCTAATCTCATCACCGCTGGAACAAAAGAATGAATGAAAAGAAGTGGAATTGTTGCATTTATAATGCAAAACGCAGCTGAGTGTCCTTTATCTACTGATCTAGACAATCTTCCAATGATTTTATTTTAATCGAAATATGAACTTGTGTATTTTCGTGTACTCAGAATAAATTTCTGTTGTTCTGAAATTTGAATTATGTCATGATCAGCTGCTACATATAGATCTCCATATCATCTACAGAAATGTCTCCTGACGTGAATTCACAGCCGTCATCCGGCACATTCCATCAGCATCTAAACCTCCGCTGCCGCTTCATAGCCACTCAAAATTGCCTTGTCCAAGTCTCCGATCTCCTCGCCATCATCTCAGGTTCACCTGCCATGACAGAGTTCGTCAGCCATCTCTCAGATCTCTGCATAATCATCTCAGCATCAACAGCCATGCCAGAATCCGACGTAACTCTCTGCACAGACCTCGCCGTCATTGTATTACTAATGGATAAACCAGCACGGTCCAGGAAGTTGAGCTTTGTGCTCGGTGCACCCGGACCGCGTATGAGGACAACTGCACCATCATGCGCCACCGCAGCTGCTTCTGGCGTAGGAAACGATCCCAGCCATAACCTGTCCTGCTATCCTGAACGCGTATTTCTGATACCCATTTTCCCCATTTCCGACGATGATCGCCCTTGTACCGTTTATCGCCATCACCAGCAGCAGTGCTGATCCCTGAAATTGGCAAGCGGGGTACCTCTTGCCTGTTCATTATTTTTGTTCAGAAAAGCCTTTGCAAGATTTTTTGGAGGGAGGAGTTTATGTTTGTATTTGAATTGCGAAGAATTTGAAGTGGATGATTTAGGAGAACGTTTGAGATTACGTTATATAAAAATATTTTTTAATTTTTTAAATTCACATTTTTTAATAAATTTTTTATAGTTTTTATTAAATTTATTTAAAAATTTAAAATATATATAAAATTTTATATAATAAAATCTTACTATTATTTATTATTATTTTTAAATAAAAATAATAAAATTATTATTATTATATTATTATTACATTTTGCTGAATAATATTGCCGACTTCAATTTGTGATCAATGTTATAAACACACATAAGCAACTTTTTTTTTCTTGGTGAAGAATTTAAGGATTAAATTTAAAATTTGAAGTACATTAGGATTTAATTACTAAAATCTCGAGCTTTGATACCATATAAATGAATCACACGATCAAAAGATTTAAGCAGATGAACGGAAGTCCACTGCAATCTTTACTAGATCACCCTAATAAATCTCAATAATGAATATATATAGTGGCCAATTATTAAAAAGTTTATTACTTTATTATGTTTGAATATATATGCTTTTTAAAACCAATTATTAAAGGTTTACTAGATCACCCTAAAAAATTTTAGTGCATAAGATTTTTTATTTTTCATTTTTAATTTTTTTAGATAAAAAATAAGATTTAGTTTTTTAAAAAAAACTTTCTATTTTAAAAAAACTCCAATTCAAAATACTCCTAAACGTTCTCTTAATATTAATCTCATGCTCTCATCATTATAAAAATGAATTTATTTTTTTAATTTAAAAAATATAAATATATATATATAATTTATATATATAACTTATGTTTATTTTTTAAATTTAAAAAATTATAAAAAATTATTTTAAAAATATAAAATACTTATTTAAAATAATAAATATTTCAATCGCAACGACAAACGTCCTCTTACATGTTTAGGACTTCAAATATATTTGGTGTAAATTTAATTTAGTGAAATCGCAAATTTATTTTTTCTTATTTAAAATAATAAAAAATTTGAGAATAATTTTTAGAAAAGTTACTTCAAATATATTTGGTGTAAATTTAATTTAGTGAAATCGCTTTCAAATAAATAACACACGCCTTTGGTATGGATGTCCTGGTGTGTATAAAGAGGCATTTCTATTGATTATGAAATAAAATTTTTTTGAAATAAAAAGTATTTTTTTTAAAATAAATTTTATTTTTTTATTTTTAAAAATAATAAAAATATATAATAAAAAATTTTATTATGTAAAATTCTTTTATATTTTCTAAAATTATAAATAAAATTTTTAAATATTTATAAAATATATATTAAAAAATATAAAATAGAAATTAAAAAGTTCCGTCGGAGAAGTGGAAAGCCAAACGCGCTCTTAAGAAAGAGCAAATTGAAATAGACTTCAGACTTGGAAGACCATCCATCTAGGTGTAGCGTTTGTGTATCTGTAGCTAGCGCATGGAATACTTAAAAAACTTTTCACCCATTTCTGTGAACCAAGGACAAATTAAAAGAAACACTTCGAATATCAACGCTGACTACAAAGAATCTAATGGATCATACCCACAACCACAAACTCTATAAATATAATTTCACATGTCATGGAAATAGTCTAATAGTGGTTCCTAAATATTAGCGGATGTTTGGAAAAACTTTTATTTTACATTTTTTCAATAAAATTTTTACAATATTTTATAAATTATTTTTTTATTTAAAAATACAACAAAAATTTTATCATATAATTTTATTATTAATTATTTTTTAAATAAAAAAATAAGATTTATTTTTTTTAAATTTAAAATATTTTTATTATTATAAAGCTTATTTTTAATAAACACTTCAAAACATCTAGTGTTATTCAATTAATGTCGTCAAACCTTAAAAGTGACTTCAAAATAAGTTGGTTTTTAAACATATATGCTTATAAATAAATGCGCCTCGAATATAAATTGACTAGAGCAGTTGGTGTTCAACTCAGAAGCCAACTTGGATAGGGTATTTAAACTGAATCCTAGTCAAGCTCGAAAGCATATCAAACCACTTTGCTTTTCATTCTAAATATGTAGAACCGGTGGATACTCCGCATAATTAAACTACCCAGGACATACACAAAGCTCGCATGGGAATCTCTCTTTCACAATTTTCTAGTGAACAAGAACAGTCACGGATTCCAGTAATGTTCTACGACTTTTAGATGACCTCTATGTAAAGGCCTACAAGGACAACTTGCCAGACCATGAAAAAAGAATAAACAAATGGTCACAGGTATACATACCTAAACTGTGACTGCCTTCAATCTATTTCCATCCTTTACAGCTCTACTTACAGTTCCTGGAGTGATAATTATAGTAGTCTAACACCTTCAAATGAGGATGAAAGAATTCTGAATAATCCGTCTGGGTTGTCAGCATGGACCTGTTGGAAAGAAAGAATGAAAAACATTGCTGATCAAAGCTGAATAGAGCTTGAACCTTGAAAGAAGCTAGATATGTGAAGAAGACGGATTGAATAATTCGTCTACCCAATGTCCAGCATCTTCAAGAACATGCATTTCCACCCCGGCTGCTTCATCATAAGCTAATTCCTCTGCAGTATGGATCCGCTGAAGATCTTCAAGAGCCCACCTGTGCAAACTCCTCTCTGCCTTCAAGAAATTCACATGAACACCTCGGGGAACATCATCCACAATTTTCCTGAAAAAAAAATACAGAATAAACTAGGTCATCCAAATTTGCTAGGATCATATAAACCAACAAGAGAAAGTTTGTCATCATACCACAGATTAGTTTCTTCGTAAGATTCGTACATTTCTGCAATGCCCTCAAGGTCAAAGATCCATGAAAAGCTTGGTGATGATGAACTGGAATGAAGTGCTGGCCGGAGGTTTGTGACAACCCACTAGTACATATAAGAGATTTGAAAAACAAAGGTGACAAATAATTAGCTACTCAGGTAACATAAAACAGTGCACTGTAATGACAATAACATAATCATGAGCGGTGTGCCTTCATCCTCATGTTTTCCAAACAATACACTTAACCTCAAATTTGAAAAACAGCTTTCAATGTTTATCCTGGTTCTAATTAAGAATTTCTATGCCATTTGCTTAAAATAATGGCCCAACACAATTATAGGGATAGAATGGACCAAAAGAATTGTTACAGTTACCAAGATTGTTTACTAAACATTTGGATATAAGATGCTTTAGTAACGCAAGAATGAACAATTTGACTACAAGCACCAATCTTAAATTTATGATTATTGTGGAGTGGGAGAATTATCATGTTTCATGAAAATTTTCACATTCAGAAGACCAAACCCTAAAGCAAGTATATAGATCTGCAGGCCACAGAGGACCATATGGGGTGTTTGGTAATGCGTTCCGCGCTGCTTTTCATTCCAAAAAAAGCTTTCATGTTTCTCAATAAACCTTCTACGGTATTTTAAAAAATATTTTTAAAATTTTGGAAAGTACATGTGAATTGTATGTCGTAGAATCTTCACATGTATAATTTTTTTTAGGTATAAGAAGTCAAGCTAGTTTCCTGAAAGCCTCAAAATAAACTTCATCCTAGAAAAGCTCCTTTTAAGCATTCCCAAACGTCCCTTAGGTCTTTGTGAGTACCACACAATCATGGATGTCAACTTCCAGATGAAATAGTACTTAACCAAAATGGAAATTGCAAACAAAACTCTATCAGTCTTTTACAAAAGTAGTATTACTTGTACTAAGTAGTACATTTTATATTTTTGTTTTTGGTTGATATACAAAAAACACCATTACGTCTCCTTTATTACAGGTACTTAGCATCTTATTGTTCTTCCTCTGCAAACAGCAGCCATAGTGGTCCCATATTAAAAGCAACTACAATTTTGACATACCTGTGCTACATCTGCAGAAAAACCTTCTTGAAGAAGTGCACTTGATACTTCCTTCTTTGAAGCAACCTGCCAAAAACGTACAAACAAATAGCTTCAGCAATGCTCTTAATGAATAATATGTACAATAAGATAGGTAATAATCAACTGAAGATGTATATAGAATCACTAGGCATTATCCAAAATGCAAAGCCAATATTTTTCACATGTTGCAGAAGAATAACAAGTTATTTAGACATAATTTAGTGCAACAGTTGGCATTTGAAATAAGATATTCAAAAATAGCTTCAAGGACATACAAAGGAAAACGTGGTTTGTCAAAATTTCATTGAATACTAATTTCTGGGACAAAGAAACCATGCCTGTTTTGGCATTTTACGGAGGAAGGTAATCAATTCACCAGGATGATCTTCACCATCTGCACCAGCACGGACTTTTCCAGGAGTAGCATCAAGAACCCAGACCTTCGGAATTTAATAAAGAATATAAGTTGAAAATTAAAAGAATCATTAAGTTCCTATTAGATTTTATAAACAGCAAAATTCTCATGGGCACGATAATGACAACTTTTGGCAAATACATCGATATCAATCTTACCCTGACAGGTCGAGCGAGAGGTTTTGCAGCTTGGTCAACCATGCTCAAGGCCACTGGAAATTGCATGCCATAAGAAGCACAATAAGCTTATAACATGATTAAAACATACAATGTGGTCAAACACAGGAGGGTGGTACGAATACCTTTGCCTCCAAAGCTATGACCAACCAAGACTCTAGGGGTTACTCTAAGCTGTCGAACCTGATTCATGAGGAAAATGCAAATCTCACCACATACATCATGACAAGACCAGAAGACGGAAATTTTCTAATGAACCATAAAATAAAAAGACCAAAATTTCAAGAGGCGTTTCCTTTTTCATATTTAAATTAATTTAATGAGAGAAATCATAGAGTCCACAATGTTCCTATATCTTTGTTTCAAATTTGAGACGAATGCTGATTAATCCTCTAGATCTAATGCACTACGTAGCAAGGAACTTAATTGCAACATATGCTGATATTGATCTTACGACCTATAAAGCGCATGAGTGTGAATACCCAAAAAGCTCTAGAAACCTTCTAAACCAGATCTATATCTTGTCAAACTAAATAGTCAATATGATAATGTCATACTCACAAGTTTCAGAACATCAAGGGCAGCTGAGGCAACAGTATTTGGACCTTGCATTCTCGTTGATGTGGAATCTCCATGGCATCGTAAATCAACTAAAAGAAACTGCAATCACTAACTGCGTAAGATACATGCATAAAATGAAGTAGCAATCATAGGTTAGTAACTTCAAAAGGCCCATTTTGAGTACCTGCCACATGGGAAACTCCTGCGCTAACCGCTTTGCAAAAGATCCTGAGAAACATGACAAATTTAAGCATTGAACACAAAGTAATAAAAAAAGGGCCTTCCAAGGAAGAAGAGTTCACAGCTTCTAGTCATGTCCTCTGACAATTTAGCAATATATTTCACATATGAGATCTGGCTTAAAAACTTCTAGCTGAAGATGTAAACAAAGAGTTCTTCTAAGGATAGACACCACATATTGTCATAGACAAAGTTTGAAGCGGACAACAATGGTTATGCAAATCAAAAGAATATTTAAAGCCAACAAATTTATTTACATATGCTCCTTGCAAGATTGATACGTGACAAAAGATTGGAATTAACTCATACTTTCTTACAAGCAAAAGATCTTTACAAAGTTCCACATAGTTGACGAAAATTAACAGATAAATGAAACTTGGCAGATGTTACAAGAGTTAGGTGCTTGTTAGATGCATTTGGGGTGAATAACAGCAAGAAAATCATGACTGCATATTCTTCAACGTATTACATGCATGCTCTATAATGTCTTTTGCAGAATACTCCAACAAAAGTATCTTAATAACATTTGACAGAAAATTGCAAAAGCTACACACAAAAGGACAGTAGATATTTGTTTAATAGTAATACACACCCCAATTTTTCCTGCTACCAAGAATCCCGTGAAGTAGAACGGCAGTTGGTGGATCAGGAATAGACTTATCTGCATATGAATTCCAACTTACCTGTACAACATAGTTATTTTAAATCACCAGGACATTATATAAGATGGATTAAATAAGTCAATGAGGGAAAAGATCGCATAAGGCATTTCAGAACTTGAAGTGAAGGACCTATACTATAAACAGAATTATGATTCAATACACCACCCAGACACATACAAAAAGACATAATACCTTGTATTTCCAAAACTAAAGCGAAGTACGGATATAAAGTAATAAACACATGAAAGTTGCTAGATAAAAGTGAAGAAAATTTAAGGAGTACCAAGAATGGAAAACAAAGGAATGCAGGCAGAAGTGGCCTTAAATTAGTATCAGCATGAAGAAAAAAGAATTTGACAGATAGAGGCACAATTGACTTTCAGATATACCGATGCATGTGGCCATGCATATGGCACTGCATCCGAAAAAGGATAACCACATGATCTCTAGATACTGTAGAAATAATAACTAATACGTAGTTATACGTTTTAACAAAAATTATATGAGAAGTTTCATTATGGGCATCAGGCAAATATATTAACTTACTTTGGCATCAAGAACCCATCTACCAAGTTTTATCATAATTTATCACAGATGTACTACACAAGGAGAAGTTCCATAATTTAGGCACCAGCACACAATTTCATTACTTTGTAACTACCTCACTTCATGGCCAGAGAACTGCACCCAATAGTATCTGGCTTCCATTATATTCAAATTATAGCTTAATAAGACTCTCTTGAAAACAATTCCAACACAGAATGTAGTAGGAACAAAGATCAGATACAGAAATGAACATGGGTGGCTAAAATCTTAATTAGGTTTTGGACCTGTCAAGCTATAGAGCTATTGGCATAATACAAAGGAAGAAGGAAAAGTATACTGTTTCAGTTCTTATTCATCATTCTATATGGTAGGAATAAGGTTTCTAAATCTGATAGTTTCCATGCACCAGTTGTTTCAATGTCATGAGAGAATGCCAAGCAATAATCACATGAGATGGTTTAGAAATTATATTGCATAAAATTGCCAAAATATTTCAAACCTTGATATGCACAATTAAAATACTAAAGCTGCATCCAAACAGGAGGAGTTTGGAGTTGTGAAAGCTTTTTCTAGATGAATTTTTGTGTGCCATATAGAAGTACCAAGCGATATATCCGTTAATAACTATAATCTCATAAATGTTAGCATATCACAAACTTTACTCAAATGCAACTTTGCTTATTCACTTTTCAAAGGAGCTTATCTGCCTTAGTTTTTTAAACATAATAATACTATTGCTCTGGGGAAAATTCCCAAACTTGTTCAATTACGGATCTAAGGAACTACATACACAACGAAATTAAGGAGAGGCAAAATATCTGCTTCTGTTACAAAATAATGAGCTATCACATAAGAGCATTAGGAGGAGATATTGACAAAAGCCATAAGCATTGACGGAAAACACATTTATGTAGCATACACAATAAAGCAAAAAATTTTAAATGAAATACCAATCGCTGAGGGAACTCACCAGATTCCCTTGGACTAGATCATAACCCTGTAAAAATTTGAAAGAAAATGAAACAATTATAAGGTGAGGTAGCGATCAATTAGAGAACAGCTAGAATGAGGTGAATATGGCTAATTGAGATTCCAAAAACACAATAAAGTGCGTTATCATATAAGCCATTGAACTTAAAGCTTCCCGAAAAGTTACCAGCACTGAGCTAGGTTTAATGATCTTTTGGGAACGTGTAACTCGCTCATCTACTAGAGCCATGCGAGTGCATGATTTCCCATGAAAGGTGGAGGAGGTCCTCGAGGTTATTGGAAAAGACAATCGTCTTATAAGAAGTCTCTCAACCTAAAAGCAAAAAAAATGAAATACTACTTCAGCTTGAATGGAACTCTCTTTAGACCATTTGCAACTTAAAAGGCAAACACGACATAAAGTGCAAAACCAAATAACTGTAGGTAACCAATGTTGCATTGGAAAACTAAATCCCAATCTACCAAGGCTCAGCCATGATGATCTTAACTTCATTTTAATGGTCAAATTGTTTGTTTCTTAGATTGGCATGCATGTATCTTTATCTGAATAATCATCAATAGATACTAGAAAATGGAGGTAATGGATACGAATAGCAAGCTATAAATGGTTAAATTCCACATATTTATTCACAGTCATGCTGGTAATTACTTATTTCTAGACGCTTTCCTCTCAATTTGCAAGCTTATAACTTCTATTCTGTATTACATAAGCTACACCTTCCCATAATCAAGTTTAACAAGTTCCCACAGATTGCACTACACATCTTGTGCAATGCTATCGACCTCCTTCCCATTCCGATAATTCAATCATTCTGTAAGCCAAAGAATACCAACACTTCAGCTGCGTATACAATATTCTCAACAAAGCTTATAAAACAATTTCTCGAACTCCCACATAAAACTAACTACCCCATGTTTGCTAAAACATGCTACAATATAACACTATGCTGCCACATTACCGCAGATTCGAAACCAAGTAACTAGAATTCATCAAAATTCTAGAAATGAAAATATATGTAGGTAAAACAATGGGCAATAGTTTCGGGAATGCAAACTAATCAAAGTCAAAGGGTTACCTCAAACGGTCTAGAGATTATCGGTTGTGCCGTTGACCGGCGGCTGGCAGGAGCCCAAACTATTGGCCGACTACAACTGCATCCTACGTTGGAACTCATCAACGCCGCCGCCGCTGCCGCAAATAAATGATGGATTCAAGCTTTCAGCTTGATTACAGAATGAATCAAAGAGATAACGGAGAATTTCAGGAAACGAGCTTTCTCCGCATTGGAGGAAAACTTTATAAAAGAATTTTGAGGAAAACTTTTGTCTTCGATGAATTCGAGAATCCATTTTTCCGGACAGAATTGCTTTGCTGGTAACGCAATGCAAGTGGAATGTTTACTGTAATGACTATAATACCCCTCTGTCTTTTGCACAGGTGTTACGAAGGCCCGTTATTAATAACGGTCTATTGTGGAGTTTGTAGGCTCAACGGGCCTAAATTGTACTCAAGCTCTTAAAGACGGCCCAGTCCATAAACTCTTTTGAAATGTATTCAAAATTAACCGGTGGCAGCTTACCAACTACCTAGGACACCAGCAAGCACATCAACGTGTTCGATTTTGTTTCTTACAGATATTCATCAAAGAACTGAGGTAACTTTATTCGTTAAATTTTCAAAAGCTTGGAGAGAATATAAGTACTTACAAGTTACAACGTTCCGCCGACTATATGGGGCCTTTAGAATTGATTACTTCAAAAATAGCTTTTAATTTTTTATTTCATCTTTTTAATATATTTTTTATAAATATTTAGAAAAAATATTTTAAAATTTAAAAAATATAAAAAAATTTACATAGTAAAATTTTTTTATTTACATATTTTTATTAATTTTATTATATCATAAAAATAGAGATCATTTTAAAAAAATATTCTTTATTTTAAAAGTATTCTCAAATGCTTTCCTATCATGATGGTTAGAATAGAAATCTAATAGTAGAAATGTATCACATCTACGTGAAAAGAGCCAAACTAACAAGGCATTTGAGAGTTTTTTGAAAAATATCTTTATTTTATTTAATAAAATAAAAATAAATAATAATAAAGTTTTATAATATAAAACTTTTTATATTTTTATAATTTAAATAAATTTTATAAAATATTATAAATTTTTTTGGAAGCGTAAACTGAAAAAATTAGAAAGTGTTTTTCGAAAACATGTTACCAAACTATCTCTAAACTTTTTGGATGTTCATCTTCAAAAGTTTTTAAATTAAATGTGACTGCAAGTAAGATATATTTATTTTAGTATTAAAATTATTTTATGATATAAATGTAGAAAATAAATTTGAAATTAAACTTTAATTTTGATATAAAATAATTTTTATATTTATTTTGTATTAAAAGTGAGTTTAAATAATAAATATTGAAAAAAAAAAAATCAGCGAGAGTGTTTGACATTGTATTTCTAACAAATAAATTTTCTATATTTTTTAATAAATTTTTTATAATATTTTATAAAATTTATTTAACAATTTATAAAGTATAAAAAAATAAAATAAAATAAAACACTCCTATACGTCTCTAGATATAAGAAATCCAATGGACCGTATTATCTGTTTAACAAGGAGGCAACTGGAGAATTTGTTACACGTTACAGGTTACATTGCTGCACTTTGGAACAACAAGCTAGGCTTCGCCGTTTTTTTATGACATCTCCGTTATAGAAAGGTCGATATTTACTTAAGAGCGAGTTTTCTCACCTTACTTACAGCTTGCTTGCTTTCATAAAAAATTATTTCTAATTTATTTTTTAAAAAAATTAAATTAAATTTTAATAATAGTATTTACTGTAATTCATTCTTAATAATTTAATTTTAATAACAAAAATCCATCATTTTAGAGTTGAAAATAAACACATTGTAAGTGTCTTATTATTTTTCACAAAGTGATCCAAAATAAGGTTTTAAGAGTTTTTAAAAATAAATAAGTAATTAAGTTTGTGAGTAAAATTATATAAAAATTTATTTGAAACTTATTTTTAGAAAAAACAATAACTTAATCATCGCAGGCACGACACAAGATGTTAAGCAACTAATTATTAGTTTATTACTAAATAATTTTCTTTTTCTTCGAAAGGATTTACATCAATTTTTCTTTAAAATCTTGTATTCGGAAATTTTTCTCAAACAAAAAGAAAAGAAATAAGAGTTGTTCAGAAAAATTAGTTATAAAATTAAAGAAAAAATTCTTACAAACAACAAAGAATGATTATTCCCGGAAGAGGTGGGGACCACTCGTCCAGCTAAGCTTGGAATCGAGCGTTAGCTTCTTGTGAACCGATGCTATAGTACAGCTGTTGCCAGTCTGGCTCCAACCCACAATTCTCTTGTTTTTCTGTAAGCACTTAATTACACCGAACTGCTAACCAACTGATTAAAAGAAGCCACCTCAGGAAAACTTTAAAGGATTGTATACGTGGCTTACTAACGCTGAGTATATCTCTTGATTCCTGTACGAAACAAACAGCTAGAGTAATAAACCAACTTGCTTGCTGGACGTTCTTAGATATAAACACAACTTCTAAACCAATAAAAATAAACCGACGTCACCCATATTTTAGAATTCCATATGTGTGATAATTATATTGGTTAGCTACATGAATTATTAGATGAAGGAAAGAGCTGATCAGTTCCAGGCCCAACTCGTTCTCTCGTGCTCTTGTTCTTCGTTCTGTTCATCCTCTTTTTATTGTTCTTTTCCGATTTCGCACTGGTTTTCTCGTTGTAGGCTTCAATTCTCTAGAATCTCTACAGAAGGAAGCTTGGATTAGCGTCGCTTCAGATTCGTTCTTCAAGGAACTTCATCTAGAGCTCAATTTTGGCATATTTGGTGCTGAATTGACAGATTACTCTATCAAGTTTGAGGTTTGTATTTGTTGTTTTGATTTGTCTTGTATAATTCTTTTGCCTTCTTTGTTTCTTTACTGTGTGACTTGTTCTTCTCTTGATGGAGTTTATATAATTGTTAATTTAGTATTTTTAGGTTAAATTTAGAAAGGTGGAGTTGGTAGACGTTGTTACCTTAAATCAAATTGCTGAAAATTTGAACTATTTGGATGACCTAAATCTTTCCATAAGGAGTTACTAATGGTGAATTGGTTGTGCACTACGATGTATACATTTGTTTCAGAAAAGTAGTTATAGATACTTTGCTCAGTTATGTGTATGTAGTATTGCTATGGAGTTCGATGAGGTTTTGATTTATGTTCCATTCTAACTCTTGATATTAGCTCGTTTGTAGCTTAACGCATGTATATCTCCAAATCATGTATAATTGGTAATGTTTACTCAATTATGTGTAATTAGAGTTGCATTTTGGGAGGTTAATTTTGGTTGATATTGGAGTTCAATGTAGGGGTCTTACTTTAGTTCTATTGATAGCAGGAGTATCAAACTTAATTATTCTGGGAAATGCTACGCAAATGATCACGATAACAAAGAGAAACTGCTAGGAATTTGAAGTGGAAAATTCAGGAAGAGGAAAAAACAACGGTTTTATCAGTCAATTAAGCCGACGAGGAGCCATTGCACTACTTGTACATGGTGTAGTGTATTAGATTATTGTGTCACTTTGGGATTACATATGTATTTCTAGTACTTTCACTCAGTTTGTTGAGGTGCCTTAGCGCACAAGTCTTCCCATAATAATCTGTCTTTAAGATTCTTTTGGGCTTTTGTGGCCCTAGTCAGTGTTACCCAACTCTCTCGCACCCGAGTCTCGCATAACAGTTTGCACACATGGAAACTGGCATTCACCTCCTAGCTCCACTTAGTTAGCTGGCCCAAATTAAATCAACGGATCTTGTACTTTCTTTGAACATAATAGGATAGCTTGCTGGTTTCTTTTTAGAAGTAAATAAATTGTTTAAGAAACTAACTAATTTGGTGTATATATATGATTATTGTTATTGTTATAGTATTAAATATTAAACAAAAATGACCTATACGAGTGAGCCCTCATGTACCCAATTATCGTACCCTCTGGCATATTGTGCGCCCAACAACTAAACCACGTCTCATACCTGTTCCGTGACGCAGGTAATAGTTGACTCCTCCCGGCCCATGGGGTCCTCAACTCTTTGCGCTCGCCAGCCTATTCGGCCCAATAACATGCTCGGGCAGCTTTTGGCCTATTCAATTTTGGCCCATATGACACTTGTCTGGTGACTGCAAGTCCGTCTGGACTAAACTCAAGTTTTATGGTTTTTGGACCATGATGCACTAGTTTCCATCACGGATCTTGATATAATGGGTTGATAGGAAGTGTAAAAGTTCATAGAGATGTGTGTGTATGTGGGTTTTTTTTTTGTTTGAGTTTCAGCCATGATTCTAGTTCTCCAAATTTGTTGGGTGTTATCGTACTGATGTTGTATGCTTTGTTCACTTTCTTATTATACCTGTTTTAAAGTCATTGCCAAATTTGGATGAAATCATTTTAACTTAGAAGGTGCTCCATGTAGTTGATGTTCCTGTTTCTGATTTGAAAATCTAAAATCACTTAGGAGAGTACAAGCAAACATTAACATGAACATTGGGCTCCTGATGTTATGTACCTCTCAGAATTTAGAGTATGTATGGTATCTAATCGCCCAAGATGCTAATATTTTAAGTTTTTTTACTGTATTGGTTGATCTATGTGGTGATTTTATTCATTAGGATGTTGGTTGAATATAACATCTATCTTTCTTAAACGTGCAGTTAATTTTGCGGCCTGCCTAGATCTAGTTCAAGTAATTCCAAATTGCACTTTCATCAAACTGGAGCATAAGCTTGACATTATAGTTTGTTGGTGTTCCATATGCTCTCTCTTAGCTTCAATATAAGAGTGGGGCATTTTTGTGTAGAGGCTAGCATAGAGCATGCGCGGAACTTGTGCTTTGGGTGATGCCCAGTAGACTTGCTGCCGATGCATTTGGTTTGTTGACAATATCTCTGGTTTCTCTGTTTGCTATTTTTGGTCTTTTCTGCATCTACCGCTGCAGTTATTTCTGGTTAAGGATTTGCAAGCGGGAGTTTCACCAGCTTGGGTTTTTTAATGGACCTAAGATCATCCGACTTTTCTTGATCATTGCTGCGTTCTGGTGGTGCTTTGGCGAGGTTCTGAGATTGAACTTTCTGAAGGGAACCAGGAGGCCTTTCACCAATCTGCAATGGCAGAAGAATCTTTGCAAGTTCTACATCATTTCCAATCTTGGGTTTGCAGAACCAAGCATCATCCTCACGGTAGTGCGTCTCCTTCATGCATCACTGCAGAGGCCACAGTATGGAACTTTGAGCCAAAACTGGAACATGAAAACAATTGCTTACATCTTCGTCTTTTGCCTTCCAATGCTCGTCCTTCAACTTGGGGTCATCTTTTTGGGACCCAAGCTCGAGAACATGGTAAAGAACGAAGAGAGGACAAAACTGACAAAGTACTTCACAAGTGCTCATTCTTTGCATGACGAAAACGATGTCTGCACCTATCCCTTACTGAGCACTGCTTTTCTTGGCCTTTTTAATGCATTAACAGTAACATATGTCTTATTTGCTGGAGCAAGGGTGTTGTCAGCAGTGATCAACAAGAGACTAAGACGGCAGGTTTACTGGCTTATAGCATCGGTGTTACTTTTCCTCACTTTGAGGGTTGTCCTCATTGGCTTCTCTGCACTCCCCCAGCCAGGCAGTCTGATACAAGAGGCCATCATTTTCTTGGCTTTCTGCACAATGCTATCATGCGTGATGGTGGGTGTATATATGCTAGTCTATAAGCCTGTTACTGATTCCTTAGCTCTGGGAGACATTCGGAATGTGGAAATGTCAGAGATGCCATATGACGATTATTATCATGATTTTGCCTCTTTCATTGCATCTGCTGGCAACCAAGAGAGAGGGAGCAGCTCTGATGCCTCTGTGAAACAGGGATCTTTTTCGTTTCGGGTTATGATAGGAAATGATAATCAATAGAAATTAATTAATGGCCTCTGTTAAAAGTAGCAGCTCCGGTTATATATTACTGGCAATATTTAGCATCCGTCCTGAGTCCCATGATACCGTTTCTGCAAACTAGTATGAGTCCGAAATGCAAATCTGGGTTGTTCATTGTTTTATTATTGATATTTTGATGGTGTTAGTTCTGCTTATAGCAACATATGTGAAGTAATAAATATGCACATTAATTATAGTGGAGAAACTAATACGTACATACGAGTATTCTTCTTTAAGGGCGTGCTTATCAACATTTTAAACTCATTTTTTTTAAACTCAATTTCAATATAAAATACATATAAAATTAAAATAAAATTATTTTATTAATAATTTTTTTTAAAAAATATATTTTTAAAATTTACTATAAATATTAAATTAATATATAATTTTATTTTTATTAAATATTTTTATTTTTTATTTTATTTTTTAAATTGATTTTCAAAATATTTATTATATTCATTTTATTTAAAAGGTAAACACGCCTAAGTAACTACGACATGGTTAATATGTATTTACAGAATTTGGAACTATCTTTTCTTCGTATAGCAAAAGTTTATTCACCGCTGCCTCGTGCTGTCGAACTCTTTCACGCGACCAATTCAATTCCAATAGTTGGACTCAAACTTTTCCACGCCATTACCCAAAAATGGGGGTTTTGCTAGTATGCATATCCCATCAGGTAAATTAGACCATTTTGGATTTCTATTAATTATTTTTTAATAATTTCCACGGAAATAACCATACAAAATATATTATGTATAGTTTATATTGGGAAAAACGCTTTGAAGTAGAACTTGAATTACTTTTCAATTAGCATTGGGTCTTAATTAGGATTGTTCTTTTTTTAAAAATAGAACTTATGAGTTCTGATAATGTTTAAAAAACCTTTTACGAATATTAGACTGTTTTTCCTTTGTGTTACCCTTGTGTCCCTATGTGCTAATCGAATTCACCAATCTACAGATGAATCTGCACCGTTCTTCTCGAATCCTATTGTTCAGATCTTTTGCATGTGATTGACCAATCCGAATGCATTGGAAGAGCGTTTGAAAATATACTTATCAGTTTTTCACAACTTTTCTCTATTTTATATTTTTTAATATATATTTTATAAGTATATAAAAAATTTATTTAAAAATTTAGAAAGTGTAGAAAAATTCTACGAAGTGAGATCTTTTTATTACATATTTTTATTATTTTTTTTGAAATAAAAAAAATAGAACTTATTTTTCAAAAAAGACAAAAATACATTCTATTTCACAAAAGCTTTTTTTCATAAGCAATCCCAAACGCCTCAGGTCTAACCCCCAAACATTCCTGTTTAACTAATTTAAGTAATTTACTTGTGTATTTCAAATATTTGTAATTAAATTTTATGAAATAAAGTATGAAAAAATATAAAAAAATTATTTAAAAATAAAATAAAAATAAAGTTTAGTATTTATATTTCAATAATTTTTCAATATGTATTACAAATAAAAAATATATAAATAAAAATATTAAACACTAAAATTTACGTATAAAAAATAAAATTTTAAATTTATTATATAATTTAAAATATATATACCAAAATTTAAAATCTGAAAAAAAAAAAGTTAGAATTGAAACACGCCAGCAAGGGTACATTTGTAATCTATCTACATCCAGCGACTATCTATAAAACAACAAGGTCTCTTCTTTCTCCATTGTTTTTTCTCGAAGTTTCTGTCTTGGTTTGTGGTTGCCGTGCGAGCGAGAGCGAAGAAAGCCTGCCTCAAACCCTAGATCTCTTGATTTGATTGATTTCGGTTGATTAATTCCAGTGATGGCTTCGTTCGCTGAGGCTCCACCGGGTAATCCGAAAGCTGGTGAGAAGATCTTCAAGACAAAGTGCGCTCAGTGCCATACTGTCGAGAAGGGCGCTGGTCACAAGCAAGGTAATTAATAAATATTCCATTGGTTGCGTGATTGGTTTTCGAAAATTTTTCGTTTCTTTCTTCGATCTGGATCGATATATCAAACGATCTCATGCTGTTTTGATATTAAGTTTAGGATTTGTTGATCTTGGCGAATCTCGTATGTCTTATTTGGTCTGATGAATTGGCAAACCCTGTGTTCTATTACTGGTTGGTGTGTTTGCATAATGCCGGACAACTTTATTTTCCTATCGGTTCTGTTAGGTTTTCCAATTCAGCTATTTGATAGATTTTCGTGTTAGCTATTGCATCCGGCTTTTTGTGTAGTAACATTTCATATGCTTCATCTGGCACCTGTCTTGTTTCCTAGAATTGAATCTACCCTCGTCTCGATCGAGTTGATACATAACCTTGAAATGCACCATTTGTAAATGTACAGGTTCTTAGTTCTCAATCTGTTGTCACATTCAATTTGTTTGAAATGTACATATTTGTTATGCAGTTCGTCAGTGTGACTTATATGTGTCTTCACTATGTTGTTCCACTTTGCTTTTCTAATCATCTAAATCAGATCGTGAATATTATAATATGTGCCTTCGATGAATGATTGCACAATTTAACTATCAAGCCTCATACCTCAATATGTGAGAATTCTATGTTGTCTTTTATGTTCTCTTGGTGTTCTATGTTCCCTGCAGGCCCTAATTTGAATGGTCTTTTCGGGAGGCAGTCAGGGACAACTGCTGGCTACTCTTACTCTGCTGCAAACAAGAACATGGCTGTTATTTGGGAGGAGAAAACATTGTATGACTATCTTCTCAATCCTAAGAAGGTGTGTATTTTCGGACATAGTAGTATCTCATGGGTGTTTTAAATAATATGTTTCTTTATGGTCTCTCAGCTTAGTTTTACACAACTCAGTAGCTAGAAGGGTTATTGTTTGTTAGCTTAATGTTATGTGGATAACATTGTCCTATGGGCAGAGTCAGCTTTGATTTGAATGGCATTGGCGTGCTTTATGAGTATGGTATGAGCTGGTTTTATTCTTTCAATATGGAGTTCGATCTTCTTTTCTTTGAAAGGATTCTTGGATCTCTTTCTGAGGCATTTAGTGAATGGCTTTTATTGCTTGAAGAGCTGAAAGAATGAAATAGTTGTCCTGTATGGCATTTGTTTCCACCTTTTATATGAAAATTTATTTCAAATTCCCTTGCAAATGATTGATAGCCTCTTCTGTTTATTGCCAATGTCACTTCGTCTTAAACAATTAATTTCTAGCCTTTAGTATTTCATAGTTATAATGGGGTTTTAGGTGATGAAATCTAGCTTGTAACTTAATGTTTCCTGCGCTTAGAGAAAAGTTGAGGTGCTAAATTAACGTCCTGTTACGCATGCTTATTTGTCAAATATTAAATTATTGATGAGGTTCTAAACCAAGAAATCCTTGTTAGGATAAGGAGAGTAGGACTAAGAGATACCTGCAGGATATTTAAGCATCAAATGCCAAAATGTTGGAGGGATGTTTGGTTTTGAGTTTGTAATAAGCAACAGTTCTGACTACATGTATGCAGAGCCTGTATATTGAGCATTAAAAATGGGCTGTGTGTTGGAGTGAGTGAATTTTCTGAGGTATAGTTATAATGTGTTTGGGATTTTGTGATGATTTGCTTACTTTAGACTTGGAGTGCTTGTGCTTCGGTTGTGCATATGTACACTACTAAATCTGTCATGAATGAATTTAGCAAATGTTGGCCTAAATTGATCCTGTAGGCTTAAGTGCTCTATGATGTCTCAAGTGAACATAAAGATATAAATGGATTATACAGCCTTGTTTCAGAAGTTTGGAGTTGATCATACAATATTGCTATTTGTTTTAGTTGAAATAGGGGGTTGGATGAAAGAGGAGACAGATGGCTTTTGTTTTGCTGGAGCTTTAGCAGATTGTCAATGTACTCCTGAAGTAGTCAGGCTTTATCTGCTATTCAATGGATTAGAATGTATCATTTGGCTAGGACTATATTGAAATACCAGTAAGATATGTTCACTCACCTGTTTCTGCACCTCATTCAGGATTTTTAAATGTCATTATGTACATTTCATCATTTAAATCTCCAATGGTTTTATGGTTCTCGAGTATTTTCACCCTCCTTATAGCTGGTGTAATTGTTCGATTTGTCAGTCTGGTAGTTCATATTTGTAGTTTGCTCTGCCTGATACCCTTTGTTTGTTGGACTGCAGTACATTCCTGGAACGAAGATGGTTTTCCCTGGTCTGAAGAAGCCTCAGGAGCGTGCAGATCTCATTTCCTATCTGAAGGAGTCAACTGCTGAGTAGAGTCTGATAATATGCCAACGCCGGATTCTTTTGGTTAATAAAAGATATTTAAAGGAACACTGTAATTGGCAGTGTTGCCAGCTTAGACAATCTACCTGATTCCAGATTTGTTCTTTTTCTTGGGATTCATGCCCTTGACTACATGAATTTTGTTATATCGGGTTACCATGGAGGTGAAATATACCTGCTTGCTCAAATGTCGTCATTGTTGGAAAAACTTTCCATATTTGAACGTGTAGTAATTTTTAATCAGTTTATCTTTTTCACTGGACCTGCTACACTTAAGAAGTATATGATCTGTCATTATCGTTATCCTTGGAACATATGGTGTTTTTGGTTCCAGTTCTGTTCTGCATCAAAGCACAGGAATCAGGTTAAAGTTAAACAGCTGGAGTAAACAAAATGAGGTGTCAGTTGATTTATTTTCTGTTTGATACAGCTTGCAGCAGATAATACATGCATCTTTTTACTGCATGCCTGAAAGGCGGTGCACATGTATAGCGTGCTTGGAACTGGCCTTCTCATCTGAAATTGATCGATTGCTTACTTGTTGGCCCAAACTAATTTTAGGTCATTAGGTGGTGTTTATGGTAAGTGGTTGCACCAGTAATACTTTCAGAAGAGCGAGGGCAAATAGATATATGTCGTTTTCCCCTCTTTTTTTTTATTATATATTTTTGGTATTCTCTTCTTTTTCAATTTAAAAGTTTTTTATGATTCCATACAATTTGCAAGTATTTTTACGTTAAAAATAAATTCTAAAGCATTTCTTTTAATACTATATCAATGTAAAGAACTACAAATTCAGTATTTCATATACATTAGGATTTAAATAATTTATTTTCTCATCTATTACTAGTTTTGAACAGAAAGAGCATCATCAGTTAATTTAACAATCTCTTGAGAAGGATAAACTAATTTAATATCTAATAAATCAATTTAAATGTACATCAGATGAGTGCATATAACTTCAAAAACAAAAATGTAATCACGGTTCTAATTTCTTAAATGACTAATTTAGCCTTTAAAGTGTTTTAAGGGTGCACTAAGCACTTAGCCAAACCCTACTATTGGTGCGCTTCATTACAGCTATATATACTCTACCCTTGCCGGTAGAAACCTTCAGGAAAATAATAAAAAGAAAAACTTCTTACCTCCTCTTGTTAACCTTCTCCTTTTTCTGAATTAAACGCAGGTTCCAGTACTTCACCTGTCACCATGGAGGGTAACAATGCTACTTTCTTTTCTGCTTCAAAACCTTCTCTGCTCTATACTCAGTCGAGCTTTCTCAATACCTCATCTCACCACCACTATTCCTTATCACAAAACACAAACAGAAACTATGGATTCCACTCTGAAAGTTCTACTTTCAGACCAGCTACTTTCACTGCAACAACACCAATGATGTCGTCAACTGGAGCGCAGTTCCGGTACTTTCACTTGCTCAATTCTTCATGTATTCAAGATACCATTATTGCTAATAAGCCATTCGTTTTTAGTTCTAGCAGGCATTCTCTCACGAACAGCAATCGAAGAGTTACTACTACTAGTAGTAGTACCTTTGAGAGTTATTCACCATTTTTCTTCCAACAACAAAAAAGAAGCACCAACCAGTGTCGCAGTAACAATCAGAAGACTGGTCATTTAGTTCAACGAAACAGTTGGTATTCGTATCCTTATTCTGGTCATATAGCACATGACACAACTGCTGAGCCGTTTAATTTTAGCTCTACCAGAAATGTTCTCATGAACAACCATATGGGGATTGCTACTACTACCTACGCAGGTTCTGCATTGTTTTCATTCCAACAACAATACAACAAGTACATCGTTAGCAATGGCAAGACTGCTGAAGTAGCTCAAGCAACCCGTAGCTGGCTTCAGAATCGCTTTATGTGTTCTGAATGTGGCTTCGAGTTCTCAAGCGGCAAGGCCTTAGGGGGCCATGTGAGCAACCATAGCAAGGCGCGCAAAAAACTTGAATATGAAGAAAGTTACAATACCTCCGGCAGCAGGCCAGCGAAGAAATTCAAGTATTATGAAACCAGTACTGCTCCTGCTGTCATAGTGAATTCTGAGTCCAAGCCGCCAACTCCGCCAGCAGCTGCGACGGAGACGAAGGACGAGGAGGAGCTCAATAACTGGGATCTTGTGGCCGAGTCATTTCTGTTGGATGAACCTGCTGGTGAGAGCAGTGTTTGATTTTAGAGTCCTAATTAGGCCTTGTTTACAATTGCGTTACCAGAACGCAACCCTACATTTTATCCTTCAAAATATTTTTGGTAGTGCATTAGAATTTTTTTTGGAAAAATATAAGAAGATATAAATATATAGTATTTTAAAAAATTAAAAAAACTAACTTTTTTAAAAACCTGGACTTTTTGAAGCAACTCCAAACGAGCCATATAATAGTAGGTGTCATTAGTTTGGTTGCTCTTAGACAGTGCGTTTGGACTCTATTTAACTCTATTTAATAGTACGTTTAACTCCATTTTATTCCGTTTGATAATGCGTTCAGATTTCATTTTACTCTAATTTTTTAATTTTTAATAAATTTTTTTAATATTCTATAAAATTACTTATTTTTATTTTATTAGAATAGAAAATTAAAACTTATTTTTAAAAATATGTTTAAATATTTTATTAAAAAATTTTTATTTTATAGTGTCACTAGTTATGTTACTATTGGAATAGGTAGCGAAGCAAACATGTATCTAGTTGACATTTTCAAATAAAAATAGTAATTATAGAACAGCCCAACTGATTAAAATCAATATGGAAAAGGGACAAAACTTTTACACCAATCTTGAATTTGAACTAAGAATATAATCATTACTCTTGTTTCTTTAAATTTAAAAAAACAAAACATACACACATGATAAAGCACACTTAAGAATCAAACAAAATCAATTAATAACCTAATTAATAGTTTCATAAACTCTTTGCATGCTTTTCCTCAAAAGCCAAATCTACTTTTCAGTTTTGTGTGTTGATGCAAATGTTTATCTTCATTTATGCATTTATTTGCTACATTGTGTTTGCTACTATAGTATTAAGAATTACTTTTAACATCTTCCCCAAAAACAAAATCTCAAAATTAGAATTATATCAAAAGAATTAATATTTGATCTTACATTATATTCATTTTTCTATATAGTTACATAATATTGTCTCTATTTTAGAAACTAATTATCAGTAAAAAAAGTCCAAAAGATTAAACTATAATTTAGCTAATTACTAATATAATCAATTGGTTGATGGCAACTGGGTCAAAAGGAAAGTACTTGGTGCAGTTCCTCATGATCTTGGAGAAAGTGACCCTGGTTTGAAGCCAATGCTTATTATTTGCACAACACAGACTAGTAGAATGGCTTAAAAAAATATTCTATAATATTTTAAATATGTTTTAATTAAAAAAGTATGAATAAATTATATGTTATAAAATTTTTATTATATTTTAACTAAAAAAATTAGTTTTTTTGAAAAATCCCTCCAAAAACTTATTTTTAAAAAATATTTTATTTTATTCAATCCCAAACGAATCCCTAAACTTCAAATTTGTACTTCAAGTTTACAGAGATGCAGTTGCCACAGGCAACAAGGCGTCCTTTGAGCAGTTTGGCCTTATGTCTTTATGGACCAATTTGATGATGATGATAAGGATGGCATGATTGAATGAAGGTTTTGCAGATAAGATGAATGATATATGGCCAGTTATCAGTGTAACTGCATATACTGGTGGCTGCTTTACAGACTGCATCAGTCATGGCACAGAAGGCTAAAGCTGTTTATGGCAAGTTCTGGGACGGTTCCTACTTCAATTATGATAATAGTGGCTAAGGTTCAAGCTCCGCTATTATGGCATATCAGTTATCTGGACAATGATATATGCATCAGACTTCGCTCACTTGCTACATTTTATTGCATTCTTCCATAATGTTAAAGAATCGTTTAATCCCACATTACTTATCAATGGTCTTGAGATGATATTCATAAAATTTGGGCTCACTCTACTTATAGCCAATTGCTCTGATATCATGTGACGAATTTAGAATTCTTCTCAAAACCAATTGGCTATGAGTAGAGTGAGTCCAAATTTTATTAATATCATCTCAGTACCATTGATAAGCAATGTGAGACTAAACCATTCTTTAACACCTGCCTTCTAACAGAGCATTTTTTTTTTATAAATTGAATTGATGTGGCTACATGCCCCGTAATGAATTGGATGAAGCGGACGACCTGCCCTGAAATAAAATTGGCTACTTATCCTAAAATATAGCGAACAACTGTTTTTTGAATGAAACAGACTACCTGTCCTGAAATAAAACGGTCTATTTTTGCATTAGAATAAACCGTAACATGAAGGCCTTGAATAGATATGAATAATAAGTTAGATTTAGCCCATATTTTAGACCGATCCGTTCCAACCCGCTCTGATATCATGTGACGAATTTAAAATTTTTTTGAAAAATAATTGGCTATGAGTAGAGTGAGCCCAAGTTTTATGAATATTATTTCAGAACTATTGATAAACAATATGGGACTAACTATTTTTTAACACATAACATTTATTTTGTGAATTTATTCAATGAATATTCTGTTTATTATGTCTAAGGTTATGCAAAATTTTAAGCTACCAAGGAAAATGTGAAACACCAAGAGTTCATAAAATAGGGAGATAAGTTCACTGTATTTGTAATGAAACATATATAACTTGTGTAAGTATGCTAAATATGCAAAAAGATCAGACAACCATGAAAAATTCTTGCTTTGAAAATTTAAGTTACTATTGGGTTTTATCTGATAACGGAGATCAGAACGTTATAATACATTACATAAGTTCAAGTAATCTGAAGTTATCCCCTGCTGAGGTTGCTAGGTAGGGAAAACTGTTATGATTGATGTGCCTCTGTGGCTGGCTTCAGTACAACTGCAAAAATAAGCAAAACAAAAGTAAGAGACTGCTCGTTTTTTACATGAAGACTATTTGGCAATTTCAGGTAGGCAAGAGTATGTGGTCTTTTGCCAATAGTAGATGAAAAGTAAGCACAAAAAGCACTTGAAATTGTTTTCCATTTCATTGTAATGAAGGTGAAGGATAGAAAAGTGGCAGAGATGTATGGACTGGAGTAATTTACTCAGTAGCGGCAACTGTGATCCAAGAAGGAATGGTTTGATTCTGCATATAGAGAACTGCACAAGGGATACATGAAGCTGCTTGAACTTGAGAGGAAGAATACAGGTTAGTTTTCTAGCATCTGGTTCTCATCTCTTTTCTCTTTATGTAATTGGCTTTAGTCAATCATATTTAATTTCTTTTATTTGCTCAATAACATATTATTGCATTGTCTGGACAAGTACTAAAAGCTAAAGTGAAGCATTCTTTATACACTCCATCCTTTTGATAGTTTTATGTAATCAATATACTGTATAATGATTCCAAAGGAAAAGTTGGTCTATTATTGTTCTCATAAAGTAAACAAATATTCTTTTATGCAACAAGGGTGTATGTTTTACAAAAACACATCAGTAACATTTTCTACCAGAGTGTAATGTTTCCTTCAATTATAAAGAGAACTGTACGATATCATCAATCTATAAGAACAGGTCAACTTGTTTTAGAATGTAGTTACTGGAAAGTAAAGCAAGTAGGCATCACGAAATAGCAACAATCAGAGCCTATCACTTCTTACCCAATTCTAAATTCAACTTATCCTTTTGCAATCTAATTTGTGTATACAACATTCATAATCTTGAATTGAGACAAAAAGAGTTGCATGTATTACAGAAGCAAGCAACTCTCGTGGAGGTTGAGGTCATTGAAAGAAAGGTTGTAAAATTATATGACAAAATAAGTTTACCTGTTGTGGTTGATACGGCATGAATGTCCCCACAGTTAATTCTTTATAGTTGGTTCCGTTTCTACAAAATTATTTTAGTACGCCATGAGACGCGTGTGAACTTGGTTTCTCGTATTATCAACCAGATTAAGCTTTCATTCTAATTACTAAAAGCTATTTGAAGATCAGGAAACACAACAGCACGCAATATGACAATTAGTGAACTGGGGCTTCTAAAACAGCACGCCGTTGCAAATGTTAAAAGTGTCTAACGTCAATTTATTGCACATGAACAAAGAGAATGTAAAACATGGAATACCCAGGATTTAAAAGTACAACATCACACTATTCACTCAGGTGTATCAGCTGGGCAAACAGTTGTAATTTTCATTAGTGCTTTGTCCTACTAATACAAACTCTTCAGCTTAATAAAAAAACACCTAGCAATCTTATCTGTCATTACAGAGCTGATTACATTTGATAAGAATAATTTAACTTCCCCAAGGACCATAGCTTGCTTGAAGAGAAACTCATTGGTCTTATGTTGGTTGAACATAACCTGCAAGGTCACTGACTGAAGCAGCATTGCTATACCCTGTGCTAGTTGGAGTACCACTGTAACCATCTACAGGAGGTCCAGCTTGGTATCCATAATTAGCATTGCTTACAACCTGCTGGGCACCATAACCTTGTTGTGGATACTGACCATAACCACCATACTGTTGGCCTGTTTGTGCAGGTTGTCCACCTTGGGAATAGCCTGCAGCACCGTATTGAGCTGAAGCGTTGGGGCCATACCCATCACCATGCCCAGAACTTGGCCCGTACGACTGACCAAAGGAAGGTGCTGGCTGCATTTGTCCATTCGAACCATATGGATATGATTGCTGAGGAGGTCCGCCAGAACTATAAGAAGCATAAGCTGATGGTGCTGCATTCTGGTACATCGAATCACTTGGCTGACTTGGTCCTTGTGGAGCGTATGTTTGTGGCACTCCTTGGGAAGGGGCTCCCCCATAAGCTGGATTCCCGTAATTCTGCTGTTGAGGATAACCAGAACGGGATGCACTCATCTGTTGCCCGTACATACCAGGCTGTGAACTAGGAGGCTGCCCATAGAACTGCTGATTTGGGCCTTGACCTTCATGTCCGTACATTTGTTGGCTAGGAGCGTTCTGTCCATAAGATGCAGGCTGTCCATAGTTTGCAGCTTGAGATTGATAGTTGTAGTTCACAGGGGAAGGATTTGGAGGACCAGAGCCAGGGAAATGATGATTGGACGGCGGTGCACCTATTCCTTGTCCATAATAATCATACCCACCAGTTTGTTGGGGAGGCTGAACAGGAGTGGAGGACCTTTGATCCAATGCACCACCATAGCTGCTTCTGGGCGGACCTTGTTGAGAATAACCACCATGGATTTGGGAAGGATATTGAGTTTTAGGTGGATATGTACCTCTTTGATGATAATCGTAGCCTGGTCCAGGATGAGCATGAGGAGCACGGTTTTCCCATTGGTGCGCTGTTGAAGAGATACGGGGATGGAAATTATGCTGACCATAACCGCCTGACAGGGGTGATGGCTTCAGCAGAATCTGTCAACACCATTTCAGAACTTAAGATGAGTAACAGATAGAGACAGGCTGCTAGCCTAGAAGTGTTAATTCAAAGAATGAGCACCTCCATAGATGTATAAATAGAAATCAATCTACAAAAAATCTAATCAATATGAATATATAACCTAGAAACAATACATCATGCACAAAACCAACTTATCAAATTCAAGCATTGACAAACAACAGGTAATGAGTCTTATGTTCTTGACAACTGACGCAAAAGTGAGTTTCCTTTGCTGAAGTGTAATAACTTCTGATAAGCACTGAAAAGATTCATTGAAAAACAAATAGAGCTACTACACATCATTTCAGGCACATGAAATTAAAGTGAGAATAGTAATTACCAATAGTAAAATGTTAGGGAGTTTAGTCATAGTCAATTCCAATTAAACAAGCTTTATCTATCACAAAGCAGCAACTTACACTCAATATTCAAATACTTTGAATGGAATTCGGTGTACTCCTGAGTATATGCTTTCCTAGAAGATACTTCGCTCATGCATAAACAATAATGATCGCATAGACAGGTTATGGAATTCTCGGTGACAAGGTGCTAACATTGTACCGAATCAAAGGGACATTACGATGGTGTTTTGGTCAGGATATTGCAATTGACGACATGGCATTGAGAGATTCCATTCGCTAGTTTAGGCCAGTTTTTAAAATAACATAACTCATTGCTCCATGTGATAACTAAATCATAAGGAATTCGATGGATTCTAGAGAGAAATCTTCGGCATCAATGGCACAAGATCATATAGCATGGGCATTGATCATGAACCATCATGAATGTCATTATCGAATATTTCATGTTACTAATTGTGGTTTTACAAGTCTTAGAGCAATCTTACCAACCACCAGTATTCTGCAATGACAAAGGTAAAAGCCGGATACCCATCTCCAGTGGTTGAAAGCATATGGAATTTTGCAACATCAAGGACGTCAAGACCATGTCAAAGTATAGCTGAATCTGCATTATGAAATCCAACCAATGCGAATTGGCACCTTTAACACATACACCATGGTAACCTCCATCACTTCAAAGTTACATGGATTGGAATGCCTTATCAGATTGTATAACAAGCTCTCAATTCTAGAACAAGGCACAAGTGCACGACTTTTGTCATCCATTAAGTAAGAAAATGGGATCATGAGCTAGCAGCATCTGGAAACTCATAGAACTACAAAGGCTAAACTAGGTACAAGCATATTCCTCCTAGACTATACACATTTTTATGATTGTTAATCATGCAGCATGATTAACAATCATAGCTCATGCATACACACAACAATATCCAAATCTACAACTCTATACATAATCATAATGACAAAACATAATCATTATGATTATAGACACGTGTTTCGCGAAGCAATTGGCAACCTATCAACGCTAACAGAATGTACTGATGAAGATTCAAGGAAGAAATGAAGTAGATTATCAAGAACTTTATCCAAAAAAGAAAATTACATACAACATCTAGAACTACAAGCACACCTTGGCATTGGCTCTCTCATATCTGACAATTCTCCGATAGGTCAACGAAGTAAATCCTAATAATACATATAGAACTCGTCCCAAGAGAGCAACATAACTTTAAGGGGGAAGAAAAAAGAAAACATAGCATGCGCTACCACCAGGAGAGGGGTGTTATTTCTAATAAAGCATGCTAGTCAACAACTAATTACAATATGTGCTCAAAGATACTAGAGTCCTATGTTATACAATTATGACATCATCTGTACAAATCACCCTTGGTTTCATCACAAACCCTGTTTAGTCTGTTCAGTTAAAAAAGCTTTACAATTTCACATATATAACTCAGTTTTGACCAAACTACGATTATAGCATACCACAAAAAAATTAAAATGAAAAGAAAGCATCACTGGGCCAATTTAGGAGCAACAAGACCAAAGCACACACTCAAAGAGGCTCACATTAATAAGGGATAAAACCACCATTTAAAGGAAAAAAAGATCTGCATTTCTATTTCTCAAAGATGATTTCAACTATTGCTAGGAGCAATACGACAACTACGTATAGTTTAATACTCAGGAATGGAGTCAAAAATCTAGCTTCGAAATTACCTGATTCATTACATCTTTTATCATTGCTTGTGCTGCTTCTATCTGTCGCTTAGTTCCTGTTATCCGTATAGTTTTTTCCTTTGTATCTCCCTCAGGAGCATTTTGTGTTATCAACTGCAAGTATTTGTTATGTCCACTAGCAGTCAGATTTACTATTCCAAATTAGACGAACAATATAAGCCAACCACCTGAATACGTGCACCAGATTTCATTTGCAAGTTCTTGATTGTTTCACCACCTTTTCCTATAATCGACCCTACCTGTAAAAAACGTACAGAAAAAAAAAACAGTAGAATAAAGTGAACATCAAGAACCTTGTAACATTCTTTTGGAAAAATGAAGTGTAGAAGCTTACCTTGCCAGTAGGAACTTGTATTTCAAGTTGTTCAGTACCGGTTTGTGCAGTGCCAAATCCTCTTGCGACAAGTGAAGGAGAACCCCCTGCATCAGCCTGTAAAATAGAGGACGATATAGACTTGATCTTCCAAAATGGTTACTCAGATTAAGATATCAAAAGGAATAAATCATTTAATGCTCCGACCTCAGCAATAACGTCTCTTATCAGCTTTTCTGCCTTGTTGATGTGCTCCAAAGTTCCAATGATTTCCACGGGTCGAGTGGAAGAATTTAGATCAGCTTCAGCATCTTTAGTTATTTGGATCCTAGCTCCTGAATTAATTTGTAGGAACTTAATTGTATCTCCAGCTTTACCAATAAGAACACCAACCTGAACCAGATGTTTCAATTGTTAATACTTAAAAGTATAGATAGAGTGCCTAAAAGTAATCATCACATAAAGATTATGTGAAACCAGTTCGTATGTTACAAAGGATTTCTTCAAAAGAAAATTTTAGTACCACTTCAGAGACCAAGCATAAACTAGCAGTCGAAATGCATCTTATAAACGCCTACTTTCCTTTCTGTTATAAGTACATGATAATGTAAAGTGAAAATATATTTTAGTTAAGAATATGTTTTATCACATTAGAATGCTGATAATACAAGTACATGCACAGCACTACACAGTTGCAGTTTCCAGAATGATAAGCATGTAAAACTTAACTGCTGAAACTGCAGCGGTCTATCTAGAATTTTTTTTTTAAAAAGTTAAAATTGAATCTTGGTGCTCAAATTGATGATAAACTTACTCAAGACTTAGTATGTGAAGGTTGAGGATTTGCACAACAGGATGTTCCATGATAGATCACAAAATTGATCAAATGCGTCTAGTAGATGCAAAATTATCTAAATACTCTTAAAGCTATATCCCAAATGATGACTTAATGGCACGAATAGGAAATCCTCATTTTCTCTATCATCAAATTAACTACTAGACAATCATGTTGCATTGCTTTTCCATCAATCTAAAAGGTGATTTGTACCAAAAGCTTGGGTTCAACCTAAGTCTTAACATGAATGATTCTGCTATCTAAAAGCAAAGAGCACCTATAATCAAGATATCAGTGTAGCTAGCACAAAAAACATCAGGCAGCCAAAAAGGAAGGTAACTCCATTGCCAGAAAAGTATTAAAACCTTGTTATTTGGCACTTCAATTCTGCGTGAGGTAGTGACATCAGTTACTTGCTCAGGTGCAGATGAAAGGCCTTCTTCTTGAGTGGACACAGCATTAGAATCTTCATTTTTACTCTCAGCAGTGCCTTGGAAATCCTGAGCAGACGAATCCTGCTCATTACCCTCTCCTTCTTGAGTTTCTACTTTGGGCAAACCTTCACCTCCATTAGCAGCTGAAAAGCAACATAGTTAATAAACACCGTATAGAAAGCTTCCAACAAAAGGTGATTTACAACCTTCAAGTTATATGCAATATCTAATGAAACAACATTAATGAAACACCAAAAAAAAAGCCCTTTAATCTGGAACTTAAACTAATGATAGTCTATGAAAAAACACAGAACCAATGAAAACTAAATTCCTGAGCTAAAGGTTAAACAAAAAATACTAAAAAGAACGGCAGAGGAGAAGATGTCTAGTATTCTCCTCTTATTAATCAACAAACCATCTACATATTCAAAGAAAATGAATGAAATCTAGAAGTTACCTGATCCATCAACAGTTTCATAGTTCTCGATCCTCTGCCGCTTCGCCCCGTCAACCGAATTCCCATCACCATCCGCTACATCCTTCTGTTCAATTTCCTCCAGCTTCCTCTTATGATCCTCAGCAGATTCTTCATTTACATCAGTCGTCGGAGGTATTTCTCCGTCGATCTCCACCGTCGATTCACCGGCGAGATCAGACACAGATGCCTGAACTGATTGATTGGATTTTTCTAACGAACATATCTCTTCTTCGCCGGGGACGGCGGAGGAGTCGGTCGGTTGGATTTCGGTTTCCACCATTGGTGAGAGAGAGAGGGAGAGACTGCGGTGAAGATGAAGAATGAGAGATAGGGTTTTCGACATAAAGGTGTAAATATGAAAATTTTCTTTGCTACCAAACTTTACAATATTGAGCCACTATAAATTACATGTTTATACTGTAGAGCTCATATTAGCAGTAGTACGAATTAATGGTTCGTTGTGTGCGAATAATAGTTTCTGGGCATTGATGAAACGTAGTAATTGGATTGGGCCATTACTTGCTTCAACAGAAGAGCCCATGTAAATCAATTGTAACTAATCAATAATTGCAAAAAAATAAAGAAATAACTTATTGCGTACTCGTGTGTTATACATATTCACACGATAAAACCACCGCGCTATTTTGTGCAGTGCCTAAGTAGCCAAGTAGGTCGATGATAATAAGTAAATCAGATCCATAACAGCGATAGAGGTTTCGGCGTGTTTCAAATTGGTAGAATTTTAGTTTCTCCCACTAGAATTAAAGTTTCATCAAATTTTTATATTTTAATTACAAATAGAACGGAAAATTTGAATTTTCAATTCTATACAAATAGAATTTAAGTTCTACTATATTTTTTTTTTTGAATTCACTTCCAACCTACTTCAAAAATCAATTAAAACATAAAAATTAAACTCCATTTTTAATTTATTTTTAAAAAATTCTACTTTTTATTTTTTATTTTTACGAAACTTAATTACGGACATTTGAAACAAGCTCTTTGTGTATTTTAGAGCTTAAAATGATATATTTGTTTATATAGAGATTAAAGTTGTAAAATTTATTCGTCCGAATTTGTGCTTTTGAAAGCACCGCAGACCCTCTATCTCGAGTAATATAACTTTATTTCAAAAAAATATATATATATATAGATGTTCGAAACAGAGACACTGCTGCTACCCGTAGACGGTGCCTCGGTGCATGACTTCTTTTAACTTCAAATGCATTTGGATTCTTTCTTTTTATTCAAATGCATGTACGTCTTCTGTTTTTATCTAGCGGACTTTTATTTTTTATCTAAAATTTGAAATTAATTTATTTTTTATATTTCAATTTACTCCCAGCTTTCGAAATTATTTTTAATTTATTTATTATTGAATTCAATTTTAAGAAACTCATTTCATATCAATTAATACATACTTCGAAACTTCCGCAGATTAAAAGAGCATTTGAGAGTATTTTTAAAATAAAATTATTTTAAAATAAAAGATATTTTTGTTATTTTTAAAAAATAAGCTCTAATTTTTTTATTTTTAAATAAATAATAAAAATATGTACTAAAAAAATTTCATTACATAAAATTTTCATATATTTCCTAAATTTTTTAAATATTTATAAAATATATTTAAAAAATATAAAATTAAAAATTAAAAAGTTATTTTTTGTTAAGCTAAGCTAAGTCAAACACACCTAAGAGCTACTGCAAGATCAACAAATGGGTGCGAGAAAAACGCTTTGTCGACATTTTTGCATGTCCCATCTTCACCACTAACTCTCGTACTTGCTGCTTGCAGCCAACAAACTTGCCGGCTAGAGATGCAAATATGGGCCGAGCCAAACGGGCCGGTATGCGGCCCTGTCATTCAGCCCGGTACTAGGCTCTCGGCTCGATGAACGATGTGGGACCGCCTAAGATGTCGTCGGACAGACGGGCCGACTTTTTTGCCCGCCCACCACCCGACATTATTCATTGATCGGTCAACATTGACTAGGTCAAAAAATTTAAATTATTTTCTGCCATGCTGACATCAGCATGATCGTTGTACAACCAGCCAATGTCCAACGGTAACACAACCGTTGGCTGCCAGCAATGTTAATTTTTTTTTAATTTTTAAATTCAACTTTTCACCTATAAATACATTATATTTTCATTCATTTTTCACACATTTCTCTCAAATCTCATTTTTATTCTATTCAATCTTACACAAAATATAAAAAAAATTATTTCTTGCTTTATTTTTTAAATTCACATTTTTTTAATTATCAAAATTTTAGTTGTTATTTCAAATGGATCCAAATTTTTATGCCATTAATTTGGATGACTATGGCATGGACGATCAAAATTTGGAGGAAATAGATGTTGCCCGTATGGAGAAAGGAGATGATATTCTTCCAAGAAGAAGTTTTCATCAAAGATGTAACGAAATTTTTCCAATTCCAAGTGTTGAAAGTAGTTCGGCTTCAGGATCAACATCGACAACAACAAAATGTTCAAAAGTCCCAACTTCTGAAGCTTGGAACTATTTCACTGCTGAATATACAGTGCTAAGTGATGGTACTCAATCAAAAATGACGAAATATAAGTTTTGCAATAAATTTTTAACTGCTAATCCTAGTGCAGGTACCCGACATTTACTAGCACATGGTAAAAAATGTGCTTCCAAAAAACAAATCGGAAGGGAACCTTCACAAATTCAACTTCAATTCAACACGGATGGTTCGGTAAGTACTTGATCTTATGATTCTAATGTAGCTAGAGAATCTCTTGCCCGTATGATTTGTGCTATGTATCTATTAATTTTGGTGAGTCATCTTTTTTATGAAGAACATATTAAAAGAGCATATTGTCCACAATTTCAAAAAGTTAGTAGAACAACTACTAGAAGCGATATTATTATTTATTACAATAAAATGCGCATTATATTAAAATCTGAATTAACTTCTTTAAAATTTTCTATTGCGTTAACATCTGATATTTTGAGTGGTAGAGCTAAACAAGATTATTTAAGTGTTGTTGCTCATTATTTAGATTCACAATGGATTATGCAAAAAAGAATTATTGGTTTTAGACTTATTGATTCCACACATGATGTTAAAAATATTTCTGAGCGCATTATAAGTGTAGTTAAAGAATGGGGCATAAGCAACCGCATTGTCTCCATCACCCTAGATAATGCTTCAGCAAATACCAAAGCAATTCGATTTCTTGAGATGGAGCTAAGCTCATACATGGGAGGAATTTTACTACATCAACGTTGTGCTTGCCATATTATCAACTTAATCGTACAATCAGATATGCAGCTGGTAAGTGATCAGATTAATGATATTCGCGTTGCTATTTTTTGGATTACTAGTTCAAATCAATGTTTAGCTGAATTTAAAAGATATTGCATAGCAGAACATCTAAAGCCCCGAAAGTTCAACCTTGATATGCCAATAAGATAGAATTCTACTTATCTAATGTTGAAAAGTATTTTAGATTATAAAAATATGCTTATGATTTTTTATAATACAAGAATGGGTAACAATATATTTACTGAAACTCATTGGATTATTGCTGAAAAACTTGTAAAATTTTTAGAAATTTTTTATGATGCTACTGTTTTATTATCTGGTGTTTACTATCCTACTTCTCCATTAGTTTTACATTCAATTCTTAATATAGCTACTATGCTATGTTCGCATATAACAGATGAATTACTTGGACCTATAGTTACAATAATGACTAAAAAATTAAAAAAATATTGGTCTGATATTTCTCTTTTATATTGTTTTGCATTTGTTAGATCCTAGATTTAAATTTGTATATTTTACTAATACTCTTATATATATTGGTATGTATTTAGATATTTCCGATATTCAATTACAAATAACTAACGCTCGTAACAAGCTGTATGAAGTTTATGATCTTTATGAAGTTAGGTTTGGTAATTTGCGAAATCAACAACAACAACCGGCACCGGCACAAACTCATCAAAGTAAGAAGAAAAAAACAATCAATTGGTCTTTGATCTCCATCAAGCCTGGCTCAAGTTCAACACCATCTTCAACTTCAAACAGCATGCAATCTTCTTCGGACTTGAACAAATATTTTAAAGGTGATACTGTCATTGTAGAAGACAATGAAAACCCAGAAAATTTTAATTATTTGAACTGGTGGAAGACACATTCAACAAGATATCCAGTACTCTCTCAACTAGCACGTGATATTTTGACTATTCCTGTTTCAACGGTGTCTTCAGAATCAGCATTTAGTACAACTGGAAAGATAATTGAAGAACGCAGAACACAACTTACTAGTGAGATGGTTGAAGTGTTAACTTGTTTGAAAGACTGGAAACTTGCAGTCAAACGAATGCAGCATACAACTCACAATGAAGACCTGACTGAATAATTTTTTGAATTATTTTTAAATAAAAATATTTCAAGTACAAGTTCAAATGTATAATTATATACATTTTACAAATTGTAATAATTTTTTTATATTTAATAATATTTTTAAATATTATTTAAATTTATTATTTAAAAAATAAATATATATAACGGGCTGCCAGGTCGGGTCGGATCTAAAATTCCATACCCGGCTCAAATTCCTTATTTGGCCGGCCGGGCCGGGCGGGCCCGTCTGTTTTTGCACCTCCGGCCACTTTGTGTTTCAGAACAATCGACAGTCTCCTGACCAAATTAACAGTCATAGAAATCCAAGATTAAAAACAAGAAAATGGCTAAGATGTCATTAATGAACGAATACCTTATAGCAGTATATGGTTTCCTCTTTTATCGTGTATACCTCCACCAACTGTTACCAACAAATTCTATAATCCTCACTAGGACAGGAAAGACATAGCTACTTGCATACCCGAAATTTCACCGACAATATGCATTTCTAACAATATTGACTAGAATCTAGTAAGACGTGCCTTCAATCCGGCGTGGGACATTTAGTATTGCTTACGACAAAAATAATTTTTTAATTTTTTATTTTACATCTATTAATATATTTTTTATAAATATTTTATTTAAAAATTTTTAAAATATAACATAATTTTACATAATAAGATTTTTTATTATATATTTTTATTATTTTTTTAATTAAAAAAGTAAATTTATTTTTTTAAAAAATAAAAATATTTTATATTTCAAAAAAATTTTATTTTAAAAAAATTCTCAAATAACTATAAATAAGCATATCCAGCAGGACCACAGCCTGACCTTGTAAAAGCATTATCAATGTCAGAACCATTAAAAGATATGAACTAATTTGTAGATACAAAGGATTTGTTTTCACTTAAAGTACATAGTTAACACTTCGAATCGTTCCAAATGTAAAGGCACTATCACAATTATTGATGGTAGTACTTGTTACTTTTGTCCTTCCCTGGGAAAAGGAAGGCGCATATTTGAAAATAGAATCAAGAGAACTGAAAATAAAGTCCTGCGTTTAGTGACTAAAACATGCCATCCTCTATACTGAGTAGAGCATACACATAGCTTGCATGTATAGCAAGGTAATGATCATGAATCATCCGCCGGAGCAAGGGTGCAAAAAGAGTTCAAAGATCTCATGTTGCCAAGAAAATCTGAAAGTCATTGCGGAAAGAATTATATTTGACAGAGAACTGAATTCAGCTATCCAATATCATTGGAGAAAAGTATGCTCCAAACTCATCAAATTGAACTTGCCTCTGCTAACACAACACAAGGACGCAACAACAGCTAATTCCGCAATCAATGAAGAGGAACAAATTATCTTCATCACAAGGTATCCCCATCATCCCCTCCGTAACCAAAATAATTTCCCAAAAACAGTAAGACCTTGAATTAGCCAGGTCCATTATAACACTACAACAATGCTAAAACCCTCAAATCCTGCCAAATTAACACATTCTACAAATAAAACCATTAAAACATCTATAAAGCAATCTTTGGCACCATACTGTCAATAAAGCTGGAAAATTGCGTCAGGAAAGCATTAACCTGATCCTTGTACAGGTACCCAATATTCTCAAACCCTCCAACAACACCGATAAGCAACAATCCAGCAAGAACAATCCCTTTCACAGCCGTATCACCCCCCAGCTTACCGTGGGAGCCGGTACCATTAGGCCTCCTGAGAAATTTCTGAGGAAGCTTGAATGCTACTGCTGGTTTCTTGGATTGCTTCAGAGATGACAATGGTCTGAAAAAATTGAGTCTTGGTATAGGAATGATTGTTACTAATGTTAATGTTGCTGCTGTTGCTGCTTTTGTTCTTGGATGAGAAAGCGAAGAAGATTAGAGGTGCTGAAGAAGAAGAGCAGGAAGAAGACGATAGATTGCAGCAAACTGGTGATGGGTTCGTGGAAGTCATGGATCTGGAATTAAAGAAACTAGGAAAACAACTTTCTTGAAACTATTGGTGGAATTAATGATGGAGAATAAGAATTCAAGACTTGAAGTGTTGTTGCAGGTGCCATGCAGCATAGAGCAGTGAGGAGAAGGAGATAGAGAAGGGGCTGGAAAAGAGTGGAGAGACTAGAGAGAGGGATTGGCTGGGAATTTTTCTTTAATTTTGGTTCGTTTGAACAAGTGAAAAAAGAAAAAAACAAATTTGATGATCAGATAATTTAGGATTTGCAAAAATTAGATTTTTGGTTGAAAAAGAGTTTTAAATTTTGATTATAATTTAGGAGGATGTCATCTGTCCACATTGCTGGAATCGGAATAAGAAACCTCTTGATAGTGAAAATTTTTAAATCCTCATGGTGATGGTCTGTGAAACACATACACAGTCAAATTCTTCAAGAAATTTTCTTGTTGAATAAATTCCAGATGTATTGTTTCCAAATAAAGCAAGAAAAGATATACGAACAAAATTATGGGCACTTACTTGGCTACCCCTCTGTGTATGTCTTCTACGCATCACTTGTATCTCAATCATGGCAGTTATATTGTATCCTGATGCAACTGCAGAAAAGTAAAGGATTCAGCTAGAAAGTAAGAAATGTATATATTGCAATCACCAGAAAGTGATGTGGAACAGCAGAGGTGTTAACAAGAAGGTATCTATCATTTGCTTTCTTGGCAACAACCATGGAAACTGGACCTTGAAAGGAAGTAATTCATGGTGAAATTCATGGAAGAATTCATAATTTGAAGTTTTTGAGTGTGAAGTAGTTCAATAGTAAGCATACATAGTGTTGAGACTTCTGGGAAGGATGCAAGTGAACAGAATGCCATCCCTCTGAAACAGCATTAAAACGGTGTTCTTTCTTCTGCAAAACTTTCCATTCTTTGCATAGATCTGAAACGAACCTCAAGATGTCTTCTATGCATAGATCCATAATGGCTGATTTTTCATTTGTAATGAACCACCTTATCTGCTCTCCACAAAAGAACTGGAGTCAACATATACATGCTTTACTCCAGCAGCTAAGCAATCACCATGCCAAAAATTCTGGCCCTTTCAGCAACAAAACAATCAGCACAATTAGTTCATAGAGTGCCCTCTTAGAAACCATTCCGCATAAGATAAACAATGTTGTGTAATCTATCATTTCCATGTTCCAATATTACCAGGATTTCATTGGAACTTAGGGGCCATCCACGTTGCTCTTCCTTGTAGAGAGATGGGTGCCAAACCTAAACAGCTGCAGCAGTGATGAAATGGAACCATCACCTATTGAGTACCTGGCTGCAGCTGACTAGAGGTGCAACCATCATATGCAATGCCAAGCTACCAGTAATCTCCACAAGAACACACTCCACTGCTCATATGGTGGAAGCAATTGGCATCTCTCAGAACAATCTTCCTCCCATACACCTTGGTGACCAACTTCAATGCAGTGTGACAATCCCCACAAACCCTTATGTTCTTAAACACTCTGATATCCGCCCCTTGAGACAAGCTCAGGAGCCCATATGCTGTAGCCAATTTCTCACTATGGTACCGCAGCCCAGCCTCTCTCCCTTCTTCTCCAACATCGTGCAATGCATACTCCGTTTCAGGAACGTAGCCTGCTTCCCTTATCCTTTGGATCATCTCCTCCAACTTTGAGTAGACCTCAGCTGTCCGTGGGTGCCCCACATCCTCCACATGAAACAAGTGCATCTGTCCGTCCACCTCCATCCAGCTGCACCCAGGTTCTTTCTTCCCAACTCCAGATTTTATGAAAGATCGGATTTTAGCCATGTCGCTCCATCTCCTTGATGATGAGTACATATTGGATAAAAGCACATATCCTGAAGCATCTGTAGGGTCAAGTTTGAATAACGCTTCAGCTGCAAATTCAGCTATACTGACATCTCCGTGGACCCGGCATGCTGCTAGCAGGGTCTTCCAGATTGTTTTATCAGGTTTAGTTGGCATCTGGTTCACCCACTTAGCAGCCTCCTGGACCTTGCCAGCTCGTCCAAGCAGGTCAATCATGCAGGCATAATGATCTGGCCCCGGAATGACACCATATGTCTTGTCCATTGAGTCGAAGTAGGCCTTACCAGCATTGACCAGACCAGCATGGCTGCACGCAAACAGCAAGCCAATGAAGGTTATATAATCAGGCTTGATACCACACTGAACCATTTTCTCATAGAGCTGCACCGCATCACATCCACGGCCGTTCTGGGCATAGCCAACAATCAGGGCAGTCCACGTAATTGCATCACGGTATTCCATTGAATCGAACAATACCTGAGCTTCATCAATGCACCCTGTCTTGGCATAGAGTGAAACGAGTGAGTTTCTAACTGAATTGAATGAATCAAAGCAATACCTCAAACTTGTTGAGTGAACTTGGCGACCAAGTTCCAGAAGTGTTAACTCAGCACAGCAGCTGAGTATGCTAGCAACTACATACTCATCAACATTAACCCCCACAGAACACATTTCACAGAATAGACTTAGAGCATCATCATACAATTCATGCTGTGCAAGGCCCGTGAGCATTGCTGTCCATCCGACTACATCCTGCAGCGGCATTTCATAAAACACTGTCCTTGCATCATCCATTCTCCCGCACTTAGAATACATATCAACCAATGCATTGCCGACATGAACTTGAACAAGCAATCCTGTTCTCGTGATCAACCCATGGATCACCCAACCGAAATCAAAATTGTCTACTAAACCAGCTGAGTTGAGAACTGATGGGTACGTGAATTCATCCGCCTTCAAGCCTCTCCTTTGCATTTGGACAAACAGCGATAATGCATCACCATGAAACCCGGTTCTTGAACTCCGAACAATTAACGCATTCCATGAAACTAACTCATCATCAACATCATCCAAATCAGCCGTATCCAGTAGTAGCAATTTCTTAGCAGTATCTACTTGCAAACAATTACCATACATATTAACAAGTGCACTACGCACAAATGAACTTCTCAGAAGCCCGATTCGAACTGCACAGGCATGAACCTGCGCTCCGACTTTTAGTGCCTGCTCTGCAGCACATGCTGCTAGCACACTCGGGATCGTGAACTTGTTCGGAACCAACCCCTCAGCTCTCATTCTCTTAAAACACTCCAAAGCTCCGTAAAAGTCAAAGATTTTCACTTTCCCCACTATCACAGACGTGAACAAAACACGATTGCTTCTTTCCTTGTCCGGCATTTCATCGAACACCTGGTGCGCATTATGGATTCGATCGGTTTTGGTATATAAATTAACGAGTTCTGCAGCAACGAAGGGGTTAAAGCTGAGAGAAGACTTGAAAGCCAGCGCATGTAGCTGTTCTCCGGCGATAGAAATGGAATTGTTAGAGCAGCAACGAATAAGCGGGCAGATTGAGTATTGATCTGGAACAAGATCACCGGGGTTTTCAAGCATTTGCTTGAACAGAAGAAATGCGTCAGAAATTTGGCCGGAGCGAGCGAGAGAAGCGAGGCGTCGGTTGGCGGTAAAGAGACCACCGGCAACGGCGGCGGAAAGCTCGCCCGCGGCAGGCATCTGTTGAACATTGCAGTGAGTTTCAAGAATTAAAATTGAAGAAATTTATAGGAACACCCTCACATTTACACTAATAATGATAAATATATTTGCACAAATTAATTTAAAAAGTATATATAATTGATTATTAAAAAATTTTAGTTTATTTTACCTTTCCACGATTAGTAACTTCTTTAGTCCGGCAAGCTTCTCAACTCGGTTTCAAGCTTTGATATATATATAATAGCATCGATCTTCGCTCTTTCAGCTAAAGTTTTTCTTTTAGTTAAGTGATTTATTCTAAGGCGATGATGGACCAAGACGAGTAGTAGTAACGTTGAATCATCGCTATGAGTACGTGATGACTGAAGAAAATTTTGAGCTTGAAAGAAAGCTTAGCGAGGAAGAGGCAAGGGCACCAACGGAGAGCGTAGTGAATGCCTGGAGATGGACACTCTTGTTTCACACAAAACTGTTGCCGATCGATGGCTTTTACAGTACGGGTTCGATTAGTACCAGACAAGGCATGCAACGATGGCTGCTGGAGTACAAGACTGGTGTAGAGTTCTTGTTATGTTTCCAGAGCAACTGCGTTGTGATCTTGACATGATCTTTATCTTGAAGCTGAAGTTGGAGGAACAAACAGAAATGGTAACGTACAAATTTGAATGATAATCTTCACCTCCACCGAATATACACGGTTTTTTCCAGAACTGGAAAGTACCCGGAAGGTTTCTGGAGTCTCGTGATTGCATATCGCGTTACCTTGATGTTCTCTACAGTACGAGAGGCAAGATCGTTTTAGTTCTAACGCTGAGATTTTCTATGGAGTTCCGGAGAGTTTCAGAGGATGTTCTGAGGGATTGGCATCCCATTTCAAGGGATTTTGCCGAAGAAGATTCGATCTTTGAAGAGGAAGATGAAGGTTTTATCGTTCGGTTTCCTGCTAACAAAGTCTAACCATCCAAATCTTGAAGGACTTCCTCAGTTCATCCAATTTTAAGTTCTTGTAGCTTGAGTTTTGTAGTGGCAATATTTTTCCAGGTAAACTTTGCAAAAGATGCATTTGCAGAATTTACTTCACTCGCATAGAATAGGAAAGAATTGTAACAAAAAAGTTATATTTAAAATTACGAAAAACTATATTCCACACTAAAGGACGTTTTAAAGTATTTTTGAAATAAAATTTTATAAAAAAAATATTTTTATTTTTTAAAACGAATTCTTTTTTTTTATCTAAAAAAATAAAAAAATTGCTTTTATGAAATGGTAAGCCAAAGCGCACCCTAAGAATTTCAAAATTGCAGATACAATATAACCATTATGTAACTGTTTGCTATGCAGAATTCTAACATTTACATGCTCGCATGGGGCAGCATCCTGTAAGAAGGATGAAGTTCCAAAGCTAAAACTAAAAAAGAAACAACGCAAGAAAAATATGTTCATCCTCGTATGAAGTTATCAACTTCAGTAGTAATAGAAGAACAAAGCTCTTGGATCAAGAAGCCTGCAGTGAATTTCATCGTGAAATTCAAACATTGTGCTCAGACGGTGTCCCTTTAGAAGGTACAGATGCTGCAATGAACAGTAGACGTACTTCTTTCGGAACGATGGAATTTATCAGAATTTCAAATAGAAATTTCATGATGTATGTTTCGGCACTGGAGATCTTCTGAACTTTATCAGCTTCAAGAATATCACAATAGAATTCATGAGTCTGTTTGATTGGTCACAGAAAGTTTCGCGGATTGCTTGAGGAGAAAACTGGTCTGGATTCTCGAGTGCTTTGTGAACACTAAGAGCTACAAAGTTCATCCGCAAATCAGCAGTAGAAAAAATATAGGTATACCTTGCAGAAAGCACGAACTTGTTTCAAACTTAAACAAAATCAAAGTACTTTGACTCTATCTCTATCTACATTCTTTTGAAAGCTGTACAGTATTCAAAACAATATGCACGAGTTTTGGTTTGTTTAATTTCAGTCGCTTTCCCCATTGATGGAATCGCCCTGGTGGATCTAGTGCATTATGCATAGAGCATAAAACAACTACAGGTAATTGAGTATAAAGTTCCTAGAAAAGTACATGAAGCACACAACATATTAGACTTGTCATTTAAGATATTACTAGCTCGTTACTCTAAGCTACAACTTGATGGGTTTTGGTTTAAATGGAAAGCTTATTTGAAGGTTGCTAAGTTATACATCATGATATAGAACACGTTGCAACTATAATCCTGATGATTCCTATAGTCAGTATGGAACTCTTTCGAATCAATCTTAGGATAGTTCTTTTCTATCCTTAGAGAGCTTCTCAAACATCAGACAAAAACATCTAGCTATCTCATATGAAACGTTCATGACAATCTCGACAATTCCATAAGGATGTATGCAAACACTTAATTACTTGAAGGAACCAAACCTCGATCGCAAAACAAGAAGGACCACCATCTATGGGGGAAGTTAACCAAACAAAGAATGACTGCTAATTCCATTAGCCACAACAATTTGGATAAATTACTGTGATGGCATCACTTAAATCCTTTCAAAATAGCATCATCAACCACACACTGAAAACCAGTTAGAGGGCAAATAACCAAAGTAGAACGCTGCCCTCGTTCGTGAAATTCAAGCAAGTTTAGATTCTAAAATATAAAGCAACTAAGAAAAAACTAACATCCATTTAGCATTCAAACAGATTGTGAAGCCAGCTTCAGCAAAGCTTGTGTGATTGGCACAATGCAAAACCTGCAAACCAAAATTCAAGGGTTAAAAACATTACTAACAACCATGAATATCTATAGTCTTCATTCCAATTACTAACATCCTTCCCTGAACAGGTTAAGTGAAAAAATGCTGCTATCTTTTCAGGATAAATATTGGAACTTTTAATCAGGATTAAATCTTCAAGCAAAGAATCTACAACAAATCAAGAAACAAAGAGATAGAGAAGGACTAACATTCCTCGTCCACCGGCGAGAGTTTCTTCAGCTGGATCTTTCCACTCATCATAGCTGAACAGAACAGCAACAACATTGAGGAAAAATAAAATCAAAACTTTACAAAAAAAAATATGGAAATGTATGAAGAGAAATGGTAAACATTTACATCCATCCGTAGCGTCGATCAAAGAGTAAACGCTTGCTCGTCTCTGTTGAGCTCGTTTTCATTGCTGAACTGAAAATTGGGATTTTCTTTTCTTGGTAGTAGATAAAATTGGTCCTTACTTTACAAAAGCCGTCCACTAAAAGCAGTTTGGTAACAAGGCTTAAATTATCATATTTATCCAAGGATTTTGTGTTTATCAAATTCGAATCTATAAATATGTTTATGCGCGCTTCATTTCATCAAAATTTCAGTTCTATCGCCAAATATGAACTTTTGATAAAGGGATAGGATATAGACACTCCATATGTTATATGCATTCCATCGATTTTTCCGGCCATATTTGGCCGGAGAGACCTCCAAATCCGATCTTCACCGTTGGATATATAGAACTATGAGTTAGAAACGTACTTACCAAATTTCAGTTCAATCGGACCACGAATCGACCTTCATCCGGCCACTTGATCAAGATGACTCAAAAATAAAAAATATATATTTTGTCAACTTTTACTATTTGAGTCATCTTGATCAAATGGCAGGATGAAAGTCGATTCGTGGTCCGATTGAACTGAAATTTGATAAGCATGTTTCCGACTCATAGCACTACATATTCAACGGTGAAGATCGGATTTTGAGGTCTCTCCGGCCAAATATGGTCGAAAAAACCGATAGAGTGCATATAGCATATGAAGTGCCTATATCCTATCCTTTTGATAAATTCACATATTTTAATATGAACTCATAATTGTAGTTTTATTTGGATCTTCACTTTCTTTTAAATTTCACTCTTATTGTTAAATTTTTTAAAATATAGTTTTTAAACTTTATCTATAACTCATTTTTAAAAATAATTAAAATATAAAATTTAAATTTATTTTAAATTTATTTTCAACTTATTTTTTAAAATCATTTTTTTAGGATCTATACAATTCCGAAGATGAACCGGACAAAGGGCCCTCGTCCTGCGTTCTGTATATGTAGTTCGGACTCTTGTCTCTCCTCTTGGTAGAACTGCTATAAACAATATTTGATCTTGTAACAATAAAAATATTGACTTTTTTATTGTTACAAATCTCTTATATTGTGTTATTGATCGTCTCTCTCTTTCTATTGATCAACTCTTTTGTTCTTGTTCTTTTGATCGATTGTTTCCTTTCTTGTGTCGGTTCACTCTTTTATTTGGTGTTTTCTCACTTACAATTTTTTATTTCGACAAAATCTAATTATAGATATTTAGGATATATTTACTATCATCTCAAATTTATTTTTTTAGATTCATTTTTAATATAAAATAAATAAAAAATTTAAAAATAAAATTTTTATCAAATTTTTTTAGAAATTTAATTTTAAAATTTACTATTAATATAAATTATTATAAAAATTATTTTTTTATTAAATATTTTTAATTTTTAATTTAATTTTTTTAATTGATTTTTTAAATATTAAGTTTACTCGGGTTACTTCCCAAATAAACACGCCATTAAAGCACGCACTTTTAAAAGGGTCTGAAGTTTTCGTCTTTTTATCTCTTTCTCTCCCAAATCTAAATTCAAGAAATTGATTGATTTTTTATTAAAAATAATCTAAGAGAATTTGGATTCAGAATCGCTTGACGGCTTCTTTTGTCTTGAAAGTTTCAAGAACGAATCCTAGTTGGATCATTGCTTTCACTCTTCTGCTATACATGCATCACCAAATGGTCACAACGATCGATTTCCCAATCTTCACGGAAATCCATCACTTGCCCACTTTTGCAAGACGGAAAATTTCTCTATAATCCACAGTTTTAATGGCACTTATTTCCTGAGATTACATTGACCAGTTGCATGAAAAAAGCTTTAGCTTTATTTGTGGCTCTTATAGATTTAGGATTCAATGGTAGTTTTTTATTTGTTAGATGTAGAGTAGTAGAAAGTTTTGGTTTTCTTAAGAAGAATGCATGGATTCAGAAATGGTTGAGAAGAGAGATTCAAGCTCTACTTCAGGAGCAAAATGTTGATGTCGTTATGCATCATTTAATTGTGTTGTTGAATCTTTCATGGGAAAACAACTGGAACTGCAAATAAGGGGCAACACATTGTCACAGGAGCAGAGCCAGAAAGAGTTCTGGCAGTTGTTATCAGATGCTGCAGCTCCTCTTTTGCAGGAGAGGGCTGAGTCATCTATTGCAGAGTTCGAGATGTTCTTGGCTTCTGGTCTTAACATTGAAGCCTATGATGAAGTTTGCATGATAAGTTTGAAACCTTCATCTGACCAAAAAAATGTGTACAACATTGTGAGTAATCTTACATCAATAATGTCTCATTGCATGATATAGTGGACTTGATGCATTTGGTGGTTAAGTTGTTCACCTTCATGGTTTTGTGATGGTTGTCTGATTGAGATTGGTGACTACTGGTTTCCAACTTGCAACAATTTGACTTGGCTTTTGAGTTAGTTGTTACATGTTTGTAACTACACTTAAAACAGTGGTCTACTATAGCATATACCTATGAGATTTTTCAGAGCGACTTCAAAAAATCTACATGGTGCTTCTTGAACATGGCCACCTTGTGACCATTATCATAGAGTGGTAATTATGGAAACATTTCTTGATTTTCTATGAAAAGAAAAAAAAGGGAAGTGGCAGAGAACTTTTATGTACTGTCTTGGTAGTCACTACCCTTGCAAAAGAAGAGTGTTTAGGACATAGGGGATGACTTCATTGTGATGACTTCTAAAGTCGGGGCTACATCATCCATGGTAGCTTAACGTAGATAAATTTGCTTGGTCAAATACAGCTTGGATAACTACAGGATACCCTCAGGTTGAACTCTTCATTGCTCCGGGTGAGTTGAATAGACGTTTTGTTTATATTATTCATGCCTCTATCTGGTTGCAGAAATTGGTTGGTTCCTGTTTCATCATTGGCACTCTTTTGCATGCTGTCAAAATTAATGGGGACCTCGTAAGGACGCCCACACTAACCTGGAAATATTATGTTACCTGTCATCGTTGCATGATATAGTTGACTTGATGCATTTGGTAGTCAGCCTGTAGCTACTTCATCCTGTGATCATTATTTGATTGAGAGTGGTGAATATTTCTTCTAACTTGCAAGAACTTGACTTTGATGTTGAGTTAATTGCCGGAACTCGGCATGGAGCTGGTCTATGGCACGTGTTTAGAGCTAGTTAAGATACTGTTGCTGCACAGCATACAAGAAATTTTCCATAGTTTAGCTCTTGACTTCAAATGTCTAGCTGGTGTTCTGTTTTAAACATGGGCGCCTTTTGACCATTCTTCACAGTATGGGAGTAGTGCCAACCTATCTCAGTTTCTAAGAGAAGAAATGGTCAAACAAATGGCAGAGAGGTTATAGATTTCGTCTTGGTAGTCTCTATCCTCATTCAGGTTTTATTAGCAGTAGTGGGCTTAGTACATAGGAGATGACTCCCTCGATTATGATGAGTGCTAAATTCAGGTTGCTACTTTCCATGGGATATTAGCTTAACATGGATAAATTTATTAGGTCAAATACCATTTGGATAGTACTGGGTGTGTGTTGGTTGAACTCTTCATTACTACCAAGTAAGTTTGAATAGACCTTTCCATGTATTATTATTCATACATATGATTGAACAACTAGTACTGGGTGTCTGTTGGTTGAAATCTTCATTGACCTTTCCATATATTATTCATACATATGATTGAACAAACAGTGTGAATTCAAATTTCATCGCTGGCATTTATATTTCTGGATTGAGATCATGTAAGGATGCCAAGACTGAAGCCAAAAATATTGTGAACAAATCCATGCTTATTGTTGTCTATACGTTGAACATTGTTTGTCATTCACTGCTCTGAATTAACTTGTTTCACTTTGTCCAGTTTCTAGAAATTCATTTGCAAGTCTACAACAAGAGACAAGAGACAGATCCGCTGTTGTAGAACTATGACCTATTTACAAGGTTGATTGGAAAGGAGAGACAGCTGCTGCTTTGAACTCTTCTAGTTTTTTCTCCTGCATGCCTGTGGGTATGTCATGTTGTGCAACATTAACACAGACAGTAGTAGTGTGTTGCCTGAATTGAGACTTCGGTATGCATAGTCTTCTGGCTTTTTTATGTAATACCTTGCCCTGGTACTTTGCCTTGGTATTGCACTATGCATATTGTATCTTTCAGAATAATTTTAAAAGAGTAAAGCATTGTCGCGCATAGCACTTTGGCTAAGCACCTTTAAAACATGACTGGGAGTTTGTAAAACTGAGTTTGTGAAAGTTAACTACAGAAATTTATGGAGAAGTGATTTTTTGGTAGAAGAAAGTCATATCTAGAATGATAAATATGGTCTTTTTGTTTTCTGTTACTTCTCGTAAACTTTTCGTTAGCTGAAGTAAACATTGTGAAGAGTTTTTTTTATACTGATTCAGAACCAGAATAGTTCATATACAGAGAAACCATTGTAGTTCTGTACAAAACTTTGGTAGTGAGAAAATTTCTTACTTGATAAATGTATGTTATGGGCATGTTTAGCAAAGCTTTCATTTCTTTCAATCTCTCGTTTATCAATAAATTTTTTATAGTACTTTAAAATTTTTTATAATTTAGAAAGTACAGATGAACTGTTTGACCTAAAATATTATAGGTACAGTTTTTATTATTTTTTAAAATTAAAAAATAAATTTATTTTTCAGAAATTTTTAAAATATTTTTTTTTTAACAAAATTTTATTTTGAGCGCTTTCAAACTCTCCTATGCTATTCTTGAACCGAGGAATAAATACTGCAGTACTATTAGTATAATTGAATGAAAAATAGTCAAAATTAGTAAACTAAATCAAGCTTACTTGGTCAAAATTGAACCAAATCAACGACTAAACATGTCATAAAATCGATCTACTTACGATAGGTTTCTAATACGTTGACTTCTGTAGACATATTTATGGGGCTGTTTGGTTCAGCTTTTCTTCAACAAAATTTTTTAATTCTCTATTTCATATTTTTCAAAATATATTTTATAAGTATATAAAAATTTATTTAAAAATTTAAAAAGTGTAGAAAAATTTTACAAAGTGAGATCTTTTTATTGCATATTTTTATCATTTTTTTTGAAGTAAAAAATATAAAGCTCATTTTTCAAAATGAACAAAAATATTTTGTTATTTCACAAAAACTTCATTTCATAAGCAATTCCAAACGCCTCCTATATTTTACAAGCAAGTCCTACATTGATCATTTTCGTTAAACAAAATCTCTTTATCTTGCAGTAATTAAGGGGTTTTTTATCTTTTACTGTCTACGTACGCACACGTATACGTAGGTCAAACTCAAAACAAAATCACAATAACATTAATTATTATCAAATATTACACATGCCTTCTCTGTATTTTGACCACTATACAATACACATAAACAGGTATACAATTTCAAACACATTATAGATACTAGTCTTTGTATGTGGCTTTTTCTTTATCATATTAAGGAGCGTTTGGATGCTTTTGAAATAATTTTTTTTAAAATATAAAATTTTTTTATTTTTTTATTTAAAAATAATAATAATAAGTAATAAAAAAATTACGTAAAATTTTTTTTTAGTTTTCTAAATTTTTAATATTTATAAAAACTAAAAATATATTTTTTGAAATGGAAAGTCAAACTTATACTAATTGGTCTACAATAAAGTTAGTCCCAAAAAATGAGCTCTAAAAAAGTGAGTTAAATTTTATATTTAATTATTTTAATAATTAAAATTTTATATTTGAATTTATTTGAAAGTAAAATTAAAAATAAAATTTTTATAAAGAAAAATGAGTTGGGGAAAAATAATACATAGTGGTTCAACAATTATGTACGAGAAAGGACCTGTTCATTTCCTTGCCGACCTTGTCCGTAGAAACTTCCACGTTCCTGCATGTTCTGTCTCGTATTTTCTTGACCTTGTCAAAACAAAAACATCAATACACCATTAATTTCACTTATTCATTCGTAGTTCTACTACTTTATCTTCATTATAATTCATAACAATGACTAGTTCACACTTTTCACACCTTATATTTTCTTTTGCAAGCAAATATCTTCAAATGTTCTTCAGAAAAACAAGGCAAATAGCTTGAAATGTTTGATCAAGTTTTTATTCAATACTACTTTTGCCTAGTTGCAACAAAGCGGGTTTTTTTCATTACTATGGCAATCAACACTGATCTTTTTCCTCCTCCTCCTTCTTCTCCGATGATTTCATGGAATCGGTTTTCTTGCATTCCAAAAAGAATCATGGCATCTTTAGAGGAAGAAGATGATTTAGATCTCAAAACTCTCAAGAAGTCCAAGATGGAACTGAAGCGCCCTGCAAAGATTGTAATACCAGAAACAGAGTACTGTGAAGTTTGGAATGATGAGTTAATTCATAGGGAAGTGAAAGTTGAAGGCAGTGGTTATTGTGTTGTGAGCAGGAGAGGTAGCAGGCATGCAATGGAAGATGCCTATGATGTTATTACTAACATCAACGGAAACCAGAAACAGGTAATTCTTTAACCTTTTCTTTTTCATTTTTTCTTATTTGAATCTAGCTAGCGTGGGACTACAACGTTCATCCTTATGAGTTTCTTTCTTCTTCAACGTGATGAGTTGCGTTTGTGAATGAATAGGCATTTTTTGGTGTTTATGATGGGCACGGTGGACGCGAAGCGGTTGATTTTGTTGCTGAAAATTTAGGCAAGAATGTAATAGAAGCTGTTAAAGATCTGAAGAACAACATAGACAAAGTAGAACAAGCAATCAAAGCAGGCTATCTGAAAACAGATAGGGAGTTTCTTGACAAGGTACAACAAAATACTATTTTGAAATTTTCAATTTTCAATTTTTCCAACTTTTTATACATCAATTTCTTTTTATAAATTCTCGAAAGATCGTTTTTTTTCCCCTGAAATTTTGTGTTACATTATTAAATGTTTTGAATAGGGATTGAATGGTGGAGCTTGTGCAGCAACTGTTGTATTGAAGGATGGAGAGTTGTATGCAGCAAATGTCGGTGATTGCAGAGTAGTCATGAGTAGAAATGGAGCAGCTGGCGCTTTAACAAGTGATCAGAATGCTGGTAGAGAAGATGAAAGAGTTCGTATTGAAGAATCAGTAAGAAACTTCAACGATAAGCGCAATGCTTGAATTTTAGTTTAAAAAAATGAAACCACGAATGATCTTGTTGCAATTTTGATGATATATGTATATAGGGTGGGTACGCAAATTTTCACAATGGAGTATGGAGAGTTCAAAGCTCACTTGCAGTGTCTAGAGCTATAGGTGATGCAAGTATGAAGGCTTGGATCATACCTGAACCGGAGACTAAAAAGCTGCATCTAACTAAAAATTGCGAATTTCTGATACTCGCCTCTGATGGCTTATGGCTTAAGGTATATGTTGCTATTTTTATCTGTTAATAATTTTAAGATGATAATCGATTTCAAATACTGATTTCGGTTGGGTTTGAAATCTGAAGGTAACAAATCAGGAAGCTGTAGATATTGTTCGGAAGCACACAAAAAACAGAATAGAGTCATGCAAGGAGCTAGCAGAATTAGCATCGAGTAGAGGAAGCAGAGATGATATTACATTGATGATAGTAGACATTCAGAAATATGTACAGTAGATGATATTTCTTTGATATCAGTTGCATTTACATACAATATTTTCTTCTATTCAAACAAATTCCTCGAAAGAGTAATTCAAAACTACAAATCCCTTTAAGAATTCTTTACACTTCAACACTATACAAGCAGTAAGTTCGCTTAGGAAAGGTTGCTATAACTAAGTCATCTTAAGATATGGACATCATCAACATGTTGTAAATAGATTACATACGCAAATACACAGCTTCCATGTGAAACTTTGCTAGAGCAGTAAGGAGCATAGATATATATTTTGCACTGCGGCATAGGAATCAGCTTTGCTGTTATGATCTTGATAGGAATAGATAAGCTTCAAGGCGGTATATCCCCAAGTGGACCGTATCAAAGCAAACCCACCACTGGCCATGGAGTGACACCACCAGCTGGCAGCACAGGCCTTACGATGAGCATTCGCCTCACCAAAGATAATGCTTCATTCAGACGAGCACCTCGGCCCATCGATTTAGATGCCTTCTGTGAAAATATTTTAACAATCAGATGAGCATGCTCGTCTCAAATTATACGTATAAAACAACAAAAAGCAACCACCAGACTTGATAAGTTATTAAATTACAAACAAGGTGCTTTAATTACGGATATGGGTATGCCTTTTGCTTATGTAGAGTCCAACTTTGTTTCCATTTTCATGTTTAAGAACCATTTTAAGGGACAAAAAGAGTACCACATTACTTTAGCAATTCTGAAAACAAAGTATAGGAATGATTTTATTCATTCTCGTCTTTTACCTATAAATAAAACATTCATCAAATTGAGATCACTATCGATCTAACAAAATAACAGCACTACACAAACCCATACAATCAATAAGATTAACATCCATTCACAATTTAACTTGAAAAAATTATTTATCACATGCCAAATTATACAACATCTATAAGCTCAAACACTAAATCTGTCGCCTGGATCAAGAACTTGCAGCTAGAACTATATCAAGGTCAACCAAATTATTGAAAATCCGAACAAAATTCAATATGAAAAGAAAAATCACCTTTTCGTCGACTGCCGGTGTTAATTCTCAGCGCAATCCCTTTCCCATTATCCTTTAACCCATACAACTTCGTGCCAATCACAACGGCCGCCATTACCGCAGCAGCAACACCAACCACAGACCAAGACGGTTTCAATCTCTTAACCCAAGCCTTCACCAGCTCCCATCAAACCCCTTTCCCTTTCCTCTCCTCCTCCACAGACCCACCACAACCGTCATAACTACCTCGTTCTTAACGGTGGGAGTCGGACAAGGTTCGCAAGAGACAGTCAGAGGGTGAAGAAGGTATGGGTTTGGTAGGTTCGATCCAGCTAGGGTTGTCGGACAAAGCAGAATCGGACTCGGTGTTGATGGTGGATTCGGGTCGTTTGTGGAGACAGAAGTAATCGGGTTTGACTAATCTGGATACGGTACCTACTAATGGGTTTCGGATGCTTTGTTCTTCTGTCCATTCGAGTACCTCTGCTTCTTCTTCTTCTGCCGGAGGAATCCATGAATGAAATGAATTTCTTTCTGATCGAAGGGAAGATTGAGGGAATCTAGTAGTTGAGAAACTGTTTGGGAATTTTTTTCATCGCGTATGTTTAGAATTGCTTAGGAAATAGATTCTTTTAAAATAAGTTTTTATTATTTTTAAAAAATAATAAAAATATATAATAAAAAATTTTTATTACGTCAATTTTTTTATATTATCTAAATTTTTAAATAAATTTTTTAAATATTAAAAAACATAAAATTAAAAATTAAAAAAAAACTGAACCAAACGTTTAGATCCTAATTACGCTTCATTTTATAAATAATTTTAAAAAGGGGACTCTATTTCTTACAGTTAGTTGTTTCATTACTTACAATATCTAAGATATTGTTCGCAACAAGTAATACGACAATGGCTCAAAGGAAAAGCTGAACCAAATTGCTTGGTTTTGGTGCGTTTGGAGTTTCGGTAATATTAGGTCCTGATTACGGAAACTAGAGTATGTAAATCGTCTCCTGAAGCCTTTACAATAAAGGTGGTCGTGCCGGAGTGGTTATCGGGCATGACTAGAAATCATGTGGGCTCTGCCCGCGCAGGTTCGAATCCTGCCGACCACGACTTTTCTTTCAAAATTTTTATTTCACTTTTGCTTGCCGGAATTATTTTCCATTTTGTTTTCTCGAGCTGTCTGTTTGAAATAAAAAATTAATTTTGCTATAACTTGAAGTGGTCATCAATCGTTTTCCAAATTTGGGGAGCGTTGGGAAAGAGTTTTTTAAAGTAATAGATATTTTTTTTTTCTAAAAAATATATTTTATTTTCTTTAATTTTCAAAAATAATAAAATAATTTTACTATATAAATTTTTTTATATTTTTAAATTCTCTAAATATTTATAAAATATATATTAAAATATAATTTGAAAATTATTTTAAAGAAAGCTTTGCCAAATCCTTCCAATCAATTGGAATTCTAACGCTATAGGGTGCAAGTGAGGTTTCCAATATTATTAGGATAACGGTGTTTCACTTATTGATATAAAATTTATGTGTAATATATCGATAAAATTTTTCAATCGAACCGAAAAAAAAAAAAGAACAAAATCAGTGATCGATTTTTAGATTTTATCGTATTTACTTTTAGCAGTATATTAAAAATAAAATTTACTTTATTTTTTATATAAAATAAATACAATTATTAAAATTATATAACCTATTTTTGACTCGTAAATAAAAGTAAATGAGCCAACTTTCTAATTTTGCTCTGAGGTTCATTTACAAGTTGTATAGAATGTCGTTTGACATTGATTATTAAAATTTTCTCAAGTTTTTATTTTTAATAAATTTTATAGTATTTTAAAATTTTTAAAGGATAAAGTGAATTATTAGTTATAAATTTTTTATATATAAATAACTATTTTTATAATAAAAGTTCAATTTATTTTTTAAAAGTGTCAAATAAATTATCTTTAAAAAACTTATTTTAAACGCCTCTGAAGTCTGAACGTTTCGTAAAAATAAACACAGATTCTAAAAAAAAACTATTTTTTCAGTGCCAGCAATGGATGAAGCAGAGCATCTTTCTTGAATCCATTTGCAAGATCTCAATTTCCCCTCCAAAAGGCTACCAAATTTCTTCTCCCAATCAACTAACCAATTACAAACCCTAAAAGAAAAAAAGGAAACCAGAAAAAAAAGCCTTTTTCCATCTTTGGACAACTTCTAATCCATCAAGATCTTCTCTTTAATTTTTTTTCCATCTCTGTTGATTTGATCAGATATTGAAACCCTCAATCAAAGATTCCCTTCTTTTTTACTTTTTGCCTTTGAGAAACAAGAATCAAGGAAATGGGAACCCAAAAAGCAATTTTGTTGATTTTTCTGTTTTCGAATTGTTGTTGTTTGTCAATCTCTCGAGAGACACCATCAGTTTTCGAATTGTTGTTGGAGAAGTTCAACTTCCCAGAAGGAATTCTCCCAACAGGTGTTCAAAGCTATAATTTGAACCAAGACGGCAGCTTTGAGGTTTCCTTGAACGGAGATTGTGAATTTAGGGTCGATGAGGGCGGGTACTCGTTGAAGTACAAGAAAAAGATTACTGGTATTGTGAAATCTGGATCACTTAGAGAATTGAGAGGTGTTTCTGTGAAGGTTCTGTTGGTGTGGTTTGGGATCAATGAGGTTGATCCCAAACAGAACTGCAGTTTGCTTGCTTTTTTCTCCTATAATGAATTTAGAGAAAGAACTTTGTACAGCTTTTCACTAAAAAAATAATCAAATGCAACGTTCAGATTGAATAGCAATAGTTAAAATTATAAGGGCCTAATATTTTAACTTTTATTAATATTAACGTTGGATTTATTCATATTTTAAGTTTGTGTTAGATGTTATTATGATTTTTCTATGACAATCTTTATATCTTACAGATTATGGTGAAGCTAGTGCAACTACAACAGAATAAGATTTATTGATTACAGGTATGGCAAGAAGGAAACAGAATGAATCCATGCACATGTTAGACAACAAAGCACCAACAAAACTCAAGCCAACCAACATTCCTATCTTTCATTCAAAGATCAATTGTACATATCTATGATCATTCCAAAAAATCTGCCACCAATAATCATACATGCAAGAAAAGTAATAAACAACTACAGAATGAATTGGTGAGAAACTGTGCAACTAACAGGAAAGAAAAACTATGTAACAGTGGTGTTAGAATAAATGCCTAATCCCTCTCTAAAAAAAAAAAAAAAAAGAAGCCAACGCGTGACTTTCTATGAAGTAATCACTAGCTCGTTAGTATCACAGAGTTAAGCAGTGTGGATGAAGAAGATGGATGAAATGAAAGGATAAGTTAAAAATTCATCAATGTTGAACTGAGATTGAGCAATGGTTCTAGAGCACTGGGGGCGAACTTTCTAGCAAACAGATAGCAAGTGGATGTTGGCTTTGAGTTATAAGTGCATCTCGTGCCGTTGTTTCTTATTTCCTGAATGAATTCCTCTGTGATGCTTTCTTTTCCGTACCTGGCAGGATGAGGTCCTCCCCTAGACCAATCCACCCATGTCACAGTCCGGTTTGAGTTCATAGACCTGTGGAACATGTTCAAGTAAGTAGGGATGTAATGTTCGTCCGAGAAGCAAGATGGCTTGCAGTACTTCCTGAAGAGAGAGTAGTATTTGTGGTCTGCAACGATATCTATGGCCAGGTCTCTGTGGAGCTCAAACCATTCGGACCCTTTCCTCCACTGCCTAAGCTTGATATGTGGGGCCATCTTGGTGTTGTATCTGCCACGGCCTCTCCAAGAATCCTCATCATAGGATTCAACAAAACTTTGATCAGAATTGATCAGGTACTCGTACACAGTAGGGAAGTTGAATATTGGAATGCAGCTTTCTGAAAGAAGAACGAAACGCTCATTGGTAAAATCCAGTAGTGCATTCGCCATGAGACGCTTCTCAGCATCTAGCAGTAAAATCGATCCCCATTCGACAATCTGCATTTGCATAGCAAATAAAATGTCGGTAAGACTCATTGCCCACTGAAGATATTGCTGCTTGCAGATGATCAATAACTGACAAAAGAAACCACCATGTCCTGGATGACTAAAATGCAAGTAGCAAACTAAGCAGCTAGACCACAATCATTTCAAGCTAGGGTCACACCATCTCATTTCAGCAGTAAATATTACATCTAAGACATCTTTTGGATTCAAAATTTTATCCATACTGGAAAATCTCTTCTAGGGAACTACAATTGTAGAAAATTTCTGTCATTGCCTTAGGAAGCGACTTTTGCAGTTAATGGATCAAGGGATTTCAACAAGTGATTACAAATCCTATATAGCATGACGTATTGAATCCCCCATTTTAAAGAGCCAACTGAAAGTGATGAGTAACTCTATACTCTGACATTTTCAAGAGACCAAATGGAAACTCTGAAATATACTTGGTATAGGGAAAGAAGTAAAGCACTAAGATCGACAAAGTGACGATAACTTCTTACTTTGCAAAGTCCAAGACAAGATGAAACATGACTTAGACTAGATCAAAGCTTATTTTATTTACTGATTCAACTATACCATCTCTATCAAATTAACCATCCATCAGTGACAACCCAAAAACTCTTTTACAAACTAAGTATCCGTAAGCGAGAAATTGCATTCTATAACCTATATATATGAATAAAGCTGAATATTTAAAAACCAAGTTCTATTTTTCACGAAAAGCAATGATCCCAGTCATACAGATATTACCTTACTCAGTATCTGTCGGCCGTAGAAAGCTGAGGACTTCGACACATTCAACTTATAATCTGGAAGCGTATGGACATAGACTGAATATAATCCTTCATGCCCTTCAAAGAATTTATCCCATAAAAGAGCAAATGGCAAAGGTCCCCTTGTCATAAACAAGAAGGCCACCTTTGGCACTCTAACAAAGGGATAATCTTTCCTTTTAGGCACCATAGATGCCCTCCAGAACAGCTCTTCATCACTCATTTTATGAGTCAAACAGTTTGGTGTGATAAAATTCGACATGCTCAAACAATCCTTGTCGCAGTTCATTGTGTCTATTGTCCTAGGGAAGAAAAGATCGGACTGCGATGTTAAATAACGAGAAAATCGTCCACTCACAGACAACCCAAATAGGATGCCTGCCATGAAAATGACCAAGAAGGATATAACTCTCATCAAACTGATTGACCAATCTTTCCTTGGATAACTTGAGAAGTAATCCATTTCATCTTCACAAGCCCTCAGCACTGGCTTCATCTTGTCTTATAATTCTGTAGAATACCAACCAAACTGCCACAAAATCTCTGCATTAGCAATGCCTTATACTCAATCAGTAGCTAAAAAACTGCTAAAACACTCAACAAACATATATGTGCGGAAATGAAAGATGATTTCTGCCACCAGTTAAGTAACTTAAGCTTAGAAGTAAAGTTTTTAGATCCAACTGCTCCAACCAAACAATGAAGTGACAACAAATACGAATACAACAATTGCAGATTCCAGTTCAGAGCTTTAAGCTACTTCTTACTAAAATCTATTCAAAGAAGGAACACTTCAAACTAAAAATTTGATCATACCACAAAATCAAGACTTCATTTAACTCAATCTCTTTGCCTTACTTAAATCTCTATAAGAAATTAAAAGGGTGAAAAAAAAACTCCCACAATTCAAAATGAGTGATTAATCAGCTGCAAATTTCGAAGAACTCAATCAGATTCATCAAATCCAATTTTCAGAATTCACCACTTGCTTTGACTCGATATCAAATCTTTTTGCTTCCGCCATCAACCAAAATCAGAAATTAAAAATACCCAGAACTAAAAAATTTTGAAAACGATCGACAACTGAACTTACCAAGAACAATCACTGATCTCCAGCAAAGAAGAAAGTGGAGACAACAAACGATCTTTGAAGAGAAGAAAACTTAAATCTTTGCTCCAAAAGAAAAACGCAGAGTAACGGATGAAATTGAAGAGAACGAGTCGAAGAAACCGACTCTTGATTGAAATTTAATTCGTTTAATTTTTATAGTGAAGAATCAATACGCAATATTGAGAAAATTAAAACAAAATAAAACGCGCTTGGATATTTTCGCAAACGCGCTGTTGAACTGTTAACTTGAACCTAAGCGTTGCGTTAACTTCGTTATTCATTAATTAATTATATTTCTTCTATTTTATGTAGTTTCTTTTGCACTTTGCAATTTAAGGCATCTATGATACTTTTTGGTAAAAAAGCGATATAATTCTTATAAAGATTTTATTTGAGAATGTGTTAAACGGTTGGAAAAGAATTAAAAACATATCTATATAATCGCAAGTTCACAACTTCGAAATTCTGAACTTAAACTCGCCAAATATATATTGGTCGTTTGGTCTTCTTACAAACTATAACCATTAAAAATGATTTATGTGTTTTTCAGAAAATTAGTTTGCCATTTTTTTGAATTTAAAAAAAATTATATATATAGTTATAATGTACAGTTTATTTATATTTTCTAAAATTAAAAAAAGTCAAAATATTGTATAAGGGAACTTTTATAAGTGCTTATAATAAAGCTCTTCTAAACAAAAAATATTTTAAGAATATTTTAATTAAAAACTTTATTTTTATTTAAAATATAATAAAAATAAGAATAAATTCTTACAATATATAAGTTTTAAATTTTTAAATAAATATTATAAACTTTATTAAAAATATAAAATAAAAAATTAAAATGAAAGTTATCTAAATACACCACATTGCCTAAGACTTCTATCAACTATCACTAACTTGTGGGTTTTTTCTCCATGTTCAATAGAGAGTGCAAAATTGGACTTGATATTGCCAAAGTAAAAAGGAGGACATAATGATAGAATTAGGAGGACTTATATTGCAATTTCATATTTTTTAATATTATAATTCTATAAGTAGTTGATTAATTAAGTAAAGCCGTTGGAATTTGTCCAACTAAACTACAGCTCACAAAACATGAAAACAAACAGAAAGCTTCACTATTACTCCATTGCTTCACATGAAAAAAAATTTTAACAAAAAAATTAAATCTTAGACAACTGTTGTATTACAAGAAATTTTATAAATGCATGGTGTATAAACATAATAAAGTTATTAAACAATTCAGTTGATCCAAAATTTTAAAAAAATAAAAATTTTATTTTATATTAATTATTTTATATTTTAATAAATTTTTATATGTACGAATTTTTGTGGCTTGATACATGGACGCACATCAGTTTTTTCTTTTTATAGTAAAATTATTTTAATAACTGAAATGTGTGTGCCTAAAATTTAGATTTTTTTGTTCTGATATTATGTTAAATAAAATATTTGATATAAAAGCTTAAGGAATATTTTTGAGGGCTTATAATATAGATTTTTTGAAACGAAAATTTTAAAAATAAGCTTTACTTTTTATCTAAAAAATAATAATAAATAATAATAAAATTTTAGGACATATAACTTTTTTTATTTTTGGAAGTTCTAATGAATTTTATAGAATATTATACAAGATCTATTAGAAAATAAAAATTTTGAATGATAAATGGAGAATATTAAGAAGTAATTGTGAAATAAAAGTTTCTCTAAATAAAAGTTATTTTTATCCTAATTTAGAAAATAAATTTTATATTTTTATCTCAAAAAATTAATAAAAATAAATATTAATAAAAAATTTTAACATAAATTTTTTATATATTTTAAAATATTTAAATAAATTTTATAAAATATTATTAAAAAATATGAGATAAAATAGATCGAGTGAAACTGTGAAAGTCACCCCATATTAACACCAAACGACATTGTAGTTGAAAAACAAACCCAAACGTCTCCTTAAACTACTAAAATTTAGAATAATATTAAGTATTTATATTTTAACAATTGCATAAGACGATTTTCTTTTATACCACTAGCTATGCATGAGATCCATTTAATTGTGTCAAACATAAAAAAGACTTCGTCTTTGCAGCAGCTTAGAAAAGAAATCTATTTGTTTTGTCATTTGCTTGATAGTGATGCTTCACTTTTCATTTATGTTCAACTTTTTTGTGGTCTTTAGTTTTATTTATTTATTTTATTTTCTTTTTCTGTTGTTTAATTGCAACATTTGTGTGAATGTGATTGAGAGATATTTACAACTTGTTCTTTTTGGTGAACAAAACAAGTATCGCAATTATTACTTTTTAAATATCATATAAAGAAAATATAATAGGCACTCTCTCACTTTTCCAATTAAACCGTCAATCGTATCGTATGAAAATATAAGCACTTTCTTCCTCTCATATATATATATAAGATGAGAATATATAAACATCAGTTCTTAAATGTATATCAGTATACATTAGTATAGTTTCGATGATATAAAGTTTTAAATATGATATCTGTAATCGGTTATAAAGAAGTATAAGTTAAAAACATGCTGACAAAATTTTGACGCAATCGAATAATGAATCAATCTTCGTTCGACTTATTGCTCAATATGACAAAGAAAATTTAAATTATATATGTTGTCATCTTTCTGTCATATTGATCATAAAGTTTGATGAAGATCGATTCGTGATCTAATTGAGTTGAAATTTTATCAGTATATTTCTAACTCATAATTTTTCATATCCGACAGTGTAGATCATATTTAGTGCTTTATTTCGCCGAACCATACAGATATATACTGATATACAGTTAAAAAGTGATATAATATATATATATATATATATATGCGATATGTACACTTTTAAAATTTTCTCTTAGATTTATGATCAGGATGACCTTCAAATCTAATTTTTATTATTGGATGTGAAGAATAATAAGTTAGAAATTTATTAACACAATTTTATTTCAATCGGATTACGAATCTACATTCATTCGATCATTTGATCAAAATAATAAATATGATACGATATATATATTTTGAAATTTTTTTTATTTCTATCATCTTGATCAAGTGAACTAATAAAGGTAATCTAATTAAGTTATATCACAAAATATTTTTAAAACATTAAAATTTATTTGTGGTAGCAAATATGATAAGAACTTTATAATGTTATTAGGTCGTTGACTTTAAATCTTCACAGATGCAGTTATATATATTTTATCATTTTGTTTTCCAATAATTCAATATTTTACTTGCTCACATACTATTATGAAAATAGTATTTCTTTAATCATATAAATTATTTTTATGATTTGCAGATTTTTTATGTTGCTACATTTATTTGTTACATATAAGCATATTGCAGATAAAAATATTTTAATAATAAATAATTCTTACTGTTTTATTACTTTTAACTAGTCGGACGCCGGCGGTCTGTTTAGTTCGGCCTGTCTGAGTTGGTAAATGTTGTCAATTTTGAAAAAAGAAGATGAAGAAATTGGATCATCATTCAACTTGGGCAACATTAGTTATGAAAAATATCCAGGCCCATTTCGAAATTGGGCTCGGCTTTCAAATATTTTAATTTTTAAAAAACTTTTAAACATATTTATAAAATAGAAATTTTTATGACAAATAATATTTTGAAACATTTTCAAACATAAGTTTTAAATTTTAGAAACATAACAATAATAATAATAAATAATAAATAATATATTTTTGTATGCAAATCTTTAAATAAATTAACAAAAATATTTAAAAATTTTATTAAAATATATAAAAAAAAATTAAATAAAATGCTCTACAAATATAAATTTTTATTTAAATACAATGAATTTTATTTTATTTTTCATATTTTGAATTTAACCATTTTATGTGTTTCGATTATTTTTTTGAATTTAACTTCTACTTTTATACAAAATTTTATTTCTATTAAAATTTAATTTTAAATTTAATTTATTTATGTCAAATGACACTTAGAATTTTATAACTTCACTTTTCATCGAATTTTAATTTTATAATATTCAGTTTTACAAAATCTATTTTTGTATTTGAAAACCGTCAAACTGTGACTTCAAGAGATCAACCAAACTGTTTCCTCCAAAACCAATAGGGTTATTTTCGTAACTTTTAAACATCCCTTGATCATTCATTCTCCGTGATTCTCGATACAACGTTTAAACAGAAATCATATGAGCCCCAAATTTAGTTTCGAAATAATTTAACTTAATTATAAAATTAATTATAATTATAGCTTTCATATAAATATAAATGATTAAAAAAATCAATTATATCATTTTTTTAATTTATTTACATAATATAATATCAGAGCATTATCGCTCATTTCATCTTCAATTAATTTTATTTTTTCATCTTCGTGGTGAACGATCGATTCGTTGCGGCGAAGTTTTTTCGATTGAATTTTTCAATCGGCGATCGATCGACGTTCAATTTCATCAATCCCTGATGATTAATAATAGTCAGCTATCAAATCTATCTTTCAGGTGATTTCTGATTGATCACGCATTGCTCTGTATTAATTTTTTCTATTGTTGATTTTTTTATATTTAATTTAGAAAGAGCTTAGATTTATATCTTAAAATTCTTATATCTTTCGATTGTTAGCAATTTGCTCGTTCGTGATTTTGGTTTTTTTTAATCTAAATTCCAAATAGAGTGATTCCAGATAACGATCTCAACCGAAGCGATCTTTTTCACCTGTGCATGAACTTCATGTACTACTCGAGACTTTTCGTTTGTTTTTTTTTTTTTCTTTGAACTTTTTAAAAAACTTTTTCGTCACGAAAATAAAAAGGTTTCCTTTAATTTTTCCAACTGCTAGCTAGCAATTACTCTGAAAATGATTCCTGAAACCATATATCTTCTTTTTTTTATTTTCAAAAGTAATTAAATTTCAGATAATATTATGGAGGTTCAGTTTCAGTTATTGCGACAGCTTTAAATTGGCTTTTAATTGCACGAATTTTATTTTATTTCATCAAATGTTGAATTTAAATTTATTTTTTGTGTTTCATTTTAACCAGCTAAGGTGTCTGGCTCCTAGCTTCAAATTGAAACTTCAAATTAGGAGTTATTTAGAGTGCTAATAAAAAAAATTTTAAATAAATTTTTTTATTTAGATAAATAAGTTCTATTATTAAAAATAATTATTTTTATTACGTCAAAAATTTTTTATTTTTTAAATTTAAATAAATTATATAAACTATTATAAAATTTATTGACAAAATGTAAAAAAAAATTAATAAATAATTTTTTTGAATGAAAAACCAAATAATTTCTAATTCTCCACGTTTGCATTTCCTAGTTGCTTTTCTTCCTCATTTCTATGAATTTTAAACTTTGAAATTACTGAAAAATATAATTTCTTGAAACTAAACTTTTAACAAAAAGTTTTTAAAAATGCTTCTATATATAATTTCTTTACAACATATAATTAATCGATGTTTTCAATTTTTTCTTAGTTGGGTCAAGTTAATTAGCAAGTGTTTCCATTCACCGCAATCAGTAATTCATTCAGGTGACTCACTGTTCTGGTGTTTTAGCCAAGTCTTTTCCGCCCCCAACCAAAATCGAACTTAAAAATGGGACAAAAGAATTGATCCAAATCTTTTCTACATGAAAAAGCAGTATATGAAGAATGGGGAGAACAATTTTACTGTGTTTGTTTAGGTTGCTTTTGGCTAAGCATTTCTCAACATGTTTTCAATTTTTTATAATAATTTAGAATTCTTAAAAAAATTTTAAAATATAAAAAATTATATATAATATTAATATATGTAATAATTTAAATTATTTTTTAATAAATAATTAAACTTTTTCAAAATTTTATTAAAATTTATTTTATTTTTAAAATTTATTTTAATAAGCATTAACTGATTTCATGTGCAGAGTGTTTACCTGAAGTGAAATCTAACCAAAGATTTATTCAAATATATCGAATTTTATTTTTTTTTGAATTTTAAGTTCAGTCACTTTAAGTATTTTTAATTGTCACTCTGAATTCTATTTTTATTTTCACATCAAATTTTATTTATATTAAATTTAATTTCAAATTTAATTTTATTTATTTTAAATATAATTCTGAATTGTGCTTTCATAAAATTTTATTTTTTATTAAATTTTATTTTTACAAATAAGTGTATTTTAAATATCACGCCAAACCTCAACATATACCCACGTAAGCCTCTTTCTAAAATGTTGTTCGTAGATAGCCATATGGCATTCGAAACTATTGCATGTTAGATTGATTAAAATATTTATCTCGTGAACTGAAAGTGCTCAAATTTATAAAAAACAGAAACTCAATTTGACAAACAAATAATATAAGATAATTTAACCTCTTTCATGCATATCGTACAAGACTGAATACAATTTTTTTATGGAGTCAAATTCTTGATATTCTATTAGATAATTTTTGAATAAAATTCTTCTCAATCCAAAAATAATTAAAAACGTGAAGATGTCTAAGCTTATATTAAACAATAATAAGTTCAGAAATTAAGTATGATATAGAATAATTTACCCACACACCTTCGCGCATGGAATGCATATATTCTAGATTTCTTAGTAGAATCTAAGAGCGTTTGGAAGCACATTTTAAATACTATTTTTTAATTTTATATTTTTAATATATATTTTATAAATATTTAAAAAATTTATTTAAAAATTTAGATAGTGTAGAAAAATTTTATATAATAAAATTTTTTTATTATATATTTTTATTAATTTTTTTAAAAATAAAAAAATAAAATTTATTTTCTTAAAAAATAAAAATATTTTTTATTTAAAAAAAAATTTATTTAATAAACAATTCCAAACGCACACTTAATAGCGTGGCGTACTAGATATTCAACCGCTCGTGAAGGTGTGGCTTCCTCTTCTTTACATATTACTATTTTATGCTTTAGGTTTATTCAATTCTTAGAAACTTGTGATGACCCTGTTAGTTTAACTTGTTCAATGACGGGAAAGCTTCCCTATGAATTTACTGATTAGTCAACCTACTTAAAACTGAAGCTAAATATTTGGCACCCTTTAGAAAAATAATTTTTAATTTTTTAATTTATATTTTTAATAAATTTTTATAATTTTTTGTAATTTATTTAAAATTATAAAATTTTATATAATATTATTTTTTTATTAAAAATAAAATTTATTTTTTAAATTAAAAAAATAGTTTCTGTTTCAAAAACCGCTGCAACTCATCAGAAAGTTGAAAACTGAATTTATAAAAATAAACCTATAAGATATGTAAAGAAAATCATTCGAAAGTAGAATTTTTTATCAAAAAAATTATTTGTGAAACAATATGGTAAAGTAAACAAACTTTTAATGGAAACCATAAAACACTTCTACAGGAAAGGGATGATTGGGAATGCTTTTTAAATTTTATTTCAACTTTTTATTTTATATTTTTAATAAAATTTTTAATTAGTTTATATATATTTTTTTAATAAAAAATTTTATATTGTAAAATCTTATTATTTTTATTTATTTTTTAATTTTAAGTTCAAAGAAATAAATTTTGTTTTAAAAAAAATAAATATTTTTGTGTTAAAAGAATTTTATTTTATAATCACTTTCAAATATCTCGGGAGTTCTTTAGATGCAATAAAACTTCAAGTTGTTGATGAAATGGGTCAGAGTAAATAGGGCAGATGATGAAAGAAAAGAAATTTCGTGCGTTCGTGCCATATACTGCAAGCAATTGGATGCTTCAGAAAATAAATACATCAGATGTGTCTCTATAATCAAATACAACTTTCAATCTTATTTACTATTTGATTGTGATATTTTATTTTCCTTCTGCAGTTATTTTCATCATACTAAATAAATCCCTATGGTTTTCCTCTGTTTTCCAGATTATCTTCTAGGGCTTCTTATGAAGTTTTCTAGTTAATTATAATTGGTGATAATTTTTGCACTCCATTTTCCATTTGAAACTTCAGTTTTCCACAATTCCATTGAAGACTCAGTATGTTGAATTCCTATTTCTTAAGCAAAGAGCTGGTCATAGTTGCCTAAATAGTGATAACTTCTGTTTTAATTGGTTGGAAATGAGTTTGGTAAAACCGAATTCGAAAACTGAATTTGGTGAGAAGTAGACTGAGATGAATCGATGAGTTCGGGATAAATAAAAAAATAAAAAGTGAATTTGGACTCAAAGAATTAGTATGAAAAAAGGGAAACACGTCTTTTTTTAAATGTTTTTAATATTTGCAACGGTTTCTTCCAAGCAACATCACAGCTTGGAATTCTCCTATTATACGAAACAATCAACCTTAACTCAAAGATAGCCCCTGTTTTTCAGTCTTCCATTCTCCTTGCCACAGATGATCGTAGATGGTTATTTTCCTGCTTCTGTTTAGCTAGATCTGGAGATACTTCCCTTTTTCATTTGCCTACATCATATACTGTTTCCTAAGTGCATGCAAATTAATGTTTTTTTTTCCTAAGTTATTTGTTCAGTTCTTTATCAGAATCGGAAGAAAGTAGTACGATGGGAAATGATATAGAGAACTCAGGTCAACACTTCACCGTGGGGATGGATAGCTTGCTGGACAGAGATACGTCAACCACTGTCTTCTCGGAGGACATCGATAGAGATGAATTTGGGATTAGGGAACCATTGCTTTTGAGAAAGAAGACCTCAAACAACACGTCGCAGTTGGCCGTTGTTGGTGCTAATGTTTGTCCAATTGAGAGCCTCGATTACGAGTAAGCTAACGTTTACGAATCTTTCTTTTCGCTTTAAAGAAATTTGAACAATTCAAATTCTTGGAGGTGGTCACCATTTCTTTTTTCCGTAGTAAGCCATGAAGCCGTTGATGTCATTGTCCTTTGTTCAAGTTTGTTTTTTTCATCACAATAGGAACTTGTTCTCTGTTTATGATTACAATCTTTAAAAGCCTGTATTTGTTAGGATTTACAGGCTCAAAGCGGTTACCTCTCGCTGATGATATACTTTGCTTGCTTTGTGTCAGGATTGCAGAAAACGATCTATTAAAACAGGATTGGCGATCAAGGAAGAAAGTTCAGATATTTCAATACATAGCACTCAAATGGACCCTTGCGCTTCTCATAGGCTTAGCCACTGGTTTAGCTGGCTTCTTTAACAACATCGCAGTCGAAAATATTGCTGGATTCAAATTGTTGTTGACCAGTAATCTTATGCTTCAAAACAGGTAAACCTGAACTCAGTTGGTCCTGTTCTATTCCCTCCAGAAATCAAAGTGCTTCTGTTCATCTCTTGCGATGTAATTGCAATTAACAGAAAGGTGCATTGACCTCTTTCTTGCAATATGTCCTGGACCCTAGTTTGAAAGTTGAAATTATGTTTGTGATAGTTGCCTATGAAGGAATCATTTGTAGTGATATGTTGTCCTATACTCTTCATAGTATATCTTTGGTAGAGTTTGGGATGTTGATTTTATGCAAATACTATCATTTTCTGTGGATGCAATATGACAGTAACCTGTTAAGTATGTGTGGCTTCAGTGCAGATTCCATGCGGCATTCTTTGCATATGCTGGTTGCAACCTAGTACTGGCCGCCGCAGCTGCAGCCCTCTGTGCTTATGTTGCACCTGCAGCTGCAGGATCTGGGATACCTGAAGTGAAGGCTTACTTAAATGGAATTGATGCACATTCCATATTGGCTCCCAGTACACTCTTTGTGAAGGTTAGTTCTGAACCACCTGTTACCTTTACTAAAGATGGGAAGTGAAACCTATTTAGAAATCTGTATTTGGTTAAAGAAGGATGTCAACCATCCATGATTGTAGAGATGAGGTTTTATTAATGTAAATTACTTCCCAGATAAACCTAAGGTCACTTACCGAAAACCTCTATTCATAACTGATTGAAATTTGCCAGTTTCATTGTTATCTAAGAAAATGCAAATTATGTAATGCTTCTATGCTTGATGTACCAGATAGTTGGTTCCATTGGGGGTGTATCAGCTGGGTTTGTTGTGGGCAAGGAAGGACCAATGGTTCACACCGGAGCATGCATTGCCTCGTTACTTGGACAAGGTGGATCTCGGAAGTATCACCTCACATGGAAATGGCTCAGATTATTCAAAAATGACAGAGACAGAAGAGATTTAGTTACCTGTGGGGCTGCTGCAGGCGTAGCGGCTGCTTTTCGAGCTCCGGTTGGTGGTGTTCTCTTTGCTCTTGAAGAAGCGGCATCCTGGTATGCTTTATATACTCAAATTACAAATGGAAAACAAATACTGAAATGCTATAAATTCATGTTTTTTCTTGTCACTTTCAGGTGGCGAAGTGCTCTTCTCTGGAGAACATTTTTCACGACTGCAGTGGTGGCTGTAGTATTACGAAGTCTCATGGTATACTGCAGGAAAGGAAACTGCGGACTTTTTGGAAAAGGAGGACTGATAATGTTCGATCTTAGCTCAACTGATGTCAAGTATAGTTTACCTGATATGCTAGCTGTTATAGCTCTTGGAATCGTAGGTGGTCTCTTGAGTAGCCTCTACAACTTCTTCCTGGACAAGATTTTGCGAACTTACAGCGTCATCAATGAGTAAGTCCGTGTTCCTTTCTTCTTCAACACAAAGTATGATTAAGTTCAAGAGAGCTACTTCAGAGATATTCAACGTTTATCAAATTACAGGAGAGGTGCCCCATTCAAGATTCTTCTCACTGTGACAATTTCTGTGACAACTTCTTGCTGTGCCTATGGAATCCCTTGGCTTGCTCGCTGCACTCCCTGCCCTCCCCATATTCAAGAGCAATGCCCAACCGTTGGTCGCTCAGGGAACTACAAGAACTTCCAATGCCCTCCAGGCCATTACAATGATCTGGCATCTTTGTTCCTCAACACCAACGATGATGCCATCCGTAATCTCTTCAGTGGCGGAGGCTACAATGAGTTTTCCATCTCTTCCCTATTCACTTTTTTTGTTTCCATCTATCCCCTTGGACTTATTACTTACGGCATTGCAATTCCTTCTGGTCTTTTCATCCCTGTCATACTTGCTGGTGCTTCCTATGGGCGCTTTGTAGGCACACTACTGAGTCCCATCTGTGACTTGGACCCCGGACTTTTTGCCCTTCTTGGGTCAGCTTCGTTTCTTGGCGGTACAATGAGGATGACGGTATCAGTCTGCGTGATTCTACTTGAACTCACCAATGATCTTCTAATGCTGCCATTAGTAATGCTTGTTCTCCTCATATCTAAAACTGTCGCTGATAGTTTCAATAAGGGAGTTTACGATCAGATAGTGAAGATGAAGGGCTTGCCATTCTTAGAAGCGCATGCTGAGCCCTACATGAAGCACTTGGTAGCAGGAGATGTTGTATCCGGTCCACTCATTACTTTCTCAGGTGTTGAGAAGGTAGGAAACATTTTCCAGGCGTTAAGGATAACAGGCCACAACGGTTTTCCAGTAATCGATGAACCACCTTTCTCAGATGCACCTGAGCTATGCGGTGTAGTACTGCGCTCACATCTCCTTGTTCTACTCAAAGGAAAAATATTCACAAGAGAGAGGGTGCGGACAGGCGTGCAAGAGGTTTTGAGACAATACGGTCCCAATGATTTCGCAAAGGCAGGTTCAGGAAAGGGATTGAAGTTTGACGATTTGGATATCACTGAAGAGGAGATGGAAATGTACGTTGATCTTCATACCATCACCAACTCTTCGCCTTATACGGTTGCTGAGACCATGTCTTTAGCCAAAGCTGCAGTACTTTTCAGACAGCTAGGACTCCGGCATCTCTGTGTTGTGCCAAAGACACCAAGGGTAAGATGGTTTTCCAATACCTACAACATTTATATATTGTTTGTCCTTAAATCTTCGGATTTTTTGTTTTTTCTTCTTACAGGGGCCTCCGGTAGTCGGAATATTGACAAGGCATGATTTCATGCCGGAGCACATTCTGGGATTGTTTCCTCATATAAAGCCTCACAAGTAAAGGGGAAAGGCAAGAATGTTTATGAATTAAGTCCCAATGTTAGAGCAATGCATAAATATAAATTACTGAGTGAGGATTCCTATTTTGCTGATCATATTTCAGTAGAAACAAGCAGAAAATATGCCACTCTAGAGAAGAACGTTTGACATTAGTCTATACTGAAACTTTTGGTAAATGTACAAAAAATGTGTTGATATATCATATATATATATTTTTTCCTTCCAAAAATATTTTGTATAGCCCCCAGATGCTAGATAATATTGTTAAAAATATATTTAGTCCCACATTGCTCAATGATTCTGAAATAATATTTATAAAAATTTGGGTTCATTTTTTTCATTGCCAATTAATTTTAAAAAAATTTTAAATTCGTCACATAATATTAAAGCAAATTGAATCGAATCGGCTCAAAATATTAACTAAATTTAATTTTATTATTTATATATATTCAAAATATTAATAGTTTATTTTATTTTAGAACAAAATTAGCCTGCTTAATTTTAGGACAAATAATTTGTTCCATTCAAAAAACAGTTATTTTTTATATTTTAGAACAAATAGTTCATTTTATTTAGAAAAAATAGCTCGTTTTATTTAATACACGTAGTTCATATCATTTTAACTTATCTAAAAAATGCTCTGCTAAACAGCAATTATTTAAAAAAATTTTGATCTCATATTATTTATTAATAATTTTAATATAATATTGATAAAAATTTGAAATTTAAACGATTACAAGCATGACTTTAAACGAATACCCTGTTTAGTTAATAGGAAACGGTCGACCATCTCTTCGTGCAGTGTCCTTCGTCTGCGTTGCTCTAAAATCCTCATTTAAATAGCCTGGAATTTCGGGACAGATCTGACAGCATTGAGACAGTTTGGTTTATATGCGTGTTTCATTAATAAGAAAGTAAATTTTAGAAAAATAAATTTAAAAAAAAATATTTGATACGTAAATATATAATTCAGAATAATAATTAAAACAAATAAATTAATTACATTTAAAATTTAAAGAACAAAACTAGAATTTAATGGAATTAAAATATGCACTTTTAGCTGGAGGGGATCTAAGAGGTGTTTGGGATTATTTTTTCTCAATATTTTTTTTTTATTTTTTATTTTATATTTTTAATACATATTTTAGAAATATATAAAAAATTTATTTAAAATTTTAAAAAGTATAAAAAAATTCTACGAAATAAAATCTTTTTATTATATATTTTTATTATTTTTTTAAAAATAAAAAAATATAACTTATTTTATAAAAAAAAACAAAAATAATTTTATTTTAAAAAAATTCTATTTCATAAGCACTATCAAACACCCTCCTAATACTTACTAGAAAGGAGAGAGTTAATTTTTAACTAAATTTGCTACACGGCAATTTCGTCGTCTCTTTTGGATTAAATGAAATAACAGAGTATTTCGTAACCAAATATTTCTCCGATCAGGGTAGCAAATCTAGCTAATTCTTTGTATGCAAAGTTCACACAACTTCTGAGACGCAGCAAGAGAAGGAGAGAGCAAGCCTATTATTAACTAATTTTTTCCAATCCAAATTTTGGTTTCCAACTTTCGATAATATAAGGTGGTAAAATGTACAAATTAAGTAACCACTTGTTTCTGTACAACCAAAAAATTACAAATTACATATTTACAATCTATCTATATCTAAATTAGAGAATGCAAACACACCCAACTGAATCAAATAAACATTTTCCTTCTCATCACCAAACCTGCAAACCTCTCTAAACCTTCCTTTCTTCAAATCATATGAAACCAAATTTCCATCCACAAACAAGTAAACAATTTCTTCTCTTAAATGAAACCCAACAAATGAACAACTCCTCTGCTTCCCAAACTCATGATCTCCTAAACTGAAGCTGCATTTCAACACCCACTTAATATTATTGTTGCTTTCTTCATTCAAATCTCCTTCAATCATCCATACATTATACTTTTTGTTTCCGTCTCCGGCAACATAATGCAGTTTCTTTCCGATCGATCCGATGAACCCTTCTTGCTTCACCCTTTCAGGCAGCTCTATAAGATCACAAGATCGGGTACTGTTGTTCAAATTTACGCGAAGAATGTGACTTGGGTAAGAAAGCATGTACAGCAATCCATCTGAACAATGCACAACAGGCGAAATCGTGCTGCTATCGATACCCCAGTGGAATTCGTGCTCAGTCCATTCACCGTTGATGCTAGAAAACACGCTCAGAACACCGCCCTGAGGACGCCATTCTGTAACACTGATGACTCTAAATGCTTCCGCTTCACGCTCGTACGAAAGAATCGAGATCAGACTCTCTTTGTTGGAGATTGGTATCGTAGTGTACCGTTTTGTAAGAGGGTTGCAGACAAAGTACTTCTGCTTCGAGTTTTCAGACGAAACTGTTAACAGCAATCCCTTGCAGGAATCTATGATTGTTGTTGATGTTGCAGAAGGCATGAAGCCGAAGTTCGTAGTCTCGACGACTCCGTTTTCGGAAACGAACGCGTGCTTCGGTTGTTTGCTACAGCTCGAACTAGAAGTAGAACCGCTGCTGTAGTAAATGGCAGAAATCAGTAACGGAAACCGGCGAAAAAAGTAGTCGTCGTTGGAGGAGAAGAGAGAGTTCCATGATTTCGAAACGGAACAGAATCTGAAGAGGCTTTTGATCGGAAGTTTTGTTAGTATTTCAATCTGTAAATCTTCGTGTATAGAAAATCTGACCATGTTGAATTGAAAACAGACTAAGAAGAAAGAATTTAGAGAAGAACAGAATTGAAAAGAATGTTTGGGTATTCGACTTTGAAAAACAAAGGACTAAGAAAAGTTATATAATGAATGAGAAAGATATCTAACAGAAAATCGTTAGGCTGTGTTTATCACTCATCTATTTTATTTTATATATTAAAATAAATACTTTATAACATTATATAAAATTTATATGAAACTTTAAAACATAAAAATTCATATTAAAATATTTCATTATGTTAGTTTTATGGTATTAAACTAAAAGTAAGGTGTCTTTTTCGAAATACTTTTCTTTTTAAAAATCTTATAAAATACTCCAAAAAATTGGTGTTATGAGATTAATCTAAGCACGCAAGAGTTTCTTTTCCAGTGCTTGAAGACGTGGGAAGTTTTGTTGTTGCTTAAACGCCACAGATGCTTTCTTCTGCAGCTTTCTAAGTAACATAAGCTATAAGCTATAAGCAAAAACAAAGTTTTCTGGTTGTTTCTGGACAGTGGAAGAAATATATATAAGTATGTAATATATAAGCTATAAGCTATGAATATTTGAATATTTTAAATATAAATAAGTTATATATTACATACTTATATATATTTTTTATATTTTAGTAAAAATCTCAAACGTATTTCTCAAAATATTTAAAATAAATTTTATTTAAATTTTTTTATTTTAAACTGAAATATTTAAATATAAAATTGTCATTATATTATTGAGCTCAAAGCCCGAACTGAAAATTTTACTAACTTTACGGGTTGCTCCGAGTTTTTGGAAGTATTTGAATATATTTTTAAATTTTAGATTTTTAAGACAAAAAATATTTTTATTTTTTAAAAATAAAAGTTCAATTTGACTTAAAAATAATAAAATAAGTAATAAAAAAATTTATTATGTAGAATTTTTTAAATTTAAATTTTTAAATACTAATAAAAGAATATATTTAAAAATATCAATTAAAAATTACTTTTATTAAAGCAATATCAAACGCACCAAGAAAAAAAAATTCCACACATGTGATTAGTGTTATTGCCTGCAAGTTATAACTAATTTTTTGCAGAATTAGGCACCTCTAAACTTAAATCATTATACTCTACTCTATTCAGAAATGTTTTTAATATATTAATATAGTAACAAGATGCTTAATATTTTCTGAAAATCTGAAATGTATTTTAACAAGCAGAGGCGAGTATAATTTAAGTTTATTTTTTATTTTTATTTTTATTTTATACTTTGAGTTTTGCAAAAAATAAATACAGGAACAAACTTTTTTTGGGGCATTTGGAAAGCATTCTTAAAAACAGTTTTTTAATTTTTAATTTTATATTTTTTAATATATTTTGTATAAGTATTATAGAATTATTTAAATTTAAATATAGAAAACTTTTACGCAATAAATTTTTTTATTATTTATTTTTATTATTTTTTTGAGATCAAAATAAAATTTATATTTAAAAGAAAAATTAAACTATTTTATATTATAAAAATTATATTTTAAGAGCACACGTAAACGTTCCGAAATAGAAAGCAAGCAATAAAAAGAGTATAATTAAAGACTATGTTTGAAATAGCTTAAACAATAAAGTTTCTTGATAATAGAATTTTGCTTTTTTTGGTGATTTCTGAATAATAAACTTATGTATTTTTTTATTTTAAAATTTTAATAAAGTTTTTAATACTTGTACATAATTCTTTAAATTTAGATAATTTAAAAATGGGATGTCGGAAGTGTTTGACAATGTTTATACTATTATTTTCATTTTCCGAAAGATTTTAATTTATATATTTTTAATATTTTTTTATAAACTTTCATAAATTCCATTTCAAAAAATATTTTATAAATTTATATTTTATAAATTTATTTTAAAATTTAAAAATATAAAAAAATTTACATAATAAACTTTTTTATTATTTATTTTTATAATTTTTTTAGTAAAATAAGATGATATATTTAAAAAAAACAAAAATACATTTCGTTTCAAGAAATTTTATTTCAAAAGAAATTCCAAATTCTAATAACTTCTCTGGTTTCTTCGACAAATTCTATGTTGGTAAAAAAAAAGATTAATCACTGGAAATCAAACCTTTTGGTCTAATTGCAACATGTTTTTGACAATTTAATTTAATACTTTTAGCTAACATGTTCTCTTGATTGATTGAGTGATTATATTCCTTTTCATTTGTAGTTCATCAGTTCATGCGCATGTAATTCTTCTCAACAAATAAGTGGAGCGTTTAATATTTCTTATAAAATAGAATTTTTTGGAAACAAAAATTATTTTTAATTTTTTTAAAAGTAAGTTCTATTTTTTTATTTTAAAAAATAATAAAATTTGGAATGAACATAAATTTTTTTTATATTTTTTAAAATTTTTAAATAAAATTTTTAAATATTATAAAATATATATTAAAAATATAAAATAAAAAATTGAAAAAGAACGTTTAAAAAATGCTTCGCTTGTTTTCTAAATAGTTATGAATGCTTCGCTTGTTTAAACTGCTCAACGGCATAAAAGATTCCAACTGATTAATTAAAACACAGGAAAACTAGTCATGAATCGAAGAAACATTCTCGTTACATGATTAAATCATAATTACTCAAAGATGGAAAGATTTCAATGCAGAACTTCGTTCAAATTTCTGTTTCCGGTAGTTTTCCCTCTCGTTCCATGTAGCTTTGTATAAACAGATCACGTTGAAGAGTGACGTTTAGCATCAACAGCTTCCTTCAGTTTCCTTCCTAGTGCATAGGCAACCGGCGGAGGAACAGCGTTACCGATTTGCCTGTGCTTGTTTTGAATGTTGCCGTGAAACCGGTAACTGTCAGGAAACCCCTACAAACAAGTATGTTGAACACCAAGAACATGAATCCTCTTATCATTACAAAATTGAGCATTTAACATGAGCCTGACCACTGATGAAAGGACAAAATTCAAGAGCAATTGGTATTGGTAACAAAATTCAATGGTGCGTTAGTTTAGTAGAGGGACTCACTTGAGATCTTGCACACTCGCGAACTGTTATGATCCTGTCTTGTTCAGGGTGGAGGCACATACCCACCTTACCAGTGGGTATTGGATCAGTGATGGATGTCCGGAAACTTCCTTCCCAATCTAGCCTCCCAAATACTCCGTCCCATTGGTTGTGCCTCTCTGCTGTTCTGGAAAGAAAAGGCGGTACAAGATCTGCCATTTGGCCATTCGATAATTTTACCTTCATGTAGCGAAAGCATCCATTTGTTAACAACTTATAAATTCTCTGTAAGCAAGTATAGCATCATGTTTCATACTAGTTAAGCTAGTCATAGAAGCATTTTCTTGCAATGCAACTGTGCAATGAACTTCACCTAGCATTCTCAACAAAGTAACGAAAAGAGCAGCACCTTCTTCTCAAGGAGGCTGTGCCAATTAGCACCAGGACGTTTTGGAATATGTTGGCATCGAATAAGATTCAGTTCACTCATTTTCTTTGCTATGTGGTCATTCAGCTCATTCATGCTTCCTCTTACACGTCTCTGGAACCATGAAACAGGTGTGCCACCATACTGAAGCAAGATAACAAAAAAGAACAACTAAAACTTAGAATCATAGAAAAGGAATTAGTGAACAGTTCTGTTTCTTCATGAGGATTGAAGGCATGAAACTTGTTGTAGCTAACAAAAAACAAAAGATTGGAGTGGAACTTGTTACATCAATTACTAGTTCAGATGCTCCATTCTGCACATACGGAAGATCTCCTATTGTATCCCGTACAGTAATAGCACGAAATGGAGCTCCTTCGCTAGTGCTTCTGGATGCAGCATACTGCACTCCTTCAGGAAGACAGATCTTTAGCTCTGGACTAGCAAAGGCGTGCATCGGCTCTGGCCATTCGGGCAAATTTTCAGATGGAGAAGCAGCCCAAATGAACACCCTTTTCCTTGATTGAGGAACTCCATAAGTTCCAGCTTCCAGTATACCAAATCTCACCTGGAAAGAGCTTATTGTTTCATAAGATATACAAATAATCATCACGTTTGCATTAAACGTTTATGGAAAAGAGACAACCTGGTAACCCATTTCCAGGAGTGAAGCAAGGGTCAAACGAAACATTTGCCCTTTCTTGAAAGACACAAAATTCCGTACATTTTCTAACAGGAAGAATCTGGGACGTAAATAATCAGCAAAAGATAGAAATGCTAGAATACTCTCGCATTGGAGTTTGCTGTAATTGCCTTCAGTGAACCTGTTTAAACTTGAAAAACCCTGCATAGTAACGATTGAAAGGAAGAAGTCGTATCTCAAATTTTACCTATCAAAACGTACTATTCAGAAAGAGCACCAAAAAAAAAAGGTTTAATTTTCAACCTGACATGGAGGGCCACCACAAATCAAGTCCACTTGCCCAGGCAAAGGAAGGTTTTTTAGCTTTACCTCATCAAGAGCCGATGCTAATTCCATAGCCTTAGGATCGCAAATACAGTCATCATGATCTCCACACTTTTCCATAATAGCCCTGCATGACCAACCTTTTCAACATGCAAAGGAAATAAGCTAACATCCTTTTCGGGCTAAGGATTGACACTTGACCCACATACACATAGACATGCAAAAAAATGGATATGTCTGAACGAGTCTGTATTCGTGTGCTTGTGCATGTATGTGGTTTTATATGTATAATGAAGAAAGATTCAGGTATAAATCGAATTTCAAGTTCCTTGCAGCTAGATGTATCTGGTTATTATAGAGCTTGACAGCCATAATGGCCAACAGCAATTTCTCCTGAATGACAGCTAGGCATTGCTTAATAAAGAGGTAACTCTGGCCATTCTAAGCTCTTGGAATCATAAGAGTTGGTGAAAATTAAACCACTTCCATCTTCGTGGAGTCTCCCAACCATAAGCAGCATCAGTTTTTAATGCCCATTTTTGCAGTTAGCCGTATGAATTCTTTCCAATCAACACCTCAAATACCAATTTAGAAAAATGATAAGTCTAGCGCTAAGGGATAGCAGCAAGATTCAAAGCTCACACACGCGCACTCTACCTTTGTCCTCACCATCTGCTCATTTTGCCTTATCTAATAAATCTTAGATGCTATGCTATTTTACATGAACGGTTTACACGCAGACTGCATAGTCTTTGAAAATGCTTCCATATTGAGCAACCTGACTTCTGAGCTCTCCCCATCTTTCAAACTGAACCTTCTAAACGAAGGTCAGTGTGTTTTCTATCTCTAGATTTAAACAAGATCAGATAGATTCTAAAATTATTGGCAATGCTCATTTCTTCTTCCAAACTTTGTAATTCTGAAAATTAGCAACAAGACAGGAGATTGACTTGTGAGAAAAATCAAGTGCATAAGAAATCACCTTAAGATCACGTTGCAGTTATCAGTGAACATCAGGGCCTTGGGATGATTATTACAGAATGCCTGTCCTGCTGCCTCGTCATATTCAATTGCCCATCTGGTGCAGGAAGCACCTGAAATCGCAAAAGTAAAAGTTGAAACATGAACATAAACAAGATTGTACGACCAAAATACTAGAAAAACATCTAGAACTTGCCAGATTGCTGTAATCCTTCAGACATGCCTCCACAGCCAGAAAATATATCTAGAGTATCCAACCGCTCTTCCCTCTCTACACACTTCCAGTGATCAACCTGATCTATATCTCCTTCTAGGCACTCATGTTTCCTCTTCTTAAGCAGTGAACTTTCAGCTGCCGTTACAGTCAGCTTCACAGTGGAAGGTAACTATCTCACAGGACATCATCACACAGTAATTAGCCATGGTCCCATGAGATATAAATAGTTTTACAGTGGGTTGAGATTGACACCTGAGATATAGCCCCTTCAATTGGATCATAAGCATACGCGCAGAAGAAAATATGATCACTCATCACAGGAAAATCCGCATCTGTAAGATCTTTTTTCTCTCTGACCTCACATTTTCCTTCTATCATCTCGACTGTTACATTGAACATCTCTTCACTGTAGTAGATCTAAAAATCACATGATTACATAAAAAGTACAAAGATGTTACTATTTAAAGTAATAGAATGAATTAATTCAAATATGAAAATAAAAAATGATGTGTTATGATTAATCTTACTTCTCTAATATCAGAGCTGTAAGCTTTTAAAGGTAAAATATCTTCAGGCCGGTAAAATCTTCTAAGCTTAAGTTTGGTAGATTCTGGGGTCGCATCTTTAGGTGCTCTAGGGGCTCGAATCTCCAAAAGATGGCAAACCACAAAAGCTGCCAGTCCATTACTTCTTTTGGCTTTTGAAGGTTCGAGCTCCTCCGTTGCTTCGTTGAAATGCTGGTTCTTCACATACAAGTAGTCCCCAACATTATACTCAATGTTTTTGTAAACAAAAGCTTGCAGAGAAGAATTTACTCCAAAATATTCCTCAAGTTCTCTTTGCCTGCAAGAACTACAATACCCAGTCCCAAGTCCCAGCTTGCCATATGGTAAAGTAACAAAAGCTCCTTTCTCGGGACAGTATAGGCTTTTGCAGAGGAACTCCAAAGGCAGTCCTTCTTTCTTCCTCTCCTCTACCATTTTCCTGCCCAGCAAATATGCACTAGCTTGTCTTCTCCTATGTTCATGGCCCCATGGCATTAGTCTAATGTCAACTTTTACAGTTTTACAAACATCCTCCAACTTGAACTCCATGCATTCATTAGTTAAAAATATCTCCCCTTCATTTGCTGCATTTAAGAGCACAGTCTGAAAACCTCTTTTCATCAATCTACCATGAAACATTTTCTCCCCATTCAGATTCTCAAACATATATTCCACAAAAGCTATCATGGTATTTCCTTCGTCAGTTTCAACCATCACCGACCCACCAACAGTAATGAGGTCCCCTTGAAATACGGCAGACACATAAAGAGCCTCCCCAGATTCCAAATTCCCTGTTGACTTCCCTTCCCATCTGATTTCCATTTTGTTGCCGTTTTGCTTGCTAGGTTGCATGGAACATGGAAGCTTAACATTGTCGTCATCTTCAATTAATACGTATTCTCCTATATTCCTGGCCTCAATCTGCTCTTGCTCTTTGATCTCATCACTTTCTTTTAGTTTAGAGTCATCTCCGTCCTTCGCATCCTCTAGCAAGTAATTTGAATAATAATCCGTCCATATCATATTCATCAGAGTGGTCATGGTAGATCTGATTGCTTTTAGTTTCAAAGACACAGGCAAAGATTCTGCATTTTGATTCTCATACTCTTCCACTGCTACCAACTTGTTCCTAGTTTCTTGTTTAAAATACCTCCTCTCCTCTACTTTCTCCAAGAGCACAGTAATAAATGGGCACCGTTGGATCAACTTATCTTGGTGTTCCGCAAATGGGTGCATAATGGTTTGGCCATGGACTTCGACATACCTCTGCACTGATGCTATGTTAGATGCAATGTAGGAAGGGTGATCCTTCTTAAGCTCTGAAACTTTTCGAATGACATCAGAGAACGAAAGCCTTGAAACCCGAATCTCTCTTTTCAACATGGCTATGATAGTTGAAGCAACCCTCAAAGGTTTCCTGACAGGCTCATACCACGGCTTATATTGGTCTGAGGGCTCTCCCATTCGGTACCTTGGAACCAGAACGGAAAGAACTTGAGAAGGTAATACATAGAAATGTTCATAGATTAAAGCAGTATAAGAAAAGTTTCTTCAAATGGACAAAAGCTTTTAATTAGCTTTTGTTGAATGGGAAAAAGCATCCCACTCTTGGAATAGATTGTTGAAGGGGATACCTAATAGCAAGAGCAACATCAGTTTCTTGATTCCCCTAGAGATAACCATAGATGTTAATACTAGTATAAAAAAATAACCAAAATCTACTAAACTAAAAGTTTTAATCCCCAAAGGACTGCCATGGTAATTATGAAGGTGATGATGACTTTTAACATTTTTTTTAAAATATGGAAAGTAATAAGATGTTAACCACCAATGCAAATACTAAGAAGTATACCATGCTGTATCTGTTCTGATTGATATGCAGATCTCGAGTGAGTCAATTTTCACTTCCCATTCCCTTATAGCGTTCAAGGAAATTAACACTCCATCAGGATTCGACAAATCAGTTTCACCAAAAGAAGAATTACCATTTCCAGAACAGGAAATATCCTTATTAAATACTCCCATTAATCTCCCAGACCCAAAAATCTCGAAATTACTTATAGCACATGGCTTCAGAAATAGCATCTCCAATGGTATGAAATGCTTCTCAAAATCATACAAAGACCAATCATGAAGAATTCTCTTGGGAAGATCATCAATGTCACAATCTTCCTGCTCTTCGTTGAGGAACATTTGTTCATCCTTTTCTTCAGAAAACGATTCGTAGCATGCGGGCGGAGGGTAGTCCTCTAAAATCTCAAATTGGCTAATCATACTACAGTGGTTCTTCTTTCTTGTCCTCGGGGCACTATCAAGGCTCTCCTGAAGCACTTTCGGAACCTCTGACTCAGCGCATATTCCTTCTCTTGTAATTTTTCTGCGAATATTTTCATCCCTTAACGCAATCAATGCAGGTAATGCACGTAGCTTGATCTGTCTCTTTTCCCATATTTCACCTAACTGCTTATATATAAAATCACCAGCAGACAGAAAAAAATCTCTGTTAGCAAATGCTTGGGGAAAACACTTGTTTTTCCTTGATGCTTGCACAACACCAGTTACCAAATCATCCAAACTGATCCTATCAACCTGTTTCTTTGAACTCATAACAATCACCTTGTAAACTTCAATGCATAACCTTGCTTTCATGAGCAACATATGGAAAAACTCTTTATAATCATTCGATGGATTTATGCATTCATATTTCCCAGAACTGGTTGAAACCCAGATAACAGGATTACAACAGACCATATCTTCATACCCAGAAATCGACCACGACGTGATCGGACCAAATCCTTTACATTCAACTTTAACACTGTCATCATCATTACTACTACTAGTGCTAGTACTACTACTACTACTACTACTACTACTTCTACTGCCACTACTACTACAATCAAATGGGTAGATCAATCCAGTGATGAACAGATAACTTGTAGTACAAAATTCAACAGGCTTGAAGTAACCTTCTTTATCATGGAATGAAAAGTTAAAGAGCTTTCTGACCGCAAGACGGCCGGCCGTGAGTTCAATTGCAGAGCTTTCATCTGCTTCAATCTGATTGCTAGAAGATCGATTGATGTGCCGGGGCAAATTTACATGAAATCTTTGTGCTGGTTTTGGTTTCTTTCTTGAAATTTTGGTCACAGTTCTTGTCTTCATGGTGATTGAGAATTGAGAATTGAATAATTTGAGAAAGAATGGATTGAGATTGTTGGAGAAGAAGAAGATGATGATGAAGGGGTTTGATTAACAATGAGAGAGTGTGATTCTTGGGAACTGAGCAGGGTGGACAAGACAAGTGCTTTGCTTTGTTGTCGCTCGGCACTCCCCTCTTCCATTTGTTTGTATCATTGGTGTTCTTGGAATTAGGTTAATATCGTACAGATCTACGATTACGGCTTAAATAGTAAAATTTAAAATAACGTCATATTGAACTAAAAAAATGGTTAATAAAAAAAAGATCGAATACCGTTATACGTAGCATGAAACTTATTGAATATAGTTGTAAAAATCGGATCAGATATTGAACTGAAAAACTGTTCGAGTCAACGGATCACAAATTGATTCGTCGGATCAATCCGTTGATCTGTTATATTAAACATATCAAAATATTGACGGTAGTACGAACGCTTATTTTTTTATTAAAAAGTATAAAAAAAATAAATTTATAAAAAATATATAAAAAAATAAAAAAATATTTTAAATAATAATTTTAAAAGAAATTTTTTGTTTTAAAATAATTTTGTTATTTTTTTATAATTTAATAGAATTAATAATATAAAAACTTAAAAATCATTAATAATAAATAATTATAAATAAATATAATAAATTTATTTTTTTGTATTATTATATCTAAATATAAAATCTAAACTGTATATTATATTTCAATATAAATCTACTAATAATTATTTTTGCATCAATATATCATAAATTAAATTTTTAAAATTTAATTTAATTCGGTATGATCCGGACGAGCAGATCGATCGGGTTGAAGCAGGTCAAAGCGGGTCGGAGTAGATCAATTGTATAAATAATTTTATTATAAGTCCGGACGGGTTTATGCTCCGAATCGATCCGGACGGACCGGTCCAAGTTTTACAACTATGCTTGTAGTTATATTTTTCATTTTGCCAAAAGTTTTATCTTCCTAGTTTTATTAACTTATGGTTACACGCACGTTGGGTATAAGAAATTTGACCTAGGGTGCTTTTAAAAAATAAGATTTTACAAGAATACATTTTATTTTTTTATTAGAAATATAAATAAAATTTTATATGTAAATTTTTATATTTTAATTTAAAATAATTATAAATATTATTTAAAAAAATTTTTAAAATTTTTTTTAAAATATAAAATAAACAAATTAGAATTAAAACTGATAAATACCATCTAAATACTTATTGAAAACAGCGACCGGAAATTGATGTCCTGATGAAGGAGCTGTGAGGTATTTAATTAAATTTTATTTTTAAGGAAAAGAAATATCTCTTCTTTGGCCCGATATTTAAACTTTTAGTGGTGACAATTTAAATTCGTTGGTAAATTTTGGATCGATTTATTTAATAATCGGGTCAAATTTGTTCAATTTTAATATAATATATAAATTTATATAGGTCAAAATTATCTAATCCTAACCCAATTTATTAGTAATCAGATCAAATTCGGATTGATTCATTTAATAATTATAATTTTTAATTTTTAATTCTATAATTTTAAAATTCAGCGAAATTATAAGATCAGTTGTAATAGAAGTGCACGATATTATTAATGACGAGATATAGTGAATGCCCGTAAAAATATGCATTCTTTAATATCTTCATCGGTCCTTAAAATATCCAAAAAAGAATTTTATTTTTTAAAAATAAATGGTGATAGCTGAAATTTTGTGATTATAAATATATACTACTAATTTCAATAAACATTTTAATAAACATAATTATCTAACAAAATTTTATTCAGAAATTTTGTTACCAAATTCAAATTCGTCATTACAGAAATACCTGCATAGTAATATTTTCGATAATATTATAATTTTTATATTACACTATTTTACTAAAATATAAAAATAATAATTAATTATAAATATCATATAATTTAATAATTTATAAATTATTATTATTGATTATTTTATTATAAATATTTTAATATACGGAAAGAAAAAATTAAATATTATTTTTTCAAGATATGATAATTAGAATTGATGGGTTAATTTTGGATTAACTTGGGTCGATCTATTTAATAATCGAATCAAATTCGTTCAACTCTAATTCAATTCATATATTTATACGGATCAAATTTTTAATTCTAATTTTGATTAATAAGTCGATTTCTAATTACGTTTTTAGTTCGAATCATATATTGCTAGCTCTACAAACATCCAAAGCGTCGGTAAGAATGTAATAACGGTCAAAAGAATCCGAAAGCCATAAAGTTGAGAATTGGAATTTCAATATTATCGCTGGTCCAAAACCGGTTCGCTAGCACTTTCATATTTTTAGATATAATTTAATTACGTAAAATTTTGTTCAATTTTAAATTTACTAATTTTTTTTTTATTTTAATTATTGGAATTTATCAATTTTATTTTTAGGTTATTTTTATATTAAACTGAATTTTACTAAATTAAATTTCACTAAATTTAATTACTATCAGTTAAAACACTCTTTTAGCTGGTTACGGGCGGAGTCCGTAACCCAAAGTGCTTTCAAATAGTGTTATATAAATTTTTACCGGTTAAGTCAGTAACCTACCCACTCTTTCTATATATAGATGGTTTCGGTCAGCCTGAACTCGGAAAGATTTTTTATTCCAGATTAGCGTGTAAGCGAGCGTTCTCCTGTTTGATTTAGGTTTCCGTTAATTCTTCAATTTCGATTCTGATATTTTCTGTTGATCGCTCGTTCGGTCGATTGATTTGGCTGGGAAAGTGATTGATTGTGGTGGAATTATTGAAGCGGACGAGTTTTTGGTGGAGTTGCGATGGCGAGAAATCCAGGTTGCACGATTTATGTAGGTACGGATTTGAGTCATTGGTTTTTGTTTTTGAAAATTTTGGTTGTTTCATGAGCTTGAAATTTGTTTGTGATTGTTAATTTTGGTCGGTGATCTGGTGGGAATGTCCTGTTTTCTGCTTGATTCTGGTTGTCTTGGGAAAATACATGATTGAATTTGCGATTGTTTTAGTTATTTCGTTGAGATAGGTAGGGTGAAGTAAGCATTTCTAAGTAGATCACTTGTACAATTATTCTTCAGATGTTTTAGGTGGCTGTTGTCTCTATTATTTTGATGATAATGCTGAGAATTTTGTTCAGTAGCGATTCCATTACAAGAAACGTGGTCTTGTGTATTTAAGTTTATAGTCTGAGAACTTGAGCTATATAGTAGAATTACTTAAAAGAGTTTTTGCTTTTGGCTTTGATTTTAATGATATGTTTTCTTTTTGTGAACCCTATGCTGGTTCATGTTAAATTCATTATGATGAGAGCCTGCAAACCCTAAGAATTTAGTTTTTCATAGTAGGCGGCAATGCCATGTAAGGGTTGCCTGATGCCAAAGTTCTTTTTGTTGCCAACTTACTTGTTTTTTATATTTATAATTATTTTTTTCTAATGAATTTTTTGAGTGCTATCTACACCTTCTGTTTCTATTACTGATGAAACCATTTGCTCGTGCTCCTTTACCAATATAATCGAACCCTTGTATAATTTGTAATGGTTGCATGAGTGTAGATAATGTTAGCATCCTTAGAAATTGACAGGCAATTTCTGATTGTGTTATAGTAGCTTCGCGTTTCTGTCATTTATTTTCTCAAAATTGGACGTGAGCTAATTTTGTGTTACCTTATTACATGTCTATTATTTGACTATTGTGCATCTAGTTTGTTTAAGTTTGTTTATTTATTTTTAATTATGTTTTGTTTTCTTTTGAAATGGTTTGTTTGATAGCCAGTTTTGTTAGCTGGACTTGGCAGTAATGATTTTCGCTCAAAACGTTATATATGGATAGGTAACTTGGACGAGAAGCTGACAAAGAGGGTCTTGTATGAGATCCTTATTCAAGTAGGTCCTGTAGTAGACTTGCACATGCCTCGTGACAAAGAAACAAACAGACAAAAGGGGTTTACTTTTGCTGAATATGAAACTGAGGAGATTACCAATTATGCTATTAAACTATTTTCGGGACTTGTTTGTCTTCATTATAAGACTGTAAAGTTTGTGGTGCGTCTTTTAGTTTGCCCTTGTATATATATTTATGATTCCTTAAAGAATTGAGTCAAACTTTTGAACTAAGTGATTTATGTATCACTGATATCCTTATAAAGAAAGTATGTGTAGTAGGCAGGCTAAGTTCTAAAAAGCTCTCGACAACACATGGATAAGAATAAACTGTAACTCATATGATGATGCACTTAGACCAGAAGAAAAACTCATTCTGTCTTTTAATTTCTTCCATGCATGCATGCTATGAGAGATCATTATTCGGTCCCTCATGTTGAGATAGCTATGTTACTTATTGATCATTGTTTTTAAAAAGTACAAGTTCATTCAGTGTTCTTTCATTCTAACATATGTCTAGCCAAGACAGGCCCTTACACAACACTGGCACTTCCAGTCTCCTTATTCAAAGAATCTTCCATTACGAGAACTCCCTGTTGGTGATCAGGAGAAAAACAAATCTCAAGGTTTAGCACAAGCCCTAGATAGTTACCGGACTTCATTGAGGACCTCTTTTGCTTCTTCTGTTTATTGTGAAGGTGAAGAATCACTAATACATTATTATATCTAATTCATATTACATTTATTGTCCTTATGTTGCTCATCTTTTAGCATTGTCTTATTATTGCAGCATCTTCTGATCGGTTAGTTAATAGAGGACACAGCAATGGCTGTTTTGAGTATAGTAGAAGTTTCTAGGTTTTTCATGTCAATCAGGTAAAGTTAGCCTTCTCAATAGGGTGCGTAGATCTGTATCTTGTAACCATTAAGTTTAATCAAGGAGATTCTATGCTGTTTGACTAGGGAGGTTTATATGCTGCACCAAGCCAAGCATACAATCTGGTTTTTGTCTGTTCTTTTCTGTGATCTGGTTTAACCCCTCAAGGGATGAGTGTATCCCTTCTGTATCTGCTTTTGTATGTAAATTTCTTGGGCTGGTAGTGGATGTAAAATACTGTATTTGTAGCTAGGAAGCTGTGTTCAACATGTTTATTTTAGCCAATGGGGTTATTTATTCCTTAGTGGACCATAGAGTTTGAAGGTGTAAAATACTCTTCTAATGTGCATAAGTTCGTCAAGAAGTAAAGCCTTATTTGATCAATACCAAATGCACCTTTTGTTCAAAGAGTTAGGTAGCACATTTATTGCTAGGATGTTTGGAGTCAATAACTTAGGTTTGATATTCAGTATCTTTGTTGTAATCTTTGTGCAAAGCTTGTATTTTCATTGTCATTACAAGCTCCTTTTCTTTCTTGCTTCATCTTTCCTTTTTCTGTTTTTGGATGGCAGCTGACTTTTTATCAGTGTATATTACCCTCTAGCAAAAGGCTCTTCCAATGTTTATGTTCAATGTCCTCTTTGTATGGGCATCTATAATGGTTTTTTTCTGTATTTTTTTTATATTTCGTTTTGGTTTCGGTGATGTAGTGCTGTTTGTGATAGATGTCTCGACTATATAGGAATGTGAATCATGAACTATAACCTAGAATGTTATTTGTTGGCTCGTAGTATTCCACTTCATTTTATTGGTTTTAGTTTTTTGAACACCAAAGATGTTTGGACTTGTGCTGGTGGTATGACAGTAGAGGTGTGCATGGGGGACAGAAACATGAAGGATCCTACTTGGAAGGAAAGATGGCTAAGGCTAGAGCGAAGGGCATTTATTGAACCTTTGGGTGGTTATGTTGAATTTATGCCATTTCTAGAGCAACCACATTTACTGGCTAATGACGTTCAAGTTTAATATACGATTACAACATTCCATTCCGAATGTGTAATGTTGCATTTGAGGTTGTCGCTAATGCAGATGATGGTATAGCATCTCACTTGGTATGTAGACTTGGTAGCTGGTATAATATGGCTCAGTCCTATGGGACTTGAAAACATGTTTGAGGGCTGACAGCTAATTTTATTACTTTGCACTAACTGGTGGCTGAGTGAAAACATTGAGGTCCAATATTCTGGGTTGTGAGAACTATAAATACATATGGAGCGTTTTTCTTTTGCTTTAGAGTAAGCTTTCAAGAAAATTTTGTTTAAAAAAATAAATTATTTAAAATTACATTTAATTAGCTTTATTTGTTTATTTATTATTAGAAATGAATTTGAAACTAAAATTTTTAATTTTATAATTTAACTGTAGTAGTGAATTTTTTGGAAAAAGTTATGTCTAAGTTTTTTACTTTTTCTAAAAAATAAACTAGAAGTAAATTTTTGGAAAAAAAAATGAATTAAAGCGTATAAACACGCCTAATATTAAAACAAAAAGGATTTTCCTCCATAGTTGGAAATGAATAAAGAAATTATAAGAGAATAAGAGAAAATATTTCGAGTGATGGGAAATTCACTGCAAATATAATAAGAAATGAGACGCGCTAAGTTAAAGTGCTTCTGAGATGAGTCAAGTCCACTCATTGCGAAAACTTCTCCCTGAAAAAGTCCGGAATAACTTCTTAGGGTATAATGTAAGCTTCAATGTATTCAACTATCCTGCAAGTCTGCAACTCTCGAGCATGCTCCCGGGCGAACCCAACACACATGAGTAGTATACATACCACTCATGAGTCCTTGTGTCGCAACTCCCAACTTTATAATTCACCTTTCATCTCCAGCAAACCGATACTGAGGGTACATCACATACAATGACAGGACACCATTTATATCGAGAATCATCATTGTTAACCGAAGGAACTCAGGCATATAGAACATATTAATAATTTTAAGAGCCCGTTACAGGAAAAGCAGAAGAGGCCTTGCTTGCGTTATTTTTTCAGGGCAGATTCAGCTCCAATAGAAAGCATCCTAAAAGCGATAGTAATTATATTTGATCTAAAGAGTTCTTTCCTGGGGCGACACAACAACGATAGAATTCACATAAAAATGTATAAAAATCATATACTAGCTCATTCCAAGGTCTTGAGGAGCCTGAACAAACCAGCAGCTTCCCTTATCCGAGAAAATTCAATGCAGAAAGCTTGTACTTCGATAAAAAGATCTTGAACTGCAGGAGATCCAAAAATTAGAATGACGCAAACAGGTTTAATCTAGATATTTATAAACAATGGTCATCTCAAAAAGATAGAAAGAAAAGGTGCAAACACCCACCATTGATGATTTTATTCCTGATAAGACTTTGCAAGAATACGCAGACCAGTCTAACCAACCTATTCTGCATATATTTGTCCTGAAAAATGCAAACACATAGACTAACCAACAATTTCTTTTTTCCAGCATTAGGAAAAAGGGGAGAAAGAGCAAGCTCCTAAAAGAAGTGAAACATATGACCAGTTGATCGGTTACAGGGAATTTGATACGATAAGTAGCAAATCAGTGATTCCCGAAAGCATGACGAAAATTAATAACCTAAAGAGAATGCAGTAAATACCTTGATGTTTTCACAGGACGATATGCAGTTTGAAATGTACATGTGAACGAACTCCGTGGGTAAGTCTACCGTTGTTGTAAGCCTATTTACAACTTCCATTGAATGTAAACTCATTTCCATGTTCACCAGAACAGTGAAGTAGCTACATTCAACAATCAAGAGTCATAAAACCAGAAAGCTCCAACATATTAATTCCAATCAGGAAAAACAGCAAACTTACTCTCCAATTTCTGGAGAATTTATCAATTTTGTCAAAACCTCAACTGCGATAAGGGGATTATGTTCCACAAGCTCCTATATAAAACAACATTTTTAAAGCGTCAACCAGTTACTGGTAAAAGGACAAATCACTGCAACAGATCTTCTGTCTGGTGCTAGAATATGGAAATTATGTGTTGTTACGTCAAACTAAATAAAACAAAATGAAAACAAAATCCAGCCACCTAATTAATAGTCTAAAAATAGGGTATTAAGGGCTCCTATATCACAAAGAAGCATCTAAACACCAGAACTCTAATTGGTTTCCAAGAAATTATCCATCATTGAACAAATCTAAAAGCAAATCAAAAGTTGAGATATGAATTGGTGCCAATGACTTGCGCGTCTATAAATAGCTTAAATCATGTTGATAGAAAGGCATACATCATGGTTGCAACAAAGATCAGCTTACATGATTTCTCAATCCGTACATGGCAAAAGAAGTTAGCAATTTTTTTAAGATCCTATGTTTATTTATAAAGGTTCCTTATAGGATTAATAGTTCTATCCGTTGATATGATGAAGCTCGACAAAAGTACTTAAAAGTGTAGAAAAGTACAGCAAATGGAATCAATGTAAGATAAAGATACAGACCGGTAGCTTCTTAGGTGAAAGGCCACAATGGTAGACAAGCTTTGGGTCATTCGCTAGTTCAACCAAAAATAGCTGTAAAATAGCAACCGCAAAGTCAATCCTTAAATTGCAAATCCAATCCTCAAACCAAACCAACACAACAGCCACACGAGTTACAAATAACATTTTTGGCATTTACCAGTATCAATGCTAAATCTCATTTCATTCTTTCATTTTGGGGATTGTACTAAAGAGGTCCATGAGCTTAAAAGTGTGATCAAATAAGTCCTTAAGTTTTGAGCTAATTTCAAAAAAATCTTTTTGTTCATCTTTTAATAGAACTAACTGCATGCCACATGGGTAGCACAAGCAGCAGTGTCTACCTAAGAGAGAGAAATTTTGATAGTCCCATAGAGTATGGTTGTCATTCTGAAGAAGGTAATGAGCCTATATAAGTCGTACACGTGATACTCTGGAAGTTGGAAGAGAAAATATCAAGGAAGGATGTTAGTCGAAACCATTTCAAAACCTTGGGACTCAACGATCAATTTTAAAGCTCAGGGACTATCTTGATAGAACCTCCAAAAAGAGCGATGAAATGAGATGGTAGCTATTATTTTATTAAAGCATATCAACACAGTTACAGGTGTCAGACTAGAACTGAACCTCATGCTGAGCAGGTGCTAGCGGCCCTTTCAAGGCCTTCGTCATCAAGTCTCTAACAGTAGCCCCGTGGCTAGTGTCAGCACACATTCCATAGTCCCAAAGCAGTTCATGATTGTTGTCAGGATTGAGCCATATAAGCTGGAACAGGAGACGAAAAATGAACCATATACAAAGAACTAAAAAGATTTTTAATTCAGCTTGCTTGCCTCTCCTTCTAGAACCGGAAGCCTTGGAGGAGCAGGCCTTATCCACTGCGGACTGAATCCTTCCAGAGACACGTTCTCCAGTAGGCCAGTTATAGTTGCATCTTTATCACCTAATCCCATTCTTGGTTTAGCACCTTGTGGTAACTTAGTCCTTAAAAAATAATTGAGAAAGCAAGATAGTCAAAGACTTCACTCCTAACTTGTAGGAGAAACACTGGATTGTTTATTCTGTCAACTTAGAGAACAGCACATACTCTGATGAACTTGCATCGTGTCCAGAGGGTACATCAGGATCAGGTATGACATTTTTGACAGCCGCCATTCTGAATGCACTAATGAATGGATCTATTTTTTCTTCATTAGAGAATTGTTTCTTAAGCTGTTCCTTTGGTAATAAAGCCTGGCACATCAAGAAATAGATATTATTGCATGGAGCATCTAGAAAACTATACAAGCAACAAAACAAAAAAACTTCTTCAGGAATATGCTGCAAGCAAATTATTTATCATAGACATTGTACAAAGCACTTACATGAGAGGAGGGGTTAAATCCTTTAATATACTCTGCTACTGAGAGTTTGAGGACCTGCACAAGACAATTCCCTATTAGAACATGCAAGACAGGAGGAGAGACTTGCAGAAAATTTCATAAAGTTCCCCCAGAGTTGAATACGAGAGTAATAATATCCAATTTATTGCAACCCAGAAACAGAATGCCAAGACGGAACATCACTATCAAAATAACAAACAACGTTGCATGCACGATAGAGCAGAGGGGACACTGCAAGCCAATCAATTTGTAGCGAACATCTCAACTATAGCCTCCTAGTATAGCCTGCTTGTCACATAACTGAGCATCAAACTTCTTAGACGTCATATCATAAAGCACTAATACACAGTTAAACAGAATCTTAAGTGTATTATGTAATAAGGAATGCTCCATTTCTCCAATTTCAAGCAAAGGATCGCAATACCAACTGGAAATTTCTCAAGAATCAGGAACCAAGTGTCCTTTCATAGTCAACTTAAACAGCTTATCCATGTTGATGGCCTGTATGACCTATATCAGTCACAGTTGCTGGCAAAAGAGAAAGGAGTGACGATCAGATTGTGAGGCACGTGATCCAGTCTTGATCTGTCTATGTTCAAATACTTGGTGTTATCAGCCGGTAATGTATGTAGAAGGGATCAGTATCACATAACAATGCCTCCTTTAAACCAGCATATCAAGATAATGATATACATGCATCAATAGTCAAATTTTGGAACCAACCAGACACCATCTTACTTTGTAGGCTTTCATAATATATACTTGACTTTATATTCTATAATAATATTGCAGTTCTAACATGGCAGGACTGTTCATCAGTTTATTTCAGTCTTCTTATACTCCTATAGATGCTTAATTACTTGCTAGGATCTGGACCAAATATTGCAGTGAAACTCTAATGAAAATCTAAATCAGAGTTAACAAGCATGTACATACTAGAAGCTCACTTATGGAATCAATAGAGTCAATGCAAAATAAAAGTAGAGGAACAGAGTCTCAGGTCTAGAAATAGAATATCGGAATTGCTCTTCAGTCAGGTAAAATATAAAGACATGACAAACACCACTACTATTAATTCTAATATGTAAGGTACAGATCCAAGCATACAGCTTTTTTAGATGAACTACAAGAATGAATACATCTTTGCCTAAAGACACATTTGCAGAAAAAACCCTTTAGTAATACGATGAGTGAAAGCTCAAGACACAAAAAACCAATAAACATGAAATATAAACCATTCATTTTTAAAGGACATAGGAAGAAAAGCAAAAACAAGACCTCTTTGGTAATGCTTGGAGAGTCGGATCCCAATAACTGCTGAATGAATGCTGCTTCAGATTTTTCGGCAGTCTCATCGCATGCTGCCTGCACAAAAACCAGTTGAAGCAGTTGAACTCAACTGAACAGAGAAAAAAAAGAAGGTATATGGGAGAAAAAAGCAGGGAGCGTCAGTTCCATCAACAAGCGACCACAAATCTCTGCACAATGCTAGCAAGTTGTAGAAGTCACCTACAGTAAACTCAACTCATTCTCACTTGCTACATATATCACAATGATTGATTTAGAGGCTGCTTTTCCGTGAATCACATAACACTGCCAAACGCAAGAAAATATATCCGATCATTCCTTGTGGTGACTCATGCCTAAACTTTCTAAGTTAATCTTTCTTATCACATGTCAAACACAATAGCAAGGAACTAGGGAGAGAATATAGCAGATATACAATATCCTACTTATTTTCAGCAGAAAAATATTCACATCGATGATACATACAAAGACCTGATGCAATTTTTATTAACTTGAATTGGTTTACATGTCATCGTCATACTTACATCTATCAGAATAGAGATAAAAGGGTTCTCAGAGGCTTGCTGTGAGGAGTAAGCATGATGCATGATGGCAAAAGCAATTAGCCGTTGGCTGGGACCAAGCAAGTCTTTATCCTGTGAACAGGAAAACATAACCAGAGTATTACGAGATATATAGTGTCCACATGTAATGTATGCCAATACAGCATTTTACATGCCTTAAAAGATGATGCAGCTAAAAAGATGAGAAAATAAACTGCACAATAAATGCAGTCAAAATTGGCTGTAGTGGTTATAAGATGGAATATATACTGTTACACTGAAAAGCAATAGTGACAAGAAAAGGAAATAGCCTCAAATGATTGATTGACTTTCGATAAAGGTTCCCTAGGTTCCTAAATTTTTGAAAGCTTACTTTAGGCCATGAGAAATTGAGACTGTGCTTGCCTTTAATCCTTGATGATGGTCATTACCTTAGTGTTTTAGTTTCAAACCAGTTTCCTAGAACTACTAGGTTTACAGTTAAATCTGACATTGACTTTTAAGACAACGAGTGAATTTGACCTAACTTGCTAATAGAGATTCAAGATGATAAAATGGTTTAGGATCTACGACCAGAAAACGAAATTTTTGGCAGCTGAAGATTTCTTAAATGTTATTACACAAAAACTTAGTACTTATGGAAAGTTGAAGGACCATTTCAATGGGAGATTGAGTATGCACCTAATCATAAGTAATAATGAATGATCAATTCATAGAAGAAGCTTAAGAACACGATTTAATCACAATGTATAGGCAAAAGGACCAAATGCAGACAGAAGCACTAGGCAAAATAACATTACCAGTAAGACTCAATACTGAAAAAACACAAGATGCATCGAGATTGAAAGTCCTAAGTTAAACAGTGGCTATCAATTTAATCTTACAACATTTTCTCATTTCAGTAAAGAGCACACTAAATCCACAAAATACAAAAAAACTAGGTGAAACAACAACGCAATCATTTAGATTTTTTATTCCGAACTGCATTACACACGAATTGAGCTGAAACTTTGAGATCATTAGGGTTTATAAATTGATAAGCACTCCAAAAACCCTAACCTGGAGAGAGAGAGAGAGATAGAGAGAGAAAATTTTAATTAAGAAGGAAAAACTCGACAATATTTCCTTGCACGACCTCGACTCTTAGAAACCTTGAGAAATCTCCACAACGAAGATAATACAAAAAAACAAAAATCTCATTATCAGAACTTCACAATTAAAAACTTAGCCATCAAAAAATTTAAAATAAAAGAGCGGAAAACAATAGAAATAGAACCGACCGACTAAATATTGAAATACCTCTACAATGATTGAGAGCGCACAGCAAGCACGGAAGATCGAATTCCGAGGGAATTGAGAAGAAAAATCGGCGAGGACTTCTTCGAGCGGTCGATTCTCTGATCCAATAAGCTTGTAGATAGCCTTCGATTCTGCGCCGTTCAACATCGTTACGATCAAAAAAACAAGAACAAACCGAACAAGCAGACAGAGAGAACAGAGGGAAAAGAAAACCGAGTGAAGTTTGAGTTTCCGGCGTGATTTTATTTATACCGGCGGAGATGAGAATACAGGGATTATTAAACTGGCAATTTCAGGTCCCTCAAAAAGGTTTTTCCAGATCAGCCTATTAAGTTTTGCATTAGCAATTCAGCACAATTAAACACTTGGATTGTAGAAAAAAGAGTAACGCTATTAGTACTCCTTTTGTATTTCTTTGCGTACATTCTTTTGGTTTACTGTTGAATTCAATGAAAACATGACTTTTAGTCCGAATGAGCTTTTTAAAATAGACCATCGGATGCGTTTTAGAAAAATAATTTTTCAACTTTTTAATTCATATTTTCTAATAAATTTTGTATAATTTTTTACAAAATTTATTTAAAGTTTTACAAAATATTAAAAATTTACGTAATAAAATCTTATTATTAATTATTTTTATAATTTTTTTAGATTAAAAAATAAAGTTTATTTTTTAAAATAAAATAAAAATATTTTCTATTTTAAAAAATATTTTTCAAAAGTACTTTCAAATACAGATGAATTCAAAAAAATATACTTAGGTTATGTTTGGAAGGATTTTTTTTTCCAACTTTTTATTTATATTTTTTAATAAAGTTTATAAAATATTTTATAAATTTTTTTTAAATTTTTCAAAAAGTATAGAAAAATTTTACATCGTAAAATTTTTCTATTACTTATTATTATTTTTAAAGTAAAAATAATAATATTCATTTTTTAAAAAATTCTAAAATATCTTTTTTATAGAAAAAAATTTTTAATAAGCATTTTCAAACGTTTTCTTAGAAAGAGGTACATAGAGAAGTAAGCAGTAGCTGTGGTTTTATTTGAGATATAGGACATGTTTGGCTAAGCTTTAAATTTAGAGCTTTCGAACGAAAGCTGCTGTTTATGTGCTTTTGCTGAAAAAAGCGGCTGGTGAACTTTTGATTCGAAAGCTGCTTTCTTCTGAATTCTGTTTGGATAAATTTTACTGTTTAAAACTTTTTTAAAAAAGAAAATTATAGATATGTTTGGCTAAGCCTGTGCTTATAAGTAAATAAAGTATATAATGACTAAAATGTCCTTTAGTATATAATAAATGATATATTATTAAAATTTTAAATTTATATTCATATATTATCTAATTTTTTGAAAATTAATTTTATAATATATTTTTAAAATAAATTTTTATTTAATTTTTTTATAATAATATTATAAATATATGAATAAATATATTATTATAATAAATTTTAAAATAATATATTTAAATTACTTATAAATATATTATTATTTAATATAATAATTAATTAATAATTGGTAGAAATGAAAAAATATAGTAATACATTAACAACTTTAAATAAACTTTTAATTAACGATAATACAATCATATAGTTAATAGTTCAACATCATACATAGCAACAAATACAATGATAATATCCATAATTACTATCTATATATTTCATTTGCAATTGCATCACGGCGTGCGTTCCACTCTGCATCCCATTTGCTCAATATTGTCTTGATTGAACGTTAGATGTACTCAAGATTCTTCAACTATTGATGGAACATAAGTCTCACGTTTGACCCTAGAAAATGCATCATCCGCGATACCTTTATTTCGATATAGTTGTGTATCGCCATGGTAGCAATTACAATATCATGCTGGACTTTTATTGAATATCTTGATATATTTGCTAAGATTGCAAAACGAGCTTTCCATACGCCAAAACTACGCTCAATGATATTTCTACACGAAGAATGCATGTAGTTAAACTTTTCTTTCATACCTCTTGGTGCTCGCATCTGAGATGTATTTGCACGACGAAAATCCTGTAGATAATATCTTACATCTCGGCCTTTGTAAGGACCCATGTATCCTCGTGTGTGTCTGTATCCTGCATCTACTAAATAATATTTATCGCCAGAAGGCCGAGGAAAATTAACCGCAGGTGTATTGATTGCTTGATAAGTATCGTGCGTCATGAGTGATCCTTCCCATCCGCCCATACAAATGTGAAACACATATTGAAATCACATACCGCTAGAACATTACGAGTGGCGAGCCTTTTACGCCCAACATAAGCGATTACCTCTCCTGGTGGTAATCTTGCTTTGATATGTACCATCAATAGCTCCAATACAATCCTATTTAAATAAAATTTTTGATATCAAAGATAAGAAGTTCAATTTACTTAAATTAAAATTAAGATTGATCACTTACTTGAAACCATGGGAGATATCGAGAGTTCTGCGGTTTATGAAATCCAGCACCTTCATTGTATCTAGAATGAGGTTTTATAATATCTGCAGCTAACCTCATCACAGATTCCAACACTTCATGAAAATGTCTATGAATTGTTTCGCCAGAATGATTAAAGATGTCCTGACACATTCTATTTGCAAGATGATGCGCACAAGTTATTAAAAATATTGCAACTATGACATTCCTCGTGATGGTTTCAAATCATAAAACCTTGTCAAGTCATCACAAAGTTGTAAAAAAGTCGGCAGCTTCATTCGAAAATTTTGATAGCAACGAGTTTCGTTTCTTTCTAATATCTCCGACATAAATATATTACCCGTACGTATAGATGTATGGACAGCACGTTTCCTTGAATTTTTTTCATAATATTGATTTACTGCCTGACTTGCCTGCTCAAAAAATTTTGCTAATTCGTCTTCACTATCGTGATCTTCTTCATCATTACTACTACTCCAAGGATCCATTTAACTACAAATATATAAATTAAATAAACTGTTAATATATTTAATCATAATAAACAGAACAATTTAATGATCACAATTAAAGCATATATAGCAACACATAAAATATAACAAATTTTATTAACACAATTTCAATATTCAAGCAATATTTTTAAAATATAATACATAATCTGAGAAACATCCAAAGACTATTTCAATATATAATATTAGAATATAAAAATAATATTACAATATAATAATAGTACACAATATTCAACTAAATATTATATTAGATAATATAAATATTATAGTGAATAACGTACCTATAAATATTACAATAGCTAACATACAACTAAATATTACAATAGATAACATATAACATCATACAACATAAACATTACAACATAAAATATTACTATAATATTATAGCATACAACATATTTAATGCTTGCCAGGTCCAAAATAATTGAAATGAAAATTCAACCAACTAAGGCGAGCTTCATTATCAGCAAAGCTCATAAAGATTCTTCGGTTATCTTTTTTACTCATCACACATGCTGAGTAATTCCATAGATCACTTTTGTACTCTATCTCCGGAATGTTAGTAAGTACTTGTATGCATTGTTCGGGGGTAGCTATCTCTACAGCTGCGCGTTTCTCACGTGCTACTATTCCAATATCATAAACATCTTCCCTTACACTAGTTGAGAATTTTCTCTTTCTACTACTACTTGTTCTTTGTTGTTGGGACACAGAGGCTGACTCCGGCGGAAAAAGATCATTATCGGTGATGATATGAAAATGTACTTGAGATGGCTCATTTGTTTGGTTAGCTTGAACATCATCACTATCTCCACTGCCTTCTAAATCCTCAACTTGAGTTTGTTCACAATCCACTTGGATTTGTGATGGTGCGAAAGCATGCGCACTAGTGGCAGCAACACCTTCAAACAAAACTTCATAACGATCGCGAATCATCGATAAATCCTTTCCTTTAAACTTTCTCAACGCAGAATTTGCCTAAAAAAAATAAAAAATAATATATACATAATTAACATTGCTAACCGTTGAAAATTAACGATATATTAATATTGCTAAAAAATATTACCTTAATTTTTTCCTCCCACCACTCGTCGTCTGCAATAACTGTCTTGCGAGTGGAATCCCATCCTAAACCGGACTCTCCACGGATCAACTTCTTATAGTTTTGCCAATCATTTTTCATGGAATCCCAATGATTTTTCAATACTTTACGTCCAACCTCACGGCCAGTAACCTCCCTAAATACTTGTATGATATTTTGCCACCCTCGTACATTAAAATGTGTGTTTGGCCTATTACCTTTATATATTTCTTGTTCACAAAACTCAATAAACTTCAAATGAAGAGGCTCTGTCCATTTGAAATTTGAGTTTCTTTTCTCTTGCGGCATTTTGTTAGAAGAGTCCATCTAAATATATAAACATATAAATAATTCTCAATAATTTTATATATCTCACCATATAATATTAAACTTACGGTAGCAATCATCTAAGTAATCTATACTCATTCATAATAATTTCATATGTCTCATCCACAAATAACCATCTAAGTAATCTATGCTTGTTATTCTTGAATATTGTATTTATCAGAAACTTATATATGTAGCTCATATAAACAGTCATGTACTTTGCAGGATTTAATTAGACCTATATCATGTAGTTCATAACAAAATCATGTAGCTCGTATAAACCTATATATGTAGTTAACAACATCCTAACACATAGTTGAGTTTGGCTATGTAATGAAAACATACTAATTATCAAGCTTGGACTAAGTGCATCTCCAGCAGCAAAAAGCACCCCATGAAATTCCAAGTTTTTTTTTTAAACCTTATGGCAGCAATCAGCAAAAAGCATCCTATACAAACAGTTACTACTTAAGCACCCCTTAGCACTACTTAAGCATCCTATACAAACAGGTTTTTTTTAACAGGTTTTTTTTTTAAAAACCATTCCAGAGCAGGCAGCATGTCCAGATCTCCATCTAATTGAAATTCCAGGTTTTTTTTTTTATACCTTACGGCAGCAATCAGCAAAAAGCATCCTATACAAACAGTTACTACTTAAGCACCCCTTAGCACTACTTAAGCATCCTATACAAATAGGTTTTTTTTAATGTGTTTTTTTATAAAACCATTCCGAGAGCTTGAAAGATGTCCAAAGATCTCCATCTAATTGAAATTGTTGATAAAATTATTCCAGCATCTCCAGCAATTACTCTAACTATGTAATGAAAACATACTAATTATCAATCTTCAACTAGGTGCATCTCCAGCAGCAAAAAGCACCCCTTGAAATTCCTATATGCTATACAAACAGTTACTACTTAAGCACCCCTTGGCAGTTAGTTGGTACCCATTTGTACCTAATTGAAAATGTTGATAAAACTATCCTAGATGCATCTCCAGCATGTCCAGCATCTAATAGATGAAAATCTATTATTAAAAGACATATACTGTTTTTGCAAGAGAAATTCTTTTCAAAAATCATACCATTCTTTTCAGAAGTTCTTTCTGAGAAAAAATCATACCATGGCATGCAATAGAAAAAATGCTTTTGTAAATTCTTTTTAACATTTAAGATCTCACTAAACAGCAATCTAGTTAAAAAAATAATTGCAAATCCATTTTAAAATATCAACAAGTTGCTATCTCACCACTCTGCTTGAGGTAACAGTCTACTTCGAAGAAGGTAACACATGCTACTTCAAGACATAGGAACACTAGTGTTCTAGTAGTAGAGGACTGCTCTCAAGCGGTCTACAAGACATTAAACACTACAAGCGGTCACAAGCAACACCTACAAAGCATTCATAATAATAACAACAATAGAAATATAACAATGCAATAAAAAATAAAGTGAGTTGTAGCTCTTACGGTGCCTTCTCTGTTTCACAACAATGTAACCTTCAACCTCACCACACTGCATACCAAGTAAAATATTATAATTATTTGAATGAAAACAACATGTAGTAAAGCTGAAAATTCATACAGTAGAATTTTGAATCTTTGAAATGTATTGAAAAATAAAAAGAATGTTACATATAATGTAGTGAAAATTTTTATAACATTAGAAGCTAGAGTTAAAAGTGAAAGACCAACAAAATAGCAACAAGAACACATCCAGCAATTAGTCTGCAGGGTGTTTAAAAGAATTTTTTTTTCAAAACCCTTTTGCACAGCAATTTAAAGACCAACACAATCACAAAGATTAACAAAGGTTCTGTTAAAGCAAACTGTTGTAGTAACATGTTGTTAAATTTTCAAAACCCCAATAGAATCACAAAGATTACAAACCAGCAATGCATCTAAAACAGTGAGCAAATAAATATACAACTATTTCAGCTCATACAAGCGTGTTGTATAGTATAAGCTAACTATTTCAGCTTATATTAGCATCCAACATAAGGTTCAAGCTAATTGTTTTAGATAAGTAATACACCACTGCTGATGAGCATATAGATCCCCCTTTCATCAAGAGCTAGTAAAAACAATTAACATTAATATAACCTCTTGCCTGCCCCACTTAAACCAAATATGACTCATACAATCAGCTAGGATAATAACAAGCATATAGATTCCTGCTGCACTTGATATATCAAGTCAATCAAACCAAACATAAAAGCAAAGACAAAGGAAATAAAAATGCTACTTACAGTGCTATAGAAACAGTTGCTATGTAATGCTTTTTTTTTTTTTAACCATTCAAGGGTGATAGAAGGGAAGGTAAAGAAATGAAAAGAGTGTGAAGAAGTTAGCAAGACAAAGAAAACAAAAATTTCTTGCTAAGTACAAAAATTCGAGCGTTAGTAGCAAAGAATGCATGTAGCAATTTTTTCTTTTTCTTTTTCCCCCCTTTCATCAATAGCTAATCCAAAATAGAAACAAGTAGGATTCCAGTAGGTAGAGGACTGCTCTACAAGCAGTCACAAGACATTAATAAATACTATAAGCAGTCACAAGCAGACACTACAAGTGGCTCACTGTTTTGTAAATTATCTTAACTATCAAATTTGATAGCTTGAAATATCAGAATGCAAGGTAGAAACTGAAGAAGAACTGAAAAGATTGAGATGATAATAACCATCTCCGTATGAACTAAACTACATGGAACAATCATAGAGAACAACTAACACTTTCTAATACAAAATTTTAAATCTATAGAGCCACTATGCTACTACTACTGCAGCCAATATTGGCTCTACACAAGCCCAACTGCACACAAACTACAAATATCCAGCACTACCATTACAACAAGAACAAGAATAACAACAAATTCTAGAGCTACTACTACAACATCAAGAACAGCTGCAGTAGTAGTAGCAGCACCAGCTGAAAAAAAGAATTCAGAACTGCAACAGCTACTACTAGACATCGACTATGAGCTGCAGTAGCTAATTTAGACTTAACTAGAAAAAAAGATTTCGATTATTACCTCTTCAATTTCTATAATCAAGCGAAAATATTTTCAATCTTTCAATAATAAATCATACAAAGGCTAGAGTAAACAACATTAACAAAAAGAAAGGCAGAAATAATGAATCAAATAAACGCTAGAAATGAAGAAATTGAAGAAAAAAATCAGAAATTGCAGCAAAGTAAGATCGAAATGGGAGAATGCTCCTTAGCACTGATGAAGGGAGAATGCAGCAAACTAAGAGATTGCAGCAAGAAAAATCGAATCAAATCAAGAAGTCAAGTATCTATACCTCCTTTGTACCGACGAAGGCTTGAAAAATCGGGTCGGTGAAGTAGTTCAGCTAGAAGATTTGAGCAGTGACGGGCGGCTTTGTAAGGGTTGAGCGAACGAAAGAGTTGAATGTAGGAGTAAATGAGTGAACCGCGGTGGGTGAACGAATAGAGAGTAGTGAATGAGGAGAGTGAATGGCGAAGCGGTGGTGGGTGTGTGAGTAGGGAGTAGTGAATGAGAGGAGTGATAATGGCGCTGGCGGTGGTTGCGGACGGGAGAGTGAATGCAGAGTGAAGAGAAATGAGTGAGAGAGTGTGTGAACGAGTGGGTGAGAATATTATATATGATGTAATTTGTCAAGCTTATCAGGAACAAAATTGTCATTTCAAATCATAAGTGAAGAAAAGCTCCGTGTTGCTTATTAGAAAAGCATCAATCTGATACTTTTCTTTACGCTGAAAGAAAGCTGCTTATTTTAGTGATAAGCTGGTGTTACCAAACACACCAATTTACTGTAGAGTGCTTTTTTCTGACCAAAAGCCAGAAAAAAGCACTCCCAAACATGCCCATAAAGTAGTAAAAAGAAATTTTAAATCACACATGTTATAGTAAAATGAAAAGCTAAGGATATTTTACTCATAATAGCGGATAAGAAACTAAAATGATTTATGTAACTGACCTCACTATCAGAAAAATCTCTAGTAGTGGTTGTTGAATGGTGATCGCTCATTTACAAGGACTGCAAATTGCCAAATCCATTTTATCAGACCAGTTTACCAATCTAATTATTCTTTATAAGGGACTCGGAATTGCTACATTATCAAATTGAACGACCTAACTACTAATGAGCCCCGGCCCATATACAGGCACTTAAACCAGTAAAATAATCGAACCCCTGCCATTTCAATCCCAAGTTCCTAACACAGCCATGGTCGATCTCAGGATTGCCGAAGCTCCAACTCCGCCGCCGTCTACTGCTGCCGGAGACTTTAGTTCGCCGCCATCTGCAACGGCTACGAGGAAAGCGAAGCGTAAAGCGTTGAAGAAGCAGAAGAGGAAATTGATCCGGAGAGAGCTAGCGGAAGCAGACCGGGAGGAGCTCGAGCGGCTCGCAAACGATCCTGAGGAACTGGCAAAGGAACAGGTTAGGGAGCGAGAAGAAGCTGAAGCAGCTGAGCGAGAGAGGAAATTGTTCGAGGAACGAGAGAGGGAATGGTTGAAAGCTGCCGAAGAGCGCCGGAGGAAGGTTCTAGAGGAAGAAGAAAACAGGAAGAAGGTTCTAGAAGAAGAGAATAATAAGGTAGTACTCTCTCTCTCTTTCTCCTCTCTCTCTCTTCTCTTCTCTCTCTAGGTAGATGGAATGTCAGTGTTATGGCATTTAAGCTTCAACTGATTGCGATTGAGATGACAAGTAGCTTGTTCAGATGATGCCTATTAGGGAAAGGCTATGAGCTAGTTGTGATCCCATTATCTCTCTTGATTTACCATTTTCATTAAGATATATGATTCAATAGCTTTGATGGTGATACTCTAGGAGTGTTTCATGTGATTGTCATTGATAACGGGAGAAAGGGTACATGTTTTGTTGTAACATTTTTCATTGAGTAATTGAAATAGCTTCTTTAGAGTACAAAAACTGTTGCTGTCATAGGTAACTTCCTCCTATAAGGGTCTGACTTTGTCCACATGGCATGGTTTTAGTGTCAATGAATGACATTTTCTTGTTTTCAATTTTACTGGATTTGTTTTTTATAAACTTTCTCTAACGAATCAAACATTTAGCAAACTTCAGTCGTTAGAGCACAAGCTAGATAATATATCTCTCCCAAATGTATAATATGCTATCAAGAACACACTAATGATTTGGACTTATTGATGCATGGTAGATTGGGAATGAGAATGAGTTGGAAGAAGATGCTGATTGGGAATATATTGAGGATGGGCCTGCAGAAATCATCTGGCAAGGTAATGAGATAATTGTGAAGAAGAAAAGAGTTAAAGTTCCTAAGAAAGATGCTGGCCAGAAGCTTATTGAGGAGGTATGCTTTCTGTGGCACATGTTTCTTTTTCTTCTCTTCCTTTTTTTTGGTTGTTTTCTAGAGTGTGTTGTTGTTGTTGTTGTTGTTTCCCTTAGACTTCTTAGAACCTTTATCTGTTGTGTATATCTGCCGTTAACTTTATAGTTTGTTGTTAGGATGAGGATAGACCTTTCTCGAATCCGCTTCCTTCACAGTCTGCAGCATTTGCATCTTACCAAAATGCCAATACCCAAGAAGTTCTTGACTCCGTTGCTCAGCAAATTCCTCATTTTGGAACTGAACAGGTTTGCCAAATACTTTTGGTAGACTAGGGAGCCTTGTGCCAGTGAAGGTTCTTATGCTTTCCTATGAGATGCTCATGTTCTTTTTTTCTTTTGCTGTATAGGATAAAACACATTGCCCTTTTCACCTCAAAACTGGGGCTTGTCGTTTTGGCACACGTTGCAGTAGAGTCCATTTTCATCCAGAGAAGTCTTGTACATTGCTTATCAAGAATATGTACAATGGCCCCGGCCTTGCATGGGAGCAAGATGAAGGGCTTGAGGTTTGTTAAAAGATGCTTATGCATCTTGCAGAGTATCCTGCTAATAGCTCTTCAGCAACTCTTTTTTAATATCTTGCAGACTTATATAAGGGTTTTTTCACTTCTTCTCTTATGTTTGTTGTGGCATTAGTTATACCTTTAACCCGATTGCATCAGATGATTGCATGCTACAAGTATGTTGAAGATCGGAGGTTTGATCTTGATGAGGACAAAGAAAATGATTATTATGTCATCTGTATCCTATTATCTTGGAAAGCTCTTGTGCTCCTGTTTCCCGGCTTGTTATCTTCGCTTTCTGTCATTCAGTGATATAATAATCAGCATACTGCCATTCTTTCAAGTGCCGTATACTCATTTTTCCCTTTTTGCATTATGCTTGCTGAAGATCTTGACTCGGTATTAGGGTTAGATTTACAACTGGATTTTGTTTGAACTTATATCATTTCTTTCTTTATGGAAGAGTCATGAGGTGTATGTTCAACTATAAATTACTTTTATATTAATTATAGTAAAAAGAAGTTCCTTAACTATTCTAGTTTTCTTGGGTTATCTAATTTGTGATGATATCTCGGCAAATATTAATGGGCTGGTATGAACTCCTTTCTCAGGAAAGTATTCTTTTTGTTTGAAGATTACTGTTGGCGGCTCATTGTAAGCCTATTGATCCATTTTGCAGTGGAGTATATTAATTTTGTTGATTACTTCAAAAATTTTTAAATCTGATAAATTTGGAAAGAGATTCATAAGCTGTATTCTCTAAATGTACTAATGCAATAGCTAGTGACCTTGCTGAGGCAATTGCTGTCGCTTGAGAAGGATAATTTGGAGTATATGCTTTACTGAGTCGTACTAGCTTATATATAGCCTTTTAGTTGCTGGTAATTGGTGTATTAGTTGTTGAAACAGACAAATTGTATAAAGTGCTCATGCATGCAAATGGTGTTAAAAGCTTGCAACCTGGACAAATAGGTGCTATAAGCATGTTTGGGGGAGCTTTTCTCCCCCAACTTTTCATTTCACGTTTCCAATAAAGCTTCTAGAATGTTCTACAGAATTTTTTTTTTTAATTTTAAAAGTGCAGAAAAATTCTACGTTGTGAAATCTTCTTATTAGTTATTTTTATTATTTTTTTGAAGTAAAAAAAGTATGGCTCGTTTTTCAAAAATTTCCAACATACCCCTTCTTTTCGAAAAGCTCCTTTTCGATAAGCACTCCTAAACATCCCCTGTTTGATAGACAAACGGCTATTTTCTTTCTAGTAAGCTCCTTACAGAAAAAGACTGAGATATAACATAATCTGGAAACAGACACATTAAGCTCAATGAAGCTAAGGTATATGGAAGCTAATTATAATAAGTTGTAAAACAACTCTTAACATATTACTGATAGAGGGGAAACTTTCTGGAGTTGTACATATTTTATCTTCTTAGGAAGAGTGTTGCTTGATAGGGTAGAAGCTGGGAAGATCTTTCAGTTTGCTTTACAAATGAAATCATAACTTTTGCAGCTATTGAATTATTGATAAAGAACTCCCTACCTGCTTTAGGTAGGATTAACATTTGCTAGATGAGAAAGCAGGAATGTGATAATTATTGAGGATGTAGATTCTCTTGAGCCACCCAGTTTCTTACAATCCATTATCTTTAGTTGAAAAGTAAAAAACTCAAATTTCATTTCCCTTTATCCTGATTATCTAAGTGAGATATCTAGACTTTAAGGTGAACTTTTTGTTAACTGTGGGATGGCTAAGCAGTGTCATTTTGAACAATTAAACGTATATTATACAAGTAAATGATTTACAGAGGCACTGGAAGGTAGATCATCAATTTTCATGATAATGTCTCTTTAGGAACATGATGATTCAGTCTAGTATAAGGTAGAAGGGGTTTTAACATGGATGAGATTTGTGTATAATCATTTTTACTGTGTCTAGTCACTTGCCCTTGTCTGTATTTGACATGTTTGGGTGAGGGTTGGTTGTTCTTATTTGTATCTTTTTTATTTTCCCTATTCTTCATGATTATTCCTGCAGAGCCTAATGTTTGGCATCGTGCATCTGATTATCTTCACTGCTCTTCTCTGTTTATCAGTACACTGATGAAGAGGTTGAACGTTGTTATGAAGAATTTTATGAGGATGTGCATACAGAATTTTTGAAGTTCGGTGAACTTATAAATTTTAAGGTAGATCTTTTAATATGATTTTTCAAGAAATCTGCATTAAACGATGTGTATTTTTTATTTGACATCTTGCACTTATGTTTTACATTGTAGTGGATGATCTAAGTGACTTTACATTGTAGTAGATGGTCTAAGTGACTGATGGTCCTACCACTGACCCTTTCCATTTTCAATTTCACATTACCACCTCATGTGGACAATTCTACCTTTTTCTTTCATTACATTGTCCTTGACTTCAGCATTACATTGACCTGTATATGAGAAGCAGACTTGAATTCAGCGTGACTTCGGACTTGTTTACCAACCCACCAAACGACTTTTTTTTTAATTCACTTTTAATACAAAATAAAAAAATCATTTAAATAAATTTTTTCTATCAAAAATTTATTATTCAAATTTTAATTTTCACTTAATACGCATAAAAATTTTATTTTTTATGAAATAATTTTAATTTTTTATTTATTTTTCAAACTCACTTTTAAAAAAGTGAGTTTACCTTCAAGGTAAGCACGCCCTTCATTGTGTAGGTGTGCAGGAATGGCTGTCACCATCTACGTGGAAATGTTTATGTGCATTACAAGGCATTGGAGTCGGCAGTTCTTGCTTACAACACCATGAATGGCCGCTACTTTGCAGGAAAGCAGGTGTGATTTCTAAGCCCTGACCGCTACCTATTGCTAGTCACTGGAACTCTGTTGCAGTTATGTAATAACTACAGGAGAGCCACCAACATTTATGATCTGCTATAACTTTCTTTATCAAAAGCCAATGTAATATGATTTGCCTTTTTTTAGTTATAATCTAACTGCTGAAATGGTTATTTTACTAAATGATGTTAGATAACTTGTGAGTTCGTCAGTGTTACGAGATGGAAGGTTGCCATATGTGGAGAGTACATGAAGTCAAGGCTAAAGGTACGCTTGCATTGTCATTTTTGTTTAGTCAAAAGTTACCTAGACTACGAGGTTTTAGCATCTATAGCTTTATTGTATTTGTCCTACAGGCCTGCTCAAGAGGAACTGCTTGCAATTTCATTCATTGCTTTCGTAATCCTGGTGGAGAATATGAGTGGGCTGACTGGGATAGTCCTCCTCCTAGACTTTGGGTTAGGAAGATGGCTGCTTTGTTTGGTTCTTCAGAAGAAACACTCAGTGGCAAAGATGTGGCCATGGAAGGCTGGGAGAGGCCAACTGTCAGGGAGGTGAAAGAGCCTTCATACCATAGGTACACTTGTTCAAAAGAGCTATTGTATATAATTTCCATAAAACATTATAATTTGTTCAATTTCAGTAGCTATTATTTAGCATTTGAGGAGCTAAGCATCTTAAGGAGTTGACGTATTGAGTATTGGATTTCAATGAATTCAGGGTGTCCTTTGTGTCACTAGCTTGTATATCGTATATCTGTCAGTGTATCAAGAAAGGAGATCATACAGTGGATATGGGATCAAGAAAAGATACTCTCGAAGTTGAAATTATTTTTTAAGATCTAATAGCATCCATGCCCTGACCAAATGGTTGTGAAGAAGTTTGAGAGAATGGATACAGAGTCATTTACTTCTATGTTGTAGTTGGTACAGCTATAATTTATGACATGCATGGAGTTTGAGATCAATTCGCTTGCAGCACTGCCATTGATATCATGACTTGATGCGTACAATATGAATATCTTCTTTTTATCTGAGCTTTATGCCAATACTAAGGCTTTTTTTTTTGTCTCAATATGCCAATCTCTCTTTGTTAGCTTCTTTCTTTACCTATAACTTAACCAAAAGCAGCACCTTCCCTAAAATATTTTTCATTTCATCTAGTACTATGCTGTAATTCATACTCCCAGTGTACATCCACAAAAATGCCTTCTGGTCCACAAAGTAATTGGCCTAAATACAATTTAAGGTGGAAATGTTAAGCTTTCTTTTGGCATCTAGGTGTATAAGTACTGTCAGTTTCAAACTTGTGGACCTAAACCAACGACCTCTGCATTAAACTTCACTAGAATCTAGCTAAGATGCCTTGATGATAAGAGAAGTATTCTTTTCTTATTTTAGTTATGTTTAGTTTACTTTCAGCAGTTACTACAGTTTGCTGCATGCAAAAGGTGATGATTTTGTTGGAATTGAAGGTATTCATCCAGAAGATCTCAATATAGCAAGAGGAAGCACCGGAGTGGTAGTTCTGTAAGAGAAGGTACCCATGGAAACCAAGTGCGCCTTTCAGCAAGTAGAGAGCATTCCTCCCAAAGGAGAAATGTCCGTGCTAGTAGCACCAAACAAACTAGAGAGATTTCTGACTCTGATGACGGTTATGATCTGAAACATTCCCAACAATTCCGTGATTCTGATGATGGATCTGAGTATAGGCATAATCACAAGAAACGCAAGCAAAGGAACGACAATAGTCACAGAGATAATGAGAAGCATAAAGCAAAACACGAATATAAATGGAGCAGAAAGAGGGGTGAAGATGAGCGAGATGGACCTCATGAGCTATACGAGGGGCATAAGTTTGATAGACACTCAACCTATACTGATGATGAGCAATTTGGTTCTGTTTGGCATTCAGACAACAGCGCTGACGAGCTGCGCTTGAGTGATCATTATTCAAGTGGAAAGGCCTACGAAAGTTGCATTATTAATCCTCGAGATCGATACAATGGAACATATGACCGTGATACTTGATATTCTGAAGGAGACTCATATTGTGAAAGATCAAATGAACCCAATAGAACTATACAGAGGAAAGGATATAAAGATTATGATTCACATCATAATCGAAAGCATGGAAAGAGTAACAAGAAACACCATAATCATAAGAAAAGTGAATTGCAGAATGGCACTGTTCATGCATTGCCCACTAATAATTTTCTGATGTGGAGGAAAGTAACAGTGGGTATTCCCTTTCCAAAAGTTCCAATGACTCTTCTCCTGGAAACTGAGATGATCACTCTTCTCCACAGCACCCTGTTCTGGAAGAACCAGGAAATGGTACGAAGAATTCTAGGCCCAGGAAGGGTAGACATAGCAGAGGACAAAATAGAGATCATAGAGAAAGAAGTCACTACTGTAGAGAGAAGATTAATGAAAGCCGGAGCAGTGGTAATTGCTTGGGATCTGATAAGTTCCAGACAATTTAAGGTGCATAACACGAAAAGCATGTCTCAGCAAGGTGTTATCCTGATTGAATGATGGACTGCTCCTTGCAGTAAGGAAGTTGTGTATTGCTTGACCTACTTTATAGTCGGAAGAGAATACTAACCTGTGTTAGTCAAGATGTTTTTCTTCTTTATAGGAAAAAGCTTTGATGGTGGAACTCTAGGGACTTGAGCTAAATCAGTTTCCTTCCATTGTTATGTTTAGATACTACAGTAGTATGGGTTGCTCAGATGTGTATATATTCTAAAGCTTATGCTACGATTAGGAAAAGCTTGTCAGACTTCAAACTTGTTTATTACGAAGGGGACTAACTCTTTCTCACAGGTATCCTCTTTCCAGTTCCATATGAGAGGCACGTAACTATAAGTCTTTGTAGAACAAACCTTCAATGTTACTATTTGGTGTGTTTATAGTCTAATCAACAAATTCGTAATATTATTTTCAAGTTGCCCTAACCATTCTTGCTCATTAAAGGTATGGAGTTCATTAGCTTCCCCATTTTGCCTTGACAAATTTTGAGTAACTGGGAAGGCCGGAGTTGCTATCCTTCTGTATAGTCCTTTTTTTTTAAAGAGTGTTCTTTTTGTAGGAAATACTTTTTTGAGAAAGTAAATTTTAAAAATAAAATATGGAGAGTAATTATTGAAACAATATGAAAATTATTCAATAAGTGATTTTTAGGAGACTTCTGAGTTCTTAAAATAAAGTTTTTATAAAAAAAAAATTTTAAAACTTATTTTAAAATAATTGAATTTTTTTATCTAAAAAAAATTTATAAATATAAAAATTTTATAACGTATAATTTATTTATATTTTTAAAATATCAAACATATTTTATAATATTATATAATATTTATTAGAATTTTAAAATGAAAAAATTGAAATAAAATTTTGATAAAATATTAATAAGTACCGTCAAACATCGCTTTAGATATAAAAAATTATACCCTAAATAAAACCTGTAATTATTTAGGTGTTTACTATGCTTATTTAATTCTCAATGTGCGTTTTTCAACCTATTATTTCAAATTTTAAAGAAATAGGTGAATGAAAATTCTTAATTCTTAGTTTTACATTTTTTTACAATGTAAAAATATCACAGTTTTTCTAGGAAGGGGACTGCACTGTGGACAAATCCGGATAGCTGATATTGGATATCCAATATCCCCACCCGTTCAAATCCTTACCTGTTATCAGCTCTGTCTTGCTTCCAAAACATGAATAACAAGAGCCAGCCAAGCATCTTCTCGTTACTCAAACTACCAACTCTCCCTTCTCTCTCTCCCTCTCTCTCTCTCTAATATTTTCAATCTCACGCTGTTAGAGATTCTTCTTAGCAGATTTCGAAAATTGAAAGTGCTTTGTGATCGAACAGTTCAGAGTTAGGAGATGTCCATTTCGAGATTCGGATTGATTCCGTGGCTCAAAAGGAAAGTTGTTGATCCACTTCTTCACATCATTCGAAGGTAGTCAACGAAATAAATCCACAAATTTATCTGTCAACATTTCAAAATTTTTTTCGATTTTCTAAGAATTTTCCTAAAAGTTCTCGGTCTGAATTTTATGTTTTTTGTTTTGTTTAAATTTTTTTAATGTAGGGGAACTGAACCGAAACAGTTGGCCTTCTCTGTTGCACTTGGATTGACTCTGGGAATCTTCCCAATTTGTGGTAAAATCAATTTTATTTGTCAATGAATTACATATGTATGTAATTTTTTTTTCAAGTGTTCCTTTTTTTTAGAACTGAATATATATGTAGGAAACAAAATTATAAATGTTCATGAATTAGGAGGTGAGCTGCTTGATGTAGGTGTAACTGTTTTTCTCTGTGGGCTGGCGATTGCGGCACTTGGAAACCGATGTCATGCACCAAGTGTGATGCTTGCTAATTTTATCGCTACTCCAATTGAGTTGAGGTAATCTTGGTGTTTTTGTTCTTTATGTATTATGTTTCAGTTTAAGATACCATCATGTCAGGTACATGCTCTCAAATGATTGTCATCTTGGTTAGTAGCTTCAGCTTTCATATTCTGATGTAGAGTACAATGAATTGAACTAAAAAGATATGCGTTGAGCTAACACCTTTATGCACAAATTAGGAACTGGAATGCCTGATACTATCTTAGATCGGGATATATTAGAAAGCACAAATTTGTAAGGAGAATGCTGCACATGCCACGTAGTTTATTGTCCTTAGTAGTTCTAAATAGCTTATGAGTTGAATTTTTCCAATAAACAAATCCTGTTTGCTATGTAGAAATCTGTACCAAAGCCTGTCCTATATAAACTATCTAACAGCCTCTAATGTCCCTCTTAATCTGTTGTTTTTACATCATTGCAAACAGCATTTATAGCTTCTGTAACTGTAGGCCGTGATCAATCTTGCATGTCTTTGGTTTATGTCTTTTCTGGTTTATGTTGGAAGAAGCCCTCATACCTATAAAACATAGAAATGATTTTCTTTAATGTTTTTATCATGAATGTTTCGCACGTCATGAATTCTTTCTGTAACTTCATCTATTAAGAGATACGTCTGCACTAAATAGTCAACACTTTTTTTAGTAATGGATGATCTTGATTATCTAGCCTGCTATGCTGTTTTAGCATTTGATGATGCGAGGATTACTAAACTTTTTGTTTTAGAACAATTTTAGCTCCAACTGGAGTTATAGTCCCAACTAGATTCAATAAGCATACACTATTAAAAAGCAAATGTGCTAAAACTTCCTAGAGTGAAGACATCATGGCTCCTGTGAAGGAAATATTTCATAAATTATCTTACATATTCTTTGATCATGGTGAAGTTTCATATTTGTCGCAATAGCCGTGTCTACTTATTGAACAAGTTGTTGGCATGAAGTTGTTCTGTATCCTACTTCATAGTTCGTCTGTATCATAGTAGTGAAGCATTCTTATATCCAATCTCTATTGTAGTTTAGTAATACCCTTCTTGCGCTTGGGTGAGATAATCTCTGGTGGCGATCATCTCCCATTGACTTCTGATGCACTGAAAAAGGTTTTAACTGGACAAGCATCACGAGAAGTCCTACAAGGTGTTCTACATGCGGTCAGTTGCTTTTTCTTTTGGACATGTCATAACTTTTAGTGAAATTTTGCTTTTTCATGTTGACAGATTTGTCTTACGTTTACTTTCAAAGCAACTACGCTTGGGATCCAAGATTACTACTGAAATCAGCAGAAAGATTGAATGTGATGCTTTTTAATTAAATAATGAAGTTTTTTCGTAGTCATCCATGACTTTCTAAGTTAAAACAGGAAAGTGTACTATGCAATTTTTTGCAGTATTTGCATGTATCCTTCCATACAGCTTTGCCACAATCGCAACCGTAGGGAATTTTATCAAATTTGTTTCTCTTATTGCATAACAAATTCAGGCAGAAATTTTATAAGGAAGGTTTCCAAAGAAGGTCTTACTTTGCTTTCCACTAATATTTTTTTTTTTATCATTGTCCACCCCATGTAGCTTAAAATTTCATTTAATCTCTGATAGAGCCACCACAGCTACATCATGTGTGTCTGTATCTTATTTGCATGGAAAAGATACAATTGTGTAGATATGTATACCATGCAAATAAGATACAGACACACATGATGTAGCTGTGGTGGCTCTATCAGAGATTAAATGAAATTTTAAGCTACATGGGGTGGACAATGATAAAAAAAAAAATATTAGTGGAAAGCAAAGTAAGACCTTCTTTGGAAACCTTCCTTATAAAATTTCTGCCTGAATTTGTTATGCAATAAGAGAAACAAATTTGATAAAATTCCCTACGGTTGCGATTGTGGCAAAGCTGTATGGAAGGATACATTAAAATTATCACAAGTTCTAGTGACAGATGGATTATGTTCTTGACTAACAAAACTGATTGACTACTAAGATTGTTATCAATTTGGTCATTATGACTGATGTAGCAAATGATGGGATCACAAACAAACATATCTCAATTTTGCGGAAGAAGATTCTATTCAGGCATTAACTCTCTTAAATTTACCTGTTCTATGTCACTAATAAATGCTCTGTAGACAGTGTACTGAGTGTCAAGAAGAACTTTAACATCATAAAAGGTCTCTGATGCCTCCTTTTCCTGCAGTTGCTAGGCTGGCTGGTTGCTGTACCATTCATCCTCGGTACTCTTTACTTGTTTTTGTTGCCATGCTTCAAGTATCTTGTTCAAAGGTTTAGTGCTGTGCCTCCTAGCCCATAGAAGACTACCTATTCCCATACTGAGAGCAGTCCCAAAAAGGCAATCTACCCGCATTCTGATATCAGCCCCAAGAAGACGAACTACTCACATACTGAGATCAAGATCAAGGTCAGAGATGTATAGTCCTTATCCAAAGAATCGAGTCAGAGAGAGGAATTTATGCTGTAAATGATTGATTATTGGGGTCAAGAATACTCTTTGTCAAGGTGATATTTATTAGATCAGTATTACACCTGGACCTTGACGATTTTCTGTTTGTTTTGTGAATATTCCATTTTAAGTAACAGTATTAATCACTTACAATATCACGGCATAGTGGGATCTACACTGCTAGCTTCGGACGTATTTACTTTGGTATTAAACTTAGTTTTTAGAAATAAATTTGTAAAAAGTAAGTTTGAAGTTGAAAATAAGTTTGATAAAAAATGATTTTTTGTATTTAGTTTGTATTAAAAGTGAATTTAAAAGTAAAAATTTTAGTTTTAAAATTTGAATTTTAAAAGTGAATTTTTGGAAAAAAATTTAGTTTAAAATAGTTAAAAATTTAGTTGAAAATAAGTTTTAAAAAAATTAAATTTAAAGTATAGATAAACAAGCCCTTCTGTGTATAGCTCAGCTTTTCTTGTGTTATTAAGATCTAAAAAGGCTCAAGATTATCAAGCTTTTAGACTGCACGTCTTGGCACTTCTATTTATACCGTGCCCCAACTATTATTCCCTTACTGTTAATCGCTGATTAATTTGAGCAAATGTAGATGTTTCACGGCGATGCGCAAAATATAGCATATTCACAATATATGACATGAAATTAATTCAACAATTCAGAACGGGATTATGCAAGTACTACGCATTTAAGACAAGAAGAGTGTCATAACGCGGCGAACAACATAACACCGCTGTTGAGCCACATAATTCAGGAACCAATCCAGGACTTGAACCTTGAATAACAGAAGTTCATACTAAAAAAGTGAGCACATCCCAAACCGCATGTTTAACGTATGATCTCCAAGGGCAAATATCCCACATTCTATAGGACCTGAACAATGGATAGCACCAATAGCAGCGAGCAGAGTCTTCTATACGTATTGATCAAAGCAACAAGACTTTCTCTGTCCACAGGCGATGCTCAACAAAAATCACCTAGCCCATTCATCGTCCAGGTTGAGGTGCGTTTCCAGCCTCTTCGGTTGAATCGTTTCTCGATGTGGCCGTACAACTCGGTCCCAGCCCATGATGTGTGGCAATGCAAACTGAGAAAAAATGCATAGAGATAGTAGTGAAGCATAATACTGGGCAGACATATAAATACATATCAAGATGCTACACAAGTCAGTAAGAACTATGGGGAGTTGCAGACTAGTAAGGCACAGGGACCACAAAATCTACTATAGATATCTATGTCTCTACCAAGATGAAATAATTATGCAGAAAAATGAATCAGACACATTAAATGGCTGTGAGATGACCATAAATTGAAGTGAGGCTGCAAGCAATAAAATTAGAACTGAAGCAACTCATAGATTAAAGTAAAAGCCGTTCGATTCCCCTTTCAAATAGTCACAATTATTGTGACACTCAAAAGCTGCAAACTTTCTGCAAATTGGTTTTACGATGCCAATCAACAATTACAGAAACTGGCACATCCAACAGAAAACTGCTACAAACAAGCACATAACTCGAAGATAGTGGCTATCCAAAGAGTACATCTACTCTAGAATTTGATAGATCGTAGAACCAATTCCATCTGTCAAATCAGTAGTTAACACCTAGGAAGCCAGTATTTTCTTTCTGTAACAATCGAGATAACACATTCTATAAAATAACACAGGACAATAACTAATTAGGAAAAAAATCCGCATTGTAAAATAATTATTCGGAATATTCATGAATCATGATGAAGTAATCGTAAAGTATGCTTTCAAGTAGCACTTACGCTAAAGGCTGTCCGCATCACAGAAAACTCAGCCTTTGTAACAGGAACTGAGAAACGGTCAGTCGTTTTCTGAACAGAATTCAAGACATCTGCACAAATCCACATTTCAGAAAATTACTGCAGAGAATGTAGGAATGCTGGGCTTGCTTAGAGAGCTAAAACTTTTTTAAAGGATGGTCATTTGGAGCTAGACAGAAAGTCCTTAAGATAGTTATTTATCAGAACCAATATTATCACCGAACTTATTTGATCCATTCTAAGCTCTATCTACCAGAAACAAAACAGTTGAAATATGATTCCAGAACTAAATTCAGCTTATTCACCTCCCAAATTCTTGCATTAACAAGATTGTGTGCTTTACTAAGATTTACTTGGATACAGTACATATGCCTGAGTTACAAGATTAGGCAATTGCCAAAATCAAATGTTACTTGTTTACTAGATCATAGTTTATTACACTCACATTTTCTTTAGCAGTGTGACGAGTTCTACAAGCTTTATTACAAGGTAGATGGGCCTATCCATCCCTACTGCAAGTCAGACTCGCTCATTGAGTTATACCATGTTCCAGTTCTAATTACACTAACATTGTTCAAGTTCTAAAGCTAAATCACCCATCTTCATGGTAGTTATCTACTTGCTCAAACCAAAAACTGAATCTGGACACAAAATGAGTAGCCATGCACACGGACTTGCATACCTGTTCACATATGCGCATGCACTTGCTGACAAATGCACTTGAACTACACAAACTTAAAAACAAGGGCACATAATGTACAATGGCCCAAAAAGGAGGCCAATAGCATCATAAGCTGTACGACAACATGAGACAAGATTATGAGGTAATGCATGGAAAAAGATGCACAATCCATCTAAATGGGAAGTTATGCAGTTTTAACCTAGCTGCAACTTTATATTCTATATTAACATCCCTGACAGACACTCTGTTCAAACCCTTATTGAGTTGCATAATCGACATGTGGAGGGATGACATGCTCATAAGCAGACAAGAAAGGGAACAAGTTACCAACAAGGACTTCTACAGCTTTCGCACAGTATGATTGTCACAAGAGATTATCCATAGAGCTTACTCAAATTAATGAAATAGCCACCCTCATTGGCAAGTGGAGTAACAGTCAGCGTCTTCTTGACTTGACCTTCTTGGCTGCATCATCATGTATTAAATTTTGAGACTACATACAGAAAAGGAGAACTGGGGATAACTCAATCAAAATGATAAATGTAACAGAAATATGACACCACCTTGACTTCATTGAAGGGTCATGAAAAAATTCACAAGATTCTGTAGGACCTAGGCTTATCAAACATCCGACTTCAGTAGGAGATAGAGCAAAGATCTATAGAAAAAAATGTGTAATCAGCTATAAAAAGGAAAAAATCTCAGAGCAAAAGATAAAAAGCACAGATTACCAACAAATAAAAAGCACTGAAAAAAAAGGCAGACAGTAAGCATTGTTTTCTTGTTTGTATATACAAAAGGTTGACCTTTAACAGGTTACTTGTTTTATCTTAACCAATTTATTCCAAGTCTCTCTCTCTCTCTCTCTCTCTCTCTCTCTCTCTAAGTAAGAATCAACATAGTATAAGCATTTCTGAATCAGCTAAGATGATACAAGCAGGTACAGTTTAATAAAATAGCAAAAAAATTATCAACAATTACCTGCCTTTTCTCTGAATCATATTTCCTTATACCAACAGCAGGCAAAAATTTCAGCATGACAACACCGTTCTTGTCAACAAAGGAACCACCAGACTAATTCAGGGAAAGATCATTTATTAGTAATGAAAGCATTTCATTCACAAACCATATACACAACAAACCTCTAAAGATATTCCACGTACATCCTTCTTAGTGAACTTTGGTGGAATAGGACTCATGATAAGTGCAGCTTTTCCCTTGAAAATTGCATAGTCTGCATAAGTTTTACCTGAGGTCGATCCTACATCTAAACAAGAATACAGTTTAGATGAAGACAACCACTTAGGTAATAAATAAAAACTTGACCTGATTATATTCAAGCATACCATCTTTCTTCGCGTCCGTTCTAATGGTTGATATACCAAACCGAAAATGATTGTTGCTTGGGCATGAAATATCCTCAATATTACTGATTCTAGACGCCAGCCTCTTCCTGCTCAATTGATATTTTCTTGTCAGACCCATAATCGTGTGTAAAGGGAATGGTTGATACAGGAGCCCACAAAATTAGAACCAGCAACGAGTCTATTTGTGGACTAACTTAACTATCTTCCTCTGATTGCGATCAAATTTAAAGATGTAGTACAAGATGGAAAACCTGTTAAATCTTGTATATTTACACATAAAGTCGAACAACCATTTAAGACAAATGAAAAAGCACAGATTATCTAGTCCATTGGTAAACTTGATCTAAAAGGGCTAACTTCCAGTCTAAAGTGTTGAAATTATAATTCAATTAGGGGTAAAAAAACAAACCTGATGACGAAAACCAACTTAGTGCAAAGAGTCTAACCCATCGATGTAAGAAATACCAACCAGAGCAACTTACATTAACATAGGGCGTGTTTCAAGTTGGTGGAGAACTCCAGTTTCTCCCGCCAGAATTGGAGTTCCACAAACTTTTTGTGTTTTAATTGCAAACAGAACTGAAAACTCGAGTTCCAGTTCTGCACAAATAGAACTTAAGTTCCACTGCATTCCTCTCTCTGAACTCACTTCCAACCCACTTCAAGAATCAATTGAAACATAAAAACTGAACTCTTCAAGAAACTCCACTTGCCATTTTTCACTTTCACGAAATTCAGTTACAGGCATTTGAAACACGCCCATAGCAACTTCAACTAAACATGATGCATATACAGCTAACCTGTCTAAATCAGCAAGGAAGCTCTAACATTTTAAGCTCGATCAATACATAAAATGTTTTATATAATAATGCCACTTAAGAGCTTAACAACCAAATATTCGGCACCACTCCATAAATTTCTCTGACCGCAAAACAAAATGATTTATTTCAATTACAACGTACAAGGAGATCTAATCATCTACATACAAAACGGTATAACACTATACACACTTAAGTATTTCATCAAAACCAATCTAAACAACTCAAATCCATCAAAGAACAAAGGAGCAACGAAATCTAAATGTAGAAATCCTAGAAACTAACCCAAACATTAACAATCTAATAAAATCACTCTTGCTAGCAAGAAACAAGAATCAGAAAGAGATTAACAAGTACAATTTTCAGAGAGTCGTAGATATTAAGGTCTTTTTAGGGATTAAGAGATTTGCTTGCCTGTGGAGTGAGAGTAGAGAGCGGGAGAGCTTGAACATTTTCGAAGCGCAGAATTACTTTTTCGCCGACCCGATTCTGACTGAAAGCGAGATGGCAGAGAGTGAGTTTGGTTAATTGAACTCCTGAGAAATTTCTTGACGCCCCAATTAATGGGTACAACAACCCAATGGATTTCCTTCAGGCCCATGTAAGGTTGTAACTTTGAAAAACATGTGGTCTTAGCTTTGGGCCTTCATATGGTTATATCGGCCCATTTCGCACAATTTAGAAGATCCTCTCAGGTTTCACCAAAAGTTCATATAAACTTTATTATTTTATATGTGCTGTGTCTTAAAATACACCACATAAACTAAGAAAGATGAAATAGTAAAAAATTAATCACCTACTCATTAACAATTTGCATAAAGCACTTCCTAGTGATCGCCTGCAACTAGCTACTAGCTTTTCTATAAAATAGCATTGTCAATCTGCGTTTTGGAGTATATTTAAAAAATATTTTTTTAATAAATGATTTTTATTATTTTAATTTTAAAATAATAATAATAATAATAATAAATTTTATTATATAAAATTATATTTTAATTTTTAAATAAATTTTATAAAATATTATAAAAAATTATTGTAAAATAAAATTTTGAATAATTATTTTTTTCTGAAATGTGTTGCCAAACGCATTCGACAATGTGTAGTAGTTTAGTTGGCGCTCACTTTTTTTTTAAAAAAATAATTTCTAACTCGCAATCTAACACAAAAAATCAATTTGAAATTCATTTCCATTACATCAAATATAAAAATTTTAATTCATTTTCTAAACTCATTTTTAAAATACTCGCTTTTTAAAAGTTTACTTTTTCAAAATTTACTTCAGATAAATGCCCTAAAAAATTACCGACCAATACTTTAACAAAACAATGCTTCTACCACTCTAGCAAAAGGTGTTGAGAAGTTGTTTATTCATTGCTGACATAGAAGTTGTTTAATCTCGTAACGTAGTCAAAACCTAAATTATATATTGATCAAATAAGTCGATAGTGTAGTGGTTGAGATCAAAGTATTCTCAATAACTTAATTCTATAATATTATTCCGTGAATATTAGGATGCCATCGATATAGTGATATATGCATTGTATGTTTATAGGTCGATATATAATCGATACTTGCATTATATTCTTAAAAATTAGAAAGATATCTTAGACGACACTTGTATTGCATGTTTATAAGCTAAATCGATAATATGGTGAAATCTGAGTTGTATATCGATATAACATGTCGACAAAAATAACATTTAGATTGAAATATTATCGACAATTTTGTTCAATAATTTTTTTCTGTAACTATTAGAATGAGATCGATAATACTGTTGATTCCTTATTCGATAATATAACCGATACTTTTGGAATATTGATCGCATGTGCTATATTTTCTAGGATGAAATATAACACGTTTGCACTAAAAAATGTCAAATTGTAAAATTTTAGGGTGCAAAGTTGTGATGCAACTTTTGACTTCGAATTGCCGAGTCCATGTCCTGGATCTAGGCACCGCACACTATCCAAAGCCTTTATGGTATGCCAGAAGATTTCCAAACAATTTCTATATTGGAGAAACTTTTAGTAACTAATATTTAATTTAATATAAAGTGCGTGTTTTTTATAAGAAATAATTTATTGAGAAGTGGTTTTTTAAGGCATTAAGTTTTAGAAAGCAATTATTAAAAGAGAAATATAGAGTTATCCAAAATAGTTTTTTTGTCAAAAAAAATGAAGCTGTTCAATGAGATCTATAGCTAGCTAGTACTATTCATCTCTTTATTGTTAGTTCGTTTTTCCCTATGCCACTAATTTTATTTTTTTAAATTTATTTTTAATATAAATTTTTTTTATCAAAAAAAAAATTAATTTATTTTAAAAACTTGTTATTAATGTAGAATTAATATAAAATTTTATTTTTTAGTAAACATTTTAAAATTTAATTTAAATTTACACCCTAAGCATCTTCATTTCCTTCACTTTCTTTCCCTTCTCTTCTTCCCTCCAACTTTTTTCATTCTTGTCAAAACAAATTATCATCAACAAAACTTCTTTTGATCTTTTCTTCTCTATCAACAGCACGCTAAACACTTCTTGATCACCAAGCTTTCTATTACAAGAGAGAAAGAGTTTCATATTTGTTCGTGGTAAGTTTTAGAAGAGAAGAAGAAGGGAATAACATGAGTCCACCGAACATGAGATATGGTGATACAACATATACCAAAGTGTTTGTAGGAGGGTTGGTATGTGAAACACCAAAGGATACCATGAAGAAATACTTTGAGCAGGTTTGGTGACATAGTTGAAGCTGTTGTTATCACTGATGATAAGAACACTGAAGAATCCACAGGACAGTTTTAGAGTGTGTTTGAAATTGCTTATAAAATAAAATTTTTTTAAAAATATATAATAAAAAGATCTCATTACGTAAAATTTTTTTACATTATCTAAATTTTTAAATAAAATTTCTAAATAATTATAAAATATATATTGAAAAACGTAAAATAAAAAAAAAAAGTTAAAAAGCAGCGTTTGATATGCCTACCAAACGCACTCTTATGCACTAGTGATGAGGATATGAATAAATATTTACATAGAAAATGGTACAGTTGCTAATTTAGAAATACCAAAAGGGTATACCATGCTGATCTCATTCATCAGAAACACTGAGCCAAAACAAAATCTTCAATTTTACTTTGAGTTGGTTGTCTACCATTTAGGCTGCATATTACCCAAATAGATTGAGGAAACCATTAAATTAGTCAATACAAATACATAGAATATGCGTCCAAAAAGAAATCATTTCACATTACAGACATCCCTATATAGAGAACTAATAAGAAACTAAGGATCTCCATTAGTTTGAATCACCAATAGCAGCTGTTCCCTACAAGTCTTCATGGTAAAGATGTAGACCAAGGCCAAGACGGGCACAAGCTCGTCTGAAAGCCATGGCTTCTGCCTTCTGCACAGGATCTCCATAGTTTGAATCACCAATAGCAGCTGTTCCACTTGACTCTCGGTGTATCTGCATACCCATTTGCATACATAAACCTTTAAGCAAGAGTTACTTTGGCAGCTAAATTAGGTTAAGTTTTTAATTTATGAAATGCTCAGGTGGTAATGTGATTCCAATAGTTAGTGTTTTAGCCTCAAAAAGCAATGATCGCAATAACTAGTCTAGACAAATGCACAGTAACTGCAATCATGAGGTTTAATGGGGACCCTATTAGACTTGTTCTTATGCTAAGTATTGTGCTTACAGCAAAGACAGAATGCTCCTTTAATTTAAGGAAAAAGCAGCAGAAATATGAAAAATTGTGGCCACAAGTTGCACTATGTGTACTCTGTCAATCTAACAATAACATCCTCAAAGGTTATGAAGCAAAGCTAAAAACAGAAAGACATGTATACACAGAGAGAGGGAAACAAAGTGTTCAAAAAAAAAGAGATATGTGTATAAGTAATCAAAGCGTGTAGCATAAATTGCATGATAAGCTGAACTGTGTAATTTAACCACATAAATGTAAGTTATTCGGAAAAGCTTACTCAAAGGTCCAGTATTAAGAGGATACAATATTAAGAGGCTGAAGTTGAAACATACATGGTTTGGCTACTCAGGTTGCTCAAATCCATCTCAACTCTAAATACTGATATAAGATATTCCTTATCTCGAGTAAGTCTCAAGTAATTCTTCTCATAAAAATTCTATGATTATCATCTAACAGAGTAACATGAACTATTTCACCAACCAAACTATTAACTATGTATTCATGCACCATAAAAATAGTTTCTGGAATAATTCACCAGTACCTCAGCATCAGTTGCATAAAGCGTGACACGATAGACAACAGTGACAGACTTGCCATCTGGTGAATATGTAATGTGTCGAACCTCACCAGACCATTCTACAACGAAAGAAAAAACCGAATCAAACCTTCACTAACACCAAAAGTTGTTTTGTGGCTAGTAATTAAGGTAGCATACCAGGAGCATGCAAGTTCATGATTCGGTTGATAATGTGCCTGCACCCATGAAAAGAGGAGATTACAATTATTGAAAATTGGAGTAGCAATCAGATCGTAAAAGAAAAAGTTAAACACAAACTTAAGTTCAACCAATGATTATTCAAATAAATCCAATAAAACATGGACTAAATAGAACATTTTCAAACTACCATAATACAAAATCACCTAAACAAACTAAATCATACAAAAAGTTAGATTATTTCAAAACTAACTAACAAACTAGGTTGAGAAACATCAATCAAAGATGTAAACATTTTTTCCCCTCCAAAAGTAAGAAAGATTATTCACCAGGGAACATATTTAATATTGAACCCATCGTCGTTACGATTCTTGACAACTGAATCTGGAACCTTCTTGCTTAGCTCCTTCAGAACTTCGGCGAGCGGTCTGCTAATCCCGGCGGTGGGAATAAGATCATCGTCCTCCACCTCCGATAGAGCGCCCTGCTGTTTAGCCTTTGGAGAAGGTTTAGTGGAGAGGAAGCGGGTTAAGCTCACCCGTGGAGCACCGGATCGGAAGAGTTTGTTGTGAACGGTCCGGAACGAGTTGGTCATTTTCTGTCGCCAGTCGGAAGCGGGTTTGAGAGTAAGGTTTTAATTTTTGGAGAGTTTTCGGAAATGGACCCCTGCGATTTTAGTTTCTGAATTGGGTCCTTTGTAACGCTGCAGGCTTGCAGCTACTCGATGATGGAAGAGTTAAGCGAGATATAAAAATATATACAAAACTTTTTAAAATATAATTTTAATTTAAAAAATAATACTAATTATATAAAAATTTATTGCATTTTATTTATTTTATATTTTTTAAATTTTAAATAAAGATTTAAAATATTATAAAAGTATTTTTTTAAGATAATTGAAGTGCTTTTTAAAATGGTTTGATGTTTAGGGTACATTTCACCCTTATTTCAAAAACACCTCTCTCACTGTCTACCAATAAATTAATTTTTGAATTTAAAGACATAAAATAAATTATGAATTATAGAATTTTATTATTTTTTCATTAAAAAAAAGGATTTCTAAAAGCTCTATTGAAAACTTATTTTAAAATATCTTATTTAAGTAATCCGAGATGATCGTTAGTTGGGCTTCTCAAATGCTACACCATTAGTCGCTTTTATAATTACTAAGGCGTTGTTTTGATAGTACTTATCAATTATTATTTTAAATTTGGATAAAAAATTTGATGAAACGTGAAATTTATGCGGTAAGTAAACACGTTGCATGTTAGAGTGCGTTTAAAATTATTTATAAAATAGAATTTTTTTAAAATAGAAAATATTTTTATTTTTTTTATTTTTAAAAAATAATTAAAAAATACAATAAAAATATTTTATTATAAAAAATTTTTTACACTATTTAAATTTTTAAATAAAATTTTTAAATATTTATAAAATATATATTAAAAAATATGAAATAAAAAAAATTAAAAAATTGCTTTTGAAACGTGATGGCAAACACACTCTTAATTAGTCGTTGGGGTCGTTTCCTAAAGCTTCTCACTCCTTTCGTCTCGACTTTTTTCTACATATTTAAAAATAATTTTTAAAAATCTGTAAACTATAAATAAATGTATAATATTATTCTTAAATGAAAAAAAACTTATTTTTAAATATTTTAAAAAACTAAATATGTATACTACTAATTCTTATTTTGAATACCTGATATTGTAATTTCAGGAAAACTTTCCCTTTCGGTCCTTTTCTTTCTCCCTCTCTGTGCTTGATAGCATTCAAATCCAACTCTCAGCCCACTCGATTGAGAAAGAGAGAGAGAGAGAGATGATTCTGCGAACGCCGCCGCAGAGGAAACGGAGGATTGAATCCGCGGCCGACGAATTGTTTGATGAAATTCACGAAAGCCCGGCTTCTGATCGCCGCATCGTTGCCGTCGGCGGCAGCAGCGGTGCTCTTCAGGCTCTGTCCACCACTGATTTTGATGACGTCAGCGGTGAAGGAAGCCAGATGGTTTGCACGTATAACTGCCGCCAAATGGTAATTAAATCTACTCTAAACACTTACGGTGTTCGTGAATTCCGCATTGCGTTTTCTGATTTTGCTCAATTTCAAATATCCGAAGTTCTGTGGATATTTGAATTGCAAATAGGTCCCATTCTTTGGATTCAGTGCCAAATTATTGGAATCATTATCAATATTCAGCTATTTTTTTAGTCGTTCAGTATTATTAATGTGGTTACATCATTACATGGTATTTTTAGGTCAAATCAGAATTCATGGTGGCTCTGAACAAATCGGAGAAACAAGTTGTTGATTATCAATCAAAATTGGAGACACTCAGTAGTGAGCTTCACATAAGTGGTCAGTTTCATGCTCCTTGACAGATGTGATAGCCACGAAGTTATGCGTTAACGCTACATGTACATGTCAAATTATGTATCTGGTAGCAGTTATCATAGTCTTCCGAGTAGTCTGATGCTGTTGCTTTTCATAGGTGGTGTTTGGACTGAGCTGCTATGTGAAAATTCGAGTATTTTAAAGCATAGTAATTTTAAGAAGAATGAATATTATGTTGCTAGACCTTATCTGACTGGCAGGAGCCATACTGACCTCTATTTGTTGAAGGTATACCTTTGCTGATCTTCTGCTGGTTATTTAAATCAAGTTTCTGCAATGCAGAGGAGGAGAGGATGAAGTGCAAAGATCGTCTTCTTATCTTAGAACAAGAGCTTGAGGCATCAAAAGGGCGCGAGAAAGCATTAAGTGAACGGCTTTTGAAGGAGGTCAATGATTTTAACCAACGGTATCATCTACAAGTGAAGCACTGTAGTGAACTAGAGGTAACTTCTAACCATAGTCATGAATGCCTCTGTGTCTTCTTATATTAGCGATAGGATGTGGTGTCATTATTGAAGTTGATTGTGCCTCGTTATCATTGCCTGCTCTCATATATGTAATACATGACTATGACATTCTTGAGTTTATTTTCAGGTACAGCTCAAAAAGCAAACTGATCTTCGTAAGCATGCAGAGATGGAGGCTAGATCCTCCAAGGACAAAGCCTTAGACCTTGAACGGAAGCTTCAGCAGGTTTCCGAAGCTGCAGAAAGGGAGAAAATTCATCTACAAAAAGAACTCTATCATTTCCAAGATGAATCAAAACTTTCTGCATTGAGAATAAATGCTAATGTAAGTGGTGTAAACTTCTCAACTATTTATAAAGGAGATAGCTTTCTTTATAACTTTATAATTAACCCATTACCTATACAGCTTGAAAAATTGCAAATGAGAGCAGAGAATTCAGAGAAAGAGTTGGAGCTTCTCAAAAAGCAGTTGGTGGATGCAAGAGAGCAATTGAGCAAGGTGGATGTAATCTCTTAAGTCTTAATACTTGAAACCTTACTTCCTGTCCACACGGTTTCTTCTTTTACATATAGTTACATCTATGATATAGTGAACTTGGATAATGAAAATAATGAAGTATGATACTAGCAAGTGATATTTTGTGTAATTATCTTGCTGTCATATTTTCTCATTTATACATAATTTTGGTTAACGACCAGCCTGTATCCCTACTTCTCATGGAGACACTGCCCTATGTAATCAATTTACTTTCTTGCTTCCTTCATCTAGTGCCTTCATGAAAAGAACGAACTGGAGCACAAGTTGCAAATCTCTACATATTCTACAAAGCAGGAATCTGCCTCAGAGGCACAGACTCTGGTGAAGCATCTTCAGGAAGAGCTGAGGAATTATGTGAGGCCCTTATTTAGTTTATTCAATCATTTTCTCACTAGTTTCTTCTGATGTTTGTTATTTGTCTAAAAGTCTCTCTTTATCATGTTTATAGGAAATTAACTTTAAGATTACTCAATCTGCATATGCACCCTGTGTATTACACATGATCAAAGTGCTGATATGTTAGAACCTTCACTTGAAAGTGATAACTTTATTACAGTCTTTGAATATTTGTTACAAAGAAAAAGTTTAAGCTTGATAAAATAATTATTTGGTAATTCTTAGTTTTTATCATTTGTGGCAGTACTCCATTGTCTTGATTGATTGTGCTGATAAACTCCATTACCTCATGCAATTAAGGGAGTTGTTTTGTTAGGAAGCTGAGATACTGGAAGCACGAAGATTAAAAGCTTTGCACATTAACAATGACTTACTGAAGGAAAGATTGTTGGTGGAAAAGGAAAATAGAGAAAGGGCAGAAAAGGAGTTGTCCAAATTGCAGGAACTGCAGTTGAATGTACAGAACCTGGAGGCTGAGCTTATGTCTTGGAAATCATTGCTCAATGTGATTCCTGACGTATCATGCTATGATGACATACCCAAAAAGTTCACGATTCTTCAGAAGTATGTGCTTGACCTTTTGAAAAAATCCATGATACCTTTCCTTTTTTATGATGGGCATATTTGAGCAGTTATTTTATCCAGGTTCGGTCTTTCAGCAGCTCGAGAAGTGTGATTAATTTGATGAAGAAATTATTCAGTTGCAGGAAATCCAAATGAACAAACAGAATCTGGAACTTCACTTATTTGTTGAAAATTTAAAGTTGTCAGGCAATGTGTTTAAACAAGCTTACCCACACATGTCTTTTTGTTTTTGAAGCTTTGACTTTGTTAGCTCATGACGGCCATATGACTGTATATCACCTTCCTTATCTTTGATGGATGTTTAAACACCATTTGAATTTATCAGAGTAACTAGTAAACTACTTACTTTAAAGAATTTCTTATTTTGGCTAAGAGGCCTTTATGAAGACAATCATGTCAAGTGCATTCAAAAGTCGGAACACTGCCATTTCTTTCCTACTTGAAGGCTTCAACTACCACGTTTATGTGCTAAATGAATATGATTTAAAGCATTTTGTATCTCAGCCAGCTGGCAGTTGAATGCTTATGCTTTCTCTACAGAGAAGCAATTGAAAGCACAATGGAAGTTGGTCGGATTAATGATCATTTGAAAGAGTTGGAGGTATCATTGGAAGCAGCAGAACTTAATCGACAACATGCAGAAAGGGAATCTGCAATAGCAAAGAAGAAGGCTGAAGATTGGGCTGTTGAGGTTAAGCAGCTTGAAGTGATGGTTTGTTAAAGAACCCATCTTAGTACTTTGTATTGCTGTCCTATTTTTTAGTCTGTAATGAGTTTACTTTTAGAGAGACCATTATTTGCTTTGTTAATCTAGTTTCTTTCTTAATATCACAATGGTTTCCTCTTAATTAAGTAAAAGCATTGAGGTGCTTTATATGTCATTAGATTCTGGTCTGCTAGTATTTGCAATTGAGTGGCTGTTGTTGTGTTTTGGATTCCTTCTGTGGTTCACCATATTTCTCAGGTAGTATACAGATTCCTACGGATCTTAGCTTCTACAAACAATCTTTGCCTGAGACTTCTACCAGAGTACACCTTAGGTGCTTACGTGGCTTTAGCATAACTTCACTTTGAGGTTTTAGCATAGCTTGCGAACTTAAATATTTTGTTCATTACTGCAAACACCGGTCTTAGTTCTGAAGTTCCCTTCAGTGTAGTTTTGGGTCCTGAAATTGTCTTACTTCACTTATTACTATCAGCAGGCTTTAGCTAATAATGAAGATAAGTTGGACAACTGTTATTAGATTTTCGGTTTTCCACACGAGGTTGATACATAAAATGAAGCAGAATGTATAGCGTTATGAATAAACTTGCAGTTTTGAGGTTATGATAAGGCAAAAACAAGAACCAAGGTTCCTCTGGGGGCTGAAATGATTGTTTAAACGCATAAGGATTAGGAACCTAAAGCAATATGTTAGAAGGAATGGTAGGATTTTTAACGATAAAAGTATAAATTTGTGGAATGGAGTAAAGAAAGTGAAATCTGAGAACTGAAACTAACGAGTATGAAGATTGTTGAGGGAAACATACAGGCTTAGTGGGCTAATGCTTGGTTGTAGGAGAAGCAGACATGCTAACGAGTGGTTGCTTTCATCATCAATGCATACAATGGTAGATGAAAAAATGTTTGATGATTTTAGCTGCAGTCACTTGAGCTGATGTATTAGCCATGATGTGACCATTCTTTCAGGTTTGTTTAGATTAGTCTCTTTTGAAGTAGCAAATTTGTCCAAAGGAAATTGTTGTACTTTTTCAGTTGACTTCATTATGTGGCCGCACTAGATATAGAGTTAATGCCATTTCATTCATCTTTTTTTAAATCATATGTAACATTTTTTCACTTGATCCTTTAAACATTTGCTTGTATTTCGTTATAATGCTACCATATAACTAGTGAAATCCTGAGGCTGCAGACATATTTGATTATTTTGCTTCTTTTTTTCGTTTATTGAACTGCAGCTTTCTTCTGCTACCAGAGATAGAGGGAACTTGCGTTTGAGTGCTACATCTGAGAATAAACAGGCGGACGTACAGGTAAGATTCACGAGCCAAGAACTCATCTGCTAAGGCTGTTTACTTGGGTATGCTTTTGACCTATTAATCTTGTGCGTACAGGATCTTGAAACATCGCTTATTGAGAAGGAAAATACCATCACAGAACTGGAGAACAATTTACGCACTCAAAGAGAAGTCATTGATCGCCAACATGATGAATTGAGGCTAATAAATGAGAAGCTAACTATGGAAGCACGACGAGTAAAGTATTTGGAGCGTGAAAGTGATCAATTGCGTTCAGACATTTCCTTGTTGGAATCAAAGGTGCAGCACAAGTTTTTGAAGTATTTCTTTGGTCCCCGGAAAAAAACAGTACATGTTTTCAACTTCATTCCTGACTAGTGGTCCAAGTACTAGTTTAGCACACATGAAGCTGAAGTATTGGGCTAAATTTGGACCTGACCCCTTAAAATTGTAAGCGATTAGTTTCAAGTTTCAGGAAAGAGTTCCACTATAGGAGAAAGAAAAAACTGATTGGCTTAATGTGTTCTTGTTTGCTTAAAATCAAAAGTTTAGGTCACAGACTGGTGCTTAGATCAGTGTGCTGAGCATTACAATATGTTATTTATTCTTCTTATACCCGTGGTAAGTCAAGATGTACTTTGGAGAATGGTAATGTTAGAGTTCATCCTCATAAAAATAACATACACTCGTGCATCTTAGTACAATTAGCCATTATGTTTGAAATGGATGGATGCATATGTGCTCAAATTAACAGGTTAAAAGTTCATATACCTCATGCACTTTGGTTGTTAGCCATACATATCTCTCACTAAACTCCTTCTCATTGGTCTTAGAAAAGTTTTCACAGCATTATTTAGTATGCTGTTTAGTCAATGTTATATGAAACCAGTTTGCTTGAAATAAGTGAGTAGTGCATTTAATATTGTTGGTGAACTGATGTTTCCTTTTAGTTGGGTCATGGCGATTATTCTACAGAAAACACAAAGGTCTTGCGGATGGTAAACACTTTGGCTGTTGATAATGAGGCAAAGCATACTATTGAAATGTTGAGAGCTGAACTTCAGAAAACACAAGCTAAGTTGCAAGCTGTTGAAGAGTTGAAAGGACACTCTGGTATGAGCTTCTGTTTCCAGTCTCTACACATAGTACTTTCATACAAAGAAGCAAATATTACATGTAAGGACTTTGTTATTTTCGTATGCATTGGTGACGTGAATGCTTGAAGGGGCTGCTAATCCACATTCTTCCAGACCCCATATTCTACTTTCCTACATTTTATTGAAAACAAAGTAAAGATTTTTCGCATTTATAGTCTGCTCCCTGACCCCTTACTGGACTAATTAATCCTTACCTCTTTCATGACACATGTGCTTGAGTATTTCTATGTTTAACTAACTGGTGGTTAGCCTTCAGAGGTTCCTACGGTTGTTGTTTTTTTTCGGAGGGGGCAGGGGGGCCTTAAAGTTAGCTGGACGAATAGCCGCTGACTTCCACTTTCAAGGGGGAAATAGTGTTTAGAGTTTTCTATGATTTAAAGCAATTTATTTGAGGACTTTTATCAAATTATATCTGATGTTATTATCCTTGGTATTATCTGCACAGCTGCTGGGGATATTATATCTTCTGACATACCTGAAAGACTCGCACAACTTAAAGCCCAAATTGCAACTCTGGAGAAACGAGAAGAAAGGTGACTCCAGAAGTCTAATTTAACTTTATGGCTACTGAATACACTTTTTTAACCAAACAATAGTATGTATATTCACATTATATGATGCACTGTTGTAGTAGTATGTACATTCACATTATATATCTTGCATTTAACAGGTATAAGGCAGTCTTTGCAGATAAGATATCTGTTTTCAGGAGAGCATGTTGCTTACTTTTTGGCTATAAGGTAATGCATATAGAACTTCTTAATTGTTGAAGCTCTCTACTTGTATACAGTTTAAACATTTGAATCCTTTTGACACATGTAAGATTAGATGGAGACATATTCAACTTGTTGCTTAACCATTTACTGCACGATGTTTTACTTTTTACATTGAAATATATCACATTTGTTCACTGTTTCACTTATGTCTAATCTCTCTCGAACAAGTACTCCAACATTGATATGAATAATATGAACTGAAATCATTTTAGTTTTGTTTGGAGATATAATGAGAAGAGGACAGTAGGGTCAGAGAAGTACATATCAATTTTTATGTAAAAAAATGACAGGAGAAGTAGGGAATTTGAATTTATCTTTTGTATGTAGCTTTATTTGAAAGTTTATATTATTTGACTTCAGTTTGCTTGCTTTATTTTTGTCTTGATTTGTTTTCCGGAATCACCTATCTATATATCTTGGCTTGTGCACTCCCAAAAGTAATGCAAATTGAAATGCTTAATAAGTTATTTGGTTTGCTTATTTCACAAACTCCTGCACGTAATGTCCTTGTTAACTTGTAGCTTGATGGTTTGCTTCCTTTGAATTTATGACCCTATTTTCGTGTTCTAGATTGTAATGGATGACCAACAAAGGCCGAATGGGATTCCGGTGACACGGTTTACCCTAAACTCAATTTATTCTCAGACTGATGATGAGAAGCTTGAATTTGACTATGAATCTGGGAATATGAATATTTTGGTATGCGCTTCTATGAGATTAGAGTACTTTTAGTGGTCTCCAATACTTCCTTTTGACTACTATGCTTTCCCTTTTATGATTTTTAGGTCAATGACTACTCTTCTCAGAGGGAGATAGCTCAGCAGGTAAGCTGTTCTGTATTTCCTAATTAATGTTTCGCGTCTTCAACGACTTTCTTTGACGTAGGTTGCAATATCTTGTTATGATGTCTTAGGAACTGTAAGGTTGATTGCGAGTATCTTTGAGTGTGTTCCTTTAATTGGTTAACAATTCTGATTTTCATAATTCATTGAAATCTCTTTTCTGTACCTTTGAGTTTTAGCTTACTAGTTTGGTGAAAGCTCTTTTCTGTACTTTTCAAATATGTTATAGGTACGACTTGATGTTTCTTAATTTCCAAATTTTACAGGTTGAGATATTCATAAAGAAGTGGAATTCTATACCTGCTTTTACAGCAAACTTAACCATGGAGTCATTTAACAGGCGTACTTTCTCTTGAAACCTTTGAAGAGGTTGTCAAAAGGTATATGTCACTAGGATTGCTTCCATGTCAACTTCATTGTTCAATTTACCGAAAGATGCCATGTAGCTTCTGGGTTGGCCTAAATTTGTTTTTACTTAGACAAAGCACAATAGAAGTATGTATGGTTATCCAGGGAAAGTAGAAGTTGTCGCTCTCTTCCATTAAAATACTGAAGTTCTTCAGCTCTTTATGTCCCTACATTTCTTTTCCGATTGCTTAGAAGTGATGGATATAGCTTATTTTGTTAGATAATTTTAAGCAATAATGAAAGAGATTTTGTAGGAGAGGAACACTGATTTGTTGTCATCTATGACTAATATGCGGATACTTTAGTCTATTGCATGTCACTGACCTTAGATGAATGATGCTGCTGTTGGCAGCAAAGAGATGCCACGAAGGGGGGTTGTTTTCTGATCGCAGGAGAACCATTCAAGGCAAAAAGTTTGTCAGCTATGCTTTACTTCAAATTCTATGCAAATCAACGATCTTGAAGGAATGCAATCTTTCACATGATTGAGTGAGGTCGATTAGATCAGACTTTGAAGAAAAAGGCCTTTGTTTTTTAGAGAGCAGATGGGATTTAACAGAGAAAGGGAACAGCTTCTACGAAGATGCTTATAAGTAAAAGTCGAGCTTAATTTTTTCAATACAATCCTCATTGTAGAAGCTGATGGGTAGGGTGCTTTTTAAGATGGTGGGTGAAGAATTCGTTTTCTGTCACCAATACTGCCAAATCTTGCTTGCAGTGAATTAAGGGGGTGTTTGGGATTGCTTATGAAATGGAGCTTTTGTGAAATGAAGGGTATTTTTATCCTTTTTAAAAAACGAGCTTTATTTTTTTTACTTCTAAAAAAATAATAAAAATATGCAATAAAAAGATCTCACTCCGTAGAATTTTTCTACATTTTCTAAATTTTTAAATAAATTTTTTATATATTTATAAAATATGTATTGAAAAACATGAAATGGAGAATTGAAAAGTTGGGTTGGAGAAAAGCAAAGCTAAACACCCCCTAAGTCGTTAATTGGAAAGCACGATGGCCTTGAAAAGATTCACCATTCTCGAGTGGGTGAAGGCTTATTTGGCGTTGTCGTTCTCGCTATGTTGTCGTTACTTGGCTTACTTAAGGTTCTTTTCGTTGCGTAAAATGAGTTTTTAATAATGGAATTCTTAAAAAGTGAAATTTTAAGGAGCGAGTTTGAAAAATAGATTAAGCTTTAATGTTCGATTGTGTTCAAAAATAAACTTAAAAATAATTTTTTGTATTTGATTGTATTTAGAAATGAATAGAAAAAAATAAATTAAAGGAGAATTAATCACGTCTTTAATAGTTTTGCTACATTACCATTTTTGAGAAAAGCTATTGAAAAATTTATCATAATAGATAGGACTTTCACATTTCCATACGTTGTTGCAATTTGATATTTCAATAACTTCTGGTCTAGTGAAAATTAGTTGTGAAAGCAGTTGGACGGTTAGGACTGTTGTGCCCTTGTGGCTGTTCTTTCGTATTAGTTATTGAAAATTAAAACATGTCTGTTGTGTTGATCTACTTGGGAAATAGTTATACTTTTAAACCTTTGTAATCGTTTTTCATGTATTAACGCATCTATTTTCGATGTTCGAGAATGATTTTTTATTTTAATTGTAAAAAAATTGAAGAAAAAGATTTACCAGGATGTACTTCCCCTGAGAAAAATGGTTACATTTCTAGAACGAAAGATTTTCTTGAATAATTTGAGGGAGGAACACTTTTTCTAATTTATTATCAACGAATTAACTTTCCACCAAAATTGTAAGATTTCCCCCTACAACATTAGGGAGGAACTTCTTTGGAGTTGGAAAGACTATTTGATGTAATTTATATTTAGAGAGCGTTTGAGAAAGCGTTTTTCAAAAATTGATTATTATTTTTTTATTTTATATTTTTAATATATTTTTTATAAGTATATAGAGAATTTATTTAAAAATTTAAAAAATATAAAAAATTTACGTAGTAAAATTTTTTATTTTTTATTTTTTTAGATAAAAAAATAAAGCTTGTTTTTTCAAAATAGATAAAAATATTTTTTTATTTTAAAAAAATTTTATTTTATAAACATTTTCAAATATTTCTTTATAACGTTGGACACAAATAAGTTCAACTCTAGTTAATAAATCTCGAATACAAAATGTCTTGCTACGGCTTCTACGATCCTCAAAAGTGTTAAATTTAAGAGTAAGTAAATTACTTACATATTAAATAAAAATAAAATAAATTAATTAATTAATATATTAGATATTTTTTATCTATTGATTTAAATTTTTTGTTTAGATTGAGTTTTTTAGTTTGGGTTTGCTTTTTCAGGTGTTTTATTTTGATTAGTTTTTTTATTAGTATATCTCTTCAACAAAAAATATGTTCTTTTCACCTCACTTTTAACTAGCGTTCTATATTTTCTTATGATCATTTATTTTGTATAACTTATTTTTTCAGAAAGTTATTTTTTAAAATGTCACTTTATATAAGAAAACACATCTAAAGTGTAATAGATCGTAACTTTTTTTTCCTAAAGAATACTGCTTTTCTTTAAGAGGCTTGCAGAATGACTTGAGCAATTATAGCATGTACTTATTGCGAAATACCAACTTGATTTGAAAAAAAAAATACAACGTTGAATTGTTAGTATATGGAATGTTGTAATATGCTACATATGCTAATGTAGAAAAAAACAATGTTCGTCAAATTAGTATGGAAGTAATATAAAATTAAAAGCTAAAACATAACCCTTCTGTGCTCTTGTGAAACGAGTTTTTATAAAATAAAAAATACTTTTATTTTTATTTCAAAAAATAAATCTAATTTTTTACTATAAAAATAAATTTTAATAATAATAATAATTTAAAATATATAATTTCTTATACTTTTGAAATTTTAATTAAATTGTATATAATATTATAAAATTTTGTGAGAAAAAAGCTTTTTCAAACTGTGCCTTTGTGCTTTTGTGGAAACAGATACCAAACTGAATAACCTAAGAAGTTTTCAGAGACTACAGATTTAGTAACTTCATTCATTTGATATCACATGTTCCGTTTTATCTTTTCATTGAATGAGAACTTATTAATCCTCTTCTTACTAATACTAGAAGCATTAAACAATAGATAATTTCGCATATCGCAAAAGTGAAGTCGATATCACCAGTGATATTCTAAGTTTGGTGCTTGATTCCCTGTTCGGAGTTGAAAGATAAATTTAAAAGTGTTTATAAAATATATTTTTTAAAATAAAAAATATTATATAAATGTTAAAAAATAAATTTAATTTTTCATTTTAAAAAATAATAAAATTATAATATAAAAATGTTATAATTTATAATTTAGTACTTGTCAAATTAAAAAAATTCTATAAACAATTATAAAAAATTATTTTAAAATATAAAATATTTAATTAAAATGATAATTACTTCAAATACAATGCCAAATATCTTATATATTGTTCATTACAATTTTGCATGAAGATAATGCAAAATTTATGTAGTTATTTAAAAGCTAAAGAAAAAAAAAAATCTTTCTGCATAATATCAATTAATGTAACAGTAACCTAAGAGCCTACAGAATTACGACATTTCATCTCTGAAACCTAATTTTACTAAAAGATTTATTCTTTCTTCATAAGTTTTTTTTTCATTTTTATGTCTGATATTCCAATGAAGATTCTTTTTTCTTTTCTGTTTTCGGAAATAATATTTAACAAAAATCATTTATTCTTTCTTCATAAGGTTTATTTTCATTTTTATGTCCGATATTCCAATGAAGATTCTTTTTTCTTTTCTGTTTTCGGAAATAAAATTTAACAAGGCTTGCCATTTCGTTGTATGAGGGATGAGTTATTGCTTTTAATTTTTCGTAATCAATTAACTGGTCTGAGGAGTTGTGCCTAAGGTGCTGTTTAGCTAATTATTTAATTATTTAATTTTAATTTTTATTTCACTTTTTTAATAACTTTTTTATGATATTTTATAAATATTTTTTAAAATTAGAATGTATAAAAAAAGTTTACATAATAATAATAATTATTCTATTATTTTTTGAGATAAAAAATATATATAATTTGTTTTTTAAAAATCTTCAAAATATTCTTTACCTCATAAAAGCTAATTTTCAAAAATAATCCCAAACATTCACTAAACCTAACCTCTCTACTGCACACTGACCATTTTTTATAAAGAAAATGCATCAAAGAGTGTATTCTTTTTTAAAAAAGTAATTTTTTAAAAAATAATGTTATTAAAAATGAATTTTAAAAAAGAAATTATTTAAAAAATGAATTTTTAAAAGATATATTATTTAGAATATATAAAAATTATTTAAAAATAATTGTTCACAAAAAGAATCACTTGAGGGTGCACAAGAATACATTCTTTGTTTTAGAAAACATGATACTGCACTAAAAATGGTTTTAAAAATAAAAAACAATAACCCATAGCATGTATGTCACAATTTCTTTTACTAATTTTTGTTAATTATATGTGTATTAACTAATACATATTATTTATATATATGAGAGAAATAGGAATATATTTTTTTTAAGGGCACTCTCTTTTCGGTTTATGGTCGGAGTAACTTTCAAATCTAATCTCTACCGTTGGGTATGAAGAACTATGAGTTAGAAACCTACTCATAAAATTCAACTCGATCGGATCACAAATTCACCTCCATCCGAACACTTGATCAAAATGAAAGAAATGATACAACATATATATTTTTAAGTTTTTTTACTTTCTGTTATCCTGATTAAATGATCGGATAGAGATAAATTCGTGATCCGATTGAGTTAAAATTTTATGGGTAGATTTTTAACTCATAATTATTCATATCCAACAATAGAGATTGGACTTAGAGATCATTCCGGTCATAAATCGAAAAGGGAGTGCCCATATTTCTATATATATATATATATATCAAGATTATGTTTTTTGAATTTTCAGATTTCCCTCTCAATTGTATGCAATTGAAATGAACACTCCAAATATGTGTGACATAGATCACACAAAGTGCCTTCTCAACTGAACGCACCCTTATTAGCAATACCACCATTATTTTATGGGTACCCATCACTACCATTTCCCTAACATTTTTTTCCCCCTTCATTTGTTTTTCCCACTTTCAGTACTTTTTCCTTTACTGAAATCTTCTAATGTTCATTATTAAAGAAAATTCATAGAGGTATGTGTGAAAATTTTCTATATATCTCATTGATGATTATTGTTCTTTAGTGCTTGTAGCTAAGTTAAAGCAGTGCTGCGTCTTATGTTTAATTTCTTTGAATGCAATAACGAAGGTGGCCGCTGAGTGACCGCAGCAGCAGATGGAGAAGAAGCTAATGATGCGAGGAAGATCGGTAACGGGGAAGGCGGTTTTCGCGTTATGCGTTTCGAGTTTCGTTATAGGTTTGATTTTCAGTGGACAACTCAGAGATCATCAGTTGAAAGAGAATGCTAGCAATAATAATCTTGCATTCATGAGAAATAAGAACAAGGTGATCCCTTCTCATGCTGTAGCTCAGCTTCAAGACTCTGAACATAAGAGAGTAGGTCTCTTATAAAATATTTTTTTCTAATTTTTATTTGAATAGAAACAGGCACTGACATAGTGGTTGAAATTTAACTTTTTTGTTGATTAATTTTCAGAGACTAGGCGAAGACGATAACAAAGAAAGAGATGTTATGGATGAAGTTTCAAAAACTCACCAAGCAATTCAGTAAGCATAATACATATTGCATAAATTATGTTGCCGATCTTTTGCTCTTTTTAATTTTCTATAATTTTTATCTTGTTAGATCACTAGAGAAAACAATGTCTTCATTAGAAATGGAATTAGCAGTTGCTCGGAGAAATCAAATAGGAGTTATAAAGGGAGCTGCTTCGACGGCGTCTAATAATGAGAACGGCAGCCTGAAGAAGGTATTCGTCGTGATCGGAATTAACACAGCATTTACCAGCAAGAAGAGGCGTGATTCTCTCAGGCGAACTTGGATACCAACAGGTTAATTTCTTCTTATTTTGCAACTTTTTCATACGTACCACATTCAAATGTTACTAACGTCATACATAAATATTCTTTTTCTTTTTTTTTGTTTAAGTGATAATTAGCTATCCGTAACTTTGTTTATATAATTTTTACAGAACGTTTCAAAAATATTTATAAAATAAAATTTTTTGAAATAAAAATATTTTAGAATAAATAAATTTTATAAAATATTAGAATTTTTTAAAATATAAAATAATAAATAGTTAGTTGCAACGCCTGAGGTTCTCTTGTTACATCTTCCAGCTATGCAATGTCTTCCGTATCAACATATAGTTATTATAATTTGGCTAAGCATTTTTCAAAAACACTTCTCTAATTTTTATTTTATATTTTTTAATAATTGTTTATAATATTTATAAAATTTATTTAAAAATTTAGAAACATAAAAAAGTTTACATAATGAAATTTATTTATTGAAATAAAATAAAATTAATATCTGTTTTATATTTTTCAATAATATTTTTAAACACTCCCTGCAAATGAACAATCCACTTAACTTCAGGAAGTAGAAATAACCAAAATACAAAATTGTATGGAGCTATTTATGCCATTTTAGCAATTATATCTGGTAAGCTAAAATTTTAATGGGCTTAATATTTGAAATATTCACGAGGTAGATCCTTTAAATTTTATTTTGGAAAGTTTTAACTGTAATATAACAGGAGAAAAAAGGAAGAGACTGGAAGAAGAGAAAGGGATCGTGATCCGGTTCGTGATCGGACACACTGCGACACGTGGAGGTGTTCTGGACCGTGCTATCGAGGCTGAAGAATCACGGAACAACGATTTCTTACGACTCGATCATGTCGAAGGTTACCACCAGCTCTCAACCAAGACGAGGATCTATTTCTCTACTGCTGTCTCGATCTGGGACGCTGATTTCTATGTCAAGGTTGATGATGACGTTCATCTTAATCTTGGTGAGTTTTTAATTTAAATTTGTTTTTTGAAGTTTGTTTAAGTTTTTGTTCTGTGCTGCAAAATTTTGTTGAGGTGTTGGGAAAATGTGTTTGATTTCTTCTGTAGATATGTAACTCCATGTTGGATTATTAATGAACTCATAATATGTAAGAATGCTGGTTAAGTTCAAGTGGACAATGAACATGCTTGTATTGATTTCTAGAAATTTGTATTTTGTAACATTAACAGCTAAAATCCGTAGTTGTCTTTATCTTTTTTGTTGAATTTTCTTTTCCAAGTAATCTATCTTAGATTAGATAATTGCTGGATCCTTACATTTTAGGATGCTGGTTAAAATTTTAATAATAATATTAGTATTAGTATTATTATTATTTTTAGTATAGATCATAAAATCTTAGTTGAAACATGTTTGTGTTTATTCTAGGACGTGTTTCAAACGTCCATAATTTTACTTTTTTCTGCCAGATTTTAAGTTTCGAACAGTTCATATGTTTCAATTATATAAAAAATTCAGAACTTCACTTCCACATATAGAATTTCAGTTCCAATTTTTTTATTTGCACACTTTTCAATGCAATTATATTTTTAAATTTTCAACACACTTTAAAAAACTATTGAAATACAAACACTGAACTTCACTTCTACTTTATTTTTCAAGAAATTCTACTTCCTACTTTTCACTTTTACGAAATTTAGTTACGGGTATTTGAAATACGCCACTAGCCAAACTAGAGTTTGTTGTGTTTTTTTCCGTTTTGTTCTTTTGAACCGTTATTTTTGTTCTGTTGTGTTTATTTTCCTTTCCTATTTCAGGAAATAGGTTGCTTATTCTAGTAGATGCTGTACAATATGAATATGATAGTAGCCGAATGCTGGATTTGAGAACTTGAGGGAAAGCAAGCTACTATCTCGAACAGATAATTAGTAAATTGTGCTCATATTACTTATTTGTAGGCATGCTTGCTACAACACTGGCGAGACATAGGACGAAACCACGGATATATATTGGATGCATGAAGTCTGGACCAGTCCTTACGGATAAGTAAGCAATCCAGTGATCCTTACAGTAGCATTAAGTAATGCACTTTCTCCTTGGACAAGCATCATATATTCATGTTTAGAATTCCGTTAATGTATGAAGATTGCTGTGTTGCTTCTTTACTTCGGATATAGTGGTTAACATGTTATTTTTCTCTTGCCCATTATTTTCTTGAGGGACTTTTAATCTTTCCAGAGATTAAGTTGCAAAAGACCTTTTTGGCTTTTTCATGTTATGATCTCTTGTATTGAATTTTACTGGCTGATTGATTTATTTTAACTGACAAACTCCTACGTGTACCATATATACATTATGGATTTTTTGAAACAAATTATGTGACTTTTGACATGAGTGAAGTATCAAAGGAAACAAGCAATACCATCAAGATTCTTTTTTGGTGCCATTGTCATTTTTTTACTACAACATAAGTTCAGGCATTTAATTGAACTTTTACAATTTACATAGAAGATTGTCAACTTTGCTATATTTGGCCTTGTGTAGGCAAGGGTGATATTTCACGTTGGTATAGGGTGCACTAGTCTTTGTGAATAACTGCGTTATTCTAAATTGTGTTTGCAGGGGTGTAAAATATCGTGAACCTGAGTATTGGAAATTTGGAGAAGAAGGAAACAAGTACTTCAGGCATGCAACTGGCCAGATTTATGCAATTTCAAAGGATCTTGCTTCTTATATTTCTATTAATGCGTGAGTACATATCCTTATTACTTCTCATAGCGTATAGAATATGCTGCAGTTCTTTTGACCATTAATTAACACATCCATTGAAATTGAAGGAAGTACTATGATTAGTATCTCTAAAAGACAAATTCTTCTATTGCTGCACTCTATTTGCTCTGCAAAGGAATTTTTATTTGCTCGACACCAGGTAAACTTCTTTTGTAAGAAGAATGATGTAACTTCTATGAGAATTGGTATTCTCTTCTTTTGTAAGAAGAATGATGTAACTTCTAAAAGAATTGGTATTCTATGGAATGACTAGTTCGTTGGTCCTTATGAATTAAGATTGACTCCATATGTGCAATTCTCACCATGTAGTCTTTAAACCATTGTTTATTCTCATCATGTTGTCTTTAATTGAGTCTTTTTCTGCAGACCGATTCTACATAGGTATGCCAATGAAGATGTTTCTTTAGGTGCATGGTTGATTGGCTTAGAGGTTGAGCATGTTAATGATCGAACTATGTGCTGCGGAACACCTCCAGGTATACTCATTTGTAACCAACTCATTGCCTCATTGGTTTCTTTCTGCTAGTATTATGTTATTTTTATGCGATTAATTTCAAATTCTACATTTTTCTGTTATTCTATTTGCATTGTAATATACAATTTGAATGTCAACTAAATTCAGAGTTCATATTCCTGTGTAAACCAGATTGTGAATGGAAGACGCAAGCAGGAAATGTTTGTGTGGCTTCATTTGATTGGTCGTGCAGCGGGGTCTGTAGATCTGTTGAGCGGATGAGAGACATCCACAGCACTTGCGGAGAAGGCGAAGGGGCTGTGTGGAATGTGACTATTTAGATTAATTACATCGGAGTTTTAATTTTTCCTATACCGAATATCTATAATATAATGTTAAGTGCTGAATTGGAATGCACTGAAATAATAGCATGTGTTGCTGAAGTTTTAGTTAGCCTTCCTTCTCTATTGGTATTTTCGAAAAGAATTCTGGTGCTTTCGATCTAAGTTGTGTTATGTATAGCTTGCAGTGTGTCCTTTTCAAAAACTTTTTTATTTTTTAATATTTTTATATAATATTATATAATTTATTTTAAAATTAAAAAAGTTCAAAAAATTGTAAATAAAAAATTTATGATTGTTTATATTATTATTATCTTTTGAAATAAAAAAACTTGTTATTTAAATTAGAATAAAATTATATTTTATTATAAAAATTGTTTCTTATAAGCATTCTAAATAATTTCTCGTTCGATTTTATTTTTTATTATGAATATTTTTGAAATAGAATTTTTTAAAATAAAAATTATTTTTATTCTATTTTAGAAAAAACTTTAATTTTTTTAATATTAAAATAATAATAAAAATAAATAATAATACAATTTTATAATATAAAATTGTTTTCTATTTTTTAAAATTTTAAATATATTATAAAATTTTATAATAAATATAAAATAAAATAAAAAATAGTTTGAATGAAACGCATTGCGAAACGGCATGAGTCCTTTCTTTCGAAGAGTTGGTATATGTTTTTCGGTAAACAAAACGGCGCATGATATCATTTTATCCATATTTGGCATTGATATGAAATGCAATTTTTATAAAATAGAAAATATTTTTATTTTTTTAAAAAATAAGTTTTATATTTTTTATTTTCAAAAAAATAATAAATATATTAATAAAAAAATTTTATTACGTAAATTTTTTTATATTTTCTAAATTTTTAAATAAATTATATATATATATAATATATATTAAAAAATATAAAATTAAAAATTAAAAAGAAACGTCGGAAAACGCTCAACAAAACAGCTCCTAAAAATGCTTATAGAAGATTTTCAATTTAAAAAAAGTCATTCACTATGTCGTAGGATTCTTTTTAAAAAAAACTTAAACAAACATTAGACAATTCTTGTGTTATGGAATAACTATACGCACAATTTTTTAAAAAATTATAAAAATATTTTGAAAAGCTTTTTTTTTTCAAAAAATTTTATTTTTTGAGCTATTTCGAATGTAGAGTCTAGTTATTTAAAAAGTATTAGAACTTTAGCAGTCTTCTAGTTTAAAATTTATCATTCGACCGAATTAAATATAAAATGCACACTAAAACTATAATTATATGAAAAATTTTTATATAGGAAATGTCTGAAGTGCTTAAAATAAGAAATTTTTTTTAATTTGTACTTTTGAGTTTTTCAAAAAAATAAATTTATCTTTTTTCTCTACAAATTATATATATAACGTAAATATTATCCATAATTTTCAATTAAAAGAATTACAATCCTATAAATTTTATTAGAATTGAGAAATTAAAATAAAAATTTGATAAATAGTAACAACCACAGTCAAGAAAACCTGAATGAAAAGTTTATCTATGTATAACCGCATAAATCAATAGTTACACTATATACTTAAAAGTTTTTATATTTTTCGAATCTGTTTTACTTTAAATCCAACCATGTATTAAACCGATGAATATGACCTTAGGGGATATAAAAGCTCCCTCACCATTTCTCGTTGGTATTCTTCTGTACTCTTTTCTTAGTGATATTTAGCATTACTTAGAAATTTCTTTTTATTATAATTTTTTATTTTACATTTTTCAGTAAATTTTTTATAGTACTATATAATTTTTTACTTAAAAAATTAAAAAAAATTTACTTCATGAAATATTATTAGTATTATTTAGTCACTCTTAAACATTTTATAATCCATTCGATCTTTAATTGGACCATATGATTCAATCAGACAATTAAAACCGTCTGATTACTTAGGGCTTGTTTCAAATGTCCGTAACTAAAATTTGTAAAAGTAAAAAATAGAAAGTAAAGTTTTTTGAAAAATAAAATAGAAGTGGAGTTTAGTGTTTATATTTTAATAATTTTTAAAAGTGTGTTAAAAAATAAAAATTATAATTGTATTGAAAAATGTACAAATATGAAAATTGAAACTAAAATTTCGCATGTAAAAATAAAGTTCTAAGTTCTTTGTGTAATTGAAATATATAAACTATTTGAAAATTAAAATCTGGTAGAAAAAAATAAAAATATTGATATTTAAAACAGGCCTTTAACGAAGGCTGAATTACAAAAATAAAATAGTGTCTATTACTATCTTAAAAAAAATAATAGTAACGGTTCACTGAGCTGCTTTGAACGCAAGCTCGGACCGTAGGCTACGGCCTCGCATCCCGAACCGGGCAACCTTTGTTACCTTCGTATATCTTTTTTGTCCCGTTCAATTCAGAGGGCGTTTGGGATTACTTATGAAATGGAGCTTTTGTAAAATAAAAAGTATTTTTGTCCTTTTTAAAAAACGAGCTCTATTTTTTTTACTTTCAAAAAAATAATAAAAATATGTAATAAAAAGATCTCACTCAGTAGAATTTTTCTACACTTTCTAAATTTTTAAATAAATTTTTTATATACTTATAAAATATGTATTGAAAAACGTGAAATGGAGAATTGAAAAGTAGGGTTAGAGATAAGCTGAACCAAACAGCCCCTCAATGACCAAAACAATGTATAATATCGGCCCATCCAAATTTCATTTTATAGGACTCAGACTGCGTTTCACTAAAAACTTATTTATAATAATTTATAAAATTTATTAAAGTTTTGAAAATATAATAAAATTTTACATATTAAAATTTTTATAATTTATTTTATAATTTTGAAATTAAAAAGATAATTTATCGAAATAAAATAAATATTTTTATTTTAAAAAATAGAAAAACCTTACAACTAAAAGGTATTTTTTTGAATCTTATAATTCACTTATTTATACTAAAATTATATTTTTATTCACTTTCAATTATAATTTTTTTAATTATTGTTAAAAAATACATAATTTAAGCACATTTTTAATAATAATAATTTTCAAAAAATACTTCAAATTCAAATACACATCCCAAACGGCACCACGACAAACGGCAAAATTCGTAAATTATGAGACAATAATCCTCTGGTCCATTCAAATCAGTGCACCAGCTGTCCTTTTTCCCGAAATATTCGGGCCATTTTAGTAAATTTCATTTCACCGTTTCCTCTTTTCCCTCTCTTTTCTTCTTCATCCACCCCCGATCGCCGCCACCACCGAAACCCTAGCCCTAATTCCCCAAGCTCCTTCAATAACAAATTCTCTCTCGATCTTCGGATCTAGATTACCGGTCCATGATTTGGAATTGAAAATTCATAGATCGGTAAGCCATGGTGGTGAATGATCGACCTTTGAAGCGAATGAAATTACACCAGCAACAGATCGATGTTTCATGGGATGATCTACGAGACTTCAAAACCTTCGCTGCCGGAGGTTATGTGGATGATGATAAGTTCCAAGGAGCGTTCAGATCAAACGTGAGGGCTTTCATCACGCGACACGCCCGCGTTCTGTCGCCGTTTTCCGTGCTCTTGCCTTCTGCCGGGTTTTTGATGACCTGGCGCGTTCCTTTCTCCGTCGATGGCGCTGAGATGGTGGAGCTTGAGGTTGTGGAGGAAGATGTCGCTAGGGCGAGGAAGGTTTACTGTGATCACTGCCGTGTCGTTGGTGAGTTCACAGGGATGTGTTGAGCAAAATTTTGAATGATTTTTTCCCAATTTCTTTATGGTTTGATTCATAGGCGATTAATTGATGTTATTCTCGATTTCTAAACTCGTGCACTGGATCTTCTTATTGTAGTTGTTTCAAATTGTTCGTCTATCTTGGAATTCGAATTTTAGTTTAGATTAAACTTATTGGAAGCTGGAAATCTCTTCAAGCTGCTAGCATCTGGACTTTTCTTCGGTTTGAGATCTCTCTTTTCACAATTTCGCGATGTTTGCTATTTTATCTAATTTACACTTTTGGAGTTGTCAATGTATGTTTTCTCTATTAGTTGGGTTGAAAAAAACGGCATTAGCATCTTTCAAGTGTTCATCCTTTTGAAAATTTGGCAATTGGTAGATCAACTTTTCTCATTTTCTGGAGCTATGCGTCCTGGATAGTTCACTGGGTGAGATTAGAGTGTTGTTTTATTTCAGTGGTTGATCAAACATTGAAAGGTATACCAATTCCTGCTTTGTTGCATGCAGAGACCTGCAAGTTTGGGTTGCATGCAACTAAAATAACTAAATTTTTTTCTTTTGTTAGTGAATTGCATAGAGTATTGAATTAAATTAAAAATTAGGTAGGCTTCTCTTTTCTTAGATAGGATAAATTAATTACGTCTTTTGTAATTGCAAGCGGATCTTTGACCCAGGTTATTGTGTTGTAGCCTGTTTATATGGACAGCTTTTGTTTGAAGGATTAGATGTTAAGATCCCAGGATTAGATGTTTATATCTCTTAGACATGCTTTATTGTAGTAATAATTGGGGTCTTCAATTGTGGCCGCTTAGATGAAAGCGACAGTAACCAGCTAGGTTGCTAGGTAGAGTGTATAGGGATGATTCAGTTGGGAACTGTCTTCAACTTAAAGCCTCTTTAATTATTGCACGTATAATTGGGATCACAGTTGAAATGGCTGAGAAAGAAAAGGCAATTTGTGAACTTGCAATACAGCCGATAAAATGAATGTGGGTTAGCTCTACAATTGCAAATTAGTTGGTTCTTGGTTGAAGGTTTGACCTATAGGTGAGGTGCACCATCGGTACATGTGTATCTTTCCCGACTTTGTTGTTCTTAACCTGTAACAGTTCAAACTTAGAGGAAAATTTTCCAGTGTGCTTTCCTGGGAACAGTTTATGTTTTCACAACCTATCTTTTAAAAAAATGAAGTAGAGATTTTTAGGAAAACTGGTTCATGGTTAAACTGCCTGGTTGGGTGGTTCAATGTTTTTGAACTTAGCAGTCTGAAATTCTGAATGGACTGGTTCCCACCTGATTTCGGTGTTTTTTTCTCTTTTGTCAGATTGAACAGGTGAGTCTCATTTGATTTGTAAGACAATGTGTTTACGCTGTGTAAGCCTTACATGCTGACTCCAAACATAGCTGAAATTACAGAATGGTATAGCTCATCCAGGGATTATATATTGAGATAGGTCAACCAATATGAAATGCCATTTATACTTTCTGGTTTTCGGAATTTGCAAACTTATTTTTAATTCTGGTTATGCTCCTTATTCAGTTGCTTATGTGGTCATTTGTTTTTATTTAACTCAGGCTGGAGTAGTCATCCAGTTTGTGGGAAGCGTTTCCATTTCATCATTCGGAACAGCAACAATCCTTTGTCTGGCTGCAACAAAACATGCCTCTGCTGTGGGACCTTGGTGCATTTGTCAGCCTCTAGGTATCCTTTTTGTTTGACAGTCTGTTTTTCAGTAGCTTCTTTGATTGTTGTCGAATTGTTGTCTTCAGGACTCTATTTTAGACTGCCTATGTTTAACCTTTCTTTGGAATGACGTGAGACTGATGCAAAACTATGGTGCTACTGGAATTCAAATCTTTTTGGACCCAGTAAGGTTTGCATTGGCAGAATGCCAATCATGGTGCTGTAGTTTATGTTTTCAGTAGATGCTCTTAATGGCTCAATAATGGAGCAGAACTATATCAGTAAGTCCGAAGTTTGGACAAAAGAGTTGTAGATTTCTTTTGTTATGCAACTGTACTTAAGGTAGGTGGGCTGAGTACATTGTTTGAGCTGGAAAGAACGAGCCTCTCTTCTTTTGCTTTTCTTCACTCTTCACCTTTTGTGCTTTCTTACTGGAATAGTAAACTTCTTTGGCTTACATGTTTTAATACTGTTTGAATCCTTTATCCTTATAATAAGAAATGGTCATTAAATAATGCTCCAGGCGGTAGATGAGATGGAATCAGGACCGACAAAGTTTGTCTATTTCGTATGTTCTGTGGGAATTTGCTGGCATCTTTCTTAGATCCAATAGCTTTAATGCAGAAGGCATCTCGATGGGTGAATTCTAGGTTTCATCTTTCAACTGCTGCTGAGGCTTGATATGATATACCTAGGAGCATAAATCATATAGAGGAGCAGCAATGTTGGTGAAGTAATGATATGAACTTGACTATGAAGGTTGGTGGTCTCAGTATCCAATCGCTACTAGGCTTTGGAAGCCATCTTAATATTTATTACTAGTTTTAGGTGCTTTTACTTTTACTGATTTGTGAATTCAACTGAGACGGACATTATTCAGTGTGACAATAGCCAACACTGGTCTAGCTCATGATCTACGCTCCAAGATATTCTACAGAGTGATGTATCCGGTTTCTCCAAATCAATAGCCTAGGTTTTATAGTTATCATGTCCAAGAATAGCTTTATACTCTTTAGTGTCTCCTTGAATGAATTGAAGGAACAATAGTTAATGACTAGGCATGTTAGCAAGCTAAAAGACAGCAGAGATGTCTTGTCTTTCGTATTTAATTGGATAATTATGTTTGAGTAGGATTTTGTTATTGTATAGTTATGTCCATTACTTCTACTTGTTTTTTGAAATTGGTTGGCTTGGTTATATGCCCAAGTGTGCATGTCACTAGGACCATCCACAGAATTGAATGGATTTTGCTTTGAAGATTGTACTTGTTGCAAAGTTGGTGTCTATGGATTTTGGCATGCTATTCACTCTGAAAGGAGTATTCAATCATTAAATTGATGTTACTTTCCAGATGTTCAAATTGCCATCACGTCATGACTCCTGAGTCTGTTGAAGACCTTGCACGTTTCCAGTTGGAGGATTCTACTAACTTGTTGCACGGTTTGATTCATGCTAATGGGTATGGCCACCTTCTTAGGGTAAATGGTCGAGAAGGAGGATCAAATTGTTTGACTGGATGTGATATCATGGCCTTCTGGGATCATCTATGTAAAACGCTTGCTGTCAGGTATGGCATCATATGTTTTGATTTTGCACACATTGTTAGGGCTCCCCTTTTTGAAGCTAACCTTTGTACTGGTCATCCAATCTAAGTCTTACAGTATGGTAGTTACCTGATCAATAACTTGATATATAGCTTTTCAGAAATTATGGATAAAGTTCTGTGAATTGTATGTCTTTAGCCAGATTGGATGCAGTATAATCAGTAGCTTGTAGTGTTGGAGGAAAATGATGGCTCAAATCCTTCCAAATTTGTTGAAGAATATGCTTTATTTAAAGAAGTAGCAGCTTCATATACTGTCTGTTTTACTACAATATTGCAAATAGAAGGGCTTGCAAGTTCTGTATTTCAACAGTGGAGTTATTCTGGAGAATTAAGTAATGAAGTTGTAGACGAGAAGTTATGGTAGAGTTCTTCTTCACAGAAAATATTTGTTGAAGGGTTATTCTCAACTATCACTAGATCTTGCAAATCAAATCTCAATTATGGCAGAGTTCTCCTCAGAAAAATAATATTTATGGAAGAGTTATGCTCAATCATCACAAGATTTTGCAAATGAGAAAACATTTTTCAACTTCTTTAAAGAAGATTCCAGTATCTCTACACATTAGTTGAATAAAACTCGTTTCTTGGTTGCAGGAAATTGACTGTGATGGACTTGTCCAAGAAGTATGGAATGGAGTTTAGGCTTCTTCATGCAGTTACAACTGGACATTCGTGGTACGGCAACTGGGGTTATGAGTTTGGTACTGGTAGCTATGCTGTTACTGATGGCGCATACAGAAAAGCAGTTGAAACAGTTTCAAGTGTACCACTCACAATGTTCTTCCCCCATGGACGATCTCAGCCAACTGAGCTGCAGAGGAGGATATATCTGTACAAGTCCATATCTGAGCAGCAGCTAGTGACTGTGAGGGACTTGTTCTGTGGCATCACTCGTTTGCTCCATGCAGTGCACAAGGGACAGATTCAAACATCTGGCAAGAAGATGGCAGAGGAAGCCACTTCAAGTGCACTATGTGTCTGGACCAGTGAAGACATTAAGCATGGTGAGGAATCTCTGCTCAAGATCCTTCGTTCTGTTGATGGATCTAAGTGGGTGACCTGGCGTGCCCTAAAGGGAGCTGCATATCAGGCAGTGAAGTCCCCAGAGCTGCTTGATTACTGTCTTAGAGGCTTGGGTGGTCAAGTAGATGGCAATGGCTACTTCGTTGCTGTTCGATGCAATTCTGAAACATGCACCTTGGAGTACAGGTCGGTCCAAAATGTTCATATTTGTGAATAATTAGTTATCCTTTATTCTTTTTGCATGAATAAAGAACTTCTATCTTTCTTCTTGACCAGACTTGAAGCAACCTTGAGTGACGTCCCAGGGACTCTGCGAACAGCTTCATGGCCTTCTGAGGAACAATTAATTAGAGACCTCAAGTTCCTCTACGATTCCTTGCTTAATCCAGCAAGTATGCAAGCCTACAAACCACAGGCAATGCATAAAGCTGCTCAGAAATCTGCAGCAATGCTTCTTGACTGCAAACAATTCATTAAACACTATGACAAATCCATCTCCATTCTCCTACCTGCAAACCCACTGATGCTCAGCGTGTGGTGTTTGGTTGAGCTAATTGATCAACCAAAGGATTACACAACTCCCCCTACGGAGCTCCTTGTTCTGCCAGTCACTGCTACTTTTGCAGACCTGAAGGTGGAAGCTTCAAAAGCCTTCCAGGAAACTTACCTTTTCTTCCAGAGGTTCCAAGCAGAACAGCTGGTGGATTTCAAGGGAGTTGGAGATTCTACCCATGTTAAGCTTCTGATTGGAACTAATGGTATCATCCGGATTAGAGGAAGATGCCTTGATGACCAGAAGCTTGTGCACTTTCGAACAGAGAAAGGGAATGAAAACTGGGTTGTTGAATGCACATGCGGTGCTAGGGATGATGATGGTGAGAGGATGTTGGCGTGTGATTTATGCGGGGTGTGGCAGCACACAAGATGTGCAGGCATCAAAGACAACGCTGAAGTTCCTGGTAGGTATGTCTGTAGGAGGTGTGCAAAGCTATGCAAGCCTATAAGCCGTTCCACTGGAAGACACCAAAAGACCAACGGGAGGTGCAAAGATGGAATGATATTGCTAAATGATGCAAATAAGCGTAGTAGAATGGCAACAGTAGGGTGACCTCCTTTTTTTGATAGTTTACCTCGTTGCGTATGTATATATCAGTAATTTAATATTATGTATGTTCTATAATATTATGAATGGCAACAGTAGGCATGTTTGCATTGAGCTACCCTTGTTTCGTAAAGAACAAGTTATATGAGATCCGTGTTTATGAGAATTTTTAGACTTTTTGTCTTTCAGAATGTGGGCTTTTTTTAAGGTTTCTGGAGTGAGGAATTTATGTAAACGAAACACCAATCGAACTCGTGACTACGATTTACAAGTGTAGAATCGTCAGTAAAGGTTGGAGAACTGTGTCCCTACCTGGCTTCGTTCTGTTTTTCCAAAAGTTCTAATATTGTAGGCGTTATGTGCTCTGCAAATTCCTGCACCCAAGAAATCAAGTTGTAATAATCAAAGATCCAATAGTGTAATCAAGGCAGAGTATCGTACGAAACGTACATGGTGTACTACTAGATACCGTCTGTACAAGCAAATGCCTAGGTTATTGAAAGAAAAAATTGGTAGAAACAAAATGGATTCAATAACTGTATATCCATATGAATATTGTTGCAAAAGAACAATCCAGATGCTTAACCATCGCACTGGAGCCTACATTGATAGAAGTTGAAGTCCAGTTTGTTTAAGGTGTCTCTGACATATCATATGAAAATTGGTCAGCCAGTACTAAAGAGTTACAAGAGAGCATCATTAACCTGAGCTTGGAAAGTAATTGCAGGCATGCATACATTACATGCAAAAGTACATCTAAATTACCTCGGTGGCTACTCGGCCTTCACTTTAATTTAACGTTGATCCATAATATTTAAATGTTTTCGTTTGTTGCCTTTTGGAGTTTAACTAGTTTCATTTTGGACCCTATTGTTAAAATTTCCCTTAGATTTATCACATGATGCCTGTGTAGCATCTAAGTAAATTTGAAAAAAAGTTCTTATAATTTTCCACTATATACAAAAAACTACTTCTAATATGTTTAATTACACTAAAAAGAAAGGGTTTAATTTTTTTAACAACAAATGATAAGAATTCTACATTAAAAGACATATATCTTAAATTGCATAAACACTTCATGTGATGAATCAAATGAACATTTTTAAAATATGGGCTAAAACCAAAACTACTTATAATTTAGGGCGCACACTAGCTGCCATGCAAAATCCAAGACCTAAGTTGGAATTATTTAAACCTTACAGGCGAAAGCGAAACTAAAGTGGAAATTCAGGGGGTACCAAGGTGATCTAGCCAAAAGCACATTAAAACTTCATGTTACATGGGAAACAAGCTTTTGAGTCCTGAAATTGATAAAAGGGATGCATTTGAACAACTAACACTTGCAACTTTGAGCGAAATCAGAGTCAGAATTGAGGTGATTAAGAAATCAATTCAATCTTCCATATTCCATAATATGAGTATATGATATGTTTCAAATAAACAAGAATTTCATGTTTAAGAAAACATGCCTGCTCCTTTAACAAACAAATACATGTATTTCTCTAAGAAAAAGTATATTTTAAGAATCTAACTTAAAAATCCTGAACAAACAACTAGCAAACATGTAATGCAAAACATTACCTTCTGATAATTTATGGTTTGGTGAATTGAGTTTCTAAGAGGTTACAACACTACACTTCGAGCATTTCAATTCTAATTTGGAATGAGTTCTAAATGCTTTTTAAGGTATGTAATAAAGACATATTGTTGTGTCTACAAGAGAAGGGTACCCAATAATAACAAGAAACTGTCCTCTGCTTGAACCAAGAGATAACAACATAGAGCTCTAGTTCTTACTAAAATTGAATGGTAAAATAAGTGTACTAAGCCAGCTAGAATGCATAATGGTTTAACTCAAGTAGCATTCACCAAGGGTACTAACATTGCTCAGCTAAAACATTTTTAAGTGGCCCAATGCTAGACTAATTGTAAAACTGCATTAACTTGAGCAAGATAAGTCATGATGATAGCTGTGCAGTGATTGTGGAGTTCTATTGGAAGTAGGAATCATCTTTATCATACCACTTAAATGCTAAACTAAGGCTATAATGAAAAAGAAATACGCATATGACAAAAGTCAACTCTACATTACGCTGAAAAATCAACAAATCCTTCATTCTAACATGGAAAAAGATGCCATATAAATAAGAGAAGTACAAAGGGAATAAAAATTATCCTCTTGAAGAAATTGGAGCGACAGCTGTGGTACAAGTTATTACTAACCTTTGTGTACGATTTTGAGCAAAGCACCAGTGAGAATATGGCAATCCTTTAGATTGGGAAGAAGCAAGAACTTGAAGCACCACGATGTAAGCTCTTCATATACGCCATTTGATCGGGAGTAAGAAGACAATATAACCTGAAATTAGTGTTCATAAGAATGAGAACTAAAACCATAGCGGAGATACGATCCTACGACTTGGTCAATTAAACTGGAAACTAGGAAACCAATTTCTTCAAATCGATCAATATCAATTGAAGGCTGCCACGATAATCTACAAAAGAGTAAAGAATCCTTGTTTACACATGACAAGGATATGCCTTCTATAACTTAATATGAGTAACTTAACTCAGCCAGAAATAGCCCAGACTAAAGGCCAAATCAGTAGTTTTGACTTGAGAAGAGAACTGGAAACCTTCAAGATATCTCTATTCTAGTGTAATCTTCAGATTTGTAATGCCTTCAGAATATTTTCTAGAGTGACTAAGATGTAAAGGCCACAACCATAATGATGCATTTAACAGATGTATATGTACTAAAATGATCCAAGGTTTCTGACTTGGTACCCTACCAAGGAAAAGAGACAAGTGAAATGAGGAAAAAGTCAGCAACCATTCATCAAATGTAGGATTATTACCCAACCTTATCTTACAGAGATATCACAGCTGAGAAGTATAAAGCATGATCATTACAGCAAAGTTCAGTGAATGATATAAAATAGTAAACTTGTTCTATTGTAACAAAGGGTATGTTTGCATGAACAACACTGGTGTAGCAGCACAGGCATGGGCATAAAAGAGTTGAGCATGTTAACCTCCATTGCATTGTCAGAATCTGCATAGCAGCATTAGCCAACAAAAAAGGAAGGTTGCAGTCCTTATGCATGTAACATATTCTTGTAACTATTGGCCACAGTTTTGGCACCTGTAACAAGTGGTAAATAAAAGAGCTGTACTTCTTTTGATGAGGTAACTTCAGATTTTACTTCTGGATAAGGGGAGTCTCTCCAGTAATACAGAGGCAGAATTTTGGGATTTTGTACATTGCAACTGGAAAAACTGAAAGATACAATCGTGAATGGCAACAAACTGAATTTATTGTCTGACCTAGTTTTACAAGTAGCACAAAAGATGATCACTTCACACATTGCCAAGCTGCTACATGAAATTTCACCTGAATCATATACTATACAACCACAGGATTCACATATTCTACCCATATACCAGTTGAAGATTTCAAAAAATAAACTTAGCCACATTTTTACAAGAGAATCGAAGCAATTAAGAGTTTTCTTTCTGTAAGCAGAACAATCACAGCAAAATGCAATGAACATAATTACTACACATATAGACAGCTGTATATGACATTTGACTAAGCACCAGATATGTAATTCTACAAGCCTCTGTTATACAGATAAAGATCCCTGAAATTTGCTGGCGGTTTAGGAATTAAAGGAGAACCAATTAAAACTTAGATGAGAACCTCATTCACAATACCTCCTAATTAAAAGAAACAATTGTAACTCATGTCATCTACTTTGGAAGTTAGAAACCAATCAACCACCCCTGTTCAACCACCAAGTTACCAAACAATAGTGACCCAATTCCAATGCACAATCACAAAATTTATAGAAAGATATATCGAAGCAACCTTCGTTAGAGCTGATTCAGAACAGCATAGTTGAAGACTAAACCTGAATCTACAGATAGTAAAAAAGGAAACTAATTATAAAATCATAATTTGATCAATTCCATGTTCTTCCACAAGGATTAGTAACAGGGAGCAGCATTAGACAACATTGCCTTCAAATTCCTTCAGGAAAACAAACTATAACGAAAAGATAACAACTACCTTTTGCGGAATTGAGTTTCAGGACCGCCTTTCATTACATTCTATTGATTAAAATCAGAACCGTGTCACGAAGCAAAATTTAATTATATACTAAACAAAACAACAAAACGCAAACAAATCAGTTTCAAAAACAACAGACGAGTTCCAAACCTGTGTCCGGGATCTTTACAGTAGAAGAACATGCTCGAAATTCGGTTCGAAATCCTTGCTCAAGATTTTCCCACATTCTATTGACAATAATCACCAAGTGAACTCAATTTATAAATTATACAATAAAACGAAATAAAACGTGACAAAATCAAGTTCCAAAACAGCGAAAGGAATCCAAACCTGTGTTCAAACAAACGTTGTGGAATAGAAGAAAACGATCGGAATCTGGTTGGAGATTTCAAAGATCGAGAGTTCAATTTGCGAACCCTAGAAATCAATCAATCGAACAATGTTTGTTCGATCGAAGATGAGAAGAATAAATCTATATGAATAAATTAAATTAATGGAGAAGCGAAGAAGAACGCTGCTGCTAAATTATATAGGAGAGAAAGCAAGTTGGGCCTTGGCGCGTGAAGGGGTAAAAAAAACGTTGGGCCTTGACCCTTGCTAAATTTGAATGATAGGCACGTTCATTTCTTTTCTCACGTTTTTGCCGCACTTATATTCTCCTTTTCGGTTCAATTTTTTACGTTACAAATTTTAATAAAATTTTAGAAATATGTAATAATCTTTTTTAATTAGAAAGTACAAAAAAAATTTATGTTGTCAAATTTTATTATTATTTATTTTTAATTTTTAGATAAAAAAATAAAACTTATATTTTAAAAAAATTTTGAAGTTCTTCATTTGAAAAAAAAATTCTTTTTCAAAACCCAAACATGAAAATGTTATTCATGCAAGACCAATGGGGGAAGGCTTCATTATTTTAACTCTTTCGAACTCATTTTTTAGTCAAAAATTTATTTTTAAATTCATTTTTAAATAAATATAACAAATTAACTTTCAAATAGTAAATACAATCGAGCACAAAACTAATTTACTTTTCCAACTTACTTTCAAAACAATATAGTTAAAATATTGAATTTCTGAAAACTCAGCGCGAGCAAATGAGTTTTAAGTTCTATAAAGTGAGTTGCACCGTACTTCTGCATTGGAAGTCTACAGCCGTCGGTATCGTAGCGGTAGCTAATAGCTTAGGTAGCAAACTGCGGTATTCATAAACGTACATAATTTTATTTTTTTTCAAATTTAGAGTTTTCAAACAATTTATATATTTTATTTATACAAAAAATTTAAATTTTTAATTTTATATACGAAATTATAGTTCTAATTTTTTTATTTACATATTTTCTAATATAATTTTATTTTTTTAATTTAAATTTATTTTTAAAAAAATTTAAAATATGAATACTGAACTTCACTTCTAATTTATTTTTTTAAAAATTTTACTTTTTAATTTTTACTTTCATAAAACTCAGTTATGAATATTTAAAATATACACTAAATACCTCAGTAATATTTTGATCTAGACCGGAAGTTGAGCTACTGAAAACACTTCAACTGAGCTTTGTTCTGATTACTTATAGCTATTTTTTGCTAGAAAAAGAGTTTTACGAATGTTTTAATAAGCCTATAGAGAGATGAATCAGGAAAATGTTTTGGCTTTTCTCCAGAAAAGTGTTGTTGTGCAATGGAAAATTGAATGGATTCAATTATCAATTTACCGGGATAGCATTGGAAGCTTTCAATCAATTGGTTAATGAAGAGAGTAAATTATTTGCCTAAGTTCATGACTGGGTAATTTCAAAATGATATGACTATCAATTAAGAGTCAAGGTTTACGGCTCAGAGAATCTTTGAAAATGCTTTCTGAAAATAAAAACTCTGCAACAAAAAAAATCTTTTAAATTTTTTAAAAAATCACGCTATATTTTTTTATAATTTATAATCTTTTTAAAAATTCTGAAAATTTTTATAAAAAATTATTAAAATATATGAAATAAAAAGTTAGATTGAAAATGAGTTAAAAAGTATCACCCAAGACCACCTCAGATTACAAAGATTTTATCATCTGCTCTACACGAATCTAATGAACACAGACAGGTATCGGGTACTTGGCTGAGGGCATACAAGGGGCAATATTACCCTCGCCTGTCGTAACATATATATTTGATGGAGCCATCATAGACACAGAGTAGCACATTCCGTTGTGTCCGCCAGATGGCCTAGGCAGCATAGCACAGATCAAGTAGGATAATAATTTGGGAAAGGAACCACTTCCATTGCTGTTCTTTGACAAAGCAAGCCAAAGCGTCCATCTGTTTGCTACTGTTAAAAGCAACTTCTGGGGTTCCCCTACTTACTTTTGATCTCTACGTGACCAACTTAGGTCATGGAAGCAATTTCAAGCAAAATTTTGTTCAAAGACTGTGGCTTTGAGAAGAAAGGGCAGTGATCACCGCCCTTGATCTTGTAGACCCCGTGAGGCGGGTTTTCACGGACTAGCTTCTCTTGTGTATCGGGTGAGAGCAGCTGGTCATCAAGTGTTTGAATGAAGAATCTTCGTACACTGCCATAGTTTTCAGCAGTTAGTGAAAGCTTTTCCATAATCGGTGCCAATGGAGAAGGCCTCATTGACACTGTGGCAAGAGCTACATCCTGTCAAGATGAACACCCCTTATTAGATTGTGAAACACAAAAAATACAGTGAAGTATGTCATCCACAATCTACTAATCATTCGCATGGAGATGATGGCTCATCTCAATTGGATATATCATTGAACAAAACTCGTGAAGAAAACCAATGTTTGCTTTCTGTTAATATTTTTTCCTTTATGATGCCACGAAGAATTCAGGCTATCCTGTTATCTTCTGAAAGTACTAACTTATTGACTCAGAAAACTTTTGACATTTGATTTCGTGCCTCTTTACTCCAACAACTCTGGCTAAGATAAAAGAGTGCAGAGTTCAAAGGTTAAGATCCAGTAAGTTCAATTAAATGAAAAACAAAATAGACTGTTGATTTTCCTTACATGTCCGCTGGTATTAAAGTATATAATCTCTTTCTATGGTAAAACATACAAGTTGGTTTGCAATGCCTTCTTCATCTGCAACCAACATAACTTGAACAGAAAAATCTTCATAGTCTAAGAATTGGTATCCATAAAAGTAAAATAGTGATGAGAGCGCTAAACTTGTCCAAAAAACCTAACTTATTGAATTCCACACAACATTTGAGATTATCAGGCTTAAATTTTGATTCCAGCATGACTGAATCAAAGACTATCTTTTTTTCTAGTGGCTTTTGTCCAAGGCAGAAGAAGAGTTTCATACAAAATCTTGTATTATACATTTTTCGCACTCTATTACTCATTATCCTATTATCATCCATATTATAGTATCACATTGAACACAAAAATAGCATATACTTGTTTGGCTTGACTTCACAGTGCCAGTGCCGCTTGACATTATGACATAGCTCAAAGGCTGTTTAAGTTCATTAGGAAAGTGAGGGAGGATTGCATATTTGCTACATAGATATCTATTACCATCCAGCTTGGCACACTAAATATAAATCAAACAAGCAAAAAGGAAATGAAATAATGAAATCTAGTAAAAGTGCTAGCATTTTGTCCAAACCTTGGAAGGACTCTGGTTGAAGTACAACCCTTTCATCAGTTGCTTGTCAAACATAAGAGCCGTAGGAGGTTGTTCTTTACCATTAGCATACAGTAGAAACTGTGACTCTTGCATGAAAACATCAGCAGATGCAAGCTGCAAATATCACAATGAAAACATTTTACAATGGGGACAATAAAGACCAGTGGGTATCCACCATATAGGTTACTCTAGCATAAGTGGAATGAGGAACCTACTTCATTGGCAAAAATATCATAAGGTCTCTGCCCATCAGACACCATAGTGGCACAGAGAAATACAGCCTTAGAGACCTTCTTGGGAAAACACTCCAAAGCTAATGATATGCTAGCACCTCCACAGCTATGACCAACCAAAATAACCTGCATGGTTATATTCTAGTTAGATACTTTTGAAGCAGTGCATGAGGAGACATCCTGTAAACTCTTCACCTTTTCATCCTCAAGTAACTTGTCCAAGTAATCTATGAGAGGCTTCGAGTAATCTGCTAAGGTTGTTACAGTGTTAGGATCTTTATGGTCTATCCCAGACCCCGTAAGATCTAAAGCAACAGGTTGAAGTCTGGCTTCCTCCAACATAGATATGGTTTTATACCAGCACCATGCACCAAATCCTTCCCCGTGAACTAGGACAACCTTTTTTGTTTCTGGGTTGTCAAGAAACATGGAGACCTACAACACAAAATGACAAGATCAGAAACAGCCTAATCTTTTTATGCTATTTTGCGAATTTGAGATCTATGCATCAGTAATACACAGCTAGGATTACACTACCAGAATCATCAACATGTCTAGCAAGCATAAAAGAAGACATGAAGATGAGGCTTAACTAAATGAAATTTTTTTTCTCTTTGCTAAAATAGAACATGTTCATTCATGAGTTTCAAATTTTATACACATAACCATACTCAATTGTGTTGTCGTCTATATTAGCTCAGTATAGATACATATTGCCAATCCCTGTGGATCTTTACTATCTTTTACAAAATGATAATATCCTTGACTTAGCAGGAGGTCAGACAAAGCACACCCTCAAGGATTTTTTGAGCTTTCACAGTGGCAAAATGATAAAAGAAACAGACCGAAAAGAGCTGATTACACACTTTGGGCACACCACTAACGCAAGCATTGGGTAAATGTGATAATATCTAGGTTCCACATTTTCCAAATTGAAAATCACCTAATAGAGAAGAAAAGGTCGAAACAACCAAGAGATATCTAGTATTACCAACAGCATTTCTCACTTTTGACCAATTATAAGCTAAGAATTCCATACAAAAATCTAACTATCCTAAGTGCTTAAACATAGCATGTTTGACAAAACACCATTAGCTAATAGCTACTATCTGCATGAGGAAACAAAAAAAAAAGTTATCAGTTCCAGACATCCCATCCCGCATACCACTATGACTGAAAGGATCACTGACAATGGATCCCCTTTTCTTTCAAGTTCAATCCAATTGGTAAGACTAGACAAGAAGTTGAAAACAATGATGAGAAGTACACAAAACACAAGAAGATTAGATGAAAGACCAAATTCTCATCTTGTCTATTATAGAGGGAACCACTAGTCTAAGGTTCTCAACAAAGATATCATGAATTCTTAAATTTATTTGTATAAAGCTGTAAAGCTAAAGAGTTATATATTATTACTGAAGCGGGTTGCAGCCTTTACAGTTAGAAATAATAACTAACTTGGAGGACCATCTTCACTGAAAAAAGGTAAAGATAAAGCTAAAGCTAATGATTGAGTAATCATACACTCAGGACTCAACAGACAAACTAAAAAAGAAACACTTTTGAATCATGCTGACAATCAATTGGACCATTTGAAACAACAGAAACAAAATATTGCATAATCAAATCTAAAATGACCTGTTTAGAATTGAAAGATTCTGAAAGATTGCGGCGGCGTGATCCAGTAATGCGACGAGACATGGAACCTTCAAATCTTTGTGAAAGTTGGTGTTGTTGAATCGCCATTGCTAAAGCTTGCCTGTGAAGCAGCTCTTCTTCTGCTTGCATCCGCCGCTGTGATTTTGAACCGCCGCCGCCACTGCTACGGCGTTTGCTCCGGGAAACAACGCCAGCCCGTGATTCTTTCTTTGGATTGCAAAACGAATTTCCCATTTTGGTGCGAAATTTAGGTTAGAATCAAGGGTTTTGGGTCAGATCGAAACCTGATTTCACTGACGTTTTAATAAGAAAGATTGACCAAGAAAAGAATTTGGTAATAAGAACGAGAGATTGCGTCAAAAATATTAATCTTTTCTTGATTGGAGTGATTTTTGAGAAATAAGTAAATGGGCGGTGAACTTTTTGGGGAATTTCACTGAAAATAATTGAAAGAAGACAAATTGAGCTTTTCTTTAAAACTGTTTGAGAAGATGCTTGTAAACTTCAAAGCAAGAAGAAACTTTTCAAAAAGAAGAGAAGAAAAAGAAACTGTATTGAAGATCTAGATCAACACTAGAGAAGCTAGTTAGCTACTTCATCAAGCAAACAACTGTAGTGAGTTAAAAAAATAAAAACTTGATTTTTCTTGTACAAGAGATGGGAGAACAAAAAAGAACCCCTCAAAATCTGTGACTGAAATAAGAATATTGCAAAATCAATTGAAATTATTTTTATGAAGCTAATTGAGGAGTAGTAAATGAATTTTACATAAAAATTGCAGGAACAAACAAGTGGTAGTTGGGAGTTGGGAAAAAGAAAGATTTTTGCGCACAAAAATACATTTTCATAAATTCAGGTATTGACACTATTCACCGGTGAGCTTTCAACCATTTTTCTCTTTCTCATTTTTTCTTTTTTTTCTAAAACTGCAAAGCTTTCTAGTTTCTACCAGGCTACCAGCTATGCAAAAGATAATTTTTTTATTTAAAAATCCACACCACACATTATAAAATTTGTAGAAAAATAAATTTTTTAATTTGGTAGTTATAATTACTGTTTTTTTTGTAACTTTTATTCTTGTGTTTGTTCGTTTCGGCTTTTATTAGGGAACAATCTATAACCATAAACTAAAAATTGAGAAGCAATTGACTCGAGATTTTTCCTTTCAAACAAATCTACTAAGTGCGTATTTTCGTAAATGAGCTTTAACAAATAAAAAGTAAAGTTATTTAAAAAATAAAATAGAAGTAAAATTTAATATTTATATTTTAATATTTTTAAAAATATATTAAAAATTAAAAAATATAATTGTATTAAAAAATATGTAAATAAAAAAATTAAATTTGGAGTTCCATACGTAGATATAGAGTTATGAGTTTTTTGTATAACTGAAATATATGAACCGTTTAAAATTTAAAATTTGAACAAAAAAAATAAAATTACGGACATTTAAAACATTCCCTAAAATATTCATTTAAGTCCAAACTTATTAGTAAATCGAATAAAATTTTATCTAGTTTAATAAATTTGGTGAGAGTTGTAGAAACTTTCTAAATTAGAATTTTCTAATAGTTCATATATTTTAAATATATAATAAATTAAAAATTATATTTTAAAATTTAAATTATACTTTCAATCTATTTTAAAAAATAATTAAAATATAAAAATAAATTCTATTTCTAACTCAACTAAAAATATAAAATATAAAAGTTAAACTTCACTTCTAATATATTTGTAAAAAAAAAATTATTTTTTATTTTTCACTTTACAATCTTAGGTGCATTTGAAACAGGTCTTATAATCTAAAGAGACTCCAACCCTTCTAATCCAAATGAACCATTAATTCATGTGTATATTTAGCTTAAAATATTCATATAGAAAGACATGAGATTAATTTTCCTTAGAAAATAACATATATAAAATTTTTTGTTTTTAATCCTTTAATATATGTGACTTAGAAAATAAGGCACACCTAATAACAGGAAAAGCTTTGAATGCATAGAGACCAAAGAGTTATAAATGTGCTGTTATGCCAAATTAATGAATGAATGCAATGTTTTCCCAAACCAACAAAAACTTTCCCTTTCTATTAAGTTAGGATTGCATCCAACAAAAGGCAATGCATAAAAATTTTGATATTATTTAAATTTCCTTTTAATTTCTCATTTCTCAATAAATATTTGATATTATTTAAAAAAGCTTTTAAAATGTTAAATAATTTTTAAAATAATTTTAAGATAAAAAAGATAAATTTATTTTTGAAAATTTCTAAAATAAACCCATTTTAGAAAAAGGCAGATTATTTATAAGCAACTCAAATGACCCCTACATTTTTTTATTTCATTATATGGTAGGGATGAAAGAAAATACGTATTGGATGTGTATTTACATATAAATTATAAACTGAAAAAATTCAATATACCCATGGTATGATTTGTTAAAATTTGTATAAGATTATAAAAAAGTAAAACGTGAAATATCTAACTATTATTATATTTTATGTAGGATTTTTGTAAACCAATATGAGTATAATAGTTAAGCTTCAGAATATAAAGTTTTTTTAAAATAAAAAATTTATCTTTTGTTTTTATAATTTATATTTAATGGCCGTATCTTAAATTTGATTTTTATTTCAAACATTCACTTCCACTAAAAAGGCGTTTGGAGTGCCTTTTAAAAATAGTTTTTTAAATATATGATAATTTTATCCAATTTTAAAAAATGAGTTTTTTATCTAAAAAAATAAATAATAACAAAATATTACTAAGTATAATTTTTTATAATTACTAAAATTTTAAATAAATTTTATAAAAAATTATAAAATATCTATTAAAATATAAATTGAAAAATAAAAAATTATTTTTTGAAAACGCAATACCAAGCAGTCCCTAAGCAAATACTTTTGAGAAAAGTTTTTTTAAAATAGAGAATACTTTTATGATATTTTAATAAACAAGTTTTAATATTTTAATTTTAAAAAATAATAATAAATAAGTAATAAAAACATTTATTATATAAATTTTTTCTATAATTATTAAATTTTTAAACAAATTTGTTTAAAATGTCATAAAAATAATATAAAATAAAAAATTGATAACAAGTTTTTTCATCACGCTTTGCCAAACTTGGCATAATTCTGCAACTGCAACTTCTTAGATTTTTCATCTTTTGTTGAATTATTTTGCAATAATATTTGTTTGTACAGTAGAAATTTTTAATTGCAACAGACGCAATACTTATGACGTGGTAATAAAATGATTTCTTCGCCTAAGGTTTGTAGTCGTCGAATGCGTTGCACGCCATAACCATTGCCTTTATCATAAATAAGATTTTTAATATAATAAATATAAAAAATTTTGATATTATAAATTATATTATTACTTATTATTATTAGATTTTAGATAAAAATAAAAGTTATTTAAAAAGAAATTAAAATTTGTTTCTTTTAAAAAAAAATTTGTTCAATAGCATTTACATGTTGGATAATTTATAAGTATAATTTTTTAAAAAAACAATTTTTAATTTTTCTATTATATATTTTTAATATATTTTTTATAAGTATTTAGATAATTTATTTAAAAATTACTAAATATAGAAAAATTTTACGTAGTAAAATATTTTTATTATTTTTTAAAGTAAAAAAATAAAACTTATTTAAAAAAATAAAAATACTTTTTATTTTAAAAAAATTTTAAAATGAACTCTGGTATGTTTTAAAATTAACGTTTGTTAAAGGATAATCTGATCGCCCAAGTGAAGCCCATTTCTCCCACTAACTGGGCTTTGGGCTCATAAATAACTCCATCCTATTTCAATCAGAGAAGCCCATTATGCATTCCATCTTTAATTAAGACCATCATTTTTCAATATGATAATAAACATTTTTGGTACCACAGTTACACCCAAAGAGAAATGGCCCCTTTTTTTATTATCTATTTTAGAGTTCATCTTCTCGAATTGTTAGTGACGATGGGCGCTGGTGTGCCACGTAATCTTCTCTTTTCACTGCCACTCATCTTACTTGCTCTTGAGTTCTTCCATTCATTCTTCTTCCATTTTTTTCTTAATAAATTTGATTAATCTTTCTTTTCTTCTGCTAGTGCTCTCTCTTTTGCAGTGTTGGAACTTGGCAGTAATTCTGTGAAATCTAATGGCATGTGCTGTTGGGCTTAAAGCACACGTTTACATACAGACAACCAACCGCCGGCAGCTAAAAAAGTTCAAATTTTGGCGGGAGAACTGTTCCGTCATCGCCCGAAGCTCCATAGGAGAAAGCACTGCCGTCACTGTTCCCACTAACGGTCAGCCGACTTCAAGTATCCCAGGTATTTTATTTTATTTTTTACCCTGATGGGACGAAAATGTCCTGAAAATTCTTTGGTTTTGATGGTAATTGGTTCATTAGCAACTATGGTGAAGGCACCAGTTCATGTTTAATGCTACTTGTTTGTTTCATTGGATATGTTAATTTGCAGATAAGGTAGTTGTTGTTTATCATTACCAAAATTAGTACGTTATTTGTTGAGATTGGGGTTATAATTGGATCAAGTAACACAAAGAATTTCTTGTTTCGATATGACAATTAAGCCATAAGTTCATAATGAGTGGAAAATATGTTCAGGGAAACCGGAAGCGGATGTTGTTGTTATCGGAAGTGGGATCGGTGGACTGTGTTGTGCGGGACTTTTGGCTAGATACAAGCAGGATGTGCTTGTGTTAGAGAGCCATGATCAGCCTGGTGGTGCTGCGCATTCGTTCGAAATAAAGGGTTTCAAATTTGACTCTGGTCCATCTTTGTTTTCTGGGTTTCAGTCTAGAGGTCCACAAGCTAATCCTCTTGCGCAGGTGCTGTTGACGATTACTAAATGCGTGATCAGAGCTTGGGTACATATTCCAACGAGTTATTGAGCCAATTGTATTTCGACCTCAGGTTCTTGATGCGTTGGGTGAATCAGTTCCATGTGCAACTTATGACTCATGGATGGTCTATGTACCTGAAGGAGAGTTCTTGTCAAGAATAGGACCTAACGACTTTCTGAAGGTGAAGTGAATAATTTCATTTATAGATTTCTGTTGATGCTTCATTAACACACCAGACATGATACCTTCTGCTAACATACTAGTCTGAACTGGACCTGAAAGAGGTACAAACATCTTTGATAAACTGCTTTTTACCACATTGACAGGTGCTTTCCTCACAATTTTTTCTTTGAAAGCTTAGAATATATCATGATTGTTTCGTTTTAGTTAATACTGATCACCAGCTATTCTCTTATAGGACCTTGAAAAGTATGTCAGCATTGATGCTGTTCACGAATGGAAAAAACTTATTGTAAGTCTGCCAACAACTATTGTGTTTAAATTTAGATTTGTCACTGCAAGTGTGCGCATATGTTGGTGTTATCAAATTTGAAGTCTGCCTTAGGATCTATATGTTACATCTCTTCATATATCATTTTAGTTGTTACTGCTTTTGTTAGATTCCAAAACCAGACTATCAGAGACAGGAATCACATACTAAAATGCATGAGTTCATACGTTCTGAATGCCTAAACTCTTGCAAACGATTCAATGTATCCTTCTTACAAACGGGTAACTGACATCTGCAGGATGCTGTTATTCCTATGTCAGCTGCAGCAATGGCTCTGCCTCCACTTTCTATACGAGGAGACTTAGGAGTGCTCTCCACTGCAGCAGCTAGATATGCCCCTTCTCTGTTAAAATCTTTCATCCAGATGGGTCCAAAGGGAGCTTTAGGTGCAACAAAGCTTCTGAGACCCTTCTCAGAAATCATTGATTCATTGGAGCTGAAAAACTCTTTTATCCGTAACTGGTTGGATCTTTTGTGCTTCCTACTCGCTGGAGTGAAAGCTAATGGCACACTTTCAGCTGAAATGGTACCGACTTGTTCTTGTTTCTTAAGTTCTCACTGAAAATTACTGCCATTATCATCCCGTAACATACATGAAGTTGATAGGATGTGTTTTGCATTACTGGGATTCTGTCTTCCTCAGGTTTACATGTTTGCAGAATGGTACAAACCTGGATCTGTGCTTGAGTACCCACTCAAGGGAAGTGGTGGAGTAGTAAATGCTCTTGTAGGAGGCATGCAAAAATTTGGGGGAAGACTTGCATTACGCAGCCATGTTAAAGAAATTGTGATAGAGAATGGCCGAGCAATTGGGGTTAAATTAAGTAGCGGTCAGGTAAACAATTTCACAAGAATTTATTCAAATTGAACATCTTTGCTGCAAAATCCTTAAAGGCAGATAGGGTTGAAAATCTCTCCAGTTTATTCGTGCAAAGAAAGCCGTAGTCAGCAATGCATCTATGTGGGACACAATAAATCTGTTGCCGATGGAAGCTATTCCAAAATCATACTCTGATGGAATTAAGGCAACACCTCAGTGCGAATCATTTATGCATCTCCACTTAGGCTTTGATGCAAAGGTATGCGTTCACCCTTTGCAAACATCAATTGTTAAATTTAGCAGCTATAAGCTCTCAACCTTTTTCTGTTTGCAAACGTTTCGATGTTGATAGAATGCTTGTGAAGATCTGGGTATTCACCATATTGTTGTAAATGACTGGACTCAAGGAGTAGATGCCGATCAGAATGTTGTGTTAATATCTGTTCCTAGTGCACTGAGCAAGGATTTGGCCCCGCCAGGAAAGCATATATTACATGCTTACACTCCAGGAACAGAACCGTACAGCCTGTGGGAAGGACTAGATCGTCGGAGTGCTGAATATAAAAAACTCAAGGAGGAACGATCAGAAGTATATCATTCTGTACTTGATCATATGTCTTGATGGCTATGAGTATAAGAAGTATTACATTTGAGTTATGTAAGGGCAATTGTGTGAGCTTTTGTTTTCTTGTGGTTTCAGGTAATGTGGAGGGCTGTAGAGCGAGCACTAGGCTCGAACTTTAGGCGAGAAGAATGCGAGGTGAAGCTGATTGGTTCACCCTTGACTCACCAGAGATACCTTCGAAGGAGCCGAGGAACTTATGGTCCTGCTATTCAAGCTGGACAAGCTACATTCCCTGGCCACTCAACGCCTATACCTCAACTCTTTTGCTGTGGTGATTCAACTTTTCCAGGGATTGGAGTGCCTGCAGTTGCCGCAAGTGGCGCAATAGTTGCCAATTCGTTGGTGTCTGTTGCAGCACATTCTGAGCTTCTTGATGCTGTCGGAATTTGATTTCGTTTTGTCTGTGCATAAAAGCTATGTTTTAGAAGTTGAAAATTTTCTTGGCATATGATTGTGTTTCTGGCTCTTGACATATGCAATAATTCGAAGCTGTAGTTATATAGATAAAAAGGGTCCTTAGCTCAGTGGTAGAGCATTTGACTGCAGATCAAGAGGTCACCGGTTCGAACCCGGTAGGGCCCTTTTTTTAATTTATATTTTATAAAAAATCAACCAACTATGTTGTAGATTTATTAGACTATTTTATGACATTTTAATTAAAATAATTCTTTTCCTTGATTTGTGACATCTTTCTAACTTTATTCCTTCGAAACAATAAAGAACAAAAAAGATACTCTTACTTTCATGTTTTTTCAAGATAATGATAACAAGAAATGTCTTGGCACAATTCAACTTCTTAAATAAAAAAAATTTCACCTTTTTAAACGAATATACTAATTTTCTTGCCTGTCATTTCTCGTACGTCAAGCAAACTTAGTATGTCAAAATTCTCAAAAGTGAATAACGAAATAGATCGAGCCATGGTAGGTAGGTCCATGTTCATTATTCTGACTTTTCATTAATTTATTATAATTTTATATTAATTATCAAAAAATTTTAAAATATTTATAAATATTTATTAAACTTATTTTCTATTGTCAATTAATTTTGAAAAATTTTAAATTATCTATTTTATTAAAAAAATATAATTTATTTTATTTAGATTTATTTATTTTATTTTAAAATAAATAATCGGTTTCGTTCGGTCATTTTATTTTAAGTCAAAATAGTTTGTTTTTTTTAAGAATGAATAAGTTATTTATTTTTTAAAAAATAATTGTTCTTGTAGAAAGTATGTGTTAAAAACTTCTTATTCGGTATTAATTATCAATAATTTTAAAATAATATTTATAAAAAATAAGTTTTGTTTTCTCTGAAAAAGTTCTAAACTCGTGATGTTTAAAAGCTGGTGTCCTTATTCTGTTTCTTTGTCAAATAATCTTTTTCTTGTCTTATATATTTCTTAAACAGGTTATCAACCTAGTGGAAAAATAAAAAGGCAAGAAAAAAGTTCCTATACCAAAATACCCCCACCCACCATATATCATCAGTATTATGTACCAATCGTTCTCAGGTGCGTTTGGCATTAATTACAACGAAAATATTTTTTTAATTTTTAATTTTATAATATATTTTTTATATATAATCAGAAAATTTATTTAAAATTTTAAAAAATATTTAAAATTTTACATAATAAATTTTTTATTATATATTTTTATTAATTTTTTAGAATCAGCTCAGCACTTATTTACCGACCTATTAGATTCATTTTTTAATTAAAATAAATATATAATTAAATAAATTCTTTTGTTAATAATTATTTTCAAATTTAATTGAAATTTACTTTTTATATTGAATAAATACAGAAGCTTATTTTTATTAAATATTTTAATAATTTCATTTTATAAATTTATTTCTAAAAGTTGAGTTTAACATTAATGTAAACACCTCCTTAGTTACTCTGTTAAATTTCCAAATAACCAAAACCTCATAGACAAACTACAAAATAATACATAATGTTTTTATAAATTATTGTTTGTTAATAAAACATAAATAAGTTACAGCTTTTAGCTACACAAATGTGCGAGATCTCTGATTTTCAAGCTCACTAGCAGTTTAGGCCATGTTTGTGAAGCTTTTCTTCCTAATTTTTTATTTCACTCTTATTAATAAAATTTTTATAATATTTTATAAAAATTTTAACAATACAGAAACTTTTACATTATATAATATTATTACTTTTTTTGAATTAAAAAAAATAAAACTTATTTTAAAAATTTTTTAAAATATCGCTCCTTTTCGAAAAGCTTCTTTTAATGATAAGTCACTATTGTAATCAAAATATATTTTAATAAATTAAATAGAAAAACTTTTTTATATTTATTATTAACTACAATGAAATACAAAAATTATTTCTTCTCATATCCACTTCCCACAAAATTTACTTTTCAGAAAACTCACTCGAATCATACACGCCATTGAATAGGGTATTACTTTTTTAACTCCGACTGATTTTTTAAAGTGAAATTTTAAAAGTAAATATAAAAATGAATTATTAAAAATAAATATATGAAAATTTTAATTTTTAAAATTTTAAAGTAAAATTTTGACAAAAAATTAATATAAGTTTTAAAATAATGACTTAAAAAGAGTTGATAAATAGGCTTCTTAAGACGTGCTTACTAATACTTTAAATTTTATTTTTTAAATTTTATTTTTAATATAAACTAACTAAAACTTTAGAATAATTTTTTATCAAAAGCTTATTTAAATTCAATTTTAAAATTTAATATTGATATAAATTAATAAAAATGATTTTTTATAAATATTTAAAAATTTTTAATTTAAATTTCTAAATTCAAATTTATCTACTAAGTAAACATGCTCTTAGAGTAATGGGAGCCCAGGCTAACGTCTATTATTTAGGAAAACACTGCAGGGACTTGCAAACACTGATTTGCATTCTGGAGTCTGGACATTCTAATCATCTAAAGTCGTGTTTCAGACGCTCATAATTTTAATTTTTTTATTAAATTTTAAATTTCGAACCGTTTATATATTCTAATTATATATAAAATTCAAAAGTTAACTTTTATATGTAGAATTTTAATTTCAATTTTTATATTTGCATACTTTTAAATTCAATTATATATTTTAAGTTTTAACACATTCTTAAAAATAATTAAACTATAAATAATGAACTTTATTTATACTTTATTCTTCAAAAAAATTTATTTTTTATTTTTTATTTTTATAAAATTCAGTTACAAGTATTTAAAACACGCTCTTACGGTTTGTTATTAACTTATTTCCAGAATCTGAGGATTGCTTTTGCCAAATAAAACGTTTAAAAGTCCTAATAAGTTTAACACTATTAATTTAGGTCTGTCCTGCAAAAATATCTAAAATATAAAAATTAGCTCCATTATTAGCAGCTCACTCTTCACTCAGAAGGAGAGAGAAAGAGACAAGAAGCAGACAGATCTGATACACAACTATTGAATTTTTCTTTCTCAAGCTTTTTGTTTCCTTTTTTTGTTGAAATGCTCTGATTTGAATGTCTTCAGGTGAGTGGAATTAATTCAGCTTTACCGAATCTCATGTTCATTGATTTGAAGTTCTACTGGTTATTTCTATTTTTTGTTCTTTCAAATCCTTTAAGTTGAACTAGAGTTGAGTTGACAGTTAATATAATCCCAGTTTTGAACTGAGATGATGATTTTTTTCTTGATCTATGAATGCCTTAAGAGCTTCTTTCTTTTAGCTAAATGTTTTTGGTTTATGCAGATAATGAAAACTAATAACTATGCTGATTTCAACTGGAAAATTTGCAGAGTAAAATTACCCTAGCTTTGCTTGTTGAGTCATCAGAATTTTTTGGAGAATGATATTTAGGGCAGGTCTAATTTTTTGGATTTTTAGAGAAGCCATCATAGAGGGTGTAATCGAAGTTCTTTTTTTTTTTTCTTTTTATTCAAGCATTTTGAGCGAAGGCCGCAAAATAAAAAGATAGGTTGGATGAACAAGTTTAGTTAAAGTATGTTTCGGATAAAGTTTGAAACATTTTTTGTGGAATAAGAAAGTGATTTAAGATTAGTGGCTCGTTAAAGTAGTTAAAGATTGCTTTGGACCACTTGTATGTGTGGCTGCGGAAAGCAAATAAAGTAGTGATCTTGCAGATTAACTTTTGTGCCACCCATTTTAATTATGGACCATGATTACACTCGACAGATGTCTGTCACTTGTTTCGTACTTGGTTTGAAAACATGAAGACATTATAGTTTTTTTCGCTCAGATATATCAGAAAGGCCGAAGGATCAATAGTGTATATATTGTAATGGAAATGACGATGAGTCACTTGTAATGGTAATGTGAATTTTACGCCTTCTGTAGAGCATGATTAACAGTTGACTCAGTTTTCCGATATAACATCCGTAATGCACATATGGGCTCCTTCTGTTTTACTTTCTGCAACGTATTGTCTTGCTTGAAAGTTACAGGACTGGCTACACTTTTGCTAATATTTGAGTAGAATTACTCATAATAATGTGAAAGTCGTACTCTATCTCATTGAGTCCTTGGCTTAGTGCTCAAGCAGTCCCAACTTCTTAGACTTTTGGTCATTGCTAAGTTTTTTGCCATTAAGGATTATCACAGTTTACATACTGGGACTTGTTATGCTTTCTCGTTCAGTTCTAGGAGAATGCATGTCTTTCTGAATTGTGTCGAACACACAAATGCTATGATGCTGACGAAGTGTTTCTGAGTAACATCCTTCCCCCACCCTTAGGGCATCAATTCTGTCTCAATAAGGCTTTTGCAAGATTTTATCTGATTTATAACTATCAGTTTCTATGGTGAACAAGATGTGAAGAGTGTGACAGATTACGCAAATTGGAGCCTCCAAAATTTCATAGCTTTGCTTGTTGAGTCATCAGATTTCAGTGTTTTGAACTGACACTAACCCTGGTTTTCCTATGAAGTGGATAGCTGCTGCATGAAGTTAACAGCTTTGTGTCTGCTGGGTGATCATCATGTCTGATGCTCCCAAACGTATTGGTGATAGCAGTTCCAGGGTGCCAAACACTTTCAAAGGATCAACCACCTCAGTTGATTGTCTTGGGAAGGAGATGTTGGAGATGAGGCTGAGAGATAACAGGCTGGGGCTAGATAAGGGCAAAGTACCTTCGCAACCGACACACTTACTTAATTTTCAGTCCAGTTGTTTTAGGCAATTATTTTTATACATAATAAGGTCATAACCATTACAGAGTACTGTAATTTGAATTTGATTAATCTGAACTTTTTCTTATTTTGAAAGTTTAATGTTTACTAGAAAATCAAATGTTTCACTATTTTATTGGAATAATTATGCCACTCAGTAACAGCTCTTCCTGCCTAGTTATCCTACTTATGGATCTTATGGAATGTGTTTTGCAGGCCGTGGAACCAAATTTTGTGGATAGAATGGGTGTTGAAGGAGGACATGTAATTGCAACTACTATTGCTGGTCGAAATGGGCTCCCTAAGCAGGTAGAAACTTTTAGTTTTAATAGTTCACCAAACTATCTATGACTATTATCATAACCAGCTAAAGCTTTACTTGTCATTTATTTCTCGATTGTTCTCTCGCTTTGACAGACAGTTAGCTACGTGGCAGAACATGTAGTTGGAACAGGTTCATTTGGTGTTGTATTTCAGGTACAACTAGTGCTTCCCGCTCTGTCTTTCCCTTTCTAAAGCTTCTTTTGCAAATTCATTATTACTTGCTTTTAATCTTGTTAGGCAAAATGTAGAGAGACTGGAGAAATTGTTGCGATAAAAAAGGTTCTTCAAGACAAACGCTATAAGAATAGGGAATTGCAAATTATGCGAATGTTGGACCATCCTAATGTTATTGCTCTCAAGCACCACTTCTTTTCGGAAACAGACAGGGAAGAGATTTACTTGAATCTTGTTCTTGAGTTTGTCCCTGAGACTGTCAGTCGCATCATAAGGCAGTACAACAGGATTAATCAGCAGATGCCGCTCTTATATGTTAAGCTTTACATATATCAGGTACACACTTGATTTTTCCACTTATGAGTTATGGTCTTCATGATTTTTACCTGTCTCTTTTCCCTATATCTGCACCTCACACTTGGTTCTTGTTATTGTTTTAATTATGAGCATCCATATGATACGGACCAGTTTGGCTTAGGTCACGTATTACAACTTTCTGCCTGGTCTCAGTCGTGTTTCATACTTTTTCATGTTAAATCTGCAGCTAGTGGAACTTCCACAGTTCCACTATTCTTTGAATAGCTCCTTCCAGTATGAAAATGAATTGATCTCTTGGTTCTGACTTCAGATCAATTTGATTATGGCTTTGAATATTGTTTTTCTTGATCAAGTTTTCTGTTTTAATAGATTTGTAGATCACTGGCTTATATACATAACTGTGTTGGCATCTGTCATCGAGATATCAAGCCACAAAACTTGCTGGTAGGTACTTGGTTCTATTTTTCTTCTCTCTTTGTTTTTTCTTGTGCGTTTGTCTGGTGGGTCCGGACTGGGGTTACCTTTTTATACCACTCCAATCATTTTTTTTACCTGGAAAGAACATTACTGTGCTCAATGCATTTAGCTTTGACATCATCTGATTACATCTGATCGTTGCTTGCTTCTTTGTCAGTCTTGTATCACTCTTTATATATATGCTATTCATTTGTATCATATTATTTTTCTTGTTTTGGTAATGCATTGAACTGTAATGTCAGGTCAATCCACAAACACATCAGCTCAAATTATGTGATTTTGGAAGTGCGAAAGTGTTGGTAAGCTCTTCTTGAATTATACAATTTGTTCTGTCGCCTATCGTTCCTTTTAGAGGTTAATTGAGCTTCTATTGTGTAGGTGAAAGGAGAACCAAATATTTCTTACATTTGCTCGAGGTACTACCGTGCCCCTGAACTAATATTTGGTGCAACCGAGTACACAGCTTCAATCGATATGTGGTCAACTGGCTGCGTAATGGCCGAATTGTTTCTTGGGAAGGTTGCTTCTTTATAGAATAGAGGTTTAATTTAGTGATTCCTCTACGAGTGAATCCTTTCTTGTTCCCTTAATGTCTTTATTTTGAACTTCTCTACTGCTGCTAGTATAGCCTTTGTTTCCTGGAGAAAGTGGTGTGGATCAGCTTGTTGAAATCATCAAGGTAAGATCTTATTTATCTCCTATTATGCCTACTCATTGTGTGGATATGGCTTACTTATCTCGGTTGTTATAGGTTTTAGGAACTCCGACAAGAGAAGAAACAAAGTGCATGAACCCAAATTATACAGAGTTTAAGTTTCCTCAAATTAAGGCTCATCCTTGGCACAAGGTACTTCACAGGAGTTTCCATTTGGCCTTTTTAATTGTTGTAATCCAACTCGAAGTTGAAATGTTGAAGTGATGTTGTTCTTCATGCAACTTGCACCATGCATCTGTAATTTGGGACAATCCACAGTCTGAGTATTAATGATTAGATTCTTCTTTATACTAGAGAGCATTCTTAAAAAAAGCTCTTTATTAAATGTTTTCTAGATTATATTTGCAAACAATGTCCTCTGAAATACTATGCTAGCTTCCTGTGAGTCATTAGGAGTCATTCACAGCATTAATATTGTGAAGATGTTTTGTTTGTTAAAACTGGAACAAGGTCACCTAAGTGGGAGGTTGTAAGGGGTACTATGTAATGTTAAAATATACAATTTTCATTTCGAGTAGTTTGTTATGACCAATTCTGGATGCCTACTTTTAAAATGTAAATCTTACAGTAATGTAATGGTGCTGAAGCTGCCCATGTTGCAACTTTCAGGTTTTTCAAAAGCGCTTACCTCCAGAAGCTGTTGATCTGGTTAGCAGGTTTTTGCAGTACTCCCCAAATCTGAGGTGCACTGCTGTAAGTTTCTGCTTAGAAATGTTGTTTGTACTATTTCTCTATAAAAAAGCAATAAACATGTTGGAACTCTACAGTTGGAAGCCTGTATCCACCCTTTCTTTGATGAACTGAGAGACCCAAATACTCGGCTACCCAGTGGGCGTCCTCTTCCTCCACTCTTCAATTTCAAGCCTCAAGGTAAAATCTGTGTGCATATCTCTTCTTTCAAGATGCGTTGTGATCTTATAGATACACCTCCTTCATTACAAGCGTCAGGCTTCAGTATGTTTACTTTAAAGTATTTTATTTATTCTTTCAAAGATAATATTCTTTTCAGTAATATTCTGATGTATCCTACATTCTTGGCAGAGCTTATGGGGATCACGCCTGAGATAGTTGATCAATTAATACCCAAGCATGCGAGGAAACAAAGTTTGTTCATGGCGCTTCAAACATAGCCTGTTTGTGTTTAAAACAAGTGAATAGAGACCAAGTTATTGAATCGTTTGTTGGATGTGTTCTTTTGCAGCTGCAATTTGTTAAGTAGTAGTTGTTTCTTGCCCAAATTCAGTAATTCTTCTTACTTGTTTCTGTTTTTCTCCGTGTATTTTTGGGTTTCTAAGAGTGATGATTGCTTGTAAATGTTGCATTTGCAAGTGTCTTGTGTACCTTGTGTTGAAATGTTAGTTTGTTTCCTTGAGTTCTCTTGACTTAAAGCAAGTTCATGATTTTAAATGACTTGCTGTATGGGTAATGCCACTCATCTTAGTTCAAATTGTTGTGGCCTTTCATTCTATTTACAACAGTATTATGAATACTTACATATTTCAGAACAAAGAGTGTATTTTAGTTGTTCATAAGTTTGTAAAAAGTGATTTTTTAAAAGGTGAATTATCAGAAATTGAGTTTGTGAGAATAAATTTATAAAAATAAATATAAGAAGTCATGTAAAAGTAAACTTTTAGCAAAATAAAATTACTTCAGAAGTCACTTACGAGTAAATAAACAACCCTAAAATATCAATTTGCCTATAAATTTCATCCAAACCTGTATAACAGTTCCTATACGTGTAACAGCAAGAAAGAAAAACTTTTAATTGCCAAACTTTTTTCTTTACATGTTTTAAAATTCCAACTCTCAAGTATGCTATATCTTTTTAATCATCAGAACACGCCTTCGTCTCCCGATCCATTTCACATAAGACGGTTCCGTGGAAACAACATTGTAGCCAGCTTTCGAGTACAACTTTCTTGCTGCTGTATCATCTTCATACGCTTGTAAAGCTAAGTAACTGCAACCCCATAGCAAGGATAATGCCTCACAGCCTTTGAGCAGTACTGTTGCTACTTTCAATCTCCTGAAAAAATTACAGGAAAAAATTTTCTTTCAGCTAAATGAAATCAACATTAGAGTGAAATCATCGGTCTTAACTAATACAGTAAGTTCTTTGAGAAAGTTTAAAAAGTGATTTAAGTTTTTATGTTTGATTGTATTCGAAAATTGTCTTGGAAGTGAATTTTGTGTTAGGTTGTATTTAAAGCTGAGTCTGAAAGTGAGTTATTGGCCCAAAAGAAAGTGAATTCCGAAAAAACTGATACATGCCCTTACCGGAAATTTGAAAGAACGGCCATGCCAGAGACATAGCCGTACTTTTCTGCTCCGTCTAGATGCCTAACAACATCTTTGTCATTCTGAACTGCTAAATCCACAACTCCAACAATGTCCACCGTTGCTGAGTCTGAGAGGTTTGCTTCATTTGCAGTAGTAGACTCTGCCACCAAACAAGCGTACCTGAAAACGAACATTACAAAGCATTCTAAATGCATGCTTATTAAGTGCTTGACTGGAAAGCCCAAATCAATCAAACATGTTCTTCAATATAAATACAAGAAGATTTTGATAATTTGGAAAAGAAAAGGTTTGAAATTTTCACCTGTCAGATGGTGAACTTCTCACTTTGTAGATGAGAGCTGACAACACTTCAGCCTTACTTGTTCATTCCACAAGAAAATAAAATTGAAATAGATTGCAAAATTTTCAGTTATTACAAAACAAAGAACTATAAATCAAGACTTGATGAAAGATTTCTTGATTGCTTACTTTAAAGAACTCAAAGAAGAAATCATTGAACAAGAACACAGGTACATGGAAAGCTTCAGCTTGAACATCTGCAACTTTTCTCAGTTCTTCACCAATCTTAACCATTCTTCTAACTCTCCAACCAAATTCCTGCACCAAGTATTTCTCTTCATCACACTCAACTCCCACAACTCCAGCTGCACTTGAACAACAAATTCTTCTGCTCTTGTTTCTTCTGACAATTCCAACTTTGGGAGAACTGAATGTGCCCAAAATTCCTTTCACTGAAGTTGAGCAATGGTTTCTTTGTGTTGTTACGGGGGTTTGGCAAAGGAGAGAGCATTTTGGGAAGACAGTGGCCATGATTGTTTCATTGCTAGCAAGAGGAATGAAAGGTTTTGAAGTTTGATAGCAGTTGTGTTGCAAACATAATCTTATCAACTAAAATATATTAAAAACAACCAGAGCCACAACAACACTATCACTATCCACCAATGCGTGTACTAGGTTTTTGAACCTCAATAAGTAAAGAAAAGAAACGAAAAAAAGGCAACAAAAATTTTCTCAGAAAGAGAAACAAGTCTGTTAACTCACTGGCGATTTACTATATTCAAGAGATTACAGTAAAATTCAACAGTAAAAGCTTGCAAATTTCTATAGATACAACAAAGAATATCAATATTTACCGAAAGGAATTCAACCTCAAGAAATTTTTCAGAAGCTTCATCATAGACAAACACCCTTATAAAGGAAGTACTGATCAGAGTCTGAATTCACTTTTTTGAGACCCTGAAGTACTAGCCCCCAACAACATAGAGAAGCAACTCTCTGTGAGATAATAGTAAAGCCAAACCACCAATACCCAAAATAAAACTAGTTACGTCTTCAAAGATCCTATCTGTATCAACGGCAGCCTTCACAAGCTTTTCTGTACAAGTTCCTAAGAGACTGTGATAAGCTAATTGCCCTAAGAGAGTATAAAAGTTCTCTTCAAGAAAGAGAACAAAAAACACTGGACCATCTTCTCACTCCCATGCTCGCTTAAACCGTGGAGTTCCGTAGTGGAAACAACCTGGCCTGCTCTTCTGATAACTACCCTTTTCTGGATGCCCATAGCGCCCATAGCAGACACTGCCTCCAGCACGAGAGCCACTGCCGGGATATGGGACATAGTAATAAGGCTGTAGATGCTGATAACCAGGGGGGTGATACCCATTATAATTTGTGTACCGGAAGGAAGCTGAGTCAGTATGCAAACCACAACCTCCCTTACATAGCCCCCCAAGGTAGCAAGGTTGTATATTGTAAGGCCCTGACTGATGGTTTTGGAGTCTTCTGAACGGCGACACAGATTGTGGTGGATTTGCTGTCAGATGCTGGTGAAAGCGTGGTGTCGCCTGCCCACTCTTGCTCTCGCTTGAATCAGCGATGGAGCTTATGCTAGGTGTGCTCTGTACACGGGCCATGCCTTTTGATAGACCATACCGCTGGCCGCTGAGTAGCTGATCGCTCAATGTGGCAGCTGTTGTAGCATCCAATGTGGAGTTAGGGGAAGTGCCACTTGGAGATAATAGCGGAAAAATTGAGCGGCCAACACTAGCTGAATTACATGATGGCTGCTGCACAGGAATGCCGTTGATTGCATCTACATAACGCTGCTCATTGGGAAGACAGGATGGAATGTGGCCAGTAGGAGGGTTGGCTGGAAAGAGGAAGATACGGAGCCGAGGTGATGACGAGGGGGAATGGGGATCAAGACAGTCATGCTCCCTAAGCATGTGTGTTAGGTCCTCATCGCATGTGACAGAGACAAGGGCATCCAAGTCCTCCGACACCAGTTGGTATTTGATTACGACATCAGCATGAAACATCCCCTTCACCTTCTCCATCAACTCTGTCACAGAATAAGGAAGTCAAAATGTAGAATACTGATATCACGAATTCAGATAACTTAAAAAGCTTTAAAACCTGAGAATGAGATAGACCGAGGAACTGCTACGACCCGTGTCTCACCACCAACATACTTGAGTTGACCATCAGATGGACGGGGGAGGATCCTACCACCATAGCTACAAAGAAACTTAAGCTTGCTCTTGGGCGACAAGTCCTCATTAATAGAGCCTACCATTCTGCTAAGGTTCTGCAAGTTGCAAATGGGTGCCTAATACTCAGTCTAGAGCTCACCAAAGCTACAAAAAGACAAATTAAATTCTATGAGCAAAATGTCAGAAGATGCTGGGCATGCAATTTGAAAGGAATATAATGACGTTAAGGATGCTATTCTTAAATGGACTTGGAAAGAACATCAAAAGCCTATAACAGCATCTCTAGATGGCCCAGTCCTCAGAGAAATTCAAGATGGATATGAATGTCTGAGTCGAAACACCGTCTCAATACAAGAAGATAGCCAAAGCTACAACATGAAGAACAATATACCAACACAGCTTAAGAAGTAGCTCTAGTACCGCCAGAAAAGAAAACATAACATAAGCCTGGCAAGAAGAATAAGGTGCACTGGGATGTTAGCTGAAAGCAAACCATGGAAAAAATTAAGTTGATATATGAACCTATTGCCATAAAGAAAATTAGGAGAAGTCTCAGCGATGGAGACATCCTAGTACTTCTAATTGTTTCATAAAGAGTAAAGGACATGTACATGAGATAGGGAAGTGTGTTAAAAACCTTCAGATGGTTGTCATATATCACATATATTATAGCTACTATGTATTTGACATTATGAATCATACCGATTCGCATTAGCTATGGTCTAGGCACAGAGACAAAAAAGTTAGGATACAGATCTCGAAAATTGCAATTAGTCCATATGCAGAGTGTGACTCTCTAATTTGGAAACTCCTTCCATAATCACAATAAAAGCTACCATAGTTCAAAGCACATTGCATCATTGGACATACAACATCATCTCAAATGAAACTGCCGTAGATCTATCACCAGCTGCAAATGGTAAAGCTTAGATATTACAGGAACATGCTATAACTACCTTACCAGAAGGGAAAAAAACATTGCATTGCTTTCTAAACCAAAATATCCAACCGGACTATAGTTTTCAAACTTCTATATTCCAGCTACTTAGAAACAAACAAGAAATGAAACATTACAAAAAGATGGGAGGATAACATGATTGTTTGAGCCATGCTAATTATCATTTTCCGGCGACAAATAAATCACAGGTCAATGGAGAATACTAAAACCTAACTTCGGCCAGTAAAAATTCCAAGTACCTAAAAGACCTATCTCTGTAAAAGTAGAAACTGAAACGAGAGCACATGTAAACCATCAGTTGCAACAAAATTAAGCTTTTATGCACAAGCAAAAACAAGAACACCAAAAGTTGCAGTTCTGGAACCACCAGAAAGTTCACAGCCAAATAGCCTAAGAATTAAAGAAAGAGAAAATTGTCCCTTTCAGGAACTACCTTTCAGGAACTAAGAAATACAGTAATGTAGAAGCAATGGAACCAAAGTTGAATCTCAAAAAGGTAAAAAAAAGACAAAACTTAGAATATTCCTCTAGAATGTCAATTTCAACACAATACACCAAATTATTGAAACAAAATACAAAATAGAAGAAAGATCAAACTTAGGATGCAATTTCAGAAAATAAAATCTTTCTCAAAAATTCCAGTTCCTCATGCACGGATGAACAAACTAGTTAGATTGAACTAAGTGAAATCACTCACCCAAGATACCGATCACAACAAAAATCTTCTATTCGAGAAATTAACCATCTGCTACAATCACATTAATCTCAAATCCGCATTCATCATAAATTCTAGAAAAGAAGTATCTACATACAAAAAATCAACAAGGCAACTGAAAATCTTCGAAAGATCAAGACCGTAACAGCTACTCAATCTCGACCACTACAGATACAAAATTAAAAAAAAGAAATCACTCAATAATTTGAAAACTAAAACAAACAAGAATCTATCTCACGCTTTTCTTCTGAAAATTTTTGGCCGATAATTTTAATTTTCGTTTCTTCTGAATATTCTGGATTAGATTAAGGAGAAGAAAAAAAGGGAGAAGGAAGAAGATTGTTCAGCACCTCGCTATACGAGAAAAGATATATATTATGGACTTCTTCGTTTGCTCTGTAAGCTCTTTAATACATTAGCTTTTCAAATACGTGCATAATATTATTAGTTTTAGCAAATTTTGCACAAATTCTCTCTAAATAGATTTGGTAAGCATTACCGTTAAAATTTGTAAAAAGGTATTAAATAATAAGTGAGTATTTAAAAGTACTTTTAAAATAAATTTTTTAATATACATGAGTTTATTATTTTTAAGAAATAAGATTTATTTTTTATTTTCAAAAAAAATATATATATATAATAAAAATTATTACGTAAATTCCTTTTATATTTTTAAATTTTTAAATAAAATTTTTAGATATCTATAAAATATCAAATATGTGAAAAATATAAATTAAAAACTACAATTTTTTTTTGATAAGTTACGTCAAACAGCCTCTAAATATAAACCTATTAAAAAAATTTTAGTCGGCTAAGGACGTGTTTACGTGCGCTTTATAATTTAACATTTTAATCAAAATTTTACTTTAATTTACTTAAAGTAAAAATAAATAAATAAATAAAGCTTATTTTTAGAAAATTTCACTTCTAACAATTAAAATTTGAACTCTAATTTTAAACTCATTTTTAATAAAAAAACTATAAAAATTAACTCCCTTTCAAAAGTAATTCATTTTTATTGACTTTCAAATACTTTAACTTTCAAGCAAATAAATAAATACTAAAAATGTATTTATTTTGAGGTGAACTCACTATCTTAGATTGAGTTTAAAAAGATTATTTTTAAAATATTTAATAAATAAAATTTTTATATTAATTTTATATTTAAAATAAGTTTAAAATTGATTTTAAATTATTTATTTATTTATATTTAAATAAATTTACAATAAAAATTTAATCAGTAGATAAACACGATCTAAACTCTTAATTGAAGTTTATGTATATTAGATTATTTATTTTTAGTACACTTAGTTCTAAACAAAGGAATGAACTAACATGATATATTACAAGTGTAGAATAGACATATCAAAGGCGTACAAAATATATTTCCATTATTGATATTGCTGTATCTAGACAATGTATTATTAAATTCTGTTATAGCTATTTTATTTTAATATATTTATTGTAATATTCTCAAACGTCGCCATGAACGTGTTTGAAACTAGGTGAACTGGGCCTAGACAGTTGGCCCACTTTTATTTTGCGTGTAGATTAGAGCAAGAAGCCTGCGTGGACCGCCACGCAAGCTAAGTTTTGATTTTCAATAATTGAATATAATGAGCTGTGCACTTTTGTCGTTCATAGTGATGTGATATGAATATCGAACAATATTCTAAAACAGCTTCGATGTTTTTCAGATACAGTTAGTTTGAAGTATTTTTAAAATACAATATTTTTATTTTATTTTAAAAATAAATTTTATTGTTTATTTTTAAAAAATAATAATATAATTAATAATTTGTACAAAAATTTATAATTTTACAAAATTATAAAAAAATATAAAATAATGCCTAATTCCCTCACTTTTCCTGACGTCAGATGCAAAACACGAGCAAGAAAAAGAAAAACACAAAGGTTCTTGGGGCCCAGAAACAAAGAGAGAAGTTCTAGTGCTTACGTGTGACAGCAATCGACTAGCCAGAGGTGATCGTTTTAGGGTGCGTTTCAAACACTATTTTTAATTTTTTAATTTTATATTTTATAATATATATTTTATAAGTATTTAAAAAATTTATTTAAAAATTTAGGTAGTGTAAAAAAATTTTAAGTAATAAAATTTTTTATTATATATTATTATTATTTTTTTAAAAATAAATAAATAAAACTTATTTTTTAAAAAAAAATAAAAATAAATTCTAATTTAAAAAATTTTATTTCATAATCAATTCTAAAAGTTACTCTTATGTACGAGATCGTGTTTGATAATTTCGGGACTTAATTTTGTTGTCCACGTAACTCTTTCCAATTTAGCTAACGAAATTTTTGTCCAATTTAGCTAAATTTTTATCAATCATCTAAATTTTATTTTTTTAAATTGATTTTTAATATCAAAATAAATAAAAATTTAAAATAAAAACTTTTTAATTAATTTTTTAAAAAGTTGCTATTATATAAAATTTAATTTTTTAAATATTTTAAATTTTAGTTTAATTTTAAAATTTATTTTTTAAACTATGAGTTTAAATTAAGGTAAATATATTTAAGGAATCTGAGTTAGTAAGAGTGTGTTTGGAATTGCTTATGAAATAAATTTTTTTTAAAATAAAATATATTTTTGTTTTTTCAAAAGTAAGTTTTTTTTTTTTATAACTTTAAAAAAATAATAAAAATATATAATAAAAAAATTTTATTATGTAAAATTTTTCTATACTATCTAAATTTTTAAATAAATTTTTTAAATATTTATAAAATATATATTAAAAAATATAAAATAAAAAAAATTAGAAAGAAGCGTTTGGAATGCAATTCCAAACGCGCCTTATAGTGTACTTATAGTTCAATGCTAGAGACCAATGTCTGAGGTTTGCTGATTCCACTCTCAAGCTCGTGTGCAGCAAAGGAGGTACTTTTAGTTATCTAAATTTTTACCTTTTTGTTGCTGAAAGATGAACGCGAGTTAAATATCTTTATTATTTTTTAAATTGAAAATTTATATTTTTGAAAAATATTTTTATTTTTTTAAAATATTAAAATAAATAATAAAAAATTTTATTATGTCAATTTTTTATATTTTAAAATTTAAATAAATTTTTTAAATATTTATAATAGATATATTAAAAATTATAAAGTAAAAAATAATTTTTAAAAGAAAAACTTTCCCAAACGTTTTCTTAATAACGTTCGTCTTAACTATTTATGTAACAGAAAATTATTATAGTGTGCAAGAGTGTATTTTAAACGTTCTTAAACTGAATTTTCTAAAAATGATAATTTATATCAAATTTTAATTATTATATTAATTTTATTTTTTATAAAAATTTTATTTATGAAAATTATTTCACCGAGAAAAATGCATTTAAGGACGCCAGCCAGGTTTATTATTTCTTCTCTCTAGTTTTTAAAACCCCAAAGTTTTTTCCCCAAGTTTGTTTCTTCCCCAAAGTCCTTGGAGAAACCCTAGCAATCCAAAACTGTGATTTTTTCCCCGAGTTTGTTTTCTTCTGCTTCGATTCTGTGAATTTCAGGTAGGTTAGTAAGAGAAGAATGAATTTTAGAGGGGGAAAGATTCCTGCGGCGCCGGCTGTGTCCAGGATCGTGAAGGTTGCTTTGCTCGGTGGCGGCGCTCTCTATGCTGCTCTCAACACTCTCTACAATGTTGACGGTGGCCACAGAGCCATCGTGTTCAATCGACTCAGTGGGATCAAAGACAAGGTTTCCTTTCAATTTATTAACATTTTAACTTGATTGATACGTTATTTGAATTTTTTTTATTGATTTGCTTGCTCATTCCTTCATAGTTCCGGTTTGAAACACTGTGTTTCCACTTCCTCTCTGGTTTGTGATGGTTTCTGTTTTCTAGCTTTGGGTTTATAACTTCAGAACATTGAAATCCAGAAATGGTTTTACTTTGTGTTTGCGGAGTTTGTCCAGAAAGAATTTGGTGGCAGATGGTTTAGATTCTCATAAACATCTAACATTGTTTGAATTGGAAAAGGTTTATCCAGAAGGAACTCATTTCATTATTCCTTGGGTTGAAAGACCTATCATATACGATGTTCGTGCTCGCCCCCATCTTGTTGAGAGCACATCTGGCAGTCGTGATCTTCAGATGGTAATTCTTTTTTTAAATGTTTCTTTTTGTGAAATCTGCATAAATTTGTCTTGTAGTCATTTAACATGTCATATAATGTGGAAAACAGAAATGCAAGACAAGTAGTCTGTCCATGTAATACATTGCAAGATATTCTGAGCTTAGCTTAAGAATCTAGGGTAGCAACTGTGTGTGTGTCTTTAAGTCAGCCTTTTCTGCTCATAGGTATGCATGTCAGATGAAGACAATATGCTATCTAAGGAAATAGGTCAACATGTGGTTCTGACTGACAGGATCCTTGAGTGACTCTGACTGAGAAGATGCAGTCTTGAGATTTTATTGCTTAACACTTCTTGGTAAAGGATGAAACCCTTCAATTACCATTCTCTGCAATGAAAATAATCTTTTATTGCTAGCATAGTAATTTCATAAAATTAAAAAATATCGTTACATATTTCTTAAGGTTAGAAAGTGAATAATTTTCATTGTGCAGATTTGCCAGCAACCAAGTATTTACATGTTGTAACTGTTTGTACATGTGCAATACTTATTGTAGTTGTCAATTCTTCTTTTATGAAGTCTATAGAGATCATATAACTAGTCTTGTGGATGTCAGTCATCTGTTTATATTTGCCACCAGTAAGGTTGTTTGATACTGTTTGAACAATGTTTGTGAAAAGTTATTTAATGCAAGCATGTATTTCTCCTTCTTTCTACATAAGAGTTTAGATTTTTATCCTTTCCATTAGTAGCTCTCTTGTAAACTGTTTTGAAATTCTTTGCATCTAATTGTCAGGTGAAAATAGGGATTCGTGTTCTTGTTAGGCCAATTCCTACACAGTTACCCACAATCTACAGAACTCTTGGAGAAAATTACAATGAGAGGGTGTTGCCATCAATCATTCATGAAACGCTGAAGGCTGTTGTGGCACAGTACAATGCTAGCCAGCTGATCACCCAAAGAGAGGTTCATTTTGACATGAATGTCCTCTGAAAAATGCATGACTTATTATGTTATTCGTATGTGATGTCCTGATGGATAGGTGTATTTTTTCCACATGATTTGATCTTGTGTTTGCTCTTGTATGTGCAGGCTGTGAGCAGGGAGATAAGGAAGATATTGACAGAGAGGGCAACGAACTTTAATATTGTACTGGATGATGTATCCATTACACACCTCAGTTTTGGCAAAGAGTTCACTCATGCCATTGAAGCTAAACAAGTGGCTGCACAGGAGGCCGAACGTGCCAAGTTTATTGTAGAAAAAGCAGAGCAAGATAAAAAGAGTGCTGTTATTAGAGCACAGGTGAGTCAGAACTTTTGGTTGCACAGATGTAATTTTGGTGTATTGGTTCTATGCTCTTGCCAGCATGTGTCTGTGTGATACTTTGTGCTTCATCAAGTTTCAATATACACAGTCTCTCTGAATCTAGACGACGATTGCCTGTTGGTTTCGATTATTATCGCTCCCTGCTTGTTAATGAGATTGGACATGGTTGTAGACCTAGTCTGTGTCACTAGTCTTTCATTTGTTTCAGCACTTCCTATGATGAAAATTTTGGGGCTTAATCATTTTAAATGTTAATAGGTTAAAGTAGTCCTTACATGTTGACCTCATTTACTTGTTTATGACACTTGTTACTGTTATTAGATCCATTCCCATTGAAGTAAGGCCTAAAGGACTAATTTGTATGGCTTATGAAACACAACTAGTCTGGCTAAGGTGGTCAATTAACGTTCGACAATGCCTTGTTCTTGCAAATTTATGTTATGGGACATTAGTTATGCAACTCCCTTGGTCTTTCCGTGCAGAAGTTTAGCTGGTCTCTTCCTGGGCGGCTATTTTTATGAATTTTTTTTCCACTTTTTGTCATCAGGGTGAGGCTAAGAGTGCACAGCTGATAGGTCAAGCGATTGCGAACAATCCAGCATTTCTCGCTCTGAGGCAAATTGAAGCTGCGAGAGAGATAGCTCAGACAATTGCCAACTCATCTAACCGTGTTTTCCTGAACGCTGATGATCTACTTCTTAACCTTCAGGAGTTGAACCTTCATGCTCCCAAGAAATGAGGTCATCCAATATTCACTTTTGCAGAGATAAGGAGTTCTGAGTGAAAATGGTGCAGAGAATTTTATTTGTAGTTTGGACTCTTGCTTAGAAGAACATTTATACGTAAGAGGAGTTTATTGTGATGTTTATCATGCATCACTTGTATCTGTAATCGCTAGTCTTTTCTTTGGTTAATCTATACGTACTTGCTAATTTTGCAATTGCAATTCCTTTGGAACTTTCATAAGGAATATCATCTTTTATTCATTTGGCTGCATCATTTGACTTTATAAAGAGTGCTGACGCCAATGGCTGTACAAAATTTCCACCAAAGAAATGCAGTGATCGATCTCAATCTTAGGCTAGTGTATCCTGTACAATTAATAATGAATTTCAAGTAAGAGTTGTTTCATTTGTTTGTGTATTAATGTTGCAGGAGACTTTCATGAAACTCGTTGTTCGTGTAGCGGCCAATGTATTCCTTCCCTTGGTAGAGGAAGAGGAGAAGGGTGAGCAATGTAAGTAGGATGTTGGTGCCCTGGCATTAATACAGGATACTCAATCTGGTATTTCTTTTTCACCTGCCATGACCCAAAAAAAAAAACAGAATTATTCATGCAGGCAAACACTGTCGCAGGCAAAGCTTGTAAAACTGGGAAGCGCGGTAATAACAAGTCTCACCATAGATTGAATGTGGATTGAACATATCTGCAAATGCATAGGTCTTCGTCTCAGAGCACTGGAACTCTGCGATCTTGAAAACGATATCCGTGGTTTAATAAGGTGTTCAAATATGGCCATGATCAGAAAGAGTGAGATCAACACTGCAGTTGCTGCAAAACCAAATGCTATAGCATTGACGGGATCCTCTCCGTGCTGATAACTTTCTAATTTGGTTAAGTCTTCATTCCAAGCTGTCGATCTCCTACCAAAACCATTCATGCTGCTCAACAGCTTCTTCTCCAGACGGACACTTCTGTTCCCAGATATGGCAACTGAACTCAGCAATTAATGGAAAGAATCTTCTGCACAGTAAGAGATTGTTGTTTGTTTAGATATGAAAGCACAGAGTTGGTAGAGCTTCTAAATTCCTTAAAAGTGATTCTATGCTGAAGGAAATATAAAAGAGCAAATAAGTGATTATCTTACATAATTCATTGACTCCATTTTTACTCACTTCTTCAAAAGAAAAGCTGCACAAAGCAAAAAATCATTTCCACTGCAACTTCTCAATGATTCATATAGGAAGAAGAGGGTTTCCTTGAAGAGAAGGGCTTCTATGAATTTTGTTTTTGTTTTTTGTTTTTTTTTGACAGGCACTGCTGCTTCTACAAAGTTTAGAAGGATAGCATGAGATTATATATAGAACATACTACTCAAATGTTTTTAGTGAAAATTTTCATTTATGAAATACATGACCATGATGAAACTCTTTTTAAAAAAGAGGAAAAAACATGACCATGATTATGTCTGGCATGAAATGATCACTTAGGAACACTTGCATAAGCAACTTCAAACGTTCCCCACAACTTAAGGAACACTCTATTACATAAGCAATTTCAAACGTTCCCCACAACTTAAAAGGAACACATACAAACAACTAAACAACATAATATTGTCAAAGCAGATTTTTAATGCATTGTTGAGAAGTTAGAAAATTTTCACAAGGGGATAGGGAAAAGAATTAGTGCGTTTGGCTTAGCTTACCACAAAAGCAATTTTTTAATTTTTTATTTCACATTTTTCAATACATATTTTATAAATATTTAGAAAATTTAAAAATTTAGAAAATATAAAAAAATTTTACATAGTGAGATCTTTAATTGCATATTCTTATTATTTTTTTAGAGGTAAAAAAAAGAATTTATTTTTTAAAAAGAACAAAAATATTTTCTATTTCAGAAAAGTTTTATTTCAGTGTTGAAAAAAGGAAAAAGTAAAAGCTGACACAACAAAAAAGAAGCAAGTGGGTAATTGAAATTTCTTACGGAAAAATTTTCTAAGACCACAATTTAAGGAAACCTTATAGTGAGGATGCTTGTTGGCAAAAAAAAATAAATAAATAAAAAGAAGGTACTTGTTCATCAATTTAGATTCTTTTAATTTCTATACACAAATCATACGAAGACCATCACAAAAACAAAATCCCAGTCACCAAAAAGAATTGTTCTACATCCACCATTTTAATTATTCCTTCAAAATTTAGTGAAATAAGATCTTTGTTAGTTGCTTTGAACTTATTTTTTCGGACTACAATTTAAATTTGAATCACTCTTCGTTTTCCAATTATTCAGACTTCACTCGATCCAAATTCATCTTTAATTCATTTTTTAGGGTACTCATTCACTAAGGATATATTTCATTCGCCCGAAATTTTAATTTTTTCCGTCAAAATTAGAGTCTGGAGAATTCATATATTTCATTTGTACAAAAAATTAAAAATTTCAGTTCCATACACGAAACTCTAGTCCAATTTTTTTATTTGTATATTTTTAAATACATTTTAATCTTTTAATTTTTAATTTATTTTTAAAAAATAATTGAAATATGAAAATTGAACTTCAATTTCAACTTATTTTACAAAAAAATTTGTTTTTTAGTTTTTACTTACGTAAAATTCAATTACGGATATTTAAACTACGCCATAAATCGATTCTTAGGAATTGAGTCATGTGGGGATTGTAACATGGGCAACTAAAACATGCCCATGTTACAATCCCTACATGATATTCTTCTTTATTTTAAATTTTCATGAGAGGAATTGAAGGCAGCAATTCATGAACAACTTTAATGAGAACACATTATAGATCATAATCAACTTGTTGGAAACTTTTTAGCTGCTAGATATAAAAAGTTTGAGTTTGGATTGAGATTACTGCACTAAGAGAAAACAAATTTATGGATTAAAAAAAAAGATAAATAAGTTGAGAAAAGTGAAATATGAATAATTGAATAGATATGTTTTTTTTTTCTTAACCAAAAAGTTTTCTAGTGCAGTGAGTGTGTTATTTACTTTGTTTAGAACTCATTTTTTTTTACCAAAAATTAAATTCTAATAAGTTTCTTTATTTAGTTTACACTAAAACTCTACTTCTCCTAAATTATTTTCAGTATTTAGTCCAGCAACTATTATATGTTTGTTTATTTGTTTTAAAAAGTAAAATTACAGAAAAATAAGTTATATAAAGTGAGTTAGTTAAAAATAGTTGTTATAAAAATTAGTTAGTTACTATATTTGTTTTATGTTAGAAGTGAGTTTAAGAATATAATTTTTAGTTTTAAAATATATTAGTAGAAGTGAAATTTAAAAAGAGTTACGAAAAATAAAATTTTTTCATAAAAAGAAACATAAAAATTCAGAAGTTGAGTTTTGTCTTAGATAATTTAGGTACGTACAAAAGCAAGCGCACAATATTTCAAACAAAAAATATTATTTTATTAAGTGATCAGATACAAGATAGATTTGTGGTCAGATTAAATTAAATTTTTTATCGATATGGTATCAATTCATAAATTTTTATATGGAATCGTAAAAATTAAATTTGAAAATTTTTACGCTAAAAAATGGATATAAAATGCGTGGGAGTGCGTTTAATATCTATTCGTTTCTTTAACTTATTTTTAAAAAGCTCTGTAAACCTCCCGCGTAAACGGAAGTCATTTGAATTCTTAAACAATAAATTGTATTTTTTTGTGGTTTTTTTTTTTTCTTTTTGGTAATTCTAAATCTTTTTTCCCCCCGCCGCGGCGATGGCGCTGGTGGTTATGTTCGAGCAGCCGTGCAGCGGCAAGTCCACCGCCGCATCTCTACTCACTGAATCTCTCCCTCTCCCTCTCAACCGTAGATCAATCCATACAACGGTCAGGATTATCGAATGAATCTTCTCTTCATCTCGGCCGCAACCAGAGCTACACAGGCAGGTTTTTTCCACTATTTCTTCTTCTGTCCAGATTGCACGTGGTCCTTTCTCATTGTGTTTTCTTTCCTTCTTTTCTTTATTTGTTGCAAAATGTATGTTAATATCTATGTAAAAAGATGCTTTGGTATTTCTGCTACCAACTCGTGTTGCCTTACAAATAGCTTCAAAAAATTAAAGAATTTATTGGTTGGTGTGCGAATTTTTGTAGGTGATTGCCTTGAGAAGGCGGTAGTTATTTTGTTTTCTCGAAAAAATGATATTGCAATGATAGATTGATAGTTATTGGTTATGGATTTTGATCGAACTGTTACTTGTTAGTACGTTATGTAAAGATTACTTTCCTGCCCTTTACTTGCATTACGTTATTAAATGGCGTCAAATACAGATTTGAAGGATTTGTTTCTTGATGTCTATTTTTGTAGCTGATTTCTCTGAAAGACTGGAAAAGCAAGTAACATTTTGATGGTTATGAAATATCGATATTGCAAGATTAGTTATTGGTTTATGGATTCAGAACTAGAACTGTAAGTGCTTGGTAGTAGATTATGTACAACATTCTTTTGCTGCTTCCAACTTAAAGATATCTGTTTCTTGATCCATACTTTTATATGTCTTTGCTTCTATTCCTTCTTATTAGTTACTCTGTGAAGAAATCGACAAAGAAGGCTTCATGCTTCTAAGTGGCCTTTCAAGAATATGTACTCTTGACGTGCTAAAACATGGATTAGTTGAATAGACTTCTACAGTGTTTCTTTTTGGTGAGTTGTGACACGAGGGGAAGCCTATTTATAAATGGTTTACAGCTTTTTATCTACTATGTACTTGAGCCGTTTGTGGGTGATCTTTCTCTTATATCGTTAATGTTTCTTAGGTGACATGGAGCAAACGTCTTTAGTCATTTCAGAATCTTTGTCTTATTTGATGAAAAAAGTGGACTAAAAAACAAGAGATGTAAGACTTCTCCAGCGCACTATTGCAACAAAAAATGTCAGTTAACACTTTCCTTCAGTCACACATGTTCAAAGCTATGTACTTATTGACCTTGTTGTTCGCTTTTGCATTTCTAATGGCAGTTGATGTTTGGATACACTGTTGGAACATTGCAATTTGGTGAACAATGTTTAGCATGTTAGCCCTGAAACATAAAAAAGGGATTTAGATGTTAGTCATTTGGTCTTGCCAATGATATGTTCTATAAGCATGCATGCGTCAAGTAGGCTGTGCACTAAAACCGTAGCCGTTCTTGGTTAACCTCTAATTGGTTTTTAAATAGGGACTAAATTGTGTTTTTGCTTTTATAATCTGAAACCTAATGACAGAGATATCTTAATAGAGTCATGCTGATGCCAATAGAATTATTGGTGCTTGTGGTATAGTATTCATATATCTCAATTAGTATATGGGTCGGGTGCACACCTAATTTGAATTTAAGTGAATTTCCTGCAGCCCAATTAGGCGCTAATTGGACCTGAATAAGACTTCCTGAGACCATCTATTATCATTTTCTTTTATGCTCTTCTCAATGCTGTTTCTGGAAGAGAGACTACAATTTTTAAAAGAGACAAGATTGCTATTAGCATGCAAGACAGAGTTTCTACTATTGTAATGCATTATTGCAATGTATGGTGGCATGCCTCTTCTACTTCCCTTTTTCATGGCACTGGTGAATTATCTTATTATTGAATCGGCATGTAGTTGTTTTCTAGTTTCTACCCTATCTTGCGATGTATGGTAGTATTGTACAGAAGTGCAGTATTCTGACTCATATATATGATACGGTTGTCTTGTCATGTGGTGATCATTTATCTTCTTGAAATACTTTAGGTACACCAAACAGAGGCTAATTCCTTGTATGAGATGGACAGAGCTACTCAGGTACTTACTATGAGCTGCTGGTCTTTGTATTCCTGGTTCTTTAGCTATATAAAATTGAGTAACCTTTTGTTACTTCCAGAGAGGTTATCGTTGCCATCATGGAAGCACAATCCCAAAAGTCTCGGGGAAGTGGGGAATGAAATTTCTCTAAGCCAACATTTTACTTATATCCTTTTTTAGTTTCTGTGCTGCTATGACTTGCATTGAGAGCTCTTTTGAATGGTGTTTCTTAAATAATTTACTGGTAGACCTTACTTCTTGAATATGGTTGTTAATGCTTAGTTCGAATAGAGGGACATGTTATGCTTTTATAATTTCGTGTGAGGATACGTATTCTAAGATTTTTCTTAGCTTATTGCATGTCCAAAAAAAATTGTAAATACTTACAATCCAAAAACCGAAGCTTCAAGATTCCTGCATTTGCTATTTGCTGTTTCTCAGCCACTCTACCACCCTGACATCAAGACAATCTTGTTAAATCTAGTCTAGATTTATTGCATAGAAAAAATTAGGACATAGGATCATGATACTGTAAAGGCGAGGATGTTCATGCTGTTATCTCCTTGTGCTGTTTCTGCTGTCTTAACTAGTGACTTTAAGTTAGCATCCAAAGACCAGTTGGATTGGCTGAGCTCAGGAGCATGCGGCAGACCTTCATAAAGCTAGCTGGTCAGGCAAGCTCGAGCAGGCCACCTCCAACTACAGATGCAGATAGTGCAAAGTGGATGTTTGTGGACCACTTGAACAGAGAAATTGGTTCTGGTTAAAGGATCAATCAATAGGAGTATTCTTGTCATCTGACAAAATAATATGCACAGATGGTCTTCGAAATTAGAATCTTGAGTGAATTATAGGTCAGGCTGTATATGTTGGCAGAGTGATTTTTCTCTAGGCTATCTTCTGCGCTTCTTGATTTGTTGGTATATGAGCAGCAAGCCTTTGAGTCTATATCATCATTGGCCTGGATTGTTGTGTTCTTACCATCATGTATATTTGTTTCAGTGGTTTTTCAAGAGAATCACAGTGCTGCTATGTTTCTCGATGTTGTGTTGTCTGTTCCCATTTTTTGCTAAGATGTCTTGAATTGGAAGCTTGTTTTGACTCAACCATCTTTATTGCATTTGTTTCATTTTCTCTAGTTAAAGTAGTTTAAGTCACCTGAAACAACCAGGGGATAACAGTCACAACTTCAATTGGGTGTTCAAGTCAGGTGAGAAGATTGGCATGAAGTATAACTTGATTACAAATTTCAAAACATAGCTGAGGTTGTCCTGTGCAGTGATTTCTGTCTACACGTAAGGCTTCTCAAGGCTTTCAATTAGATTTCACTTCTCTGTGAAGATTGAACAGTTTCGATGGTATGAAATTCGTCTTGTTTAGATATTGCAACCTGGTTTAGAAAGAACTCTTATGAGTACATAATATTTGCTTGCATTAATTTGGAATCATAAGATTTTTCTTTGCAACCAGGTGCTGGGAACAAACAGAGGCAACATCTTGCAATTGATTGAGTGCAGAAAGTCTAAGCAAGGATGGGGCAAGCATCTAGTAGACTATAGGGTGAGAGTTTATACGCTTGTTTACATATGGAAAAACATCATAGTTGCCACGGCATTAATTATCTTTCATCTTTCTTTTCTGCTGCTTCTCTGATTATGCTATCTACCAACATTGTGATAGGACGATCGTAACTGCAGTTTTACACAGCAAGGTTTTATCCCTGTGCTTGGTGATACATATTTTGTACTTATGTAATGCATGAAGTCAATCAAGCACTTTTCTTGCCACCTAAAAACTTTATAGATGCTCCTTTTTTGTTTTGATCACGAAATCTTACCTTTGAACAATTGAAAGATCTTTGTGGATATCCTAAACTTAAAGAAATCATGATCATGATATCCTGAACTTTAAAACATCTCTTAGAATTGTTAACTTATGTGCCATTGTTCAATCATGCAATCAGCGCTTGTGAATGAGAGGTCCATTTCCTGCCGCATGTCATAAGTTGTTGAACATAGAGTATAATTCCAGAAATTATTCCGTGTCATTATCCCAAAAGCATAAGCGTGGGGGACTTTTTAGAATTATGTGAAGAGTGAATATTGATGTTGCCAATGAAGAGTCGTAGTGAATCTGTCTGATGGTAGCGCAAGTGTTGTTAAGTATTTGACGATCCTAGTATTTGGGTATTGCTACTTCAAAATTTAAAACTGAAGTGTTCCCTAATTACCGAGCTTTCCCCTATATGCATTAACACAAACCTGAACTAGCGGAAGTCTCAGTTTCAGGATTTCAACGTTTTAGTTTTCCATTGAACTCGGTGTTATGAGTTATTCAGAAAAAGTTCAAAGTTGATTGCTAAGTTGATGGTCTAGCGTTAGTCCAAAGCGGATTCTGTCAATGAGTTTTGCTGACTATGTTTACTACTTGCGTTTGAAATAGTGTTACTCCATCTCAGTGAAGGATTTTTTAAAGTGCTTGTAGATTTTAGCTGTGTTTGATAATAGCCTATTGCAATTTGCTTGAAAGCGTCCAGTGTATTATAACATCCTACACTTTCATCATATATAAAGTTTTTGTGCACGATCTTATCGCCTGCAATTACTATGATTGTTTTGTTATCTTCTTTTCTTATTTAGATGACTTATATGGTGATTAAGCAAATCTTGACTCTAGAAAAAATGGAACCTGTTTAAAACAATCAAATTTTCAAATATTTCGAAGTGTATAGTCAAACGGACCTCCGGCTTGAACAAAGCAGTATCATGGAACTTATATGAACAAAACTTTGAATAATGATCCAAAAAAAAGGAGAAAAGGAAGATAGCTTTATATTGGTAACAGCAACATGGGGATCAAAGAATGCCCTTTTAAGATTTTTTTTTTTTTTTTGTGTGCTTGTTTTCAATTAGATTTTATATAAAATAGTCATGAACGATATGGTTGTTTCCATAGATTTGACAAAGAGCCCCACAAATAATTGAGCCAGTTGAGTACTGGAATATAAGTGTATGCCGCTGTTAGTGTACTTTATTGATAATGATGCTAGAGCAGTTTATCATGAATATTGACGATACTATCATTTAGTAGGAATAATCTGTAGCAATAAAGTTGAAGTACCGGTTGATTTTCATCAATTTTTCTGTGGTGCTGTAGTTTTCCCATATCTGCTATTTTCCTCTGAAGGTTTCAGTGTGATGTTTCAGTGCTGTTTATCACAAAATATGCGAGTTATGTTTACGTGTTTAAGAAAATACTCGATGATAGTATTTGAATTTCTACTTCTGTATCCTGTATGATGAGCCAAGTACTGCCCACTTTTTGAATTGGTGAAACTATTTATGTTTAATGCTTTTATTTTTGTAAAGCATGGTTCATTAATAGCATGCTTGTTTCTTCTTTTGAGCAGATAAGAACATGCAATTGATGCAATGACCTTATCCTACACATAGAGTGGCACACAGATCTCTGACTGGAGTAGTATCTCAGCAGCAGCAGCAATAATAAATTTATATCATTTTCGTTTACGGTCCTTTCTTTTGCAGCACTGGAAAGTATTCAAATCATTGAAATGAATGAAGTGGAACATTTCAATATCGAGTGCTGGTGATTGGAAATCTCTTTCATTGTGAGAAGAATTATTTTAATTTCATATACATATTTCAGTTCCTTGTTATAATCTAAAACTGTTTGATGCCAGTTGTTGAAACTTTATTTGTGCAGAATAACAAAGTAGTCGTTGAAGAAAAGAGAAAGGGGAAGAAGAACAAATTCATGTCACGGGTATGAACTAATTTTTCATTAAAAAACTTTATTGAATATATATTTTTTATCACAAAATAGCTTATGAAATATGTCAGAGATAGAGTAGAGATTTCATAAACCGACCTTATCGTTTGTTTTATTGTTTTGTTTGTTTGTTTTTGCTGAGTAATAAATACATAGTAATCAGTTGTGTGTATTTGCTTGTCCTAAATGATCACAAATGCCCCTCAAAATCAGAAGAGCATTGAAAAGCTTGCTTCCATCACTAAGTATATCAACAATAGATAATGACATCAACATGTTCTTTTGAGATGCTTCTTTGAAATGAATAGTAATATATGTTTTGAATAGATTCGAACAGTTTTGATTAAAATGATAAAGGTATATCTAGTGCGGCAATATATGACCAGATAGCGAATTCAACTTGATGTCAGTCTATTCAAATTGGGTTCAAAGTTAATCTAAATCAGATTCGAAGTTCCAAATTAATTTGAAGTTGATGCGGCAAATTAAATATAGTTGAGTCAAATTCGAGTTGATTCAAAATTAATCTATTTAATTCGTATAATTATTCTAATTTAATTTGTATATAGTACTTATAATATTTTGATTATGTTTTACTTAATTTATAGATCTTATTAAAATTAATATGCTTTTGCCTTAAATATATAGTACTTTATATATATTTATTATTAGAAATTAATTTTTATAATATTTTGATTAATAAATGGTTGATTCGAGTTTGACCTCCCGTTTATTAAATAGATTAAATAGAATTAATAATTTTGGTTCGTATAATTATATAGATCGAATTAGAATTAAATAATTTTGATATGATTATTGTATGTGTCGTTTAGAATATAATCTGTTAATTCATATTGTCATTCTAAGATTTATCGTATTACTAATTTTCTTTTTTTTATTTAATATTTTGCAAATTCAATTTTCAAAATTGTCTTGTTTTATATAAGAAGAAATAGAATTTTTTTTTTCCGAATTAGTTCATCATTTGTTAATGGAATTTACAACTTTTCTTATTCTTCAAATTACTGTATGCCAAACTGTTTATTGATCATGACCTTTTACCAAAATGATTCCCATCAAAATGTGTATAAATAGATTATTTCTTTTTCGTTTGGCATAAAACTTTTAAAAACAAAAAATGCGTATGTTATGTTTTGGTGGAGACTGAAAAAATAATTTTCAGGGAATATGCACTGAAAACTCATGATCTCTACAAGTAGTTTTATTAATTAACAATCTAAATCAACAATTAGTGTTACAGATAGCGAGATTTTCGTCTTAATTCGGGTCGCGTGCCGACCAAAATTTGAGCTAATGTCATTTAGTTATCAACTCTTTAAGAAAAAAATTCCAAAACGTCAAATAAAATACTGTTTTTAGAAGGATTTCTTTCTTTATTTTATTTTATTTGTTTTACTTTTTGGTCATTTGTTGTCCAATATTTCTAGAGATAAAAAAGTGCTCCAGTTTAATAATAAGAGAAAGTTTTCATAGGTATCATGTGATAAACAATCACAAGATTACTGTGAATAGTATTTCATTTTCTCTTGATGTATATTTATGTTAATAACGTTTTTGAAGAATGCAAATTTGTAATAGGGTAAAATATAGCTAACTAACATTATGGATTTATTAGTCTTAGTCCAATATTTCATTTAATTATTATGATAATAGACTTAATGAAATTATTTGTGATGAAAATTTTTTGTTTGTTATGTTGGACTGAGGGGCCGTTTGGGATTGCTTATGAAATAGAGCTTTTGTAAAATGAATGGTATTTTTGTCCTTTTTGAAAAACGAACTCTATTTTTTTTACTTCTAAAAAAATAATAAAAATATGCAATAAAAAGATCTCACTCCGTAGAATTTTTCTACACTTTCTAAATTTTTAAATAAATTTTTTATATATTTATAAAATATGTATTGAAAAACGTGAAATGGAGAATTGAAAAGTTGGGTTGGAGGAAATCAAAGCCAAACACCTTCTGAATTCATTTGGTCGTTAGTCATCGATAAAATAAATAATAAAATTTTACTGAAAGCTTTGTTGCTGGATCTTGTTCTGGAATGATTGATGAATTAATTAATAGAAGCAGAGAGAGACATAACGGGTATATATAACTATATTTATCCTTGTTTTTTCCAGTAATGAAGGTTCTTCTGTTACTCTACTTTTTAATTTTTAATTTATATAGTTTAATAAATTTTTTAGAAAATTTGCATAAATAAAAAGTTTTACGTTATTAAAAATTATTATTATTTATTAATATTTATTAGATTAAAAAATAAAATTCTATGTAAAAAAAAATATTTTAGACTTTCAAACATTTCTATATTAGAAGTAGACTTCTCTCCTTCTAATAAAACAATTTCTTTTTTACGAAATAATCTTATGACAAGTTTGTTAAGCTAACCAAAATTATTTATGTACAAAGTTATAATTAAATAGACCGTTTATTTTATCCTCGTCTTGATATAATATAAACATATTAGAATTGAATCCTCGTCTAGTCCG